>CM065122.1:29235000-29835000 GCA_033026305.1 Cirrhinus molitorella | reverse complement strand
GATTAAGGGCAAAGAATAAATTAGATGTTCGTGAGCTGTTGAGTCCTGCACATGAGTTACACCTTACCTCCTCATGTAATCTTTAACTTACCAGAAATGAGGTACAGTCCACCTCCTGCTTTATAAAGGCGATGACTGGCAAATGGAGCTGCGCAAATAATAATGAAACCACCGGCCACCACAGCAACCACACCCAGCAACATGGAGACGCTCCAGAAGCCTCTGTAGACTAAAAGATAATGTTTTTCATTAACACAAACCAGAGAGAAAGCGGTTCACAGTACAGTTGCCAATTGAACCTTTGCAAAGAGCCGCCCCCCCTTGCCCTCTTACTGTTGCGATGTCCGACACATTGTTCTCACACAGTGAAAAAAACATTGTGAAGATGAAAGAACTTATTATTACTTATGGTATTAAAGTCTCAGCTTTCTAATGTGATCATTTTTTAAGAAATTCAAACAATAAAAAATGTTTTGTGGCTTTATAATGTGTCGTGACAGATTGCTGTAGCACCTTAGTTCAAGCGATGCAGGAACCAATCATCTCATCCTCTTTATAGCATGAAATAAACATGAATTAACATTAGAAGGTATCTTGTTTCAGCCCGTACCAGAGATCGCCTGACCCGACCCAAACCCGAGCGGCACTGTTAAATTTAGAGCCCGAATCAGATCCAAACCCGAAGTATTTTTTTTTTACAACAAATAACTAAACTGTTTAAATATGCTGCATTTCACGATTACATACAACGGTCCGTAAACAAATACAATTTTTCTTTTTTTATTAAGGCTCATTGCCAACATACAAGCCAAAAAAAGTTTAATTTCCGCAAAGTTTTTTAATGGTTGCAATGACAAGATCATAATTCTTCCACTGCAGGTTTCATTGTAAACTGTAATAAGTTTTACTGATTGCTGAATAGCAATCATGGCTCTCAACTTGCTAATGTGCATATGCTGTTTGCCGGGTTGTGACAAAGAGACCGCTAGATCAGGCACAAGAGCAAAACTAATTTTGTTTTAAATATAGCCTGTACAACAAATGGCACGAACAAATTTTATATATGGGATAATCCAGCTATCAGGAGTCCTAAGACTTTAATGCAGAATGTAAAAATTACGATCATTTTCATCAGTTATGGCTCGATCTAGCATTATGTCGGCTTTAAATCAGACACAGAGATGATGTGTGGTAAGATCACATTTATTTATTTGAATGAATTAATCATAACATTTATTTGAATTAATTAGCCATAGGGCGGGAAGTGAAAGTTGTGTGTGTGACCACCTGCGTCTGTGCGTCTCTCTCTCTCTACAAACAATGAAGCTGAGTTTATTTCCAGCTATTTTACCCACTCGTTGCTGAGAAATATAATGTAGCGAGTCAGTATCGATACTATTTTATTGATAAAAGTTTCTCTGCGCCACAGAGTTTCTCTGTTTGTGCTGGACGTTCTCCGATCTCTATGTGCAATATGTGCATGCGTCAGTGAAAGCGTAGCATGCTGCATATACTTTTACCTTAGCTTCAAACGTGAGCCCGACCCAAGCCCAAAGATTTTCATTAAATATTAACCCAAACCCGAACCGACACGATACCCGAGAAACCCGTCGGGTAGCAGACCTCTAGTGGAAAGACGTCAATACACCATTTTTCAAGTTCAAGTCCATCAAATTAATCTACTCTCTTGTCTGGTTTGCTTGTCGGACAAAAATTGCAGATTCAAAATGTCAATCAAACTCCCTGCGAAGGTTCAATTAAGTTACATTATCCACCTTTTTCTTCCTGTAAGAGTGGACACGGGCATTTGTAAATTTTATGGGTCTAGCAAAGACTTGCTTACTACAGGGAGATGAGAGGGTCTGTATTACTTACTATTTGAGAAAGCGTATCGGCTAACTTGGATCATGTGTCCCATAACATCCAAACAGATTTGACGTCACTGAATTTCAGTCAGAGTTGTGCGAAACTCAATCATCGTTTAGGCTACCATAGGAATAAATATTCCATTGTCCTCATTTGTAAGTCACTTTGGATAAAAGCATCTGCAAAATAACTAAATGTAAATGGGAAGTGCCACAAGACGAATGCCACCTGTCGCAAAAAGTCACTGACTTCTCTTAAAAATCAGCATTTTTTTTGTGGTAATCTCTAAAAATAGTTCAATCCAAAAGCATTGTTTAGTGTAAAACATGTTAAAGATTAGCAGATAGGCTGTCAATTAATTAAATGATGAGCCGTTTCCACTAAAAAGCTGTTTAGTCGGCGTAGTGACATCCATAAAAAAATGGGCCGTTGCGCTTTTTCGGCCTTCTGGTTTCATCCATGTCCAGCTCATTTTGCTGATTGATGTTGCAAATTGGTGTGTCTTACCATATTATTTCAATGTATTATCTTAATTATGAGCACACTGGTTTGTAGTGCAAACAGTGTTACTGTTTACTGAACATCATTATTTATCTTGTTATTTCCCTATTTACTTCTGCATTAAAGAATAAGGTGGATACACTATGCAGTGACACTAATGTAGACCTTTAAAACAATGCAGTATGCTGCTTGCAACCCATTTTACTTCTTTAACTTCACAGTGAAGCATAATATTTGTTGGGAAAAAAGTTTGACTTGATGTGTATCTTGATTTTAGGTGGAGGAGTCAAAAATGTGTAAGGGATCACTTCATTAAATATACTTTCATATGAATAAACCGAATTTAAAAACAGAAAAAGAGAAATCTAAAGGAATTGAAAGATATTGGCATTGGAATTTGGCATTAGGGGTATAAACAATTTTTAATTGTTGACCTGTTAAATACATACATAAATAAATAAACAAACTTACTTATGGCAGTCTGATAACTGGTAGTGTTGTAGATCTGGTCAGGGAACGGAAAGGGGAGAATATACGCAGGTTTGCATTCCCTCGCATGTGGCTGATTTTCTAAGGGAAAAATAAGGAGAATTGCCATTTATTATTTGTGCTAGTTCTAAATCATCCTTTCAATAAAGATTCAAAAGTGTTTCACATTCAAGCTGTTTGCTGACTGAGGTAATCTGAACACTTATTCCCTCTCTTTGAACCTTCCGTGGCCTTCTGTAGGGCAACAGGTCAGACCCCTTTTATATTTGAGGCACACACAGAGGTTCACAGGAGGGACAAATACCACATTCAATGAGCAAGTACTTCACGCTTTGTAATATGAAATAATGGTACCAATTTATAATAAAGTTTAATTAATTAAAATCAGTTATTGACTAGGTAACAATGAACAACAATTTTTACAGCACTTATTGTTCATTATGAATTCAAACTTACACAAATGTCAAAATTAATTTAATATATGTATAAATTAACACTATTAATGAATGCAGTAAGTGTTTTTGTCATCGTTCTTGGAAAACCACAAAAGACCCCTTTGAAAAGAAATGTAACAATCTCTTACCAAACCACAGCTTCCACAGATCATCATCGTTTGTGATTTCATTAAAGCTACAGCGCCAAAAGAAGCCCTCATGATGAAAGGTAATGTTCTGGCCTTCACTAACTTGGTCCTGACCCTGGTTGACCACGACATCACCTTGCTGTGAAAGAGCAGAGAGCAGAGGTCAGAGAGCAACGGGCACCTGTTGTGACGCCAGTGAAATTACAAATTTAAAAACAACTAGAGGACAGACACTTGGAATGGACCCATGCTATTTATGTGTTTAGATGCAGTTTACAAAAAGGACATCAAGAATGTTATATTATGGTCTGCCCAGTCACTTGACTCAACCCTGCTCAAAAATTCAATTAAACTGGTAGCCATTAGCACGTTGACCAGTGACAATGTTTCAAAAATAGCTTGATGTTGATACTAGACCAGCTAATGACCAGCCCGTGCATCTAGAAACCAGCTATCAGATTCCAAAACACAGCTAATAGCAGGAATCTTCAAGAGAAGTGTGCACTAAACCAAAGAATTCTGGAGATAATTATGATATTTACATTTAAACTCCACCAATCAAAATATACAGAAAAGATTGGTTAAAAACAAACCAACGCTGGGTGAAATATGGGCAAACCTAGCAACTGGGCTGTTTTGACCCAGCTGCTGGGTTAAATGTTTATTTAACTATATTGCTTAATAATTACTATATTTCTTGCTTAAAATGAACATTTATTAATATGTTCAATAAATGAACATTTATTAATGAGTTAATAAATAATAATTTAGTAATATATATATATATATATATATTTTTTTTTTTTTTTAATAAATGTTCACCTTTTCTTATTACTGATGCTTCTAGTAATTATGTGTCTGATTTTTATTTTACAACCTATTTTGGGTTCATTTTAAGCAGTAAGTTTAGTCATTTAGACGTCAAAATAGTCCATCTGTCATCAGTGGTTCAACCATAATTTTACAAAGCAACAAGAATACTTTTTGTACGCAAAGAAAACAAAAATAAGGACTTTTTTCAACAATTTGTCTCCTCCGTTTCATTGTAGCGGCATTTTAAAAAGTGTCCACTGGACGCAAACAGCCACAGCACACAGATACGTTTTCTATGTTTATTTACGTTTTAATTCGAATGATAACAGTGTATCTGCATGATGCAGCTGACAGAGAACAACATACGCTGTTTGTGTTCAGTGGATACTCTCCAAAATGGCGTTATGGTCACGCGGAGGAGATGAATTGTTGAATAAAGTTGTTATTTTTGCTTTCTTTGCCTACAAAAAATATTCTTACTGCTTTGTTGTGGTTGAACCACTGTTGGCAGATGGAGTTTTTTGAAGACGTCTTTCATACTTTTCTGGGCCTTGACAATGTTATTTACTTGCCAGTCAGTGGGACAGCCACAAAGCTCCCGAATTTCGTCCAAAATATCTTAATTTGTGTTCCAAAGACGAACAAAGCTTTTACGGGTTTGGATTAAGTGATTAATGACAAAATATTAATTTTGGGGTGGAGTAAGCCTTTAAACAAACCGCTGGGTCAAAACAACACTCACTGAGATGTCCATATTTCACCCAACTGTGGGTTGTATTTAACCCAGCAGTTTTTTAGAGTGTATGATACATGAAAAAAGTTCAACATCAAGCATTCCTGTAGACTTCCTGTTGGTTCTATTCACATCTGTCTTTCAGCCTCAAGGCACACAGGTGCATCCAACACACTCTCGTCAAAACTATTTTACGTTTTGATGAATTGTTAGCCACAGTACAGGCCAGTAGAATCAGTAGAATGACAGTTATACTTAGGGGTGGACCTTTCTTGTTGTTTTTAAAAATCATTGGCCTTGTAAAACAGTTACATGAGCTTGCTCGGTTTGGGCGCATCTCAGTAACAACTGATTTTCCCACCCAATCTTTATGAGGGAAATCTAATTCATGTGTGACTCCTATGAATAGACTGCACTAAGATTCCAGTTGCGTTATTTAGTATTAAGTGTGGTATCACACTACAGCATGTGATAGTCTACACTCAAACAACTGTAAATAGTGACGTTTGAGGATGTCATATGACTGTCACTCCTTATAAACCAAATATGCCCATGACTGCTTGAGGATCTTGCTTCAGTAAGGATCAAAGAGTAGAAATCTTCAGTTTAGTTCAATAAAATCCAAAACACAAAAACTAAAAATATAATATTTTTAAACAGACCATCCCTAAATTTAGTTATCGGATATCGCACGAAACCTAATATTCATATCAATAAAACACTCATCCGCGTTTCTCTTCGCCCTAAAGGTATTGCAACATTACTTCCACCCACCTGCAAAGTAACCGGACCATTTGAATGTGAATTGCAGGTCTCTGATGCCAAGAGCCAATAGTCCGTGCCAAAAGACAAGATTATGAACAGAGTTGCCAAGGCACCAAAGAGTCCAGCAAAAAATAGTGCCACATGTAACTTCATGATGACAATCTTAGAGCGCGACTTTCTTAACTGTTTACTTCTTGTTAAACAGTATCTCCTCCTTCCCACATGAAGTAGGCACTGAAATTACGTAACTCCTCACAATATTTGTGAAAAATAGTCGCTTAGTCCAGTTATGCTCAGCAAGGTTTATAGTATGTGAACACAAGAGGCTGTACTCTTCCGAGCTCCAGTGTCTGTGTGTGTGTCAGTGTCCTCTTCCCTTAGCCAGAGCAGGACTTGGCATTGGGTGGGGAGTGGGCTTCATGACAGCACACTAGCGTAGAGCTGCCCATTGGGCTATTTTGGTCAGTTGAGTGAAGGTGCCTGCTGCCTCTCTCAGAGGAGTGGTTTAAGAATGAGATTTCAGGAGGGACATGAGTGGACCAAAATATCCCCCCACAGGACAATCAGCTGAGAGAGGAATGAAAATGAAGACACTAGAGCCCAGCATTCCCAATGTCCGTCACAAATCCAACCACCAACTGAGAACTCTGAAGGACGTTAATGAAGATGAATCAAAGTTAATGCATGTACATCTATTCAGACATACATTTAGATGCATTACCTTTCACGAAACGAATAGGTTTTTTTCACCAAGGATACGTTCATTTGATCAAAAGTGAAAGACATTTGTGATATTTTTCAAATAACTGCTGATCCTTTAAACTTTCTATTTACCAAAGAATGCTTTTGTATTTTCATGTGTTGACTATTGCAATGCTTTGTTGGCTGGAGTTTCAAAAGCTACCCTAAACAAATTGCAGATTGTGCAAAATTCGCCTAAAATCCTAACTAGGATAAGAGATTATATTACTCCCATCTTAGAGTCCTTGCATTTAACCTGTTCCATCAACCCATTTAGGATTGATGGGAGATTGATGGGCTTTTTCTTCACTATAGCTCCAAAATTTGAACATTTGCATATTGAGATAAGACAAGTGAAAAAGGGGTTAGTCTCTAAGCGAAATCTTACCTTAAAACGTTCCTTAAGGGTAGCTTTTACTTGAATGTTTGTATTAATTATACACCACCAGTCAAAATTTTTTGGACAGTAAGATTTTGAATGTTTTTTAAAGTAGTCTCTTCTGCTCACCAAGACTATATTTATTTAATTCAATTCTGAAATATTTGTACTATTTAAAAAAAACTGTAACTAAAATGTAATTTATTCATCAATGTTACATTTTCAGCATAATTACTCCAGTCTTCAGTGTCACATGATCCTTCCGATATCACTGTAATATCCTGTTTTGCTGTTTAAGAAACATCCTTTATTATTATTATGGTTATTATTTAAAACAGTTGAGTACATTTGTTCAGGAATCACTGATGAACAGAAAGATCCAAAGATCAGCATTTATCTGAAATAAAAAGCTTTTTTAACATTATACACTACTCCATTCAAAAGCCTGGAGTCAATATTATTATTATTTTTTTTAGCAATGATGCTTTAAATTGATCAAAAGTGATGATAAATACATTTCTGATACATGTTTTTCTTCTGAACTTTCTATTCATCAAAGAAACCTGAAAAAATTCTACTCAGCAGTTTTCAACATAATAAATGCTTTTTGAGCAGCAAATCAGAATATAACAATAATTTCTGAAGCTAAAATTCAGCTTTGAAATCACAGGAATAAATTACATTTTAAAATTCATTCAAATAGAAAACAGTTATTTTAAATAGCAAAAATATTTAAAAATTTACCTGTTTTTGCTGTACTTTGGATCAAATAAATGCAGGCTTGGTAAACAGAAAAGACAAAAACTCTTCAAAAACTTTAGAACAGTTATTTAAAATTGCAATAATTCTTTACTATATATTACTGTTTTTATTGTATTTTTTAGCCGTGGATGGCACGAGATACCTCTTTTAAAATTAAAAAATGTCACTGACCCCAAACTTTAAAACAATGTGTGACTTTAAAACAGTGCAACTGCTTCCACTATGATTCCATTGAATATATTGGAATACCTGGAAAACAGAAAATACACTCATTATATGTGAAGTGGGGCATTTTGCACAGAGCTGATAAACCTGTGACAAATTATCACTTTGCTGTGAATGAAGGCCAGAGCCACTGAAGTGGACATACGGCTATGAAACAGGGCTTTTCCTGAGAGGCCTGTTTTCCTGCTTTGAGCTGTTTGAATGTGAAGGGATATTTTTGGAGATACATGAGGAAAATTATTCAAGCTAAAATTAAAAATAATTACAACAGATGTCTATTGATGACTGCAAGTGCTGAACGTTTTCTGTGGTGTAGTAATGACAGTCCATGGTGTTCCTGCACAGCAGAACGGAGGTGGATTTATATAGAGTACCCTGTTTTGCTAAATTTAACTGCTGACATTATCCTGTTATAATATTAGGAAACAAAAGTTCTTTTCATCTGCACAGAAAGACAAAGTTAATGCTATATTACTGTTGATTTGGATTCATTATCTTAAATTAAGCTCTGGAATACATAATCAAAAGCATTCCTTTAACACGAGATGTGAGGATGGGTCCACGTGAGTGTGTTTATGTAAACTATCTTGGGAACATCACTGTATCTGCTGCACTGGGATGATCGAGTGTCTTGGCTTCCCCAATTTTATATCCAAAGCTGGAGAAGATTTGTAAACAAAATTCCAGAGAGCAGTAAATTGGCCATGACTTAATCTTAATCAGACTGAATCAAGCTCACCTGATACTATAACACAGGGATAATGATAATAGGTACACACTAAAATTCACAAAAAAAAAAACAAAATGCAGGCAGTTTACAGTTATGTTAGAAATATAAATAGGAGGTAATGTGAGTTCTCAGAGGCATGGCATCCACCCTCTCACCCACTCAAGAGACCAAACAAGTTACAGTCTGATCAAGATCATGGTTGCCAGTAGATGGAGCTCAAGTATGCAAAGTAAACGACTATAACTATAAAGCTGTATGGTGGAAAACACAATAAACTAGGAATAGAATATAAAATGCGATTAGACTATCCACCTTATTCTTCAATGTGGAAGTAAGCCTACGGGTAAGACTTCGGATTCATTAGCTGCTATAGAGAAATACGATAAGAACAACAATGTGCATGTAACAGTAACAATATGTGCAATACAAACCAGTGTTTTTATAAGATAATACATTAAAGACACACTAATATGCAAAATCAAGCAGCAAAATGAGCCGTTTTGTACACCTAAAAATAGCTGGATGCAGATAAGAATGGAAGCCTGCCTATAAAATGTACAAATGGCCGCACCCTTTTTTTTTTTATTTATTTATTTTTTTTAAATATTTTGCTAATTAAAAAAGATGGATAGCCTAGAATATTACAATATTATATAGAACAATACATTTATTGATCAGACAGGCACAACTTTCTCCATCCTCTAAAGGGGAAATAGAGAGAGTTTTATATTTAAACTTGATATTTATATTTACAGTATATTATTTATATTTAAGTTTAAGTTAATGATAGATAGATAGATAGATAGATAGATAGATAGATAGATAGATAGATAGATAGATAGATAGATAGATAGATAGATAGATAGATAGATAGAATTTGAAAAATTTTTGTCTTCTGGGTAACATGTAAGTATCTTCTGTAGCTTCTGAAGGGCAGAACTAAATTTAGTAAAAATAAGAAAAATGTACATATCTTCATTCTGTTCAAAAGTTAACACTATTGAATCTTAATGCTTCGTTTTTCTATCGTTTCAAACGTAATTTATGTGAAATATCTTATTCAGGTCAGTACTAAATTAAAATAACATGCATTTTGTATGATGCATGTTATGCATCATACAAAATGGTAAAATAATTAACATTTTGCAGATTCTGCAAACTGTATGTAAACTTTTGACCTCAACTGTAGATCATGGCTACTGATTTATGTAATTAATTGATGCAAATTGAATGTTTTAGATTGAAACACACCATCTACGACCACAAAACATCACATAAATCATAAAATCCATTGCTACTTACAGAAATTTGCGTTGGTGTTTTCCCACCAAAATTATGACACTTGCTAGACAAACTTACTTTTTGTTTAAAACATGTTCACTTCGTTTGAGAAAAAAAAACGATAAATTATGAAATAATAAGAAATGAAATCATTTCAAAATAAATGCTTAATTTTAGAAGATTAATACCATATACCTGTCATTCGCTGTTCAAACGCGGCGCGTTTGTCTGCTAGACACATTCACTGGACTGTACCATAAACAGGAGATCCTGTTCATTGTGTAAACCACCACTCAGCATTTTACCACGTCAAAACCCGCCCATTCGTGCGCATGAAATGAGTTACATCTTTCTGAAGTAACTAAATACAACCACCCAGCCATATTTGTGATTTCCAGGAGGATATTACTCTCACAACACGTTGCGCTCCGCTTTTAAAGGGACAGATGGTCTAAACCTCGTGATGTTTCGTAAAGAACAACATAGCAACGCTGTCCATCGCTTCCGCATTGACTGCACTAGTCTCTGTCAATGCGGGAGAATGAATAACTCCAAATGTGCCATTACCCACAATCGACGGAGACCAACGCGGATCATACGATGTATATACGTGGTGGGATTCATGGTGAGTATCCTATTTTGTGTTTTGGAGAGGGTCTTTTGTATGCCATTGATCGCAATGACACATCAGTTTAAGCTGCTGTCAGTAAGTTTACATACATCTGATGCTTCTCTTCTGCACAAATGATTCATATACTGTCATATTCTCAATGGCACATTAAAAAGGTGATCAATTTGTAACACTTAGATAAGAAGAATTTGCTAAAACTGTTTTAGGAATGTTGTTTACAAGGGTTCATTGATAATGATATTTTACCTGTCATGTGACATCCTAAGCCAGATTTTTTTTTTCATTTAGTGGTCTTCATGATCACTCTTATTATCACTCTTATATTTTAGCTTCCCCTTTTTAAATCAGGATGTGGTAGATGCCTTGTCGATTTATATTTGTCCCATCAGTAAAAATCTTTTGTCCTGTCTTTGGATTTTGGCAACACTCATGAGAAAGAACACATTGTTTCTCCTCTTCTTTCCCTCTCAGACACATTGAATTCCTTCTGGATTTAATTCACTGGTAGTTTTTGTCAGAGTAAAAGTTTTAGTTTAATAGAAAGGGCCGTGACACTGGATTGAGGTACGGTGTGACTTCAATCAAGTCCTTGGCTGGCATGACTGCATATAAAAATGCAGATAAACAAGCTCATTGGTGTATAGCTTTTGTTTAAGTTGCCCTCAGCCTGTTTATGATAGATGACACATACACATTCATTCATTCATTCATTCATTGTTTTTTAGCATGTTGTTGTACTACTTCCACATAGCATTGTAATGTTATTAGTTTTAAATAGAAGTATTTTCAGCTGTCAGGCAATATATTTACCTTACGTTTTATCTTTGGAAAACTTTTTTTTTTTTTTTTTTAAGTTTTTATTGGGAATTTATTGATTATCTATTTAAATGAGGAATTAAGTAGCATTTAATTACATATTCTTACCATCTCATAGTAAATCTGCTGTAATTAGACTCTAATCATAGCCTTTAATATGTTATAAAGGGAAATTCTAGAAATCTGTTTATTGAGCTGTGTTTGCTTTGCTGACGTAAAAATCAATTTAATGTGTGTGTGTGTGTGTGTGTGTGTGTGTGTGTTTTCAGGACCTTTTTGGGGTCAGTATGATTATCCCTTTGCTGAGTCATCATGTAAAGTCTCTAGGAGCAAGTCCTACAGTGGCCGGGATTGTAGGTAAGTTGTTGTTGTTGTTGTTAAATCCATGGTGGCACTAAGATATAATATTAATAAAATATTTCACTATTAACAACATTGTCAAGAAAATTGTTGCCTACTGTGACACTACAAGTCCTGTCGAATTCCTTGATGCATATTAGACACATTTCACTGGATTGACCTGTGTGTAATTAAAATTTTATATTTTTTTAAGAATTCTCTTCTGCTCAGCAAGCCTGTATTTATTTGTTCCAAAATACAGCAAAATCAGTAATTTGTGAAATATTTTTACTATTTAAAATAACTGCTTTCTATTTTAATGTTTTAAAATGTAATTTATTTATGTGTTCAAAATTAAATTTTCAGCATCATTAGCAGTCATTAGTGTCACATGATCCTTCAGAAATCATTCTAACATGCTGATTTGCTGTTCAAGAAACATTTTTTTTAATTATATTATTATCAATATTTTAAAAAGTTGAGTCAATTTGTTTTCAAGGATGACTTAAATTGATCAAAAGTGATGATCAGGACATTTATAATGTTACAAAAGATTTCTATTTCAGATAAATGCTTTTCTTCTTAACTTCTATTCATCAAAGAAACCTGAAAAAATTCATCAACATCAACATAATAATAATAATAATAAATGTTTTTTGAGCAGCAAATCAGAATATTAGAATGATTTCTCAAGGACCACGTGACACTGAAGACTGGAGTAATGATGCTAAAAATTCAGCTTTGAAATCACAGGAATAAATTACATTTTTAAATATATTCAAATAGAAAACATTTATTTTAAATAGTACACATATTTCTGACTGTACTTTGGATCAAATAAATGCAGGCTTGGTAAGCAAAAGAGACTTCTTTAAAAACATCAAAATCTTACTGTTTAAAAACTTTTGACTGGTAGAGTAAATAGACAACATTTTACTATATGAAATGTGTTTCACCAATGTTTTTTTCAAAAGCATCAATGTTCAATAAACAGTTTGATTAGTCTAATTAATAACAATTAATAACCATTCTTCTGTCAAGCAATACAGTCCATTTGTCTAAATAATGGTGTGTGTCATAAGTGTGCATTTATTAACATTTTACATTGTTTTGAAATGCACAGTATGCTCAGTACTTAGAGTCTGAAGTATCCATTTTAGAAAATTCATTAAAATACTGAATTGGTTTGTGTTTTAGGTCTTGCTGGATGGATGTATTCTCTCATGAGAAGGTTGCAGTTGTAGATCTGAATAGTGTAATGAAAAATATTTTTAATGAAACTGTTAGCCTTTGTTTTTCTAAATATAAATTCAAATGTTGTTTATTTCTGCACATCCTATTCTGCACTTAAGTCAATTTACTCTTCGTACTTTTTCAGTCAACCGATAACTTCATAGCTGCCGAACTGTAATTTTTAGACAAGCAGGTCTTTGAAATCACCAGTACATTGCCTGCACCTCGTCTCTGATTAAAAGGGCTACTTACATATGGTTCAATGGAAATCACCAGCTCAATTGATATTTTCACTGATATCATGAGGCAGGCAGCTTAGATTGTGATCACAAGGTCTGGTTACCTCAACCATTTGATCGTGCAACTAAAATTTTAACTAAAAAACTAAACTACTAAAAAGCCTTTTGTCTAGTGATGTTAGTAATGATGATAACTAAAAAGGCTGTTTCCATTGTTGCAGGATCTACATATGGAGTATTACAACTCTTCTCTAGCACCGTGGTGGTAAGCAGTGATTTTTTTTTTTGTGAGCAGCATTTGCCGCTGTAATATGATTATCAGTTTGCTGCTCTCAATTTAATAACACATGTTTACCTCATCTGATCTGTCTCCATGGAGAATAAAGCATGTATCACAGTAATTGTTTATTACAGTCAACATTACAGCGAGTCTCAAACTGCAGATTGCTCTCACATCTAGAGTGTGTTACTGTAAAACGAGTCGTCAACACACTGACACACACGTATTTAAACTGGTTAAAGACTGAAGGGTCACGGGGCTAGTTAAGAAGTGAAGGAGATGTTTGTCTTTTCTTGGATGTTAAGCATGGAGACAGCAGACAGAAACAGTGAGCCTCTATGACATGCCTGTAGGCTAGAAACAGAGAGAACATAGTAAATCCAATTTAAGTTTTTATTGCATTACACCAGTGTGCAGTGTCTGCAGATCTGTGTGTGTGTGTGTGTGTGTGTGTGTGTGTGTCATGCCTCAGTCTAATGAGTGTTGGTATGGAGATGCCTGCAGTGCTTGCCTCAGGGCCTGAGCTGTTTCATTTGTCAGGTCCGATCTGTCTGCCTTTAGGCTATAAACTGTAGCTTTCTTCACTTAGACATGCTTTTCCTTTAATAAACGACTAAGATTCTCATTCAAAGGTGCTGCAATTAGTATCACACAGAAAATGTCCTACTACCTGATGGATATTAGTGAAATTGGTGTCCTGAGATGTCACATCTGTGTCTGTGACAGCACTAGCTTCTGTTTACAACTAAAAGATTCTCTCCATGGGTTGATATGTTAGTAATTTTAGCTTTTGATTTGTTGCCATGGAAGGCAGGGTTTTGGAGTAAGATGTTTTGCTTTATATATTTTAGATATGTCATTGTCTCTTTAGAGGTCAACCGTTGTATCAGCTTTGCCAATTAAATGACACTAGTAGTTGGTTGGCGGAACTCTGTTATCGTCAAAAATGCATACCAGTAGTTTTTCTGGGTTGCGTTCGTTGCTGAAGTGGCTGAGCAGGCTCCGCTGTCATTATACATTACAAGAGCGGCCTCTAGAGGCGGAAATCACTGACAACCTGTGCTGTTTGTTTACACAGTATCCGGACACTTCAGATGTGGCCTTAAAACATAGACAATAAACTATAGTGCAGGTTTTCATATCATTACTTAGTTATTACTTTGTGGACTGGATGCTGCATTAGTAGAAAAAGGACAGTAGTATGTTAGCTATCAAGGCTGAACACACAAGTCTAACCCAAATGTTTAATGTCACGATTGTTACTTGTTACTTGAGAAAACAAACTCAGCTGACAGAAATCCTGCCGCATCACAGAGCGCCATCACAGAGTTTTACATTAAATCACATCTGTACCAAATCGATGTAAATGTACATAAAGACTTCATCCTGGGCTGGAAGATTGTGTGTATTGTGCATTGTTTAGCAAAACTTTTCTCTTTCTGTGGCTCTGATAAAGTCTCTATGACCACGTTCAGACTGTGAGCCTTAATGCATAATTCAGATTTTCTGCTCAGATCTGATTTTTTGTTTGCCTGTTCACATTGTTTTTAAAAATGTGGCCCATATCCGATTCCTTGTCATCGGCCTGAACTGAAACGCATGCGCACAACGACAGTAACGCAAGACGTTGCGTGTATCACGCTGTTGTAGGAAGTAAACAATAAGGCTGCAGAAGTTGTTAATTAACTCTAGCACTTCACTGTCCCTCCACTGACTGACTTCACTGCTCCCCTCCATGTTTCAGCGAGCAGAGCTGGGTAGTAACTGATTACATGTAATCTGGATTACGTAATCAGATTCCAAAAACGAAGTACTTGTAATTAGAGTAAATTACATTTTAAAGTACTCGCAATCAGACTACAGTTACTTTTTAATGGATTACATGATTACGTATTATTCACACAATAGCAATAAATTATTCATAATTCATTGATTCCCCCTAATCTTTCACATTTTCCTTTCTAAAATAGCCTACCGATTAGATGCATTCAGAAAGTTTTGTGGACATTCACACATAGACTAGTCATTAGTCAGGTGGTGACACAGCATTTGACCACTGGATTTACAAAAGGGTTTCAGCATTGCATCAGCTACTGATAAACACATCATTTTTATTTGAATTATCACTCGGTAGGTTTTTTTAACCATGTATTATTGTGTCTTTGGAAGGCTTTTGTTTTTCATACACATTAAAATGCAGCATTATTTCTTATTTACATGCAATGCAGGCATTCCCTAACTTTTTGTCATCTAAACCTTATTCACCAAATATATTTACTTTAAGTACCCCTGAGATTCTAAAAGAAATATTTCAATAATTAAGTTTCTCATTTGCATATTCACCGTTTCTTTAATGTTGATTAATGGCATGTAGGTAGATAAAAATATTTAATCTTTTTTAGTAAGTGTTTTATTTTAATTGTTATTTCAAAACAAAGACTAATGAAACACAATGACGGTTCACTCCTATACTTATGAATGGGAGAAACTGCAACGCGCAATATGGAGGAATAGTCCCACCTTCTAAATGAAAGAGACAAATTTCCTATAGAAACCTGAGGCTAGACCAGCCAATGCACATGCACAGTAATAAGTACGTTATCTAGCCTAAAAAATAAGCCTTTTAAACACTATTTGAGCATAAGAAACAACATTCATGGGTCAATTAATTTAAGATTTTTGTTGCTGATTTGATATATGTAATTTAATTGTGAGATTTCAGGATTCCCCCAGTCATTAAGATAGGACTTGGTCTTGTATGAGCTGCCCAGAGGGGTTGCAAATATGGCCACCAAGTAAAGAGACTTTCCTCGAAAAGGACTTTGTTTTAAAATGATTTATTTTAATTTAATTTTTATTTATGAGTTAATTAATTGTTAGCTTTTCATTAAACCCACAAACCCTCTGCAGTTCCTGTTCAAACCCTAGTTTGGAAAACCTTGATGTAATATAATGTTTAATGCAGTTCATGTTGTAGATTACAATGAATGGAACATATTTTCTTATTCTTTGCATTTTTTACATCATTATGCTACAAGATAATCCTATTTAAATCAATGTGATAAACGAGTCAAAAGTAATCTAAAAATAATCTGAATAAATTACCTAAAATATGTAATGTAACTGATTACACTGCTAACTACAGTTTTTGTCATGTAATCTAGAATCAGTAACTGATTACAATTTCTAAGTAATCTACCCAGCTCTGTCAGCGAGTAACATGGAGGAGAGTGCTAGCGCACAATTGTGATGCGTGTCGATCTCAAATTACGTAAAAGTTCTGACCGACATCTGACTGTTCAGACTGAGGTCGCATTGCGAAACATCTGACCTGTATCGGATTTAGAACCACATACAGGTCCTTCTCAAAAAATTAGCATATTGTGATAAAGTTCATTATTTTCTGTAATGTACTGATAAACATTAGACTTTCATATATTTTAGATTCATTACACACAACTCGAAGTAGTTCAAGCCTTTTATTGTTTTAATATTGATGATTTTGGCATACAGCTCATGAAAACCCAAAATTCCTATCTCAAAAAATTAGCATATCATGAAAAGGTTCTCTAAACGAGCTATTAACCTAATCATCTGAATCAACTAATTAACTCTAAACACCTGCAAAAGATTCCTGAGGCTTTTAAAAACTCCCAGCCTGGTTCATTACTCAAAACCGCAATCATGGGTAAGACTGCCGACCTGACTGCTGTCCAGAAGGCCATCATTGACACCCTCAAGCAAGAGGTCTGTGGGAAGGAAAAAGTGTGGCAGAAAACGCTGCACAACGAGAAGAGGTGACCGGACCCTGAGGAAGATTGTGGAGAAGGACCGATTCCAGACCTTGGGGGACCTGCGGAAGCAGTGGACTGAGTCTGGAGTAGAAACATCCAGAGCCACCGTGTACAGGCGTGTGCAGGAAATGGGCTACAGGTGCCGCATTCCCCAGGTCAAGCCACTTTTGAACCAGAAACAGCGGCAGAAGCGCCTGACCTGGGCTACAGAGAAGCAGCATTGGACTGTGGCTCAGTGGTCCAAAGTACTTTTTTCGGATGAAAGCAAATTTTGCATGTCATTCGGAAATCAAGGTGCCAGAGTCTGGAGGAAGACTGGGGAGAGGGAAATGCCAAAATGCCTGAAGTCCAGTGTCAAGTACCCACAGTCAGTGATGGTCTGGGGTGCCATGTCAGCTGCTGGTGTTGGTCCACTGTGTTTTATCAAGGGCAGGGTCAATGCAGCTAGCTATCAGGAGATTTTGGAGCACTTCATGCTTCCATCTGCTGAAAAGCTTTATGGAGATGAAGATTTCATTTTTCAGCACGACCTGGCACCTGCTCACAGTGCCAAAACCACTGGTAAATGGTTTACTGACCATGGTATTACTGTGCTCAATTGGCCTGCCAACTCTCCTGACCTGAACCCCATAGAGAATCTGTGGGATATTGTGAAGAGAAAGTTGAGAGACGCAAGACCCAACACTCTGGATGAGCTTAAGGCCGCTATCGAAGCATCCTGGGCCTCCATAACACCTCAGCAGTGCCACAGGCTGATTGCCTCCATGCCACGCCGCATTGAAGCAGTCATTTCTGCAAAAGGATTCCCGACCAAGTATTGAGTGCATAACTGAACATAATTATTTGAAGGTTGACTTTTTTTTGTATTAAAAACACTTTTCTTTTATTGGTCGGATGAAATATGCAAATTTTTTGAGATAGGAATTTTGGGTTTTCATGAGCTGTATGCCAAAATCATCAATATTAAAACAATAAAAGGCTTGAACTACTTCGAGTTGTGTGTAATGAATCTAAAATATATGAAAGTCTAATGTTTATCAGTACATTACAGAAAATAATGAACTTTATCACAATATGCTAATTTTTTGAGAAGGACCTGTATAAGTGGATCAGATCTGATTGTAAAAGAACACACCTGGGTCACATTTAATGAAAAAATCAGATTTTTTTGGCAGTGTGAACGTAGACTCTCTTTCCATTTGCTCTGTTGTTTCAAACACCAAACGTACAACTCATCTATGCCACTTTTGGTCATTCTTAAAGTAAACTTATGTCCATTTGGTGATTAAATAAACTGTTTTAGACCGCCGCTTGAACTGAATGTGACGCGTCCGGTGTGTGTGATAATTAATACGAGAATGGTTTGTGACTAAAATATTATTCATCAAGTGTTCTAGAACAAAAGAATATGATACAAATATGACTTTTGTGTAGATGTTTAAAGATTTTTAGCCATTTTTAGTCTGAGTGTTTATATGAAATGGTAACAGAGTCCATTTGCAGCATTAACTAAGATTGATAAAAGCTGTAGAATAGAAGTATTGTTCCTTGTTAATGTGTTAATTTCAACATTTACTGTTATTTGTAAATGTTTAAGGTGCAACTAGTGGACCACTATTCTAGCTATCGGTATCCAATATCGGTCGACCTCTATGTTTTGTATTCTTTGATTGGCAGGGAAGTTGGAGTGATGTGGTAGGGAGGCGCTATTCACTACTGACGTGCCTTTTGCTCAGTGCCTTTGGATATGGCCTGCTGGGTCTGTCCACGAGTATTGCACTCTTTGTGCTGGCCAGGATACCAGTGGGTAAGTATTGGTGTACTTTGGATCATATTGCAAATAAGTGCGTGCAGCATTTCTGAAATCATTCTCTTTTCTGTTTAAAGGTCTCTTTAAACACTCCCTGTCTATCTGTCGAGCACTCCTGTCGGATCTTGTGTCGGAGAAAGAGCGGCCTCTAGTGATGGGCCACTTTAATGCAGCTTCAAGTGTGGGATTCATCCTGGGACCAGTGGTGGGTGGATATCTCACTGAACACGAGGGTGGTTTTTACTTATCCTCATTCGTCTGTGCAGCCATTTTCCTTCTGAATGCAGGTGAGCAAGATTAACAGTAGTTACATGAAAAATAAAGTAACTTATTCCTTAAAAGTACTGAGAAGTATAGACCAATTTGGAGTAGACGTCACACTTACGTCATCTGCAGCTGTGTATGCATTATGGTGGTGGGAAAACACTGGTAACAAGTGGAGGGAAACAGGTAAAATCCATGGAATAAGAGAAAAAAATGTGTTTTTGCACCTTTGATTGAATTGATTTTTATAGAATACTGCCGTCAAAGACAAAATTTGAAACTGAACATAGACGTTTAGACAGACAGACTATGTATGATGATGACTGTATTTTTAAGGCATAAATTTGATTTAAACAATTTGTCTACATAATATTCACATATATGCAGATCATAAGGAATATATTGTATTAGCCCTACAGTTATAGCATGAAATACTATTTAAACCTTTAACATTTTACATAACATTTATCAGTTCTGACTTATTTTCTCACGAATGCAAGTTTATATCTCCTAGTTTGGACTTTTTAACTCGATTTAACTCAACAATGGGGTATATGTGCAACAGACTTCCTTTTCTGCTAAACAGGTCTTGCATATGCCTCGTTAAATATGAAGATGATTTTCTCAAGATACCTTCAGATTAGACACTAAAGATGATCATAATCAATGTCCATCACATATGTGGATTGATATAACAGTTTTTTTTTTTATTCTTTTCACTAACATTTATATATAAATATCAAATAAAATTTCACAATAAACACTAGCTCGTTTAACTGATTACCTTGAAAGTCAATTGATATCGCCATTATTTATTATGGCTAGTAACACGTTCTTCGACAACGATGAGACCTGTTATCCGGGTTTGGTCAGGTGACATTCGACATATACCCCATAGCAAGTTTGTCAATTCTGACGGAAATGCCAGAAGTGTGGCATATAAACTGATTATTCTGAGCTGAGGAGAAAAGAGAGAATCATAGGTTGATTTTGCTTATCAGAATTGTGAGATATAATCTCGGAATTGTGAGAATAAAGTCAGAATTTTGAAATATAAACTCAAATGTACCTTTTTATATTCTTTATTTCATGGCTTCCATAAACTGTTACATGAAAACCGAACATTTCTGCCACCACATAAGCTCCGCCCACAAAAAATGTGGGATCACTGTTTGCGAATGAATTGGTCGATAGATAAACCCAATGTTATCTTGTAATGCATTAAATGGTTTACGTACCCCCATGTCATTTCAAAATCATATTGACACAAAAGGAAAAATGTTAAAGACTGTTTGCAATGCAATTGTAGTAAATGTGAGCTGAAGTTTACACTGCCCTCCAAAAGTTTGGAAACGCCCTAGAAAAGTGGGGTTTTGGACAATATTGGTATGAATCCTTTTTAATTTGTGATCATTTTGCACTGAAAAGGGACAACACTAACTACGAAAACATATTTTATTACATAAACAGTTTATACATAGAAAAACCTTAAATTTTAGATTCATCAAAATATCCACCGTTAGCAGCTATTACAGCTTTGCATAATTTGGGCATCCGAGCTGTCAGTTTATTCAAACACTGACTTGATATATTACTCCAAGCTTCCTGAAGGATTGCCCAAAGATGATTCACACTGGTTAGACACTTCTTAGGGACATCACGGTCCAATTCCTCCCATAGTAGCTCAATTGGGTTGAGGTCAGGTGATTGGGGAGGCCATTCCATGACAGTCATGATGGTGCTCAATGATAATCTCAAGTTACTTTAATGTATTTGTACCAAAAAATAATAAGGATTTATGCTGATATCATCCAAAACCACACTTTGTCTGTCTTTTTTCACAGGGGTGTTTCCAAACTTTTGGAGCGCAGTGTACATACTTTAAAAAGGACACAAAAGTATTATAAAGAATTATAAACCTGCTTCATATGCACAGCATTTTAACTATGTTCCATGTCTTAAGTCCAAATAATTTTTCATGAATTAGAATGTTTTAGTGAATTGGTTGATCTGGTAAAAAAAAATTGAATAAGTCAACTTTGGATCACGTTTTTTGTCACAACTTTAGTCACAACTTTTATATCAAATGACACTTATACTGTGCATAAGTATGTTAGTCAGCACATCAAAATATGACTAAATGACTAAAGATGATTTAAAATGTACTTTAAAGTAAACAAATTATATTGTTACTGTTGCCACTTTCATGATTTCAGTCGTGAAGGTGCACTTAAGTGACCTTTTAGTTTCCTTAATATTATATTTTCTGCAAGTACAGTTTTTTTAAAAAGTACACTTTTAAGTTTTGAAGTACACTGCAAGTGCACACTCAATACAATTAAAGGGATAGTGCCCCTAAAAATAAAAATTCTGTCATTGATTACTCACCCTCAAGTCTTTCCAAACCCATAAGACCTTGGTTCATCTTCAGAACACGAATTAAGATATTTTTGATGAAATCTGAGAGCTTTCTGACCCTGCATAGACAGCAGCGCAAAAAGAGAACACACAGAAGAGAAGAAATTGTTGAATAAAGCCCTTTTTTTTCTTTGTTCTCATAGCTTCATAAAATTACGGTTGAACCACTGATGTGACATGGACTATTTTTATGATGTCCTTACTACCTTTCTGGGCCTTGAACGTGTCAGTTGCATTGCTGTCTATGCAGGATCAGTAAGTTCTTAGATTTCATCAAAAATACCTTAATTCAAGGTCTTACGGGTTGGGAATGACATGAGGGTGAATAATTTTTGGGTGAACTAAGTTCACTTCTTTTTCACAAGTTGATCCCTTGTCTGCTACAAAGCAACTACAGTCTACTCATCCAAATGTTGTCTTTTTAGGTTTGGTCTGGATGTTACCTTGGAGTGAGACGCTAAATCACCGCATAGATGCAAACGCTAACAGTAAAACCAAACCCAGCAAATCCTACGATGAGTTAAAGAACTCAGTCCAGCAGAACTGCTCAGACAAAAACCACGTTCGCCATCCTAATGCATCAGCAGTCCGTAGTCAAACAAATGGAGGCTGGGGCTGGAGAGACATATCTGTCGTCCAGCCTGCCTGGAGACAGCTGACCTCAGTGTGGATACAGATCCGCATGGTGGCTTCCTCTGATATGTGGGACGTGTTCCTAGTGCGTCTTCTAATGGCTGTATCCATAATGCTGTACTACAGTAACTTCTCCTTAGCCATGGAGGAACGTTTTCAGCTCAAACCAAAGGTGACGGGCTATTTGATCAGCTACAGCAGTATGTTGGGAGCCCTTGCTGGCTGTTTGGTGGGACCTGTCACACATCTTTATAACAACAACATGTCTGCTTTATTACTACACTCTACTGCACTCACCTGCACGCTGATCTTCTTATATGCCACGGCACCCAACGTCTGGCAGGTTGTGCTCACTTCCACGTTCTTTGCCATCTCTACCACTATCGGACGCACATGCATCACCGACTTAGAGCTGCAGCGTGGGGGAGCCCAAGCTAGCGGGACGTTAATTGGAGCGGGACAGTCTGTCACAGCTGTGGGACGGGTCCTTGCACCACTGCTGTCTGGTTTGGCTCAAGAAGTCAGCCCCTGTGGACCTGCTAGTTTGGGGGTTGTTCTCGGACTGGTGGCTGTAGGTTTGCTACTCGTGAGGACTCCTAAATGGGACAGTAAGACAAGGGTTAAAGACAAGAGTCCCAAACAATGAGGTGAAGTGACAGAAAGACGTTGGACTGTGACGGCAGCTGTCTTTTATTTTCTCTCAGGGGATGTGATCGTTTTTTGGCAGAATGTTTGGATCTTCATACCAGCTATTGAATGTCACAACGTCAGTGTGAGATGCCCATCGGTAAGGCTGCTTCCTGTGCTGCCATGCTGAAAGAGAGCAACTGCCTGTGCAAATGCAGACTGACGGAGTCTGATCCAAAATCGAATACGATGAATTGCTGTTAAATGGTTCAACACCAGTGGCAGAACTAGTGTGAAGTCAAGCATATTTGGTTTCAGAGCACCAGAAGTGAGACATTTATTGTTGAAAGACCTTTATGTGTTCTTTTATGTTTCCCGGCCAGACTATAAGTAGTTTTACATAAGCAAAAAAGGTAAGTCTTACATGCTTCCAAAAATACTGTTTTCATTTTGGTCAGGAGAAACGTAACTATGTGATGGAGATTTACCTCATTGTGGCATTGATACTTGTTTAACCACTATTTATCATTGGTGCACTTCAGAATACTCACTTCCTTCAGTGTTTGAAATTAAAAGTCATACAGTTGCCCCTAAGGCTAGCAATAATGTTTTTACTGTACAACTTGAGAATAGGTCATATACACTACTGTTCAAAATTAAGTGTGGGGTCAGTAAGGTTTTTTTTAGTATTATTTTAAAATAATAAAAGATTTTTATTCAGCAAGGATGCAATAAATTGATCAGCAGTGACTGTAAAGACATTTATAATGTTATAAAAGATTTTAAATAAATGCATTGAACTTTCTATTCTTAAAAGAAACCTGAAAATAGTATTATCGTTTCCACAAAAATATTTTCAACATTGATAACAATGTCAGTTGAGCATCAAATTAACATATTATAATGATTTCTGAAGGATCATGTGACACTGAAGACTGGAGAAATGATGCTGAAAATTCAGCTTTGCATCACAGGAATAAATTACATTTTAAAATGTATTACAATAAAAAATGGTTAATTCAGTATTACTGTTTTTAATGTATTTTTGATCAAATAAATGCAGCCATGGTGTGTATAAGAACTATTTAATCTTAATAACGAAATCTTACTGACCCCAAATATTTGTTGCGTATGTGTGGGAAATGTTTTCTTAGTTTTATCTTTTTGTCTCATCATCTGACTTTATCTATGTATTACAATTATTATTTTAAATGAAGGCTTTTTTGTTAGTCAGGAATACCCAGTCCATGGCAAAGTATAATTATGCAAATTGTTGTGTAAAAAACATAATATTTTATTTTAATAAAACAAGCCTGGGCCAACATAAAATCCTTATTTTATTTTTTTTTTCATTAATTTAAAAAGCATGTGCTGCATGCCAGGATAAATGATCTTATACATTAGGGGACTGTTTGTACTAAAATATATATTTAACATTTGTGCCCATGTATATTTCACAGCAAGATTAATACATACAAAAGTAATATTGTGACCTGTATAGAAATGTAACTTTCAAATTCACTTAAATCCAATTAAATCTGATAAATAGCAATATATGAAATGACAATGTGCCCAATTTATCAGTTTTACCAGTATCAGCAAAATGCATATGAAGCAGAATATGGTTTTAAGACCAACATATACTGTATATTACAATTTCTGATGGCTTTAGTGTCATAGAAAGCTTTTACCTATATACAGTTGAGGTCAAAAGTTTACATACACCTTGCATAATTTTATTTTGAAAAAACAGATAGCTCATACAAAATGCATGTTATATTTTATTTAGTACTGACCTGAATAAGATATTTCACATGAAAGATGTTTACATATAGTCCGCAAGAGAAAATAATAGTTAATTTTAGGGCTGCACGATTTGGAGAAAAAATCTAATTGTGATTTTTCTAATCAAAATTGCGATTTGCGATTTAAAATGCGATTTTACTACTTCTTAAAAAGTGCTACAGGTTTGATGTGGTTTGATTAAAGTTGCTACATCACGTGGCAATACAACAAATTTATATCAAAACAAAACAAAGCATAATTACAGATGTGTTCCTGAGCCTCACGCCATAAGTCTTCGTTTAGACATAAGGAAATCAAATTGTAGAATGCACACTCAGCAGCGCCAAGCGCTTCCCGCGACAGTTAAAACGAAACCGAAAGTAAGACTCGCACGCGCATTGAAAAGCAATTTTAAGAGAGCGACTCCCCAATGCGCGCAAATTAGTCATTTAGGTGCCAAGTCGTCTGCGCAGGACTTTGCTCTTCTGCAGACACAATTTGTTGGGAAGTTGAGCCGCTGCTCCCGCTCATCTTTTCCAAATGGCATTAACCTTATTTGCTCGTTCAATCAGTACATGCAGTTTTAAAATGCCCCCTATTGGTTAAACTCGCATCAAACGTAATATACGCAAGAAGACGTAATATGCACATGAAACAAACTGTCAAAAACGACGTATATGCTTGTTACCATATAGTCAATCGAAATAATCGCAGCTCTTGCGATTTGAAAATCGCACCCTTTCAAATCGCGATTTCGGTTTACAAACGATTAATCGTGCAAAAAAAAAAGTTGCATCGTTTTTCCTTCTGAAGCATCAGTGGGAAAGGGTCAAGAGACTCATGAACAACTATCACTAAAAAACAGCTGTGGTTCATTCAAGTAACAACAAAAGTGTATGTAAACTTTTGAACAGGGATTTTTTTACAAATTCAACTATTTTCTCTTGTGGACTATATGTAAACGTCTTTACAGTTCAGTGTAAATCTTATTCAGGTCAGTACTAAATAAATAAAAATTACATGCATTTTGTATATTCCCTCTTATTTTGATAAAATAATTAATATTTTGCAAATTCTGCAAGGTTTATGTAAACTTGTGACTTCAACTGTACCTTCCATAGGACTATTTTGTGATTGTGTTTAACAAGAAGTGAG
Source organism: Cirrhinus molitorella (assembly GCA_033026305.1). Taxonomy (NCBI): domain Eukaryota; kingdom Metazoa; phylum Chordata; class Actinopteri; order Cypriniformes; family Cyprinidae; genus Cirrhinus; species Cirrhinus molitorella. Next base: position 29,809,108 of record CM065122.1, on the reverse strand, counting down.
TTCTTTCTATATTCTCTAGTGTGAGTGTCTTAGGTTTTATGAGATTCTTTTGTGGTGAGATGAATTCCACAAATAATAGCAGTTCAGCTGCATTAACAGTGTCTATCACTGTAAATCTCATTGTGGTTTCTGTGGCAGCCAGTGTGGTCTCCCAATCAAAGGGTGTTGTACTTCACTGCTGTTCTGTGGTTCCTGTACCCATGCATGTGGAGATGACCGTGACTTCTGATCCTCACCCTCAGAGTCTTCATCACTATAGTTTCTAAACCTGAACGTACGTCTTGAACTCAAATGTGACCTCCTGTTGCCCCTCTGCACATTATTTTGTTCATTCACAGTGTTAACAGAGGAAGCTGCATTCTTCAGAGTATCTAGTGGCCTGAGAGGCATCCCTGCTGTAGATGACGGCCTATGTGGATGCCTGATTGTGGGCCTGTTTGATGGATAGTCGATCTCTGATTCAGTATCACCATCTCCTACAAAGACAACAGTGCAGATTACTATCTTATATTACTACAGTACAGCAGCTTAAAATGAATATAGTTATGAAAATCATTGAATTCACATCAATGTAATGTTTAAAACTGCCACTAGATGGCATGACAAATTATGCAGTAGCCATATACACAATAACACCAACGCAAACAGGACAAAAAATAAATCAATTTCAAATAAAAGCGGTTCTAAACTTTATATTAATGAAAGATATTTTTATTTCACAAAAATATTAAGCAGCACAATTGTTTCTAAAAGACACTGAAGACTGGTGGAATGGCTGCTGATAATGCAACTTGTATGTCATTTGCAAACTATATATAATCCATCTGATTTTACTATAAGCACCACAGGGTCAACTCTCACCAGTGTGACCGAGTCTCCTTGAAGGAAATCCAGAGTGCAGACTCTGACGCATGGGCAGAGAGAAATACTTCTGGGACATTTTGGCAGCATTCTGGTAAAAGAAGAATAAGGAAAGTATAAAAGACAGGAAAAAAGACTCTCATTTCCATATTTAGAAGTGTATTTACTATATAGATCATTATGTATAACTTTGTGTTCTGGTTTTAGACAGCATTCTTTAGGATTTTTGTCTTATGTCACTTTGTACCCTGTATAAATAAGTGCTCTCATTTATATAGTGTTACATACAGTTCCATGTAAGCTTCCAGCTCTGAAGCTGCGTCGTAAGCTTGTGTGGCGTCTCATCAGGATCTCTCTGGCTGTGATGTCATTGGGTAATGCATGCTTGTTGGTGTAAGACAATGTCTGTGTAGCATAATGGATAAAAAATATAGTCAACAAAATGTGAGATATCACAAGGGGCAGCAAAGTGAAAATGAACATTTTCGATGTCTTACTACTTATTCCACATACAGGTGAGGTAAAAATTTACAGAATCTGCAAAATGTTAATTATTTTGCTAAATAAGAGGGATCATACTAAATGTATGTTTGTTTGTTTTTTTTAGTACTGACCTGAATAAGATATTTCACATAAAAGATAATTACATATAGTCCACAAGAGAAAATAGTAGTTGAATTTATACAATGATCCCGTTCAAAAGCTTACATACACTTGATTCTTGATACTGGGTTGTTACCTAAATTATCCACAGCTGTGTTTTTTTGTTTGTTTGTTTTTGTTAGTGATAGTCCCTTGTTTGTTCAGGGCCCGTATTCAAAAAACATTTAATCTTACCACTAAGAGTTCTCCTAAATAGCAGTAAAAGTTTTTAGAGTTGACCTCGTTGCTATGGATGATGTCAGCATACCTACTAACTATGCACACAGTGATTGGCTGACAGGGGAGCAGTCTCTTTCAGAGATTTGTTCATAGAAATATTGTAGAGTGTGATATTATGTTCAAATAAAATAAAAAAAAAATGTTGCCACATTCAAATAAAGATTTTAAAATGCAGGCGAAGTGTCACTAATTAAACAAGTATATGTTCAGCTTATTGTCAGCCTTTTACATGTGTGCTTCTCATAAACAATTAGCTGATATGCATATAAACAGCCTGATATTAAGATATGCAAATGTGAATGAAAACCAAACTGGACGCAAGAACAGCTGTTACTTCTTGCCAACTTGTTAATGAAAACAAGGATATAATCAAATGAAAGAGTTGGGACAACCTCCAAAACCAAAAAAAACTTGCGTGGGAAAATATATGTGAAAAAATTGCAAATAAATGGACAGTGTTTCTAAAAAGTTTTTTTAGAAAAAGTAAGATTTTCTCCTTAATCGACAAGTTATGAGCTACTTTTAGCCTTAAGATGTTTTGTGAAAACGAGCCCTGAACACTTAAACTGCCTGCTGTTCAGAAAATCCTTAAGGTCCCACAAATTCTTTAGTTTTCCAACATTTTTGTGTATTTGAATACACAATGACTGTATGATTTTGAGATGCATCTTTTCACACTGAGGACAACTGAGGGACTCATATGCAACTATTACAGAAGGTAATAGTTTGCTATTGCTGAAGCTTCAGAAGGAAACATAATGCAGTAAAAGCCGGGCGGTGGAAACTTTTTTAATTTGAAGATCAGGGTAAATTTAACTTACAGTATCTTCTGTAAATGAAAAATTAAGAAAAATGAACACATCTTCATTCTCTTCAAACGTTTTCCCCCCAGCACTTAATGCATCATGTTTCTTTTTTAAATTTCACATAAAACATCACATTTTGCAGATTTTGCAAAGTGTGTGTTAACTTCATTTAAACTTCAACTGTACTAAACACTACAAAACGTAATCATTTGAGAAGACTTGAAACTTTTTCATAAAACGTAATGTAGTCTCACAGCAACATTACTGGTTTCCTCACCCTACACTGAAAAATGACACTTTGGACTATTAAAAAAAACATTCATTTCTGCAGTTAGTAAAGCTAGCCAACATTTGTCATCAAAATACAATAGAAAGTAGGCTGTTATAATAATGAATTTCAAATAAATGACCATTTTTTCCAGCGTTGGTCTTACGAATCTGTAAACCTAGCACATAATTGTTTGTTATTTCTGATGTAGGTCAGTGGCCTGAAAATGATTAATTTCTTACCTAATTCCTTTGTTTTGTGCATTTGACTTTCTTTTTCCTTTTTCTTTTTTAAGGTGGTGCTTTGTTTGTTTGTTTGTTTGTTTGTTTATTTTCATTCAGCAATTCCACTATCATAAGTACAGGACATTTTGTCATAACTCACCCTCTGTCTGATCTTGTACATGTTCTTTGATAAGAGTTCATGCATATTTGCCACATCAGATGACAAGAACTTCTTCCTGGGCTTTGGGGAATTCTTTCTATCCTCGCTATAGAAAAAGACAAACAGAAATCAACAGGAAGCAAATCACTGTAATGCTTCTATTACCACAGACCTTTACTGAAATGATTGAAATGTCTATTTAGAAGAGCATTTCTGAGAAGAGGAGTACAAGAATAAAAAGTGACAGTGTTAAAAAAAGACGTACTGCAATGAAATTAAAGAGGGAGCTGCACTGATGTCACCAGACATTTGGTCCAGTATCTCCATGGCGTTCTGAAGCTCCAGTTTCTTATACAGAGCCACAATGCTCGACTCGGGACGGTTATCACGGACTAAAATCTTCCGAATGATCCGGTTATTAAACTTCATGAACCTGACAACCAGAGAAATGAATGAATCTTAAAATCAATATCACAGAGTGTACAGGATTTTGTACGTCGTTATTTATCTCCTAAGTCAATTAATAAATGTCCTTTTTCTGTTCAGAACTAAACAAAACAAAAGAAACCTAGGGTAAGAGCTATGGTAGTAACTAACAGGAAATAGTCTTTATGACAGATAAATTTACAGAGGCGTAAGGCCTACTGGGCAACCCCCATCCACACAACAATGCTGCAAGACCAGTCTAACTCGTGTCCCGTTTTTTGGACACTAACGAAATGATAACAGAGAAAAGTGGAAACATGACACTAAAATACATCTACTAAGCTGTTGTCAGCAGATAACTATACTTTTCCTTTGGAAAAGCTGTGTAGTTAAAAAATAACTCCTACTTGTCTTTCCAGTAGTAGTGACTCCATTGTCCACACAGATCTTCTATTCCTGCAACAGTGTGCTCCATTAACTGAAACAGAGTAATGGCATCAAAACTAAACTGATCTTGATTATTAATTAAGCATATATTTAGATTAAATGAATGACACCACTGAAAACATACCCTTTTGTGAATCTCAACATTGATGGTCTCAAGGTTTCGATTTGTTTTACGAACATTCATTAATTTTAGAAGGGGTCTTATAGTAATTCCCTGCAAAGAGAAATAATAGTTGGACTGGCATTTAAAAAAGAATTAATACTTTTATTCAGCACAAAAAAAAACATTGATAATGTTGCAAATGATTTCTATTTCAAACAAATGCTGTTCTTTTAACTGTCTATTCATCTAAAGAATCCTGAAAAAATATGACAAAAATATTAAGCGGCAGATAAATTTTCATCAAAGAAAGAAATATTTTTTTAATAGAATAAAACAGAAACCAGTTATTTAAAAAAAATAATAATAATTATAATATGAATTGGGGTTGACCATTATGCGTTTTTCAGAGCGGATGTCGATACTGATTATTACAGTAGTAGACCTTGCAAAAGTATTCATACCCCTTAATTTTTTCATTCACGATTTATTGTGTTGCAGCCTTATGTTAAACTGCTTTAAATTACGTTTTTCGCACATCAGTCTACAATGCATACACCATAAATACAAAACAGGTTTGTAACAACTTTGCAAACTTATTAAAAAGTAACTGAAATTATTCCATTGCAGAAGTATCCATATCCTTTTCTGGAATGCTTGAAATTTAGCTCAGGAGCATTCATATTACTTGTTGATGTTACTACACTTCGAGTGGAGTTAAACTGGCAAATTCATCTGAATGAGTATGGTTTGGAAAGGCACACAACTCTCAGAAAAGTTCTAACAGTCGAAAATGCATATCAGAGCAAAACCAAGCCCTGAGGTCAAAAGAACTGCCTGTAGAGCTCAAAAGCAGGCTTGCATCAAGATCTGGGGAAGAGTTCAGAAAAAATTTTTGAAATAATTCCAAACTGCATTGATGGAGAAGGGCCTTGGTTAAACTGGTGACCAAGAAGCTGATGGTCACTCCTTGATCATATATGCAGATGGAAGAAACTTACAGAAGGACAAACATCATACCCAAAAGGACTTGAGGCTGTAAAGGTGCTTCAACTAAGTTCTGAGTTCTGAATACTTATGCCATGTAATTATTTCAGTAGTTTATTTTTAATGAATTTGTAAAGTTGTCACAAATCAGTTTTTTGCTTTGTAAATAATGGTGTATGGATTATAGAATGGTGTGGGAAAAAAGGTAATTTAAAGCAGTTTAACATAACAAAATATGTAAACAATGAAGGGGTATGAATACTTTCGCAAGGCACTGTATATGTCTGGTGAAAAAATTCAAGTTAATGTCAAAATGAAGAATAATAAGGGCTCTGACAAAAAAAAGTTTTGAAAATGGCAGATATCGATAACCATAAAAATGCTTAATATGGTGCTGATAATCAGTCGACCACTAAATATGAGTATAATAGGCTTTTTATTATTCCAAACTTTTGACTAGTAGTGTATAAATGAAACATTTGATTAATAATTTAGTAATTAACTGGTGAATTATAGTAAGAGTAAAGATTTAATGGAGCACAATGGAGCAGAAAAGAGATTAGAAATGGAAACCACAACCTTGTTAAAAAGATATAGTTGTGAATCAGCTAGTAATGAGTTGTTGTATCAACAGTATAGTTCTAATTATGGGAAATTCCATCCTGTAAAGATGGTTCATAGAAAGGAATACTTGGCTAGTTTGCACACAAGCACTCCTAAAAAAGACTCATTGGCTCTTGTGGGAAGGTACAGTACCTGAATGAACACTGTAAAGATGATGACAGCAATCGTGCCTGTGATGAACAGTTTCTTGCGACCAATGCTGTCTGGGAGAGTGAAGGCCAAGGCAAATGACACAGCTCCTCTCAGCCCACCATAGGCCAAACCAAACTGATCTTTGAAGTTCAAAGGAATTGTGCGGAAGGGGTTAATGATCTGTGTTAAGACCAGGATTCCTAAAGAAAAAATAAAATAAAATTTATATAGTTATTTGCCACTAACGTAAATAATTATGCCATTTCAGGTGACAAGTTACAGCTGAAGAAATTCAATTCTATGACGTTTATATCCTTTAAGGCAGTTTTATGTGTTTACTTATAATTTTTTACACAAAAGTTAGCATGAACACTCTAAATTAATGGCGTGCTGAATTATATCACTGCTTATTTGTATTAACTCCAGACAGACTAGCAGTCTATACATCCACATCCATACAATCCACAAATGATATCCCATACCCAGGCCTCTCCAAATCAGAGCAAACAGCAGAGTAAAGAGGATGTAGCCCCAGTTCCACTCGTGCTCCGTTGTTATAGTAACAACACCCAGAAAGAAGAAGATCAGAGTTTCCGATACACTTCCAACCATCTTAATGACATGCCGAATAGTGGTGCAGGAGGGCTGGGATACATTCTCCTCAACGTAATACTTCATAGTCAAGGCACAGGTTACAATACTGTAAAAACAGGAACACAACATTCAGTAAAAGTCAAAACAGTGCTAATTCATTTTTTTAATTTTCTTCAAATTTGCAATTGGGAGCCCTTACGCCATGATGCTGGAGATGGTAAAGAGCTCAGCTATGAGGTAGGCCAGGTAGCTGTACAGGAAGATGATTAGAGGCTCGATCTCCCTCACTTTTCCTGTAAAGCGTGTGGTGAAGGCAGCCACAAAGCCAAACAGTATGCCGAAAAACGTACCTCCCAAACCCACCACAAAAAACCAACCTATGTCCAGAAAAACATCTCCAGCTTCAACCACCTCAATCGCTGCTACATGATTGAAAAGATTGTAGAGCACCTGAAACAGACAGTGAGAACTATTTTAACATACAGTAAATAATACACAATCAGATTCACAAAAAACACAAACGTATGACAAAAATATGATAAAGTAATAACATTTTAGTAGAAAAGTGATAATTAACACATGCAGGACATGATACAGTGTAAACATGTACAACAAAATGATCAAACCGTTAAACATAAATATAATTACAGTAATCAGCATAAACGAGCAAAACCCCCTCTGAAACTTAACAAATTCAGTAATTACTCTTTACTTAGAAGACACATTGGGGCTCCTTGGAGATAATATTCCGGCAAGTCTGCTTGATTAATTAACAAAAAGGCATGTCAAAATTATTCAGGAAAATAAGAGTTGACGACATACTAGCATATTAAACATTTATTGAATTTATTCAAGGGTGTTCTCATTTTTGCAACCATTCGTTTAAACAAAATTAGCTTATTTTACAGATATTCATGACATATTTTTATGAATTGTTTTTATGAAGTACATGTTTTTTTTATTTACATTTTGCCATCTTACCCATTTTTATTACATTGTATTGAATTGTATTAGTCATCATTAAGAAAAAACAAATGTACAGTATATTAACTTGTATATAACTTTAGAAAGAAGCAAAAAAAGACTTCTCTTTTACTATCTCTTACTGTTTTATTACCATTCCTTTTCTCTTTACTATTCCAGTTAAAATGTAATAAAATAAGAAATGTAAGTATTTGTTTTATGTTTGACACAATAAAGAAAAGGCCACATTGTTAATACACGTCGTGTTTACCAAGGTGTTTAAGCCTGTATCAAATGACACAGTAGTTGCATTGGCTTGTGTTGAGTTTTAGATTTCAAATAATCTGTTACTAGGGCAAGATTTGAAAGGATATATTATATGACCGCATTTCTTTAGAAACAAGTTGTGATACTTTTTGATTAAGGACTAGTTCACTTCCAATATAAAAAAAATCCTGATAATTTATTTACCCCGTGCCATCCAAGATGTTCATGTGTTTCTTTCTTCAGTCAAAAAGAAACTAAGACTTTTGAGAAAAACTTTACAGGAGTTTTCTCCATATAGTGGACTTTAATTCCCAGCCGAGGAATAAGGGTCTTGTCTAGCAAAACGATCTGTCATTTTCTTAAAAAAAAGTAAAATTAAAATACTTTTTAAACACAGTGCTTGTCTTGCACTAGCTCTGTGTCCACAACTTCACACATTACGTACAGTAGACTCTTAAAAAATAAAGGTGCTTTACGATGCCATAGAAGAACCTTTTTTGTCTAAAAGGTTCCATAAACATCTGAAGAACCTTTCTGTTTCAAAGAACCTTTGACTTAATGGATCTTTTTGGAACCAAAAATGGTTCTTCTGTGAAGAACCTTGAAGACAACAAACTAACCACGTGTAACCTTTCCAATGTGATAACATAACACCTTTTTTTTAGAAAATGACCCATTGTTTGCTAGACAATACTCTTATTCCTCGGCTGGGATTTGAAGCTGCACTGAAACTGCAATTTGGACCCGCTGATCCCCATTGTAGTCCACTATATAGAGAAAAATCCTGGAATGGTTTCCTCAAAAACCTTAATTTGACTAAAGAAAAAAAGACAAGAACATTTTGGATGACATGGAGGACTCGTACACTCTTAAAATTAAAGGTTCTTTATTGGCATTAATGCTTCCATAAAGAACCATAAACATCCATAGAACCTTATTGCACAAAAGGTTCTTTACAGTGAAAAAGTGTTCTTCAGATTATTGAAATATTTTTCACACTAAGAAAAAATTGTCATTTTAAGAACTGTTTACTGAAGGCTCTTTGGAAAACCAAAAATGCTTATGAATACCCTCTTTTGAAACCTTTATCACTCAGTTTTCTACATCTACAATCCATGTGCACACAACACTTACCACAGTGACAGCATCATTGAACAGGCACTCTCCAAATACCACAATATAGAGCTGCTCATGGACGCTGATGTCCTCAAACACAGTGAGCACAGCCACCGGTTCTACGGCTGAGATGATGGAGGCGAAGAGGAGGTTCTCCTCTAGGTTTATGTCCTGCACACCAAATGCCTCGATCTGGCAGATGGCAAACAATGAGATGCCAATGCCAATGGAATTCCACAAGGTGCCAACAATAGCAAACCACAGCACCGTACCGAAATTCTCAAAGAAAGGCCGAGTGGGCATGAAGTAGCCTGAGTCTAGAACAATGGATGGCAACATATAGAGGAAAAAGACGTTGGAGGTAAGCACTGCCGGTGGCTTCTCATGAACAGAATGCATGATGCCCCCAACAATAAGACCAATGGAGATCAGCAAACACGACTCTGGCACCCAGATGGTGATCTTATGGTAGATATGGAAACCTATTCATAAAAAAAAAAAATAATAATAAAAATCAATAATTGTAACTGAACTACAGAATAAAGTTTCATATGACAAAAATCCTATAAAGTGTTTTCACAATGCATCATGCATCATCAATCGGCCATATTGGCAGCACTGAACGTAAACAATGCCACTGAACCGAACGGAACTTGCATATTTTGCTAATTATTGCTGCTGAAAATGATCAATTATTGTCAATATTGATCAATATTATCTATGAAAGACATTTGGGGTATTATAGGCTGCCAAAAAACTGTATGAGGAACAAAAGGCATTTGTGGTTGGCACTGAACCAGGATTTTCAGGGCAAGTATCTTGACAACATTTGTGTTTGTTCTTATCACTTCTGGTCAGGTAGGTGAAATATTAGACTAATATCTTAATTAATACTGCTTGTACGTATCTTTACCACCTATTAACTTTGGTCTGTTAAAATGCTATGCACTTTCCTGCTTACTAAGTCCTCCTCCATATGATTTTTTTCCGTGGCTTTGACAGCATAAATTAGCAGAACAACGTATTCAGTAGTACATTAACCATGCAATCCTTGCTATTGTTTACATCCGAGTATCTCCAGTATGACCGCGCATCTGGTTATCTGATCAAATCGTGACAAACCCTCTATTGTAAATTCAATAAGAAATGTTGCCGCATAGTATTTCACAAACAAGTAGCCTTAAGTGTCGAATAAATAAGTAGGCTGCTATTAAAACTAGAGTCAGTACCTACTGGAGCTCTACTTGACTAGTATTTAAAACAATTAAGTGTGCAAAAAAGACACTAGTAGTTGGTCTAAAGGACTACATGTTAAAACAGCTTGCCATAGAATGTGTAATCGCTTACCTATTTTGGCAAAGGAAGCAAGTAAAACCCATAAAGTAATCTCAAACGGGATCTGAATGCGGGGATAGTTCAGTGTAAACACGGCTTGTGTGCTTTCACCCGGGTTTGGGTCAGGATTAGTCTCCTCCATCGGGCTCAAAGGGGGAAGTTTAGATGGAGAAGCAGGAGTCGGTTTAAAATGAACATCGACGTTTGCTCCGTATCCAAGACATGCAAAAATTATGCACAAAATCAAAAATCTGAAGGGCGTCCTCTCATTAAAATTAAGCACCATATTTTCTCAAAATACATACATATGCCAGAACCTGACATATAAAAAGTACAGTAAATATGTAAATAATTAAAAGTACATTTTAAAAGTATTCCCTTCATCTACGTCGCTATTTTTTTGAACAAATCGCACTGGTCGTAGTAGCCTGACTGACTTGACTGAGTCTTAGAGCAGGTGTGTGGACGACCAATGCCACACCTGATTTCTCTGTCCTCGCCTTTAAAATAGTTTCGCCTCCTTCTAGTTCTCAGAAAAGATTTTGTAATGGAGGTGATCTGTTCCTCTCTGCCATAACAATCACTTCTGAAGTAAAACTCCTACGGAGTAGTTTCAGGAGCACTGTGTTCAAAATGAGTGCATTAGTGCATTAATCTCCATTACAAACAAGTATCATGTAGTTTCAGCCAAAACAGTAACTGCAGTTATAAAAATAAACTGTTTCAATTGGGAAAGCCTCTTATTCTGTGCTAATTTAGAGGTTTTAAAGTAAGAATGATGATAGAAACTGAAAGTAGACCAGTGCGGACATGGGTAATTCCTGGGATTCAGTGCCTTTTGTGTCCCCAGTAAAGATCATAATATTATTGTCTTAAAATTGCCTTAAATTTGCCTTTGAAATAATGAACATCTTTTGAACTTTAAGCATATATATTTTTTAATAATTCTAAACATTTTACAGCAATTAAACCACCAAATATCATTTTTTTTTCTATGTCCCCGGGCCTTTGTCTGCCATTCTGATGATGAATATATATTTAAATTCATTTTTAATTGAGGTTATAATACAGCCTATAATACTTTTTAAAAAATAATAAAGGTTTTTAGCTTGTCCCGCACAATACAAAATATTGTCCACCCATTCGAATACTGGCCCTTTAAATGAAAGTTATGAAAAAGGGAATTACATCATATCAAATAGCTGGCATCATTTCATTGGAGAGAAAACAACTGGGGAAGGAAAGTAAGAGCCTCTGTTTTGTTAAATGTCTGTTTTTACTTATTTTATCTTTCCAATTTAATGTGGTCAACTTCAACATGTCCACCCGGTGGGAGGGGAATGAACATCACATCATTAAATTATTGTGTAATTGATAGGGAGATGTAAAACATGTGAAAAATCATTTTGGTCAACCTTAGGTTTTACTAAATGTATCACTAACAGAGTGGACATTTTAGCCATTACACTAAGTTTGAGCAAAAAAAAAATGCTAACACAGAAGATCTGTCAAATAAATAATTTAATGTTTTTTTAAATGCCACTTGTTTTTATATGAATTTATATGTACTTTTTTCATATTTTTCATAGTTACATGTTAAATAGTATGGCAAAAAAAATAATGTGATTTAACTCTTTACTTTTAAACTCTTTACAAAAACCAAACGAAAATTTCTTCAACCTAAAGGTGTTACAGAATGTTGCAGAATGGAATAGTATACAGTAGTACGGCGTTACAGAATTTAAATTTCACTTCATCCACCTGCATTTTATTATGTAGAAGTGCTTCAGTCTGTATAACCACTAGATGGGAGTCAAGGTCTTCCGTTACCGCACCTGTCCGCGCTTGTTTACGTCTGTAAATTATGCATCGAAAACGTTTCACATTAAACGTTCTTTAATACACCCAGGAAAAAAAAAAACATTTAAAATACATTTTTCAAATCCTATTTGGACAATGCATGTTCTCTGACTCACGCTATCCGTGAACGAGGCGGAGCTTTTAGAGCAACAACTCTGACGTAATGCGCGGTGACATCACATCAGGGCGAGTCCAGAATGCAGCGCAAGTGGAAGAATTGCGGAGATCGCCGTTTATCAAAACATTGATCTGCATACTTCCTTAAAATCATGGAGCATATCGGTGACTGAAACGTAAGTGATCCCTGCTGCATTTTTTTAAATCTTATGTTGTTTGTAGTCCGGTCGTGTGGTAATAACGTTACATAGTTAAAGGACGCTTAAAAGAAAGCATTGAAGGAAGAGAGGATACATTTTCTTTTGACATGCACACAGTCGGTAATGTGGTGTGAGACATTGTGTGTGAGTGATGATTAGCAGAGCTGTATTTTTTATTTATTTATTTTTTTGTGCTATTGTAAGACATAACGGAGAACGCAATCGTCCATTCAGTCGTCATTACGCTTTATATTTCGTCACGAGTGCATTAACCCCCTGTGTCAAGATGTAATGAGCTGTCGAGATGTTGTGAAGATGCTCCAATAATGTCCCTGCAGGTGAAAGTAAGCTGTGGCATAAATTAGCTGCTGACATTATTACAAGGCGTTTTGAACACATTAGAGATGGAAACATAGACCTAGTTTCTAAGCAAACAAACAAAAAACGTTTTTGCTTTCTTCTGTCAATGCTGGCAGAACAACTGTAATAAAATAGACTCCACAACAACATAACTGTAGCTACAACATAAAACAATAAAACACAGCGAACAATCTCATTAATGAACGAATGACTCTTATGAGCCAGTTCTTTTTTAGTGAGTCATAGAAACTTCTTTTTAATCAAGTAATTAGTCACTCTTTTTGAATCAAAAACAATTATGAATCATTCTGAACTGTTAGTACTGAATAAATCTTGCTTGCTTACTTGAACTGTAATCTTACTAGAGTTCTGTAAGCAGTGGTACTTAAAATTAATGTATGAAATTCAGTTGTTTTAGTTTTTTGAATTTGATTATACAAGCTACACCACCAGTCAAAAGTTTTTGGAAATAAATTATAATAATTATTACTTTTATTTAGCAAGGATACTTTAAATTGGTCAAAAGTGATGCTAAAGATATTTCTATTTCAGGTAAATGCTGTTCTTCTTAACTTTCAAAAAACTTTCATCAAAAAAAAAAAAAAAAAAAAATATATATATATATATATATATACTTAGCTGTTTTCAACAAAATAATAAATGATTTTTGAATATTAGAATGATTTCTGAAGGATCATGTGACTGGAGTAATTATGCTAAAAGTTTAGTTTTGAAATCACAGGAATAACTTACATTTTAAAATATATTCAAATAGAATATTTAAAAATATTTAACTTTTTTTGCTGTACTTTGGATCAAATAAATGCAGGCTTGGTGAGCAGAAGAGACTTCTTTAAAAAACATTAAAAAATCTTTTTTACTGGTGGTGTAGATAGGAACAGTTTAAAAGACTTGCATTTATGCCACTTTTAAAATAGCAGTGTAAATATTTTGTTTAATTCTGTGTAAACAGTTTTTGCAGGGATTGATCCGTAGAAAACACAAAGTGTCCAAAATCAAATTTTCTCTGAGTAGATACTTTTAGTGATAGTATTTATTGACCATTGAAAAAGTATGTTGTTTATAGTATTAATATGTGTGTGTGTTATGTATGTATGTATATATGTATGAATGTAATCCGGATGTACTAAATCTGTCATGTTGACTTTCCACACTTGCTTCACTGCCATTCACAAATTCTCTCCCTTGACCTCATGGGATAGTAAATTGTCCATTGATGTGCACTACTGAAGGATGCGATCTTGCATGGAGCCAAGTTTTACCTTTGTCACACAACTGGATGAATCTTTGACAGCTCTGATGACAACATATGATTTAAAACAAGTGTTGTCACCTTTTATGTCATTCGGTAGAATTTCCTTGTAAAAAAAAAGGGCCTAATTGTCTCAAGGCTCCTCCCTCAGTATTTTCTGTAGTAGCTGTTCCTTGTAAGTTGCCTTTTCAAATGTGACCAGCTCTTGTTGTTACATGTATGAAAGGTTCACTTTAATAGTCTAATATTCAAAGATTCATTAATTAGTACTTATTAGAAGTAGCTAGTGAATCTAAAAATTAGTAAAAAGGTAGCGAAGTAAAAGGGAATGATGTTATTTTTCAATGTCTTGTAAAAATGAAAACTATAATGAAAAGCCTGGAGCTTGTTTCTATTCTCGCAGAACATTTGTCATGATATAAATCGATCAGACATTTAGGCTGATAGTTTATTTTACCGTCTCTAGGCCTATTTAACAACCTCTCACTGCAAGAGGCACTCACTGGTGTTTACAAAGACAACTGATGCTGCATACGTTTAAAACAAAGTTATTTTTTTATGGTTTATAAACCTTACGTTCATGGATAGACAGATGCTGCCAATGACAAGTGCTTTGCTGTTATTCTGCCAATTTAACCATGAAGCACAGATTCAGCACATATGTTACTCTCAGTCTCATCCCTGATACTGTACTCTGTCTCCTGTGCAAGTCAGTCTCCGTCTGCCCTTCTTGACTTGTAATGACGTCTACACACCATTCAGACACAGATGTCTGTCGCAGACAGCGACGATACATAGTTTTAAGAGAAATTGGCTGCTCATTCATAGGAGAAGTAGAATTTCGCTCAGCCAGAAGAAATGGTGTAAGGTCTAGAGATGAAAGGCATGGATAATCCTGTTCTCACCCAGGCAGTGACTCATCACTAAAAGGAAATGGCAGTTCATTATGATTGTGATTGCTTTAATTACTGTTCATATGAATCAAAATAGAGATTAAATGGCAGAATTAGGGTTCATTTTAGATTTTTAGACTTTGCTTTAATGAACTTATTGGAGATGTAAAGGTATAGTCCAGCCAAAAAAAGGTTACTGTCAATATTTATTCACGCCATTCTCCATATTTAGACTGACGTGTCATGCTTGTTTATAGCTTTGACAATAATGTCAAACATGACGCAAAGGGTTTGGACTCGTTTGAATTTCAGATTTACATTTTAATCTGAACAATATCAATTTGGCTTCAGAAGACTTCAGAAGAGATTCATTTATTATGACAAAAATACAGTAAAAATAGTAATATTATTACATTTTAAATATAATTTAAAATGTAATTTATTCCTATGGTTCAAAGATGAATGTTCAGTATCATTATTACTCTAGTCTTCAGTGTTACAAACTTCAGAAATCATTCTAATATGCTAACTTAATGTTCAAGAAACATTTCTTATTATAATCAATGTTAAAAATAGTTGGGCTGCCTAATATTTGTTGAAAATTCTTTATTTAATGAATGGGAAATTCAGAATAACAGCATTTATTGGAATAGAAATCTTTTGTAACATTATAAATCTCTTTACTGTTACTTTTTATTAATTTAATCCATCTTTGTGAATAAAAGTATTAATTTCTTTCTTTCAAAAAAAAAAAATTCATACCTACTGCAAAGTTTACTTATACATAGGCTTACGTAGAGCGTAAAGAGCTGTTCAACACTCTTACGCATGGATTCATTTCCTTTGTATGTTTACCATGCATATAATATCTTTACATAAATAGAAACATGACTCAGTTCTTGTCTTATTATCGTAATTTATGCTTTCTTTTACCAATAACTTGGTGACACAATTTCAGGTTCCAATGACATCTGAAATCTTTATAGACCAGGGCAGAATTTCCACACTCTCCCTCAGTGTTTTCTTAAGTGCAATGTGTAAATGACCACTATAATTTCTGACCAAATGTTAATAGTCCTCCAGATTCATCTCACTCTAATTTGTGTTTTGACATGAAAGAGTTATATAAAACTCCTTCATTGATTGTACTGCCTCCTCCGTAATATTTCCCGCCTCTGTTCCTCTTTTAGTTTCAGCGATGCTGAAAGTCTTGTCCATGCCAAAATTACTTTAGATCTCTCTACTTGATTTCCCTGCCAAATTGTTTCAAAGGACACAATACATCCAGGACTCTCTTGGTGTTCTTTTTGTTCTATTTCCAGGTTCCTGTCATGCGTTTTGAATACAAAAACATGAGAGACAGGCCCTCTCTCAAATAGTGCCCTTGATGTGTTACAGATTTGCATTTTACATCCATTCAGTCCATGAGACTGTAGGGTGTCCCATTTGACCATTTGTGATCATGAGCACCCGCTTTGTGTCCTTGGTGCATGTTGTGTGAAACATCTGCATTATATTGAACGAATTAAACATCTGCATTAGGACCCAAGAAACAGCACTGCAACAGCATTATTGATTAGCAGGCCTGAATATGCAGGTCTGTAGCATGTATACATAGCTCTGCTGAGGTAACAGTCTCTTCTCACTGCTAGTCCCAGAAAGCTCAGCTGAAGAGAAAGTCACTCACACTTCCTGATTAAGCAAAAGGTCAGGATGTGGTTGTGGGAGACTGAGAACTGACAGTTTAGAGTGACACTGCAACAGCATTCTGTGTGCTGACAGATCGTTGTGTTATGTCCATCACGCACTAGTCACGAAAATACCTGTTTTCAAACAGGTCTTTATTTTTTTAAGAGGTTTGAGCTGAAGTAACTCTAGAAAATTGTGCAGAAGAAAAAGAAGAAAGATAAATATTGCTCTTCAGACAGTGATGATGTCATCGTAATACAGTAGTTCCTGAATTCTGAAACAGGAGTTGTCCTTTGTCCCAGTGCTATGATGAGTCAGAAATAAATTGCTCTCCCTTTATTATCAACAGAGCTGTCTATATTGGATGTGTGTGACTTTCAGCTTTTACCTGACAGACACCTGTCTATTTCTGACACTCTGCACAACTCTAGCCACTATATGTCTAAAGGCTGTCTAAATTAATTTTTACCTTTTGCCTGTTATACACTACCATTCAAAAGTTTGGGGGCAGTAGGACTTTTTTCCTGCCATGCTCACCAAGGCAGATTATTTATGAAATAAATAATCAGTATTTATTTAAACAGTGATAAACTTAGGGCCCTATGATTTCCACAATGTGGAAAACATGGACAAACTTACGTAATCTAGTCATGCTGAATTTTGGGTGGAAAAAATCAAAACTAGGCCACTACACTTAACGCGTTTCTGTGAATATTAAGCTGCAAGATACTTTTTACATATGAATCCTACATGTTCTTACTGTCTCTGTGTGAATGAATGGTACAGATGTGCAGTTTTGTTTATTACATTTTTACTGAAACACTCGTCGTTATCATTTTCAAGGTCTATGTGAACATGAACATTGTCATGTGACTTTTCAGAAATGCAAAGGGAGACCTTTTCTGTTTTTAGTACATCGTTGTTGTGTAAACATACCCTGAATCATCTCTTTCTAGCCATATTTACATGCACTTGTCACAGTACTAACATTGTAATAACAATCACATAAGTCAATTAATCTTATAACAATGGATTGAAAGTAGGATGCATAATTATTAGGGATGTGACAATATCAAAATCTCACAATACAATAATATCTTAATATAAATCCACAATACGATATTTATTGCAATATTTAAAAGAAGACAAATGAAGACTTGGAAAAAAAATCTAATTTGTACATTTTAAAGTTACATTATTCTGTCTAATGCACTTTGAGAGTTCAAAATTAAGAGCTCTTTTGTTCTTAACTAAGAACTTAAGTCAAAAAATAGTCAGTAAATTGACATGTACCTGAACTTTAAAGGGAACTCAACCCTCTTTTTATTTGTAGTATACTGTCTCAGTCTAAATTACATTCACACTGGTGTTTTAGGAAGCCAAACAAATTAGAATATAATAATAATAACAACAAGTTTTCTATTGTTGTTTCACTGTATTTTACTACGAATCTGGTGAAATGCTGTAATCATCTGCCATGAAAATAAAGCTTAACTGGTGGCTGTTACGTTCCCAAAACGCACACTGAACTCACAGCTAGGGATGTAACGTGATAGCAAAACTCGATATTATCGTGGTCACATGACAATATGAAACATTAAGTCTTTCATGCTAAAAGTGTAGTTTCTAGGGATGTGACGACGAGATCTCGTGGTACGAGATCTTGCGAGATCCGATGTGTCTCACGAGATCCGACTGGTCTTGCGAGACATGACGATATCCTTGCAAAACATTTTGCAGTGTTTACATTACAGCTGCACAATTAATTCTTAAAAGATTGCGATCTCTGCTCAAACACCTATGCAATCTTATTCCTGAATGACAACGTTTCAGCGGTGTCTATTACGACTGTTTCACATCGCGCTGCTCACACTCCACTGACGCTTATGATGTGAAACAGGTGTTAAAGACATTAAAATCTGCATTTTTGCTGCTGCTGACCCAGAAAGAGCAACAGTCTTTTCAATCGCATAATGATCATTAAGTACACATAAAGTGTTTATACCCAAACTATAAACTTTTTGTCTACAGAGGCGATTAAAATGAAACTATCTTAACACATGCATGTATTGTAACGCATATCCTCTTCCATCAAGAGGTGGCGACAACTGCACGTTTAAAAAAACTTTTTATCATTAAATCATTAATTCAGGAGATTCCAATAGTGAAACAAATCTTTATTAATTGAGACACTGACTTCATATGTTAAATGTTTGATCAATATATTTTTATAAGACTTAAGCAGTGAACATTGTGTCAGAACCACTAGTAAATTATGTTATTTTGTTTAGATTTCTATTCAAATTTTTCTTCAGAATCGAAGTTTAATTTCATAAAGTACAAGTTCATATCAAAATGTACCTATATATTTTTTGCATTTTGTGTTTTTCAGTTGAATAAAATACTATTCCCTATATATTTCATAATTAATAAATACTTTAAAAAAGTTTAAAAATCTCATTCTCGTGAACCCAGTCTTGTGTCTCATCTCGCCTTGTGGGAAAAGTCTCTATCACACCCCTATTTAGTTTCTTAAATATATTTAAACGTATTATTCTAACGTAAAAGGTCTTTAAAGTTGTGTTTTGGGCCATTATGCTTTGGCACAGTATCTATCAAACTAAAACCGAAAGCGCAGTATGGCTTAATCCCTTCACCAAATTGTTTTCGCTGAACGTATCAAAGCAAAGCGCGCACTTCGTTCAGGTGGTCAACTTGTGATTCTGTGTTTTTCGCACCTCATTTCACAGTGATGTATGTGTTTTTTGCATGTGCTATGAGTTTAGTGAGATTTGTAGTGAGAAACGTTATAGCCTGTTTTCACTGAAGCTGGAGTTTACCATCAAAATAAAAGCTCTACTGTCGTTTCCGTCAAAATAAAATCTTAAAATTGCTGTATGAATTGCTGACGGTGAGTGGTTTAAATGCAGTCCAAATTCATGGACTTCATATTGTGATATTGTCGTATAGTTAGGTTTTGATATTGTTACATCACTACTCACAGCACATGCAATAAACAAGTTTCTTTGCATTCACTGTAAACGGAGGCACGGAAAACATATTGTGAAGCCATATTGTGCTTTCGGGTTTTAGTTCATTTGACAGATCCTGTGCCAAAGCATAATGACCGAAAACACAACTTTAAAGACCTTTTATTTTAGAATAAGTTTAAATGTATATCATATTGTCATGTGAACACAATGATATAAGACAGTTTTGCTATCACAATACGGTTACATCCCTAACAGTTATTCACACATTTTCTTGTTCCTGAAGTCTACAACATCAAGAAAGGCTTATAACTAATGGGTCTATCTATGCTAGTGAACATTCAGAGATGATGTGCAGCTGACAACACGTGCAGATGTGCAACACATCACTGGTCCTGTTTGCACAAAGCTCAAGAGATGGCTAGCCTGTGCACCATTTTTAGCTACTCTAGTTCCGTTTAAAGTGGTCCTGTTTGTGACTTCTCTCATAAGTCATCTCCATTTTTACACAAAGAGCTTTGAGGCTTGACTTCTTTGAAGCTGTGTTGGTTGTAACTTCCACTTCCTGATAATTGAACCAGAAGTATTCACTAGGGTATCCAGGCACTTTTTATTTTCGGATTTGATGCAAATTTATTTTACGGCAAATGCAAAGCCACATATCATCTGTGCTTTTACTTATTACTACAGCATAAAGGGGCTGTGTTTGTTCACATAGTGGTCCTCTTTTATTTTGGTGAAATTCATGTGACAGGAAAGCAGTAAGTAAGCAGCAGTCGTTTGTTCTGTCAGCCCTGTGCTGTTCTTAATCACTGAGAAAAAGACCTGCTGCTGGAGAAAACACTCTTGAGACCTTAAAAGGATAGTAATTCATTACTCACCTTCGTGTCGTTCCAAACCCATAAGACCTTTGTTCATCTTTGGAACTCAAATTACGAGATATTTGATGAAATCTAAGAGCTTTCTGACCTTGCATTGACAGCAACAGTACTACCACGTTTAAGGCATAGGAAGGTAGTCCCATATCCATTCCCCCAATTCCATTTGTCACTCCATAAACCTGTCTGTCTTTTCACATTATGAGTGGAAGAGTCAGCTTGTATCTGTTAAAAGTGTTTGTGTTGTGCTGTGAGTGATTCAGATGGGTGACTACAGCAAGATCCTAGAGGTGAGAAACAACATTTAATTAACATCAACAAACATCTCACCATAGTCACTTTCATCTATTTTCCCGTGTATTTCCATATCCTCCTGATGGGATCCATATCGAATTGGTGCATTTGGCATGAAGACAGTTGCTTTTAAATTACAATTGAATGTAAGTCTGAATGAGGTCTGTGAGAAATCATTTTAAATAATGAAGCGACGCAGACACTGCTGGTTAATATGCGTGAAATGTCAAGGCTAATGCTACAGTTTATGGACGTCTTTAACTCCAGGCGGGAGATGAGTATTATGATGATGGCCATTTCTATTCTTGATTGCTGTGAACACATTATGATAAATGTGTTGTTCATTGTGATATGTTTCTAGGCTGTGTGATGGACTATATCAGGCAGATGGATGGCTGGTGGGTTGCTGCTTGTGTTTGCTGGAACCTGAGTCAGAATCAGCCATCCACCCCTTCAGACCCAGACTGCAGCCCACTGCCTGCTGCTTTGACTACCACGGCCAAAAACCTTCCATCCACCACGGATGTAGCGCATTTGCATCCTAATTTACCCTGTCTCATTTCTCTGTGTGTCAGGATTCGATCGTGTTGTACAGTCCCAGCATACTGTAATAGTTTGCTGCTTCTTTCACAGAATGGGAAGTTGCTTGATGGAAATTGTAATTGTAATTTTGTATGTGCGTTTGCGGTTACGTTATTTACATAATTCCTTTAGTGAACTGGATACTAAAACAACACAGAGAGCAAAACAATGACATTATAACTAGTCCTGGTTCATTCTTAGTGATTCCCTGATGGTTGGACATGCTGAGAGACCTGCAACCCTATTTTCAGTCTTATTTTCTCTGCTTTGATAAAGCTCTTGGCGATAAATATAATCCTTCACCCAGTCTCCAGTTCTGTATGGCAAAGTGACCAAGTTTGTTTTACACCCTTATGTCGTTCTAAACTCGTAAGACCTTTGTTCATCTTGGGAACACACATTAAGTTATTTTATGTTATTTTTTTGTTTTCTTTGCACACAAAAATTATTCTCTTATTAAACTTCATAACATTACGGTTGAACCACTGATGTCACATGGACTATTTTAACAATCTCCTTACTACCTTTCTGGGCCTTGAACATGTCAGTTGCATTGCTGTTTAAGCAGGGTCAGAAGGCTCTGATTTTATAAAAAAAATATCTTTTGTGTTCTGAAGATGAACTGAGGTCTTTGGAACGGGTTTGGAACAACATCCATTTTGGATAAACTATCCCTTTAATAAATACTAAACATTTGACCTGTAGTGTAAATAATTTATTTACTAAAATGGTTCCATTCCATAGGCCTACATTTGTCAAGTGGTTGTATTCCGCTGTGTTGATGATGTTTGGTGTCATTTGAAACGTGCAGCACTTCCTTTAAGCTATGTCTATATAAAGTGTTGCCCTGAAGTTGTGTGTTATCCTTCTTAGCATCCTGTTTGTGAAACATTTCCTTTAATTCATGAATTATCCATTCATAAATTTAAGACAATTCTCTGGCACTGACTCCCTCTGATTCCAGTTCTGTCATTGTGTTCAATTATAAATGCCCTCCTATGAAACCACATAAATAATGCAGAGACATACATAGTGGTTTGAGATCAAGCACATGTCTCATTCTTTGGTTTTCTCAGGTTAACAGCCTCAGGGTCCGCTGGTTCTTTAGTCTCCAGACAGATGGTGACGCAAATGTTGACTCATATTTTGTCCCTTTCGCTTTCCTGCTTTTAGATTCCAAACTTGTAGACTAAAACAGAGCCTGGATTACTGGAAAATCTTTACCGGTGACATAGACTGGGAGAGTAAGAGTTAGTTACATTGGGCATTGAAGTAACTGGAGCCAAGATGGCGGGAAGAGAACGCAGTCCACGCCACAGGCCATGGTCTGTCTACCGAGCCAACACATTTGATTTGTCCTCGGAGATGATGGGGTTGGCGCTAACAGGTATTATGTGTTTTGTTTTTTGTTTTTTTAGCAAACTGAGATGTGAGATATGATTTTCTGTTGTAATAATTATTCCACAGGTACTCTAAATAGACCTTAAAGGGATAGTTCAGACAAAAAGGCACTGAACAGTTAAACTGCCCGCTCTTCTTCAGAAAAATTCTCCCACAAATTCTTTGGTTTTTCAGCATTTTTGTGTATTTGGACCCTTTCCAACAATGACTGTATGATTTTGAGATCCATCTTTTCACACTGAGGACAACTGAGGGACTCATATGCAACTATTACAGAAGGTTCAAATGCTCACCGATGCTCCAGAAGGAGACACAATGCATATATATACGATGCCAGGTGTTGAAAACTTACATTTATGATTTAAAAATCATGGGAAAATTTCACATTTTGTCTTCTGGGAAATAAGTATCGTCTGTAATTTCAGAAGGGCAGTGCTAAAAAAAAAAAAAAAAACGATATTTAGGCAAAATAAGAAAAATTTACACATCTTCATTCTGTTCAAAAGTTTTCACCCCTGGCTCTTAATGCATTGTTTATGCATATGTAAGCGTTTGAACCTTCTGTAATAGTTGTATATGAGTCCCTCAGTTGTCCTCAGTGCGAAAAGATGGATCTCAAAATCATACAGTCATTGTTGGAAAGGGTTCAAATACACAAAAATGCTGGAAAACCAAAGAATTTGTGGGACCTGAAGGATTTTTTTCGAAAGAACAGCAGACAGTTTAACTGTTCAGGACAAACAAGGGACTCATGAATAACTATCACTAAACAAAACAAAAACAAAGTTGTGGATCATCCAGGTAACAACACAGTATTAAAAATCAAGTGTATGTAAACTTTTGAGTAAGGTCATTTTTATAAATTCAACTATTATTTTCTCTTGTGGACTATATGTAAATGTCTTTTATGTACAATGTCTTATCCAGGTCAGTAATATTTAAAAATAACATGTATTTTTTATAATCCCTCTTATTTTGGTAAAATAATGATTTTTTGCAGATTCTGTAAGTATGTAAACTTTTGGCTTCAACTGTATATCTATTTAATGGCTGTAATAATCAATATGGAACTTCAAGTTTAAATGCATATTAAATATAGGGATAAAGAGGCAGAATCTGTCTAAATCCATGAGGTTGTAGCACAAAATTTGTGTCTAACAAAATTCAGTAAATCCCTGTCAATCAAATTCCACATACTGGGGCAATTCTTAAATTTTACCCAGAATATTTAGTTATCTTACATTGAGTTCATCTCAACATTATTGATGGGAATTATGTGTTGTGTTTCACATGTGTTTAGGAAACAGTCAGGATCCTGATGAGCCAGTGCTTGAGTTCAGTCTGGGTGAGTATCAGCAGTTCTTTCAATCATAAAGTGTTCAAGGTGCAGCGTTACCAAAGTTAAATTCTTGTCAGTAATACAAAGCCACCAAAGCTGATGTCCACTCATTCAGGAGATGTGTGTACATCTGCAACCATTCCTCAATATCCTTCCTCCTTTTTTGACTACCAGCACTAACAATATACAGCCGAATGTATTTGTGAAGGAAATAAACTGTCACCCATACCCTCTTAGCTCACCTGGAATAAACATTTATACAGCTTATCTATGGGCTGTTAAATCAAATATTTCCATTGTGTGGTGAGAACTGGGTTTTGTCTGACTTCAGCTGTACTCCCTGACAGTTATATTACATTTTCCATGATGAAATGGCATGTTGATGGCAGTTAGCCACTTAGGGTTATCTGACATTAGTTTGTATGACATATTTCACTTTTCATTTGCGTACAAAAACTGGATTGTAATGCTACTGTGAAATCACTTTCCTCCATTCATGATTAACTTCTTTTCCCAGCATGCAGTGAGCTGGTCACTCCATCACTGGACCGTAAGCCCAGTAGCTTCGTAGCAGTGAGCTGCACCACCCCTCCACAGGCGTTTTGGACCAAACATGCACAGACTGAAATTATAGAGGTGAGGATGGAAACAAAAAGGGTTTGGAACATGTTAAACAGGTCCTTAACACTTGTTAAATATCAGATTTTGCATATTAAGGTGAATTTAATCCAGGCATTTCCCTTTTTGTCCTAGGGTACTAGTAATCCAATCTTCTTGAGCAGCATTGCCTTCTTCCAGGACTCTCTGATTACCCAGCATACTCAAATCAAACTGTCTGTCTACGATGTGAAGGACCGCTCACAGGGGACTGTAAGACACGAAGCATTATTCTCAACATTGTGCTTTTTTTGGCTCAGCCTCATAAACTCTCTGTTTATTAGATGTACCTGCTTGGTTCGGCTATGTTTGCAGTAAAAGAGCTGCTTCAAGACAAACACCACAGGCTACACCTCATGTTGCGGTATGTCAGATAAAAATAGGTACAAAGCTGATGTGTAATCCCATAGCATAACTTTAGCATATAATTTATTAGGAATACCGGGAAATGTAGTCTGACACCTATTTGTGGACATTTCACTGGCTCAGATCAGCAGAGAGTGAGCGGATGGGTAACATTACCATCATCGCATGGCAGATAGAGGAGAGGAGAGACCAGCGAGCTCCTCTGGCACGTTCAGACACAGTTAATGGCAGGGTGAGTGCTTACATACTCTCTTCTTCACAATGTACATTAGTGGTCGACTGATGTGAGGTCTAAAGTGGCCACTGTCCAAAACCGAGATTTAAATTACATATGACTAATGTAATTATAATTGTGACCCTAGACCACAAAACCAGTGACATTTAAATTGAGTAAATAAGATGAATAAATAAGCTTTCCATTGGTGTATGGTTTGTTAGATAGGACAATGTTTGGCCAAGATACAGCTATTTGAAAACCTGGAATCTGAGGGTGCAAACAAAAATAAAATATTGTATTGAATTAATATTAGAATTGTCCCTATGAAGTTATTAGCAATGCATATTACTAATCAAAAAAATCAAAAAGTTGTAATATATTTACAGTAGGAAATTTACTAAATATCTTCATGGAACATGATCTTTAATTAATATCCTAATGATTTTTGGCATAAAAGGAAAATCTATAATTTTGACACATACAATGTATTTTTGGCTATTGCTACAAATATACCCATGCTACTTAAGATTAAGACTCTTGGTTTTGTGGTCCAGGGTCACAAATATTCATTGATCAAGCCATTGTTATTTTAGCATCATTATAGTATAATATTCTGAATGTATAATCATTCTAATGTTTCTCACAGATGGTGTTACCTGTTGATGAAAGTCTGACCGAATCCATGGGAGTAAAGGCAAAATCAGCATCCCTGTGTAAAGACACTCTTTTAAAGGCAGGTGAGTGTCTAATTTTGATGTCTATATACAAAAAAAAATCCATCTGGAGGCAGCAGTTTGTTTCTAATGTGCCCTTTATAACTAAACCAATGGGCTGTAGCCTTCACTTCCTGCTGTGAAGAAGACTCATGAATGCCACAGGCTGTGAAAGAGGTTCTGAAAACTGTTTCTGCAGCTATTAAAAAGACAAAAGTGGTTATTTGCAAAGTGTTAAATATTCTGTGTGAATACATAATACATTCTGTAACTAGATAAGCATTTTCTGAAGGATAAACTAGTGAAAAGTGGCAACAAATGAAAAGTTTGAAGTGTTTTTAAGTTTAGGTTTAAGGCTTTAGTTCTGCTTCAATAAAATGCTACATCACCCAGCATGTATACTGAAAAAAAATTGGTGGTGAAGCAGTTTTCACACAGTTTCATTTACATTAACTACATTTGTTAAAACCCTCCTTTGTTCATCTTCGGAACACAAATTAAGATATTTTTATAAAACCGAGAGCTTTCTGACCCTGTGTAGACAGCAATGTAACTGAAACAATCTCAGGCCCAGAAGGGTAGTAAGGACATTGTTAAAATCCATGTGACATCAGTGATTCATCTGTAATGTTATGAACCTACAAGAATACTTTTTGTGCACAAAGAAAACAAAAATAGCAGCTTTATTCATTCTTGGTGCATGCAGTTTCAGTTGTGTTGCTAGTTGTGTTCTGAAGATGAACGTAGGTCTTACAGTTTTTTTACAACATGAGGGTGAGTCATAAAAGACAGAATTTTAAATTTTGGGTAAACTATCCATGATCAATCAAGATGAACCTACATTGATCAAAACTACAGCATTTATTAATCATAGTAACATAATAATGCCTCAGTAAATGCAGTAGCTGCTCTTTTCTATGCCTCTCACTATACCATTGATTGACTGATGCAGTGTTTGGAGGCACTGTTTCACGGATGTACCGTTTTCCCACGACTGATGGAAACCACCTGCGTGTCCTGGAGCAGATGGCAGAGAGTGTGCTCTCCCTGCACATACCAAGACAGTTCGTCAAGCTACTGCTGGAGGAAGATGCTGCCAGGTAAATGCAATTCTTTTTTAGTGCTCATTCTCAGAATGACTCTATTGAAAGAGGACATGAATTGAAAAAAAAAAATGTCCTTGTATTTACACACATGTGGCCCTGGACCACAAAACCAGTCATAAGGGTCTTTTTTTTTTTTATTGAGATTTAGGGATAGGATAGGACAATATTTGGTCAAGATACAATTATTTGAAAATCTGGAATCTGAGGGGGCAAAAAAATCCAAATACTGAGAAAATTGCCTTTAAAGTTGTCCAAATAAAGTTCTTAGCAATGCATATTACTAATCAAAAATTAAGTTTTGATATATTTACAGTAGGAAATTTACTAAATATCTTCATGGAACCTGATTTTTACTTAATATCCTAATCATTTTTTGTCATAAAAGAAAAATTGATCATTTTGACCCATACAATGCATTTTTGGCTATTGCTACAAATATATCCGTGCTACTTAACACCGGTTTTGTTCCAGGGTCACATATAGGTAAGAATATAAATACAGTAAAATACTGCAAGTTTTATACCTCAGAGCTAACTTCCTAGTTTAAAATAGTGTTTTGTTTTCCATCATTCTGCAATGCCATGATTAAAGGAATAGTTAACCACAAAATGAAAATTTACCAAAATGTTTATTCATCCATTTGGAGAAATTTAGCATTACATCATCATCCTCTTTAGTGAATGGGTGCCGTCACAATGAGAGTCCAAACAGCGGATAAAAACACTACAACAATCCACAAGTAATCCACACAAATCCAGTCTATCAATGAACAACTTGTAAAGTAAAAAGCTGCGTGGTTGTGAAAGTACATAATCAGTAATCAGTCTGCTGTTCCTCAGCAGACTGAGGAACAGCTTCTTTCCCAGGAACAGCTTCTTTCCCAGAGCTGTCTCCTTATTGAACTCTGCCCCTCACTGAACTCTGCTCCTCACTGATTCCACTGCATCTCCTCCATATCTTTACTCCCCTCATCCTCCCCAACACCTCTTAATTAACCAGAACTGTTACACTTATTTGCACTATTCACCTATATTCGCACTACAGCATCACCCATATGCACTACAGGTCTGCTCCATTGCTCATTTGCACTACCTGGTTACACTTTCAATTAATGCTTAATTGCATTATTTATTGCACCTCAATGCACAATTTGTAAATTTCTGTTTATAGTAAATACTGTATATTATGTTTATAGTACATACTCCATTGTAAATTTCTGTTTATAGCAAATTGCCATCAGTATATATGTTCATAGTATATACCCATTTGTAAATCTTTACCATGCTTCATTATACGCTTAATTTATTTATTTATTTAATTTATATCCTGCACTCTACTGCTTATTGCACTTCTGGTTAGACCTAAACTGCATTTCGTTGCATTGTACTTGTACATGTGTAATGACAATAAAGTTGAATCTAATCTAATCTAAAAAAAATAATGTTTTCTCCAGTGAAGAAGTCCTGTTGATTGAAAAAGTACAGCGTTTTCTTTACTCAAGAAACACTATATTTATAAAGGCTAATGTTTTTTTTTTGTATTTGAGGAGCGGAAAAGTGTGTCTTAGTCTAGCATTTGTTGTTGAGTCATTTAAAAGACATTTAAAATACGATAACAGAAAAAACCTGAGCGACAGAAAACTGTATAACCTACAAGTTCATGAAAACGTAAAGGCTATGCCTTTGCGGTAATAACGAAAAAAACATTAGCTGATCAAAAACTTGTTTTTTGGTGAAATGTTAATAATATAATGACATGCAACAATGCTAATTAACGTAGCCTAAGTTATCTGTAGGCCTATACATCTATATGGTAAGACTATGCAATAAGATTTTAGTTATGTTAACTAATGTATTAGCTAATATGACCATACAGTGAATACATTTATGAATATTTGTTATTAATGTTAGTTAATGAAAATACAGTCATTCATTGGTAGTTCATCTTAGTTCACAGTGCATGAATTAATGTTAACAAACTCAACTTTTGATTTTAATAATGCATAAGTAAAAGTTGAAATTAACATTAGGTCATGTTAACTACACTAGTTAGTTTCTGACCCTGCATAGACAAC
The DNA here is from genome assembly GCA_033026305.1 of Cirrhinus molitorella. Lineage (NCBI taxonomy): Eukaryota > Metazoa > Chordata > Actinopteri > Cypriniformes > Cyprinidae > Cirrhinus > Cirrhinus molitorella. Next base: position 29,779,907 of record CM065122.1, on the reverse strand, counting down.
AATGCAACTGACATATTAAAGGCCCCGGAAGGTAGTAAAGGCATTGTTAAAACAGTCCATGTGACATCAGTGGTTTAAAACAAAAATAACGACTTTATTCAACAGTTTTCTTCTTTTCGGTGTCAGTCTTTAACTCACAAAAAGTATTCTCTTAGCTTCATAAAATTAAGGTTGAACCACTGATGTCACATGGACTATTTTAATGATTTCCTACCTTTCTGGGCCTTGAATTAATGACAGAATTTTCATTTTTGGGTGAACTATCCCTTTAAGAATAGGCCAAGAATCACTTTTGTGCAGTACATTGCATTTTGACAATGTAGAAATAACATTACTTAATGAATAATTAATAAATAAGATTCTTGCTAACATTACTCAAATGCTATGAATTTATAATAATATATTTATAAACAAGATTTTATTATATTGTTGTATATTTCTGTCTGCACACAGGGTGTGTGAGCTAGAGGAGTTGGGTGAGTTATCCCCCTGCTGGGAGAATCTAAGGAGACAAATCATCACTCAGTATCAGACTATCATCCTCACCTATCAGGACACTCTCAGTAATTTACATGAATACAAGGGTAAGCGTTGTGGCACCTGCTCAACCAGAAAGAGGAAGTGAGAGCGCTATAATTAAAGGTGACTTCAACTTCGTATTTATCAACTCTTCTCTCCTACAATCCGTCAGGTCCGTCCTTCAAATCTAGCACTCTGAAAGGAGAGAAAAAACTAGAGTTTATACCTACAAACCTCCACGTCCAGAGGATGAGAGTGCAGGGCGAATCTGGCTATGGTGAGATACAGTATCTGTAGTCAAGATTTGCATTTCAACATTGACATTCTTCAGTAGTCTACCAGAATAGGCTGGTCTTAATGTAACATCTCTGAACAGATCGCACATATGACGTGGTGACCACAGGGGCCCCTGCGGCACATCATCAAGGCTTTAAGGGCAACGGATTGAGGAAACTCATTCAGAAATTTGAGGAAGCCAAAAAGCAGTAAGATCTTTTAATTTAAAAATTAGTGAAGAATATGAATTAAAGTTTTTGTGTTGCTCTGCTAGGTTGCTTGGCTTTTCTTAATTCTTTATTTTCTCTCTTTTTTGTTGTTGTTGTTCTTATAGCGAGAGGTATGAAAGCCTTTTTTTAACCACAAAATAAAAAACTAAAAAAATAATTGGGACTTTTTTCTCACAATTATGAGCCTATATCTCACAAATTCAGACTTTTTATATTAGAAATGAAAGTTTATCTTGCAGTTGTGAGTTATAGATCTGAAAATCATAATTGCAAGAAAAAATGTTTTTATTCTGTGGCAGAAATAATGTTCCATAGACTGGAACTTTTATATATATTAATACTTTATTTCATCTCATGACTGCGATTGTAATCAGCTGATTTTATGTTGTTTGCTTTCTGATCAGTTCATATGAGGGTGAAGGGTGAGTTAAAGGGTTATTGACCGTTTTTTAGTCATTTTCATTCGTGGTGGTGTTTCATCTTGTTTATGATCAGTCAGTGTCAAGTCCATTTATTTCCATTAAATGTGGAGAATCTTCCTTGTTAGCACCAACATTTGTTTTGATGATGTAGTACTGTAGTTTAAAACTGCTCTCCCACTCCATCCAATTATGTGCACTTGGCATTTGTGTATGTTTTCTGTGTGTGCTTGTATATCACGCCATCTCATTTGCAGTATAGTCCACTTGGTCACAGCTGAACAAGTGCTAACAAATGGGGAATTGGAGAATGAGGTGTTGTTTTGTTTTTAATGATCTGTCTCGTTTCAGTGCTGGCGAGTCAGCTCCACTTTCTATGCGGTACCAGCCACAGGATGTGTTGAAAGCTAAAGAAATCATTTCCCATATCAACACTCTCAAGACGCAGGTCAGCTACTACACCGAGCGGCTGTCCCGCGCTGCCAAAGAACGCTCAACCAATGCACTGGAAAGGACCCTGGCTATCCTCACAGACAAGGTGAAAGGATTTGCATGAACCATATGACTGATACAGTCTGTTTACTAACCATCTAATACGTACTTCACACAAAACTGACAAGAGCTGGCTGAATTCACCAGTTCCGAACTGATCGTCTGGCTTTACTCAAGTTAATAAGTCCCCATTAAATCAAAATTGAAGTTTGTTGGCCGTATCCAGTCTGCTCCGGTCTAGAGACACGATAGCATGAAGCGGATCATATGTGCAAGTTTGCACAGACTACAAAACGCATCGGGCCCATTTGAATTCTACACAGAATGCTGGATTTTATACCGATAGGGATGAGATTGTAGCTCTCATACCCTTTTTTTGCTTTTGGCTATTTAAAAAAGGGGGCTGGACTGCTTGATATGTCTCGCCATGTCTTCCTATTTCCGTAAAAATTACATCAACAAATAGAATAACGCTGCGTGTTTCAAAGCACTTCAGTGGACTAGCAATTAAACTGGTTATCAGCAAACAGAGCTATATTTTTTTTTTTATTGTTTATGTCTGAAATTATTGTAATTTTTTACTTTATATTTATTACTTGGAAATAAGTAAAAAAGTAATGTTCTCCACTGATATTCAGTGTTTTCTGTACAACTGTTCACAGAGGCTGAAACACTTATTTATTTTAACATTATGTACAATTTAATAAAAAAAAATACAATTAAAATGTTAAATTATGAAATTATTATTAATCTACAAATTATTACAAATGATAATTTAATTTATTAGTTTTATAAATCTTTTAATTAAAATTAATTAATTATAATTTTGTTATTTAAACTTTTTATTAACTTAAATTTTAAATATTATTGAAACACTTACTCTTACTGTGGTATGATTTTGTTTGTATTTATTTATGTATTTTTATTTATTTTTTTGTTTCCTAAATGCCAGGAAACAAATGTTGTTAATAACTTCTTTTTAAGTTATTAACAAACTTTTAATAATGCCGATAGATCAGTAATTTTAATTTAAACAGATCAGTAATTCTTGTGAATTTAAATGAGAGTATATATGAATCATCAGTAATCAAAGTTTCATGAAAATTTTAATGAATAGGGTTGCAAAATGGCGTAAATTTTCCCAAAAATTTGAGAAACTTTTCCAAATTTTTGGAAAGTTTCCTAATATTTAGCTGACATTTTTCACCCTTTTGCAGCCCTACTAATGAACTGAATGTGAATAATTTTGTTTTTAATTATCATTTTTAAGCACCATAAAATGTAATACGGTTTGTAAATGATATATACCCTTATTACAGAATGTAATGATGCATTTCCACAGTTATTAACATTGTAAATGAATATACATATATATGCCACATGGGCCACAAAACCAGTCTTAAGGGGTCTTAAGGGTCAATTTTTTTTAGATTTATACATCGCCTGACATCAAGCTGAATAAATAAGCTTTCTATTGATGTATGGTTTGTTAGGATACGACAATATTTGTCTGAGATTATTTGAAAATCTGGAATCTGAAAGTGCAAAAAAATCAAAATATTGAGAAAATCGCCTTTAAAGTCCAAATGAAGTTCTTAGCAATGCATATTATCAATCAAAAATTATGTTTAAAAATTATATAAATATTTAGGGTAGGAAATTTACACACAAACTCTGGTTACACTCTATTTTAAGGTCCAATTCTTGCTATTAACAAACCATAAGTTATGACCTTTGCCTCAGTAAACTGTTAATTTGCTGCTTATTAGTAGTTAGCAAGGTAGTTGTTCAATTTAGGTATTAGGTAGAATTAGGAATATAGAATATGGTCATGCAGAATATTTACTTTATATGTACAACTAAATAGCCAATATCTTATGAATAGACATGCTAACAAGCAAATAGTTAATACTGAAAATTGTTCGCTACACTAAAGAGTTACCAAATATCTTTATGGAACATGATCTGTACCTAATATCCTAATGATTTTTGGCATTAAAGAAAAATTGATAATTTGCTACAAATATACCCGTTCTACTTAGGACTGGTTTTGTGGTCCATATTTTATATAGTTTTCATTCCCCGCTATAAAACTATAATGATTTCTGCTTCTGTGAACCCCAGAAATGTGAAAACGGTTCATTATTGAAAGCTATTACAAGGTGCTTTTGCTCAACAGATCTACCAAGTAAAAGCTGTTGAGAACCACTTAATGAGTAAGTGCAATCTCTCTGTCTCTCAGACACGGCAGCTGGTGACAGTGTGTGACAGTAAGCTGCTAACTACAGCTATCCAGGCACTAAGTGCTGCCCGCCCAGAGTTCATCGCCTCCAGAGGCTCTCCGTCCACCCATGACACTGAGCGCGTGGTTCTGAGGAACGACCAGGGCTCTCCACAGGCCAAATGGAGCGGGAAAGGGAACAGAGCATCCATGAACCTAAACTGGCAAGAGGAGGAGTGGGTAAGTGTCATACACTGACATTATTTCCTCATGATTTAGAAATACTGCAGAATATAAAAATTCCATTTCTGCTTCAGGAAAAGATCTGGCTCAATGTGGATAAGAGTCTGGAGTGTGTGATCCGCTGTGTGGACAGGCTGCTGACGAGAGAGCGCTCGCAGAGTGACAGCAGTGAAGATGTCTTTCTGTCTGACCAGCAGGCTGACACCAGCAAGAGAGGTAGCCAGGGCAATGCATTCTGGATCAACCCTGGTGACAGTCTCTCAACCTCCCTTACCTCATCACACCCTCTTTCAGCTCAGTCCTCTTCACCGTTATTACCACCATCCTCATCACCCGTACTGAACCCTGCATGCCCATCCAGTCCTAACACACGCTCCTGTAGGTTTCACCCTGCTTTAAGTTCTGTTTTGATTCTTTTTAAAACTGCTCAAATAGCACAGCTGCTTTCGGTTTTACATCCTCTTTCAGTGGCACAAGTAATAATTCTTGATTCTCTAATGGCTTGAGGGTGAGTAAATTATGGGGTAAGTTTCATTTTTGGGTGAACTATCCCTTTAAGTGGCCTTTTATTTCAATAATATTGCTTAAAATACTGATAAGATAAAAAGTATTTTTATATGCATACTTAGTATCCAAAAAATACTAGATGGTATTGAACTGTAAGAGGTGTGCCTTCTTGTTATGCTGCTTTGGTAGCCAAAAATACCCAGCCCTTCTTAATTTAAAACTAGAAACTGACACATCCTTGTGGCACTAAAGTTAAAAGAAATACAGTATATGAAATGAATTATGTTGTAGGACCATTTTATTGGACCTGTCAAGTTTAATTTAACAGTATCCTGTGTTTATGTTGGTACAATTTCCAAGATCCCACAAAGTTTCCACACTCCACTTCATCTAAAAATGAAAACTCTGGCATCATTTACACACCCTTATGCTATCCCAAACCATGCAACAAAATGCCTGGTTGTACATTAGCTACTTATATTTTTGGCATGTAGATGCTAACAAACCAAATATTGCACAAGATATAAAGAGTTGTCAGATCTACTCTGCTGTTGGCTTTACAAGAAATTCATATTATACACCGTTGTCTTTAACAACATTATTATCTCTCTGTCCCGCTTTAGATGGTAGTCCCAGTGTTGAAGGCACCTCTCCTGGTAAGCTTCTCGCTTTAAACTATTTGCACCAGCTGCAGCTTTATATGTGGGCTTTCCAGTTTTCTGAATGTTGCTGACGTTAGCTGTCTGTGTTTATGGCTCTAGGTGAATGGAGTGAAGCTCTGTATCCCCTCCTGACAACTCTGAATGAGTGTGTAGCAATGATGAGCGACAAAGCCAAGAAGTCCATGGTGTTTCTACTGATGCAAGACAGCGCTCCCACTATCGCCATGAGTTTGTCACTACAGTACCGCAGAGATGTGGTTTTCTGTCAAACAGTTAGTAGCCTATTAAAAATGGTTCTGCTTTCAGAGTACAATGCTTTAATAATGCAATAATGCTAGTTCTCCAGTTTACATACACCTTGCAGAATCTGTAAATTGTTAATTATTTTACCATAATAGGAGGGATCATACAAAATTCATGCTATTTTTTTATTTAGTACTGACCTGATAAGATATTCCACATAAAAGATGTTTACATACAGTCCACAAGAGAATAGTTTTTATTCAAATATAGTTTTATAAAAAAATGACCCCATCCAAAAGTTTACATACACCTGATTTTTAATACTGTGTTGTTACCTGAATGATCCACAGCTCTGTGTGTGTGTGTGTGTGTGTGTGTGTGTGTGTGTGTGTGTGTGTGCGCGTGTTTGTGATAGTTTTTCTTAAGTTCCTTGTTTGTTCTAAACAGTTAAACTGCCTGCTGTTCTTCAGAAAAATCTTTCAGGTCCCACAGATTCTTTGGTTTTCCCGCATTGTGGTGTGTATGAGAAACCCTTTCCAACAATGACTGTATGATTTTGAGATCCATCTTTTCACACTCTGGACAACTATTACAGAAGGTTCAAACGCTCACTGATTCTTCAGGAGGAAAAAACGATACATTAAGAGCCAGGGGTGTAAACTTTTGCACAGAATGTAAATGTAAAATGTAAATATTTTTCTTATTTTGCCTAAATAGCATATTTTTTTCATTTAGTACTGACCTTCAGAAGCTACAGAAGACAGTTACATGTTTCTCAGAAGACAAAATAAGTTAAATTTACACTGATCTTTAGATTGCAAAAGTTTTTTTTTAATGCATCGTGTTCTCTCTGAAGCATCAGCGAGCATTTGAACCTTCCCTCAGTTGTCCTCAGTGTGAAAAGATGGTTCTCAAAATCATAGTCATTGTTGGAACGGGTTCAAATACACAAAAATGCTTAAAAAAAAAAAAAAAATTTATGGACCTGAAGGATTTTTCTGAAGAACAGCAGGCAGTTTATCTGTTCAGGACAAACAAGGGACTCGTGAACAACTATCACTAAACAAAAAAAAAACACAGTTGTGGCTCAATTGAGGTAACAACACAGTATTAAGAATCAAGTGTATGTAAGCTTTTGAACAGGGTTGTTATAAACTATTATTTTCTCTTGTGGACTCTATGTAAACGTCTTTTATGTGAAATATCTTATCCAGGTCAGTAGTAAATAAAAAATAACATGCATTTTTTATGATCTGTGATTGTATGATTTTGGTCAAATATTCACATTTTGCATATTCTGCAAGGTGTATGTAAACTTGTACATTTCTCTAGCTGAATGCAATTGTTTAGAATTTCATCTCCAGTCTAATAATATACAAATTCCTTTGTAGCTGACGTCCCTGATCTGTGGATTTGTGGTAAAGCTGAGGAACTGTCTTAGTGACAGTGGCTTCCTCCGACAACTTCACACTATTGGCTTACTGGTCCAGTTTGAGGGGCTCCTGAGCACCTATGGTACATATACTGACACATTTCAGTTCAGCTCGCACATTCAGCAGATTTATGTATGGAGGTAAACTGACAGTATCTGAATGTGTGAACTCTAAACTCTTCTTTCGTCTCAAAGGGGAGGAACTCGCCATGTTGGAAGACATGAGTGTAGGCGTCATGGACCTCAGGAACGTCACCTTTAAAGTGACCCAGGCCACCTCCAGCTTCAGCCCCGACATGCTGCCTGTCATCACTGGCAACAGAGATGGGTTTAACGTGCGTGTTCCTTTACCAGCGGTGATGTTTGATGTGTTACCACGGGAGATCCAAAATGGGATGCTGCTGCGAGTTCAACCAGTGTTATTCAATGTGGGAATCAATGAGCAACAAACGCTAGCGGAGAAGTAAGTGTAAGAATTAAATATACTTTCTGTCTCTTTGTGTGGACTGATTTACTCACACTGGATCTCATTCACTAATAACTGCATGGCCTATCAGTATTTATTCGCACAAGAGAACTTCTCACTAAAAATGTCAGCCTAATTCATAACACGTGTAAGCACATGAATTTATTCCTAACCTCGTTCTAATGTTAGTGAAATTTGGAGTGTTCGGAATAAGCAGTTGTGTGCTTAAGGTTGGTTATTTGCATAGAACACACATCTCTAGGGCTTTCTGCACAACCTTTCCTTTACAGGCTTTCGTCACTCTCAGCAAACATATGACGCTTTCTAAAAACATGTGCAGCAAGAACCTCAAGCAATGCCAAGTTTTTAAAAAGTTCAAACACAATAAACATCATTTACACAGAACCAGACTACAGAGATCTCATTAGTCAACATTCATATTTGTGTTTTTTTATGCAAAGGAACCTCGCAACTCGAACTATAATACAGCTTTTCTTACTCTTTCACTGTATAAAATGAAATATATAGTTTAAAGATGAAACATCTATGAATACAATTTTATCCTAAAGGGGACAACAGATGGCCATTATCCACAAATTGATATGGGTCTTCATGAAATGTCTGTAACATACTTTGGTTAAAATTCTTCAATGGTCCTAAAAACAACACCTTTTTTTACCTTGTCAAAACAAAAACAGCTCTGTTCACAGTGATTTGTTTTGCTGCATGTCTCTTTAAATTATAATTAGCTACAGCTCACTCTGCCCCTCGCTTTAATTTTTTTTGTGTATTTGGTGGCGTTACCATCAAAAACAAAACACTTTGTCTTTAGTGGCTCTGACGTTGGGAGAAAATTAAGATTCTTATGTTCACTTTTATATCCAAGTAAAATACAGAACAGTCCGTCAGCAATCTGCAGTCATACTGCTCAGAAAATCAAAATGGCTTGATAGTTGAGACTGTTTGATTTTTGGGGGAAATAAAAAAGGAGTGTATGGATTTTTATCATTGCTGGGTGTTTGTGTTCACACTCTGCAAAGACATTTATACACAAACACCATGTAAAAGTGAATTTTGCATCTAATGTCCCCTTTAATGTGATTATAAGTCATCTAGAGTGTGTGAACTTTGCGGATGGAAGGTTTAAGTTGTTCCTTTTTCATAAATTTAGCATACAATTTAGTACAGAAGTTATTGATGAATAATGTATGGATTGTGAAAACCTTTGTATGCAGATTTAATGCACAATGTGTGCTTATGCATGCTTAGTGAATGAGACTCAATATTTTGCCTCTTCAGTTATTCATACAATGTAATTCACTGGACAGTCGGTGTATAATATACTTTGTAGTATACAATATAAATCTCAATATACAATATACATTTTTGTATTCATATTCATTTTGTATTACATTAGGTTTGGAGACACATCACTGCAGGAAGTAGTGAATTTGGAGAGTCTTGCTCGTCTTACTTCCTATTATGACCAGTTTAAAGAAGTGCTGCCTGAAGACTGTGAGTCCTGAACACTTTCCTATACTGCTTATCAAATACAGTTGAAGTCAAAAGGTTACATACACCTTGCAGAATCTGCAAAATGTTAATTATTTTATCAAAATAAGAGGGTCATACAAAATGCATAGTATTTTTTATTTAGTACTCACTTGAATAAGATATTTCACATAAAAGTTGGATTGATAAAAATGACCCCGTTCAAAAGTTTACATACGCTTGATTCTTAATATTGTGTTGTTACCTGAATGATCCACAGCTGTGTTTTTTGAACAGTTTGTCCTGAACTCCCCACTGTTCTTCAGAAAAATCCTTCAGGTCACACAAACCTTCAGTAAGTAATAGTTTGTTGTAAGTAATAGTAACGGTCGTTGTTGGAAAGGGTTCGAAATACACAAAAAACCAAATAATTTGTTGGAGCTGAAGGATTTTTCTGAAGAACAGAGGGCAGTTCAACTGTTCAGGACAAACAAGGGACTCTAACAACTAACACTAAACAAAAAACCACAGCTGTGGATCATTCAGGTAACAACAGTATTAATAATCAAGTGTATGTAAACTTTTGAACAGGGTCTATTTTTATAAATTCAAGTTCAACTATTATTATCTCTTATGGGCTTTATGTAAACACATTTTATGTGAAATATCATATTCAGGTCAGTACTAAATAAATAATAACGTGCATTTTGTATGATCCCTCTTATTTTGGTAAAATAATTGACATTTTGCAGAATCTGTAAGGTGTATTCAAACTTTTGACTTCAACTGTATAGTTAGTAGATGATTATGTCAGTCCTAACCAGTTGAATGACTCCATCCATAGGTCTGCCCCGCTCTCGCAGTCAGAACTGTGTGCCTGAACTACTTCGGTTCCTCAGTCAAAATGTTAATGCCAGAAAGAGCAAGAACGTAGACATCCTGTTGCAGGCAGCAGAGGTACAGTGATCTAACATTATTATTACATTCAAGTCTATACTGAAAAATGGGGTTTGTTTTTGATTCATGGAGCTATGAATGCCAACTTTTGGCACTTGTAAACTTCCAGTCTAAGTGTATTTTATCAAGATATTGTCTTTCTCACTTGTTATGTCAGATTTGTCGGCGTCTTAACGGTGTGCGTGTAACCAGCTGCAAAAGTGCAAAGGATCGTACGGCCATGTCGGTGACCCTGGAGCAATGTCAAATCCTCCAGCAAGAGCACTGCATGGCCCCACAGGTTTTCACACAGGCTTTGGACTGTATGCGCAGGTGAGACGATATTTACAGTCAGGGATCATTCATTTAAACATTAAGGCCAGTTTCACAGTTCACAGTTTCAAGTATAATGATAGTGACGATAGTGTGTTGATCTTATTTCTTTATTCAACCCCATGTCATCCAAGATGTCTTTCTTTCTTCAGTCAGAAGGAAATTAAGGTTTTTGAGGAAAACAATGCAGAATTTTTCTCCATATTGTGGACTTCAATGGGGATCAGTGGGATGAAGGTCCAAATTGCAGTTTCAGTGCAGCTTCAAAAGAACTCTACACGATCCCAGCCGAGGAATAAGGGTCTTATTTAGCAAAACTATTGGTCATTTTATAAAGATATAAATATATATATACTTTTTAACCACAAATGCTCCTCTTGCACTAGCTGATACGTTTCTACAATTTTGCGCATTACACGGTTCTTCCTCTATGTCCTTCAGTTCAAAAAGGTAGGGTAGGCCGAAAAACATCTTATTTTCTCCTCCAGCTTCAAAATGAGCCAACGTTGTTTTACCTTTTTTTGAAAAGGGTGTTTGACTTTCTTTGCACATTCGCTTTAAACTTTGGGTCATGAGGTTGGGCTGGTGCAAGACATGCATTTGTGGTTAAAAGGTATATACATTTTTAGTGTTTTAAGAAAATGACTGATCATTTCACTAGATAAGACCCTTACTCCTCGGCTGGGATCGTGTAGAGCCTTTGAAGCTGCATTGAAACTGCAATGGTGGCCAGTGGGTTGAAGGTCCAAATTGAAGTCCATTATATGGAGAAAAATCCTGGAATGTTTTCCTCAAAAACCTCGGTGTAAGGTTTTCTTGCTTACGACTGAAAATTTCTTGGATGACGTAGGGGTCAGGAAACTGTCAGGAAATTTTTATTCTGGAAGTGAACTAATCCTTTAACATTCGTTGGTGTGGACTCTAATAGTTATAGTTACTGTTTTTGTGTGAATGGGCCTTTACTCTATCCCTGTCTCTCAATCACCTATTTATTCCACAGCGAGGGCTGCAGACGAGAAAACACCATGAAAAACGTAGGAAGCCGCAAATACGCTTTCAACTCCCTCCAGTTGAAGACTTTCCCTAAACAGTACAGACCACCAGAGGGCACCTTTGGGAAAGTGGAAACTTGAACTGAAAGCAGTCCGCTGTTCTGAACTGCATGTTTCTCCTCGTTCGCTTTACTTTATCACCACATATCTGAAGGAACGTTTTATTATGCACAGTCATGCTGAAATAAGATCTGGTTATCATCCAGATGGCAATGTCAGTATATTTAGATCCCCAACCTCTTGGCTCTAAGAAGACAGGAGATACGAAAGTCACTTGAAGTTAAATGAGTAGCTTGCTTGGTTGTTGCACTGAACGCAGGTAAGAAGGCCTGCTTGACTTCTGATACTTAAAAAAACAAGAATTTCGTAAATAATCCCAAAGCATCTTAATTCATTCCACCTACTGTATGTTTAGTTAAAAAGTCATTTTTTAGATACTTTCCAGTACCACGCTTGGTCTTTGTACTAAAATACAAAGTTCAAAACTATCAGCACTAGCTGTGCAAAGCAAAGCTGTGTTTTATCATCCATTAGATTGTATTTAAAGTTCAGTAGGTTATAGGTAGTGTGTATGTGCTGTGATAACGTAGATGATTTGTTCATCCAGTTTTAAGATTGGTAAGGAAATGTCAAGCTGTTAAGTTAAAAGTAAGAAAATCCACATATGCACTTCATTGTTCATTCTCACTTCATTTAAAGTGTACACAATAATAGCTGCCTTAAGAGAGTCCACCATTGCAAACACCTGTGTTAAGATACATATGTAGATATTTCAGATCTGTGTATGACTATTTGTGATGTGGCAGATTGTTTTATTTATTTACTGTAAGACTCTCTCTTTCTTTACGAAAGTGTTTTAGTGCTTTAATGCAGGCCTTTACCCTCCTGACTGTGCATTGTACGGGTTGTAGAGTTTAAGAGGACTAGTTTCCTCCTACTGTTGCCAAGCACAGCTAGTTTCTGTACAGTGAGCATACTGTGTGAAAATACATTCTTTATAAGGAATTATGTGAGAAGACACTATCATGTTAACTGACTGTTTGTATGTTTTCATAGTTCAGAGTTTCTTTGTAGGACATTTATATTGGTTGATATAATTGTCAGCACTGATGTAACAAGGAGCACTGCTTCAACTGGTCCTGAAATGTGAAGAATATTTCCTGCAGTCTTTTGTTTTTGCAAAAAGATGCATTTATTTTATTTATTGTATTGTAACAGTTAAATGAAAACCATGGTAGACATTGCATCGTAAAAGACCAAGACTAACTCTTCATGTAATGAGCTTCAGCCTTTGTCTCTGCACAAATCAATGCACAAATCGACTGTAATTTCTGGTTTGTACTGTATATTGCAAGATTGAACAAATGAAAGCTTTTATTTGCAACTTTGGGAGACAAAAGCACGGGTCGTAACCTCTGCTAAAATGATTATTATTTAAAGTTCTTTAAAAACCAGATGCACTGCATGGAAGGTAGGCTACAAATGTTATTTAAGTTTACACTTAATTATTATTTGTAATAAATGTATGTGTAATTATTTTACCACTTGGTAAAAATCATTCTCATTTTCGTAAGTGCAAAAGCACTGCTATGTTGTAAGAGCATGCTGCCCTATTGGTCTTACAGTTTCTGTTTTTATTTTTTAATGTATGTTCAAATACCTGCTGTACAAAATGCCTCTCTCTTTCCTCCAAACATACAGCTTTAAAATTAAAATTACATACCAGATTAAACCTAAGGCTGCTTGAGTGCTTTGTTCATTACTGTGTTCATATCAAGCAAAAAAATTATTTCTGACAACTTAGCAAATTTATTCAAATTAAAAAACTGAAACAAGTACATTGCATAAGTATTCATACCTTTAACGCGGTACTTAGTTGAAGCACCTTTACAGCCTCAAGTCTTTTTGAGTGTGATGCGACAAGCTTTGCAATTATCTGAAATTCTTCTCCTCTTTGCTGTTGAGCTGTTAGGTGGTGCATTGATGTTTCTCCCATCTGCATATATGATCATGGAGCTCAACTAGAATGACCATAAGGTTGTTGGTCACCACTATAGCCAAAGCTCTTCTCTATCAATTGCTCAGTTTGGCCAGGAAGCCAACTCTAGGAAGAGTCCTAGTTGTTCTAAGCATCTTCCATTATGGACAATGGAGACTACATGCTTTTGTGAACCTTTAATACAGCAGAATTTTTTCTGAACTCTTCCCAAGCAGTGTGGCTTGATGCAATCCTGTCTTTGAGCTCTACAGTCCGTTCTTTTGACCTCAGGGCTTGGTTTTTGCTCTGATATGCATTTTCATCCGTTAGACCTTTTAAAGAGATGTGTGTGCCTTTAAAAAATCATACTGATTAATGTGTAGTAACATCTACAAATGATATCTACAAGTATGAGCTAAATTTCAAGTATAAGTGAATACTTATGCAATAGAATCATTTAAGTTTTTAATTCCTAATTAATTTGCAGGGGGGTTATTTAAAGCAGCTTAACAAAAGGCTGTGTAACATAACAAAACGTGAAAAAATGGAAGGGGTATGAATACCTGTTATATATACATGCAAGCATAACACGTCATTTAACACTGATTTTGTACACCAGAAGGCAGTTGTATGTGTTATTAATGTACAAAAACAGCTGTAAGTTCTAATACGTGTATTTAAGTGTACCTTCTTGTTTCAGTTGTACAAAACATCGCACATTAGAGTTTAAACTCAATACTTCTGGACTTTTCTGAAGCTGTAAGCAGCATCTTCACACTCATTTAAAACTTTTTTTTTAGTCCAGCAGTGCAACATACCCAATGATTATGTATACATATATAGGTCTATTTTTACTTTACCCTTCAAGGGGCGCTCGGCGGCTCAGAAAGCCGAATTCCCATTGAATTCCCCTTTCAAATTACAAAAAGTATTTAATACTAATACTAATATTTTTAATGTAATAAAATAAAGCTATTACTCTCGAACTTGTTACTTGACATACAAAAGAAAAACATTAAACATTCCAATAAAGCTATATAAAGCTATATGCACGCGCACATTGCTTTTTTACTTTTGTTTTTATCTTATTGTTTTGAGTTAATTAAAAGGGTTCAATTAATTACAATTCCGGAAGATTCGTTTTTTGCAGTCACAACCATGAACTTGTGAATCGGTTCATTAAAAAGATCTGAATAAATGAATCGTCAATCCCGACGAACGAATCCCGATCTGGACAATAATATCACCTGAATAATAGGCCTACATCTTAAGTCACTATATTAAAAATAAACAGTTAATGTTAATATAAGAGACTTACTGTTTCGACCCGACGTGCGTGAAAGACGACACCACCTCATATGTTCAGCCTGTTTCATACCGCCGGCATGTGAGCCGCCATCTCCGAACACCCATTTAAACCAGCCGCCACCTAAATTTCACTGCGCGTCTGTTAGTGGAATGACAGTACAGATACCAGGGGCAGCCAAAAAGCTCACAGAGACGCATATTTCAGCGATTATTAATTCGTTGTACACAGAAAAAAAAAAACATTACAAAAATATTATTATTGAACGATATACAATGTATAGTTATATTACCATCGAATACATTTTACTGTAAAAGGAGTTATTCTAATATATCAGTTTTATTAATACATTAAGGATATATTTTATAATATATTTTATTAAAATTCCTTCATAGGTCGAATTAATTTGTCTTCAAAATCTTATTTAGGATGACTGTGACTTTGCCTGTGTCACATTTTATTGCGTTTTCTTGTACAGTTTTGGGGAAAAAAATAAGGTTAAAGTCTAACTGGCCATTTCTTGATTTTTATACAGACAATATTAAAATTCCTTCATAGGTCGAATTAATTTGTCTTCAAAATCTTATTCAGGATGACTGTGACTCTGTCTCTCTGAATGGGTGCCACCGTTGCACTCTCTCCATGCTCTGCTCCATGTTGTTCTTTCAGCAGATAACTCTCCAGTTCTTCTTCTGCTTTGAGTCTCTGTGCAGATGATGTAAATGTGTGCAGATGATGTAAATGTCTTTTATGAAAGTTGCTTCGTAGTCAAGTGTCAGATGAGAAGTGGTTGAGATCACCAGAAACACAACATAAATGCCCCTCTCTGCCTCTTCAGTGTTACTTGCTTGTCAGTTCGGAACAAAAAGATAGGAGAAAGGTCAGCCTTGCATGGTAACCTGGTTATTTTGGCTACACAATGTATTATTTTAAAATAGCTCAGTCACTACAAGTGATAACTGAAGCACACTGTGTGAAGCCATTCACTCACATACCTAATCTTTAGACCAAGTCTGCAATGTTATACATTGCATGCTTTAATGTCAGTTTACCATTTTAAGACAAAGTTTGGCCAACATGTAAATACAGTACAGTACATCTCTACATTACACTCATCATTTAAAACTAACAACTCTTTTGTTTCATTGGAAACACTGCCATTGAAATGCCACACTCATGTACTGATGATCTACACACAGTGATTATGTGTGAAAACAGATAAATCTGTCACATTGAAATGCTAACTCTGTTGTGCCAAATAAATTTCTTTTTACCCCCTTGCATTTCTATTTACATATACATGTATACATGTTCTGTTTATATACATGTACACATCACATGCACACACACAAACACAAACAGGTTTGCTTTTGAGAATTAAGGGGACATTCCCTAGGCGTAATAGTTTTTATACTGCACAAACTGTACAGTACAGTACACATTTTCTATTGCCCTAAACTTAGCCCTCACAGGAAACTGCATATTTGTGTGTGTGTGTGTGTGTGTGTGTGTGTGTGTGTGTGTTTAATACTTTATGATTTATCAACCTTTTTGAAAAATGGGGACAAGGGGTAATGTCCTCATATGTACCCATGTCATACCTATGTCATTATACAAAATTTTGTCTTGATATGTCCCAAAAACTCACACACACACACACACACACACACACAAAGAATATGCATATAAGCCAAGTCACAAAGTCAACTTTATTTCTAAAGCTTTTTTAAAAAAATTCTAATTATAATAATAATAGTTTTGCTTTGTAAGTGAACCAAAGCATGAAAACCTGAGCTCTCTGAAAACAGATGTTTAAAATGATGTCTGTAAAAAAAAACTGTGTAGTCAAACTGTAGCCTATGAATTTCCAATTTATACTAACTGATGCTGTCTACTTAGACATTTAGCCTTCTTTTTGCTCTCACACAATAACCCAGTATCAGTCGGTTAGTGTACATTCTTAACATGATACAACATAGCCACCAGTAGCCTTCTAAGATTGGAGCTCTGGAAACACCGTTAGTTCCTTTCCGGCCAGAGCAAAGGGAACACTTCATCGTGGACCACGCCACCTACCCCTTTTAGCATACAACAGGTGAGTCCAGTTTGTGGAAATAATAATAATGATTATTATTTGTAAAAGTAAGCAACTTATCAGCAGGGAATGAGAGCTAAAATACATTTAATTTTAGCATCTTTCCAAACCATTTTATAATGTATTTGTTTGTTTGAAACAGTTTAGACTGTAGGTTTATTCATGCAGGAATATGTGGATCTATGTTTTCTTGTATTATTTTTTTTTTTTCTTTTAATGTACTGAATGTCTTTGCAGGTTTTGTCCTCAGTTCAGTGAAAGGATAAGTATGAGTATAAACAGGTCAGTGATCAAATAGGACACTGGTAGATTGCTGTGCTTTGTTCAGTCAAAATAATTTAAAACAAAGGCACTTTTGCACTGTTTAATAGCTATTGATAAGTATGATACTACAGCATTAAAAATAATATATCCTGAGTAATTTATGAAATAGTAATTACACATACACACACACACACACACACACATATATATATATATAGCCTATATATTTATATAATCTTCTTTTTTATTTTACATGTATTTTGATTTCAGAGTCAGCACTTTCAAAATATTCGGAAAGGCAAGTGTTACAGTAAACTCATCTCTGTTAACTTTACATTTTCTTGCAATAAATTATTGTATTACACATGTATTTAATATCCATGAAGTACCCTTTTCTGATGGAACATGATCTATTGCTTAAAAGCATAGTGTCCTACAATAATATTGTTTCTTCTTTTATTTCAAAGGGACATAAAACTACTAAAAATCTGCAAGAAATTATATCAGCCATTAAAAAATTTGCTTTACCTGGAACCAATTTAAAGAAGTACAGTACTCTAAAAGCTGAGGGATTTTGGAGAGATGTCTGTAAAGATTTGCAAGTGCCAAATACAGTCAACAATCGCAGAAAAATACTTAAGACATCCATGGTTCTTTTGAAGGTAATTTATGATTTGTATTGAAAGTGTCTGTACAAACTTCCTTTGTGTAGTTTACAATTATTGCTGCTATTACAACTGAAGCAATTGTTATGCCACAGATTAAATTGAACTATACAAATCCTTATGTATCCATTAATATGACATGTAGCTTACTGTCATATTTTTAAACCAATTACCAAAGTTAAATATTGATCAAGTAACTAAGCTGCTACTTCACACATTTCATGATACCTATGAAGTGGAATCTATTTTTATTTTCTTTATTTCATTTCTAAGTTATTTCCTTGTGTCCTTGTCATCGCATTATGCTTAATGATTAATGGCAAATGTAAATTGTATTACCTGTAGAATTCTTTGCATTTTCAGGAAAAAGTAACTACAATTTATTTTCTTTTTCTTTTTTTGGGGGGGGGGGGGGGGGCAACTTTGAAATACTTAGGATGGTTATTTGTCTCCATGCCCTGAGGAAGCAACTGCATGTCCATCTTTGAATCAGGTGACTGTTGAACTATGTTGTGCTTTCCACTTGCTATACTTTGTCTAACATCAACTCTGTTTAGAGAAATGACCCCACTCTCTCTGTCTTTCAAGGATGTGTGCGAGACAAAGGCTGATAGTGACGCAGTGTGTGGCCTTGAAACGGATAACTTGCAATCTCAGTGTGCTTCCATAAGTGAAACGGTAAAACATTTTGAAATCATAATGCAATGACAAAAATACATACGTGAAAACATAACCTGTCTTCAGTAAGTAATAGACCTATTATATATGAACTGTAATGTGATGAATTTGAACATTGTCACTGTTTAGATTTTCACATTTTTGGTACCATGCAACTACCTTACTTGGTATTTATATGTGGTCATTACTGTTTGGTCAACTTTGAAATATTTAGGATGGTCATTTGCCTTCAGGCCTTAAAGAAGAGACTGCATGTCCATCTTTGAATCAGGTGACTGTTGAACTATGTTGTGCTTTTCACTTGCTATACTTTGTCTAACATCAGCTCTGTTTAGAGAAATGACCCCACTCTCTCTGTCTTTCAAGGATGTGTGCGAGACAAAGGCTGATAGTGACGCAGTGTGTGGTCTTGAAACGGATAACTTGCAATCTCAGTGTGCTTCCATAAGTGAAATGGTAAAACATTTTGAAATCATAATACAATGACAAAAATACATACATGAAAACATAACCTGTCTTCAGTAATAGACCTATATGAACTGTAATGTGATGAATTTGAACATTGTCACTGTTTAGATTTTCACATTTTTGGTACCATGCAACTACCTTACTTGGTATTTTATATGTGGTCATTACGGTTTGGTCAACTTTGAAATATTTAGGATGGTCATTTGCCTTCAGGCCTTAAAGAAGAGACTGCATGTCCATCTTTGAATCAGGTGACTGTTGAACTATGTTGTGCTTTCCACTTGCTATACTTTGTCTAACATCAACTCTGTTTAGAGAAATTACCCCACTCTCTCTGTCTTTCAAGGATGTGTGCGAGACAAAGGCTGATAGTGACGCAGTGTGTGGCCTTGAAACGGATAACTTGCAATCTCAGTGTGTTTCTGTAAGTCAAATGGTGAACCATACTTGCTTTCTGAAATGTAACATATATTACAATCATAATATAATGCAAATCAATTATTTAGTAAAACAAAGATATGTAAACAACAGTACAATTATATTCATTACAAAAGAAATGGTCAGTTACAGTGTGTTGTGATAGACTTTAACCTTAATTTTCTCCCAAACTGTACAAGAAAACGCAATAAAACTCGACACAGAGTCACAGTCATCCTGAATAAGATTTCGAAGACAATTTAATTCGACCTATGAAGGGATTTTAATGTCTGTATAAAAATGAAGAAATGGTCAGTTACAATGTATTCATTGTGATAGACTTTGTTTTGAATTTTCTCCCAAACTGCACAAGGAAACTTAATTAAACTCGACACAGACAGAGTCACAGTCACCCTGAATAAGATTTTGAAGACAAATTATTTCGACCTATGAAGGAATTGTAATAATGTCTGTATAAAAATGAAAAAATGGCCAGTTACAATGTATTCATTGTGATAGACTTTGTTTTGAATTTTCTCCCAAACTGTACAAGAAAACGCAATAAAACTCGACACAGACAGAGTCACAGTCACCCTGAATAAGGTTTGGAAGACAAATTTATTCGACCTATGAAAGCATTTTTAATGTCTGAATAAAATGCAGAACATAATTATTGTGTTACAATGCATAACAGGATATAACATAAAGTAGTACACAGAATAGACAAAGAATAGAGTATGCTAGTGTTGTTGGAGGATATTTTTTCTTAAATAAATAAGAATATTCTTAATGTATTATAAAACAGATAGGCTACATTAGAATAAGAATAGAGAGCGCCAGATTATAACTCCCCACAGTAAAATGTACCTATTCGATGGTAATATAACTATACCTTTGTATATTGTTCAATATTAATATTTTTGTAATATTTATTTTTTGTGTGTGTACATCGAATCACTGAAATGCGTCTTCGTGAGCTTTTTGACTGCTCCTGGTATCTGTACCGTAATTCCACTAATAGACTTGCAGTAAAATTTAGGTGGCGGCTGGCTTGACTGGGTGTTCGC
Organism: Cirrhinus molitorella; assembly: GCA_033026305.1. Taxonomy (NCBI): domain Eukaryota; kingdom Metazoa; phylum Chordata; class Actinopteri; order Cypriniformes; family Cyprinidae; genus Cirrhinus; species Cirrhinus molitorella. Next base: position 29,759,447 of record CM065122.1, on the reverse strand, counting down.
AGATGGCGGGTCACATGACCGCGGTTGTTTCATGTCGGTGTCCATTCTGCCTGCTGATATTTCTGTAAGTTAACTTCCCCCAAGATCATCCGATCACACCCGCGCTTTCTTCCGTGTATGTTCTCTTCCATACTATTTAGATGTACTTTCAGAGGAGTATTTCTTAGAAGACACCGGACAGGTGGAATAACAAAGACTCGGTAACATAAACAATTGTTTCGTGCTAGCCATGGGTGGGCTTATATACACACACATTATTTCTTATAACATGGGGAGCCCTAATATTTAAACATTAATATTTAATCGAAATCGTTGTATGAATGTTGCGTAATTAAAGCTCCAAAGTTCCTCCAACAGATAACGGGTTCCTCTTACAGATACCGAGAAGTCACTGCATCATATAGCATTCAAGAAACCAACGCGAACGTCTACAACCAGCGACACTTAACTACAGGTAAGACCAATCCTGCAGAGAGACCTCATTTATCCATGTTCTAGTTACTAAATTACTAATTGGTTATTTGGCTGACATATTTACATTAAGTATCCAACAGTAGAATCTTGTTTAGAGACATCCCCAGTGAAACCAAAAGTTCCTTGCTAAAGGCAAGAAACAATTTGTGGTTTTTCAATATGCAAGTTTCATCAGCCCAGATATTTATTTAAGCTTCACCACCAACTGTTGTTAACAATGTATTTGTTCTCATTGTCTAGAGGTCAGCATGAAGAAATTGCTTGTGGACGTGGACTGTGGTGTGGATGATGCTCAGGCTATCATGATGGCTTTAGCAGTGCCTGGCGTGCAGATCCTGGGCATCACCTGCGTTCAGGGCAACACCTCAATAGACAATGTCTGCAAGAACGTCCTGCGTGTCCTGAAAGTGTGTAAACATCTAGAGGTGAGATGGTCCTGCATGCCATATCACAGTGAGATGAGTATTTATTTTGTATTGTGCAGTCATGCATTGTTTATTTTATGATTTTCATACTGATTTTGAAAGTACAATAGTAGATGTGTAGACAATTTTTGTAAATAATTGATGCTTCTCGATGCAGAGGTATTTCAAAGAGAACATACTTTGACCCGTTGGTTCGGGTAGTATTTCAAGCAAGTATTGTGCAATGTTTGCATAACTTTGAAACTTAGAAAAATCTATGTATGAGATACTGGTGAACAAACAGAAGGGACAAATGAGACATTAATGAGAAAATGAGGAAAAAACCTTTAAACCAGATATGTTTAAATGTGTAATTTGAACAGTATACTGGACAACGAAAAACTTAGGAAATTTTGAAGAACAAGTACAGTTGGTGTCAAAAGTTTACTTACACCTTGCAGACTCTGCAAAATGTTGATTATTTTACCAAAATAAGAACGATCATACAAAATGCATTTTTTATTTAGTACTGACCTGAATAAGATATTTCACATAAAAGATGTTTACATATTAGTCCACAAGAGAAAGTAATAGTTCAATTTATAAACAATTACCCTGTTAAAAAGTTTACATACACTTGATTCTTAATACTGTGTTGTTTCCTGAATGATCCACAGCTGTTGTTGGTTTTTTGTTTTGTTATAGTTGTTCATGAGTCCCTTGTTTTTCCTGAACAGTTGAACTGCCCACTGTTCTTCAGAAAAAATCCTTCAGGTCCCACAAATTCTTTGGTTTTTCAGCTTGTTTGTGTATTTGAACTTTTTCCAACAATGACTGTATGATTTTAAGATCCATCTTTTCACACTGAGGACAACTGAGGGACTCATATGCAACTATTACAAAAGTTTCAAATGCTCACCGATGCATCAGAAAGAAAAATGATGCATTAAGAGCCAGGGGTGAAAACATTTGAACACAATAAAGATTTGTAGAGTTTTCCTTATTTTGCCTAAATGTATATATATTTTTTAATTTAGTACTGCCCTTCAGAAGCTATAGAAGATACTTGCATGTTTCCCAGAAGACAAAATAAGTTGAATTAAGAGCCCAAGCTCTTAATGCATACTTTTTTTCTTCAGGAGCATCAGCGGGCGTTTAAACCTTCTGTAATAGTTACATATGAGTCCCTCAGTTGTCTTCGGTGTGAAAATATGGATCTCAAAATCATACATACATTGTTCGAAAGGGTTCATATACACAAAAATGCTGAAAAAAAACAAAGAATTTGTGGAAACTGAAGGATGTTTCTAAAGAACAGCGGGCAGTTTAACTGTTCAACTATCACTGAACAAAAAAAAATCAGCTGTGGATCATTCAGGTAACAACACAGTATTAAGAATCAAGTGTATGTAAATTATTATTTTCTCCTATGGACTGTATGTAAACGTCTTTTATGTGAAATATCTTATTCAGATCAGTACTAAATAGAAACTTACATTTTGTATGCTCCCTCTTATTTTGGTAAAATAATTAACATTTTGCAGATTCTACAAGGTGTATGTAAATTTTTGACTTCAACTGTAGGTAGTTTGTTGGAGATATTTGACCACTAGTAAGTGTAATCCCTTAATTTTTTTACTTCAAACATTTGGTACCTGACAGACAAATGGAAACAGGTGAGGTTGTGGAAGTTCAAAACATATTAAAGAAGTGCCTACACCACTTGCTATAAACACATTGCATTGGCAGCTTGGCATCTCATTCGACCCTTAGCAGGAAAAATTCTGGCAGAAACAATGTAGAGTACTGTTATGTATCACATGACTGTTATTTGAGCATAATTAAAAGACTTGCTTATCTCTGAATGGGATAAAGAGTCAAAACTTGTGTTTATGATGTGAGGGATTGTTGCCCAGAAACCTTACATTGTGATTGTTTTTGGAGGATTTGAATGATCTGGTTTTCGTTATGTTCGGTATTATATATCCTCTTATAATTTTAACTGTTAGCACAGATATTTTGAGCTAAGTAACTAAAAATAATGTTACTTGCTGCACAGTAATGCATTGTTATCCAGCACATGACAGCTATTACAACATAATTAGAAAACCTGATTGTCTCTGAATTGCTTTAGATTCCTGTATTCCGTGGTGCGACTAAATCACTCTTGGGACAGACCACCAGTGCTGGAGAGTTTCATGGCAAAGATGGACTCGGGGACGCCCCAGACCCCGACGCTCCTGGTTTAGATCTTGTCCAGAAGGAGGGCGCTGTGTCAGCCATGATCCGAATAGTCAATGAGAATCCTGGAGAGGTCTATATGATTATACAATATAAAATATTAGTTAGTGGAATTATCTTGCGTTTCAAATATTTTATCACGTGTTGTTTCTGTTTCTCTAAGGTGTCTTTAGTGGCCACAGCTCCACTGACAAATGTGGCTTTGGCAGTGAAACTTGACCCCTCATTTTCCCAGAAACTCAAAGGCCTTTACATTATGGGTGGCAATACAGACTGTGAGTCCCTAATACGTACTTCACACACACAGTTGAGGTCAAGTGTATGTAAACTTTTGTGGTCATTTTTATAAATTCAACTATTACATTTTCTGTAAACATCTTTCATGTGAAATATCTGATTCAGGTGAGTACTAAATCAAAAATAACATGCATTTTGTATGATCCCTCTTATTTTGGTAAAATAATTAACATTTTGCACATCCTGCAAGGTGGATGTAAACTTTTAACCTCAACTTTACTATTTCAACGTTAGATCCAATATTAGAGCTGGTTAGTTTGATTCATTTCAGTGACCATTTAGATGAATCAGTTCAAAAGTAAATTTCTAAGTTAACGATTCCTAAAAACTAAAACTAAACTTAAACTAAACTTAAAATTAATCTAGATGTTCATTTATTTCTGTAATGCAAAGCTGAATTTTCAGCATCATTACTCCACTCCTAAGCGTCACATCCTTCAGAAATCATTCTAATAAGCTGATTGCTGTTTAAGAAACATTTATTCTTCTTCTTATTAATGTTAGTAACAGTTGTGCTGCTTAATATTTTTGTGGAAACTGACTAGCAGCATTTATTTAAAATGGGAATCGTTTGTAACAATATGAAGGTTTTCAGGGCTGGGGTTTTTCACATTTCACGATTCTGATTCACAAGCTTCCGATTCGATTATATTTCCGATACAGATTAGAGTCAGTTGGTACTAACTTACATTACTACTATACTATTAAAGGCTAAAATTAACTGAGTTGTATTCAAATGCAATGATTCATAACATAAATTATATGGCGCATATATTAGCAGATTCTCTCCAGAGTTGACGTTAATTTTTCTAGCTGACTAACGACGTATGGTCACCGAATGTTTATCTGAGGTAAATGTGACTTTGCGTGACATTGTTTACAAGCTGTTATTTTGACGTCTTTCCACTGTTGAAACATTGATTGAGCGATTACATAAGACGGTATACAGATTTTAGGAAGTTAAACTCATTATTTTAACATAACTTTGGATGCTCATTCATGTTCCTTCGTGTTGAAACTCTTCACTCATGAACTGGCACTACAGCGATCCGTCGCTACATAATAAACAGCGACAAAACGGCGCTCATTTTTTTTTGAATAGTCTACTGTAATAAAATTAGCGATATGAGACTTCGTTTCATATCAAACGTGAGCTTATTGTGATTTACTGGATGAGAAATATTATATAAATAAAATATTCTGTTAATTAAGAATCGATTAAAATCGAGAAAAAATCGAGGTATTTTTTTACCCACTCCTGCTTTTTTATTTATTTATTTATTATTATTATTATTATTATTATTATTATTAGTGTTGTGCTAGTTACTAAGAAAGAGTAACTAGTTACAGTTACTAGTTACTTCAGTCAAAAAGTAACTCAATTATGTTGTTGATTACTACCAAAATGTAACGCGTTACTGTCAAAAGTATCTTTTTAGTTACTTTTTTAAAGAACGTTCTTTAACGTTCCCGTTAATGCCCTTTTGTGCGTTATGGTCTATACAAACACAAAACTGACTTAAATACAAAGCAATTTTTAAACTATTTTATTTAAGTCAGGCCAGCAGAAACTGAAAGTTTTGAATACACACCACCGTTTAATCAGAGCGTAAATCGTTTGTCATCGAAAGCATTATGTAACGATAAGAAAATCATGAACAAGGTGGCAACACCGCATCTGAAAGACGCAACACAACATCTTGCCACAAAGCGCCGGCAAAAATAATTAACAATGAATGTGTTTGAGGAAAACGGTTAGGATATGTTTAAATGATCCATTAATAAACTAGTGTATTCTGAAATAGTGTCGCAAAAACCCTGACTCGCAATCTCCTTTTCGGGCGCAACTAAGTTTTCCCCCCGATTTATTTTATTTCGTTTAGTAATAATTTAAAGCTTTATATTTAAATATTTAACATTCGCTGAAAAAGATGCAAAAGATCGCGCTGGCGAGTGCATGTACTGCATCCCCTCTCCAAAAACCATATGCACCTAGCGCACATTTATCTAGGTTTAACGTTTAAACCAATATTGTTTCATAGCTACTTCAACAGTTTTAGATCTATAGATTTTATTTCATGCAACTCGTGATGAATTTGAGAAGGCAAACTGATCAGACTATGAACAGTCTTCCGCTGGTTGCTGTTCGTTACTTAAAAAAAAAAAAACCTTAGGCTATATTTAACAAACACAAAAATGCTCCAAAAGTTTTTCTACATTAACTTAATGAAAAAACGAAACGAAATATAATCACTTTGCCATTACATACAAAATGTAACTATTTTAATAGCTGAAACAGTAGTAGTAGGCATACGCTATTCTGGGAGAAGGGGGGAAAGACGGATTCAGGTCGAACTCGTAGCTATGCGCCTGAACTGTAGACCTATACAAATCTGAATTATTTTTTTTTTTAGCCTATTAGAAGAATACAAACGCTGCTTTGTGAATGTTGAAAATGTTTATCGTTATCTTGTTATTAATATGACCTTATTTATGGTTCATATTCATGTTGTTGCCAATTTACAGGGCAATGATTCCATGCACTTTCAGGCTGAAATAAAGGCTGTTTTCATTTACATTAATATGCCTAGTATGTATATTTAATGTTCGCGGGTGCGGGGCGGGTGGTAAATATAATTACAGTGGTGCGGTGCGGGCTGGGACCGGCCAAATAATTTCATAAAAGCGTAGGCAGCTGAAGTGCTGCCTACCAGTGATGCGCGGGTAATAATAAATGAATGAATTAAAAAAGTAACGGACAAACGCACCATATTGTAACGGTAACTGAGTTACTTTATTTAAAAAGTAACGCGTTAGCGTATTAGTTCCTGTCAAAAGTAACTGCGTTACAGTAACGCGTTACTGCCCAACACTGATTATTTTATTTTATTTTATTTATTTATTTATTTTTTGAGAATTTCATCAATTTAATGCATAATAAAAGTATTAATATATTTTTCTAACCATACGTACCCCAAACATTTGACTGGTTATTGAATGCTTTCCACAAAATATTAAGCAGCACAACTATTTTCAACATTGGTGATTACACTGATTACTAAATTACATTTACACAAAATATATTCAAATAGAAAGGTAAAAAATAAATAAATAAATAATAATAAGGAATTCCAAACTTTTGGTTTTTAATTTAATGCAGTGCAATACTGCCCAGTTCTAAACCAGAATCATTTGTACCCTAAATGCAAATCAGTCTGTGTATTGCCTGTTTTTTTAATTATTATTATGTTTAATGCATTAAACCAGGTTAGCAAATGTCATATGTTATTGTTTAGCTCGTGGGAACACCACTGTGGTTGGAGAGTACAACTTTGCATCTGATCCTGAAGCAGCATATATTGTTCTGAATGAATTCATTTGCCCAGTTTACATTGCATCCTGGGAGTTCACCTGTCGCAGTAAATTACCCTGGGTGAGATCCTCATCTCTTAAACATTATAATAATGCATATAGATTATGTATAATATACTACAACTGTTGGTGGTTTATACATTCTTGTATACTATCTGCACGTGTGTTTTAGGAGTTCTGCGATGGTTGGCTGGCGCAGGACACAGATAAGGCTCGGTTTATGAAGCAAATCTTTAAGCACAGCATGGAGTCCACCCACAGCGAGAGGATTGAGAAGGAGCTGGTGGATGGGCAGGGATTCATCTCCTGTGATTCTTATGCCATGGCAGCAGCCGTAGACGACACATATATCATTGAAACTGAAAAAAGAGCCGTCACCGTAGAGCTTGCTGGAAACTGCTGCCGGGGAATGATGGTTGTAGATCACCTCGACATCCTGAAGAAGACGCACAAAGCCCACATCTTGAAGAAGGTGGACTTGGAGAAGTTTAAAGTGCTCATGATGAATGCTTTGAAGTAAATGATCATTAGCAGCCATGGAATTCTCTTACTACACTTTTTATATACCTCTTTGTGGGAAATTGTTTGCTACTGGCTACTTTCTCAGATTCACTTTTTTTACTAAAACCATTTATACAGAAATGCTAACCACCTGTTGAGTAAGATACTACATTATGTCACAATTACATTTTGATAAATAAACTAACATTTTGAATATTGTGAATCTAGGGACTTTATGAACAAGCATTCAGAACTGGACATCTGTTTTATTGTATGATTTCTGGTGTTTATGAGGTTCATGTTCATGGACTGCATCTCGAGTCAATGACAACTATTTTTCACAAGACAAAATTGCTTAAAAAGCATAATATTTACACATTTGAGAGCATGTCTTGGTATCTTAATCCACAACATGTTATTCACGTTGAAGGTGTTATTCAGTATCCCTTTCTGCCTCGGAATCGAGATCGGGTGTCCAGCTATAATAAAAAGAGAAGGAAAGGGCTTTTATTATACAGTACAGTAAATACATTCTGATATTATCACTCCGACTTGTTAGCATGTGCACTTGGCCGTGCTTTAGTTGGTTTAAAACCTAGCTAAAAAATAATAAAATAAGACTAAAGGCAGTGGCACACAGGTCAAAATTACCCATTTAAAAAAAACTATAATAAACACTTGAAATATATATATATAAAATCATACTTTTATAGATGCAAAGGCTACTTTAACTATATATACACTAAACTAACACTAAAATAAACTAAAAAGACATTGGGGGAATAAAATATGAAAATGACAAAAACAAAATTAAACTTAAAATGAAAATGTAAAAAATAAAGAAAACTAATTCAAACTAAAATAGTACTGATGATACTAAAATAAAACTAGTACCACAGTACAGATGGTAATACCATGGTACTGAAAAATTACCACATCTGTACAACACAGTATCCCAAAATACTGTTTTTATTTAAATAGGTTATGACACCACCATTTATTTTTTTTATATTTCAACAATGAATGAGAGAAACTATCATACAGGAAGTTAAGTTAATAGAAAAATGTGTAGAAAAACATTGTAGAATGTATAAACCATTTTTAATGTTTGTATACTCATTATTGATCATTATGTAAAAATAAATAAATAAATAAATAGCCATTAAATTTGGACCCTGTTGTTAATTTACGTTTTTAATATTAATTTACCAACTCACAGGGAGTACAGTGTTTTCACAGCACGCCATCAATCGGCCATATTGGCGGCATTGAATGTATGCCACTGAATCGAACGGAACTTGCCAGTTTTGCCGATTATTTCTGCTGAAAATGGTAAATTATTGTCATGTTTTGGGCTGTACTAATCAGTCAAACAGTGCAAAAAACCTGAGGAACAAAAGGCGTTTGTGGTTGGCCAAACTGAAACAGGATTTCCAGGGCAAGAATCTTGACAACTTTCGTGTTTGTTCTTATTTTCAGTACGGTAGGTGAAGTAATTAGGCTAATATCTTGATTAATTATGGCAATATAAATGACAAAACCGTGACGTAATCATTAGCTAAGAGACTGTTTTCCTTATTTAAAAAAAAATGGGCATGAACTGTATATTATTCAGAATCAAAACTGATTTGAGAAATCTATATCAACGCACGTGGTACTTTTCAGATACGAAAATTGTTATTTCACACTGCAGATGTACTGACCATGGATCTCTTGCACTCAAAGAAAGCCACTTGCAAGCCTTTGCAATGTCCTTCCTTCAGACACTCACTGGGCTTCTTACCCTCCTGTGACACAGCAGAGACCATTATTAGGCATATGATTCATACTGCGTATTTCTCTTATGCAGTACCTTTCGTATTTAGCTGCACACTAGACAGAAATATGCTCTGGTTAGACACACGTTACTAACAAAAACAACCACCAATCAATGTTGTTGTGAAAGGCATGATAAATCCGTCAAGCTGATGTGAATACATTTTCCTGATATTACCTTCACTACACAGTCATGCTGAAGGAGACAGGCTTTGAAATCTTCTCTTAATCCACCGCAGGCGCGGCCATCTTCCTCTTTATCCTCGTAATATTTGGGCATTCTGTAGAGCTTTCATTCGGGCAAGTTTAAGCGAAATATGGGTTGAGAAATGTGGCGAAAAGAACACAAGAAGCTACAGAGAAGTCAAATTCAAAATTATTATGAAAGCGGCCATGTTACGTATGACGTATATAAGGAAGTGGAATTGTGGTGCATTGTGGGAATTGTAGTTCGCAAATGTTCCATTTGTTCACGCTTACAAACCTCGAAACCGTCAAAGATTTTATTGAAAACAATGTTAAATGACACCATTTTATACTGTCATTTTATACTATGCATCGACTTAAATAATATATTATATTAAGTACTTAACTGTCTGTCACATAGCAGTGTGAAACATTTATATTGACCTGAAGATGGCACTAAAATAATAGTGTATTGTCAAGTTTACACTGGCCCCTAGATACTTGAGCAATACTTAAAAACATATCTGTATCACTGCAATAGATAAATTGTGGCAGTTATTTTAAAGAAATACAGCATTTTCAGGGGAAAAATTTTAAAACTGTACTGTAAGACAAGAGTTTGAACCATTTCTTAAAACATGTTTGTTAGTACAGTGGTGGCACTGTAAAAATGGCTGGCGTTTTGTTTTAAATGCTGGTTGGTTTGATATTTCCACTTTTGATTTAATATCATTGAAAATATTTAGGCCTTCTACTTAACAAATAAATTGATCACATACCCCTGGTTTCACAGACAAGGCACAAGCCTAGTCCCAGACTAAAATGTAAATCTGAGCTGTTTCAACTGAAAGGAACGTACACTGACTGCTCTTAAAATATATCAGTGCCATTGTTTTGTCTCAAGATGCACAGCAGTAAGGCACATTTATAATATATATATATATTTAAATGTCCTAATTGGCTTAGTCTAAACCCTGTCTGCAAAACCAGGACTTAATGTGATGCATACTTGTCAGACATACATAAATAAAACAAAGATATCTACAGATATCTTAAAAAATAAATAAATAAATAAATAAATAAAAATCACAGCATAGTGGTTTCATTTTATTTATTTAGATTTTATTTTATTTATTTGATTTTATTTAAATAACCATATTTTCAAAAATGCATCTATTCAAATGGCTTATGTAACTATAATATAAATACCTGTGGAACAAGCAATATTAATTTAGTTAGAATGTATGAGATTGAAACAAACTGGAATAATCATAAATATATAATATATACCTGGTTATGATGCATTTAAAATGCATTCATTTTATTAGTACTGACAAATACACTACCAGTCAAAAGTTTTTGAACAGTAAGAGCAGTAAGTTTTTTTATTTTTTTAAAACATTACAAGGCCTACATTTATTTAATCCAAAGTACAGCAAAAACTGTAAAATTGTGAAATAGTTTTAATATTTAAAAATAACTTTTCTATTTGAATATATTTTAAAATATAATTTATTCCTGTGATTTCAAAGCTGAATTTTTAGCATCATTGCTCCAGTCACATGATCCTTCAGAAATCATTCAAATATTCTGATTTGCTGCTTAAAAAACGTTTATTATTATTATTATCATCATCATCATCATAATTATTGTGTTGAAAACAGTAGATTTTATTTCTGGTTTCTTTGATGAATAGAAAGTTCAGAAAAACAGCATTTTATGTAAAATAGATATCTACTGTAACATTATAAATGTCTTTATCATAACTTTTGTTGAATTTAAAGCATCCTTGCTAAACAAAAGTATTAATTTTTATAGGGGAATTTTTATAGGGGAATACATTTCATAGAAATGTATTCCCCTAACTTTGATAACAGGAATAAATTACTATTCAAACAGTACAATATTTCACAATATTACTGCTTTTGCTGTATTTTGGCTCAAATAAATGCAGATGAAGAGAATTCCTCTGAGAAATCTTACCGTTTAAACAATTTTGACTGATAATGTAGGTATCATAAATACCTTATTAGTTTGTTAAATCCAAAACTCAGGACCACTTTGTTCTTTAAGACTGTAAGAAAATATTGTTTAGGCCCTAAAATGGCATAATTCATACATACAACACTGTTGACATCACATCACAACATACCTCTTCAAAATACAATAAAATGTTACCCATTCTTGCATGATTAAATGTGCGAGATAACTTAGTTCAATAAATGAGCAATGAGGGAAGACAACAGAAACATAAAATGATGAATTATGTCATTTATTTTGGAACAGTTCATTCAAATCAAATGTCAGAGCTGGAGAAAGACAGATGAAGGCACATGAAAGTCTAGAATGCACCACAAGAGGAGCATGTTTCATGTCTGATTCATCTCAATGCAAGACCGAAGGGTGGATTTCAAGATGGACATGCGCTGATCCCAGACGGGAAATGAGCCCATTAGAGTTTAACGAGGGCAATGGACAACAATCCATCTCTCAGTGCTAAACCAGATGTGGAAACAGATCATTGAGCACAAATCTGACTAAAAGGCAGCAATATGGCTAAACACTGTGGAAGCCACTCCATTGTGGTTTCACTAGTCCATATGAGGATGTGAAGGAGAATGATGATACAGCGCTCTACACTCAGATCAAGGATTTATCGCAATCATAAACAAACTGTAAACAAACGTTTATGACAGTACATTGGCTTTCTATTACAAAACACACACTTCTCAAGTACTGTGATTTACATCCAGGTCCAAGTAGTCACTAAAATTAGGGTTTGTGTATTTGTGTAAGGATATGCTCCGAAACTTGAAGCATTATACATTGACACATTATGTCAGCTTGAACTAAAACTTCCAACTTATTAAAGATATTTACAATCACATGAGATGAGAGCACTTTGGAAATCTGTACAGCAGTTTCCTCACCATCAAGTCTCAGGAGCTACACGCAAAATAAATAAGAACCGTAGCTTTACAATAATATAAATGTACAGTGCAATAAATTCAGGTGTCAAACCCAGCACACTGAACACTGAAAAATGCTAAAAATGTAGCTATTCTATTCAATTTCCATTATAAATCTAGGGTTCTGGTAATATTTTGCTCCTGATCAGGTCCACACAGAATCTGCATTCGCAGCACTACACAGAACGGCCGTCATTCATGAAGTTCTATGCATTTTTACATATTGTGGCTTATGTAATTGTTACTTGTCCCTAAGTGGACAAGGTGATGGGAATTTTTTTTTTTTTTTAAATCAACGCTTTTGCTTGTAAAAGTATTGTCACCCCAAGAAACTTTGCATTCACTTGCAAAAGTAGTACCTTTCCCTATAAACTTTTGCATTCACCTGGAAAACTTTTGGGTTTTCGCACAAAAAGTATTCAATATAGTTTCTCTCACCTCACATTTTCATCACAAAACTATTTATTAAGCCCATTTCCGCCCCTTAATTATTAAAACAAAACAAAAAAAAAAAGGTAATTACAACGTTGTATCTTGCAATTCTCTCTTTTTTGCCCTCAAAATTAGACTTTTTAACTCATAACTGAGAAAAAGTCAGAACTGTGAGATACAAACTTGCATTTGTGAGAAAAGTCAGAATTGCACAATATAAACTTATAACTGTGAGGAAAAAAGTCAGAATTGTGAGTTTTTATTTTGCAATTCTGACTTTTTAACTAGAAATTGTGAGGTTTTTTTTAACTTTGTATCGCGCAATTTTTTTTCCTCGCAGTAACGAGTTTATATCGCAATTGCGAGTTTATATATATAAAAAAAAGATAAAAAGTTGTTATAACCTTTTTTTATTATTCAGTGATGAAAACAAAATGTTTGCAAGCAAATGCAAAAGTGTTGCCTTGCCACAAGAAACTCTGCTTTAATTCGTAAAATTAAGTTTACTCACAAAAGTACTACATTCCCACGAGAAACCTTTGTGTTTTCTTGCAAAAATTTGTGCTCCCCTGAGAAACTTTGCATTCGCTCCCTAAACCTTTTCCATTATCTAGAAAAACATTTGCTGAAATATAGTTCTCGATCCTACCACATATTTCCATCACAAAAGTTTTGAGACCGAATATAGTTTGTTAGGGAACGCAAAAAAATCAGAGCAAACAAGTTACTTGGTGGAATGCATCACCATGTCCATTTAGGGTCGATGTATGTAGTGCTTTCAGCTACTATTAAAATGTACCCTCAGCTTCAATAATTACATTTCACCACATTTAAATTCATTCTGTGCAGAAAAAAAAAAAACCCTGCAGATTCCATCTGGACTTAATCATGACTCACTGAACATTCAGATACTTGTGATACAGCATAGAAAGGAGAACATTTCTGACTGGCATGATGAAAGGCGGACTATTTGAGATGGAAAATGCTCAATGAACAAATGAAGACATGAAAGATTCTGGAACATAAATATGGACATGCCATGCTCTAAAACTTGAACGTCCCACTTAAATCAAGTATATAACAAGTTGTTCTATTGAAGATTTAAGTGTTTTGACACAGGGCGCAAGGCAGTCCTTTACCAGGCCCCCTATTGGGACGCTGGACGTTAAGGCACAGAGGTGGGCGTCCCTGCACCCTTCTCAACTACACAAAGATACAAACATCAACCATCACTCAACTTCAAACCATAATAAATTCTCTGCCACATCATAAATCTTCAAAGAATATAAAATAAAAGCATTTAACTTTTGTACAAATTAAAGATTTATTTCAAATAAATTAATTCACTTTCAAAGATCGTCATAATAATAATAATAATAATAACAGCAATTAAAAACCTTCAGATTGAAAGCCATGATTGATTCATTGACAAACCAACACAGAGGAAGAAAAGCCACTTCCATTGACCAGGTAGAGGCCCAAAGATATGCTGCTTGTTTTTAGAAATATGTTTTTAGATTTTGGCAAAACAGTCAGTAAAATAATAAACTGGTCTTGAAATGTTCTTAAAAGAGTTTCAAACAACATCTAAAACATTAAAAAAAAATCTGTCATCCCACTCATTCATCTCTCAGCCGAAACCCAGCCATGTTTATCTGACCCAGGGTCAGTTACAGTCCACGATGGCAGAGCGCTGAGCACATTCTTCATCAGTAGGGGACATTAACTTAGTCTCCAGCATTGGTGCAGACTTGAATCCTGAACTTCAAACCCTAATGACAGCAATGATTGCCAGTCTTCACGACACAAGTTCAGTGTCTGGAAGCATTGTGTCAAAAAGCGTTTTTTTGTTTCTGTACAGTAGTAGTCACATTCAGGAACAGAATTCAGGGAATAGTAAAAGGTAAAACGATGTCTGACGACAGAGGCTAAAGCAAGTAAAAGAGAAAAGAGAATGACGAAACTACCAGAGGAAGACGAAATAACAAATAAAAGAGGAAAAGAAAAAAGTTTAAAAGGTGAAGAACATAAAGCCAGGGTTTCTTCACGCACTCTGATAATGTGAGGGTCACTCTTGATCCGCTGTAAATGCGAGCAGCATGTCCCTGTCTTGGTGACCAGAGAGCCTCAACCACTGGAGACATTCAGGTAGTTACCCAGGTATCCTCTTGATATGGATCTGACAAGAGACAACAAAAAACAAATGTCAAGAACCAGAAATATGAACATCATCATCTATGCCAGTGGTTTTCAATCCTGGTCCTGGGGACCCCACTGCTCTCCACGTTTTGTGTGTCTCCTTTATTCGACACAGCTGATTCAGATCATCAGCTCGTTAGGAGAGAGATCCATGAACTGAACTGAGTGTATCAGGTAAGGGAGACATACAAAATGTGCAGATCAGTGGGTCCCCAGGACCAGGATTGAAAACCACTGATATATGCACATCACCAAAAACAAATTAGGATATTTTTGATGAAATCCGAGAGCTTTTTGACCCTGCATAGACAACAACATAACTACCACTACCATAAGGTTGAACCACTGATGTCACATGGACGGTTTATCGATTTCCTTACTACCTTTCTGGGTCTTGAATGTGTCAGTTGCATTGCTGTCTATGCAGAGTCAGAATGACTCTCGGATTTCATCAAAAATATCTTCATTTGTGTTCCAAAGATGTTTGGAATGACAAGAGAGTGGGTAATTAATGACAGAATTTTCATTTTTGGGTAAACTATTCCTTTAAATACTTTACAGATTTAAGGTATTTCTTTATTAAATTAATTTAACCCCTGTGCATCAATTAAGAAAAGTTACTCAAATGTTCACAGGACAAAAATGGCCATGTCATAAAAATTAAGCTTGGGAGTAGAGTCTCATTTAAAAAAAAAAAAAGAAATACTTGGCAGATTATTGTTGAAGTTAAAAAAGTTGTATAAATTTGAAACCAAAAAGGTTTAAGTTATGAAAATTATTTATGAGCAATTGTAAAATATACATATTTTCTAAAACATTTTGAACTTTGATAGGAAAATCAAAGCCATAAATCTAAACAAGTTGTGTTCCAAATTTGAGGTTGATATCTAAAAAAAAACAAAAAAGCTTTTAGTAAGATTTTGTTTGGGTGCAGTACCAAAGTTTTCCATTAGATTCCAGCAATGGCATACACACAATTACAGCCTTCACAATTATAGCTGCATAATTTATCCAACCCGCTCTCTATAATAGACTATAATTCGCATAAGCAGAAAACAGGAATAAAGAGAGTATTTGTTTTATATGCCAAGCTTAAAAAAATGACCATCTAGTGAAAAGTAGTCAAAAGTTGCCAACAGAAAATAGGCCTATTAACAAATATTGCATAATTTTATAGTTAAATGGCCCTAGGAGGTTTCAATTAGAACAATTTTGTGCTGGGAGGAACTATTTTTTGCACTATTTGTAGTGTAAAATATATTTATTAAAGGAAAGGGTGAAATATAAAAATTCCAATAAAAAGATACACCTGAGCCGAAAATTATGCAGTTAGCATTAACAAAGGTAAAATTATTAAAATAAATTCAAAAATTACTTAACAAGGGTTAAGTACTTATTAGACTGGTCTAAATCTAAGGCAGCATACAGACCTCGCTAATAATTGCCCACACGGCGGAGTCCTTCTGCACCGTCAGACGAACAGCCACCACAGGGTTGAAGGTAGGGTCAACAGTCCCCTCTGCCACTCCTTTCTCAAACTGAGCTAAAGAGAGACACAAAGAAAACAAAAACTGTAACTCTAAAAGGGGAGACCAGAAGCGATTGTAACATTTTGCATTCAGTTATTTGGCAGACACGTCTATCCAAAGGGACTTACAAAGGCAGAAAATCAGAAGCAATTTATCATAAGAGAACAATACTCGCAAAAACCACAATGTTGTGAAAGCAAGCTAAAGAGCAGTACAGCAAAAACTGCAAGAGATGTTGATTGTGGTTTAGACGTGTCATTTTGCATTTGGACACACCCTCCATTTCATTTAATGTTTTTTAGAGAAGTTTCTTCTGCTTCTCAAGGCTGTTTTCACTTGATCAAAAATACAGAAAAAAAGTGATATTGTGAAATATTATTACGATGTAAATCAATGTTTTTCTATATTAATATACATTAAAATGTAATTTATATCTGTAATTAAAATTTAATTTCCAAAATCATTACTCCAGTCTTCAGTGTCACATGATCCTTCAAAAATCATTCTAATATGCTGATTTATTGTCAGTGCTGGAAACAGTTGCGCTGCTTAATATTTTTTTTGTAACCTGTGATACTTTTTTCAGGAAGATTAAAAAGGAACAGCATTTATTTAAAATGGAAAGGTTTTCTAACAATATACACTACTTTTCAATATTTGGGGTCAGTAAATTTTTATTTATTTTTTATTTTTTTAAAGAAGTTAATACTTTTATTCACCAAGGATGTGTTAAATTAATAAAAAGTGATTGCTAGAAAAGATTTATATTTTGAATAAATGCTGTTCTTTTTAACTTGTTATTCAAAGAATCCTGAAAAAAAAAAAAAAATTATTTGGCAGCACAACTGTTTCCAACATTGATAATTCTAATAATAAATCAGCATATTAGAATGATTTCTGAAGGATCACGTGACATTTAAGACTGGAGTAACAGCTGATGAAAATTCAGCTTTGCATCAAAGGAATAAATTATACTGTAAAGTATATTAAAATAAAAATTTTGCAATATTACTGTTTTTTTTAAGCAAAACATGGTCAGGTCTAAGTGTAATTTTTGGTCCCAAATTTGTATCAATTTTAATGGTAGTCCACTGTATGAAGAATTTTTCACAGTTTAATATGTTACAGTTTACTTTCTTTTGCTATTGCACCCACTAGTTAAAATAAATAAATAAATATATCACAAATTATATCTGGTGTCAAAATATTTTTGGTTTGACTGTACATTAATGTTCAAAAGTTTGGGCTCAGTATAAATTTTTTTCCAAAACACTTTTATTCAGCAAAGATGCATCAAATTGATTAAAAAGTAAATGCCTTTATAATGTAACAAAAGAGAAAACAAATCTGCATATTAGAATGATTTGTTGAAGAGGAATATATTAAAATATACTAAAATAGAAAACGGTTATTTTAAATTGTAATATTTCACATTAGTATTGTTTTTACTGTATTTTTGATCAAACAAATACAGTATTGGTAAGCATAAGAAACATTCAAATATCTTACTGTCAATAATGTCTTAATTATGTTGTATGTATTAATTATTATGTTTTAATAAAACATACAAGTTCAAATTCAAAGGCATTATTAAAAACACACGGTCTTAAAAACATCAGATGCAAAATTCACGTTTACATGGTGTTTGCATATAAATGTGTCTTAGCAGTGTGTGAACACAAACACTCTACAATCATAAAAATCCATTCACTCCTTTTTTTAATCCCCAAAAAACCTAAATCGTTTCAATTATCAAGCCGTTTTAATTTTCTGAACAGTATGACGCAATACTGCACAGGCCCCGCCCACAGCCGCTTAAAGGCTGTCCCGTATTAGCATATTTCCACCTTCAGCTAGTTGTGCAGGTGTTTTGTATTTGGATGTGAAGGTAAACATAAGAGTCTTAATTTTTTCCTGACATCAGAGCCACTGAGGACCCAGTGGATTTTTTATTTTTTTGATGGTAACGCGCCACCGAATACACAAAAAATGCAAGAGAGGGACGGGGTGAGCAGTAGCTCATTATCATTTAAAGAGAAATGCACTGAAATGAGTCACAATGAACAGAGCTGCTTTTGACAAGGTAAAAAGGGTGTTGTTTTACACAACCACTGAGGAATTTTAACCAAAGTATGTTGCATACATTTCATAAAGCCCTGAACGAATCATAGTAACTTGTGGAAAATGGGCATCTGATGTCCTCTTTAAAATAGTTACAGTACACTGGTTTCTCTTATTTGCAAGCAAGGCACAGAAAACATTTACTTAAAGTGCAAAACTGCTGATTTAAGCACAAACGTAATAACTCACCCAGTTTATAGAAGCGATCCTCTGTTCGTTTGTATTTCTCTTTGGTCTTCAATTCAGCGTCCTGCAAGAGATAACATCCTCATTTAGAAGCACTTCAAGAGCCTGTCTGAAAGGAACTAGCACTATGCTAACAATGTTAGACACAACTGTTAATGTGTGTATACAATGATAAAATAATAAGCAAATCAAAGCCCACAAACCCATTTACACAAACTCAGCCTCATTTATTCAAGGAATATCTTCAAGAGCAAACATCAAAGCCATTTCGAAGGCTTTTTAAGCTCTGTATCACAGCAGGATGGCAGTACGCTGCCTCATTACCACGGTAGCTGAACCTGCGATTGACTAAAATTAGCCCTGGTGGCAGCGTACACAGGAGACCTACGCCAGATACTCCTGTCAACCTGCTGTTAGACTCTGACAAACCTGTCACCCTGGGGCTTGTTTGGACAGTTAGAGCAAACCGTATAAATCTAATTGAGTGTGTTTTTTATTTACCGAAAAGGGCAGGATCTCAACAGTAGTGTTCTCGATTTTGTCTCCTGGGTGCTCCTGGTTTCCACTGCGAAAAAGGAACCTGTCAATCAAAGGATGATTGTTAATGAATATGCATGTACAGGCACAAACTAATAAATATTCGTGAACACGCATGTACAAACACTGGCAGGACATGGACAAGAACTTGCAAAGACTGAGTCGAACTTAGATAGCGCAGCCAGAACCCCACACAGATAAGGAGGCTTTAAATAGGCCCCTACTTGAGCTGCTAATTAAATCCAGTCACACGTAAGTAAATTGACACTTCATCTTGTTAGCACTGTTTCTACTCACACAAACATTTTGAACAGGTCAAGACTCTGTTAGACAAAGAAAATTAATGGGCGAACAGCATGATTGTCTGTCCGCATCCATTTGCAAAATAACCCTCATCTCACTCTGACCATCCATTAGGGTGGTTTGAAGGACAGGTGTGAGAGTTTTTGGCCTTCAAAAACATTTAGGGCTGCCCCCTAATAGTCAACTATATAAAAATAAATATATAAATATGGATTCTCATCTGAAATAGATAGATGTGTGCTACTGAAGTGTCTGTGCGGAGTGTGGAAGCTGAATAACAGCGCAATTACTGCATGACAGATGGAGGCGCTGATGTGGTCACTTACTCTTAAAATACTCCATCATTTTTGGTCATACAGATAAGAGTAATACATCCTTCTAATCTGTGAGGACCAAGGTGCGATTTGCCCAGGGTGGATGGGGGGATTTCCCCCACCTCTGCTCTATGCATCCCTGCCTTTGCTGAATAATTGAATTATTTTTATCCCTGGTGGGGATAAAAACATCCCGCGAACCCGCTCTCAAGTCTAGTTCTGAATCAAATGACTTGCGGTACACATTTTAAAGTCCCGTTTTGAATCAAATGATTCACGGTACTCATTTTAAAGTCCTGTTCTGAATCAAATGATTTGCGATACGCATTATAAAGTCCCGTTCTGAATCAAATGATTGCCCAGGGTGGATGGGGGGATTTCCCCCATCTCTGGTCTATGCATCCCTGCCTTTGCTAAATAATTAAATAATTTTTATCCCCGGTGGGGATATAAACATCCCGCGAACCCGCTCCCAAGTCCAGTTCTGAATGAAATGATTTGCATTTTAAAGTCCCGTTTGAGTCAAATGATTCCCAGTACGCATTTTAAAGTCCCGTTCTGAATCAAATGATTCATGATACACACTTTAAAGTCGGGTTCTGAATCAAATTATTCACCATACGCATTTTAAAGTCCCGTTTTGAATTAGATGATTTGCAATACACCATGGGTTAAAGCAAAAAAAAATAATTTGACTGAAAATTTTTCCTCAGGCAAACCCCAATTCATAACCATACCTGTCACACATTCAGTTTAAGAGCACCTTTTTTTTCTTGTAATCAGGATTATAGTGAGTATTTTGAACTGCATTTCTATTACTGTTTTTATATTATACTATGTCATTTCATACCGTTCTCATTTGCATGTTGCTTTGGATAAAAGAGTCGGCTAAATGTAATTTACACACTTTTATGAAATTTCAATGTTTTCAGTTTAATGCTTTTATAAGACTTGAGTATTTGTGTACTCATACTAATAATTAACCATTTGCACACATTTTTTATTTTTCAAAAAAATGCATTTGAACTGATTATCTATGTAAATTATAAAGCATATAATACCTTTCTTATCATTTTTTTTAAACTATGGTTTATATACGTTTTTATACGAATTTTTTAGCAGATAACGTATGCCTGAAAAATGTTTTACATTAATATTAGACGCCTTTCTTTCCACACTGCAGAATGAGCTCATATTTACTTCATTAAGACTGATGTGTTCCAAATTTGCACTGAATGAATCTATACAATTTTACATGTAGGCTATTTATATTCGTTGGTAATTTATATTTAGCTAAAGATGACAGCATAGCACAAATCATTAAAAGAGTAGCCTAGACAAGCCTATTATTATTATTATTATTTTTATTATTATTATAAATATAATATTGTGTTCATACCGTATCATTAGACTAAACATTTAAAAAACAAGCGAATGTCACAATTACAAGTCATTTCAGCACTTGACATGCGGATAGCGACACGTAAGCAGGCACTACACTTAAAGGGGGTCGCACACCGAACGAGAAACGCAGCGTCGCGCCACCTCTTTAAAATTCGAACACGTTTTCTATTAGTGTACGCACACCGGCGGCGCCGTTCGGCGCCTGTCTGCGGCGCCCAGCTACGACTCAGGACGCTGTTCAAAATCCTGCCGCGCCACAGAGCGCCTTCTGCATGGTTTTATATGAAATAACATTATATTCCTTCTAATCGAGACCCTGCCCCCTTGAAGTCCAAAGCTAAAGCCCTTGCGGTCTGGTCTATGTGCCCCCGCGATTTCAACCGTCAAAAATGACGTATAATTTGAAATTTTTTCCACTGAAAACAAAAGATCGCACTGGCACCTCCAAAGCGGCTCATGTTCCCCTCTCCGCAAAAAAGATTGGATATGTGCCTAATAGCACACATTTATCTAACTAACATTGTTTTATAGCTACTTGAATTATTTTATATCTATAGATCTTTTTTTAGACATGATGATGCTTTGAGAAGGTAAATTGATCACACAGACTGATATAACACTATTCGATCCTGTAAAAAACGAAAACTTATATTTAACAAACAAAAACTGCTCCAAACGTTTTTCTAAATGAACTTAATAAAAACACGAAACGAAATATAATCCATTTGCCATTATATACAAAATGTAACTATTTTATTAGCTGAAACAATTTTTTTAGAAGAAGGGGGAAAAGACGGTCACAGGTCTGACTCGGCGAGAATGATGCGCTTTTCCCACCTGATATGAGTTATAAAGCGAGAAAGCGGTGAAATGAGGAGAGAGATGACATAAATGTTGTGGCGATATCGGCATAATAGTAAAAATCAATAAAAAACGAGAAATAGCCTAATAACAACCCATTTCCGCTTCTGTACGGGCTTCTGTAAGGTCTTCATTGGATGGTTGGGTAATTCCTAGACCGGTTTGAAAAGGCCCAATAATTGGGAAGCACCTTGTTGTTTCCCAGAGACCTATACTTGGGACTCGGCCGACATTTGGCTATATAGGCGCCTGGTAGAATGTCCGCGTCCGGTGTGCAATACACCGAGTTTGTCGCGACGCGGCGCGGCGCTTCTCGTCCGGTGTGCGACCCCCTTAACACACTAACACACTCGTGCTGTGCCATCAAGTTAAAGTGCAACACGTGAACGTGTCGTTTAAGTTCATTTACGTTCGTAAAGTCGCTGGTAGACAACGAACCATCAGTCTTTATCGGGAAACAGCACGGAGGCGCTGTGCAGACTCACGCTTCACGCAACAAGGCGCTACATATTTATTTTTTACCCTCATTTTTCCCGACTGACGGATTTCCGTCGTAGAGACGGAGATCTTTAAGCCCTGAATACACGCTTTAAAGTCGGGTTCTGAATCAAATGATTCACCATACGCATTTTAAAGTCCTGTTTTGAATCAAATGATTTGCGGTACGCGCTTTAAAGTCGGGTTCTGAATCAAATGATTTGTGATACGCATTTTAAAATCCCGTTTTGAATCAAATGATTCGCGGTACGCATTTTAAAGTCCCGTTCTGAATCAAATGATTTGCGATACGTATTTTAAAGTCGGTTTCTGAATCAAATGATTTGCGATACGCATTTTAAAGTCCCATTTTGAATCAAATGATGTGATACGCACTTAAGTCCCCTTCTGAATCAAATGATTCGCCATACGCACTTTAAAGTCCTAACTGTGATCTTTGCTCGCTTTCTCCATAATAATTTATTCGTTGTTTGAAATGAAATCATTACAATTAATAGGCCTAACTTACAATGTTTTTATTAAATTGTGATCACGTTAGACAGTTTCCATCGTATTAAAAACATTTCATGACATGACACTCATTATCTGGCACTTGCCGAAAAGATGGGAATATTAAGTGTGTTGTTAACAGATTACTTATAGGCTATAGCCTTACTGGAGCTGGGTCAACTCTCCGCCTATAAAGAGGGGAAAAAGTTTTCAAAAGCATCCCCCCTCTGCTTTTTCACAAATCGCACCCTGGTGAGGACTAGGTGATTATTTGTGTGCACTCATATCATCAACAAAAGATTGTGCTCTTGTACAATTATGAAAGCAAACATGGTGCGCTTTGTGTTGTCTTGGCCTCTGTGAACTGTGAACTCTGTGAGCGCGAAACTCTGAAACTCTGTATACTTGCCTTACAGACATGACAAATATACCTTTAGAGAGAGCGAAATGTCTACTTTCAAATGAACCAATTAAAATGGAAAATAAATATTCTCAGATTATGTAATCTATATGAAACATGCATGCAGGCGCTTCCACTAGTGTGGAGATGACGAGTCTGTCAATGACTATCTCTTAAGATGAAAACAACAAAAAAACCTTTAAATTATTAAAATGTTAATGCAGCCTCCTTACTGTTTTTCCCAACATTCATAATTATTACTTCTGCCAGTGTGCTGTGACAAGCTTCATGTGCGCTTGAGTGCTTACTGGGCTATGTAAACTTTTTAATGCTCCTTATTATTATTTAAATTGCTTGGTAATAAACGCAATTAAAATCTTTAGTCAAGTGTAGCCCTAAATTATTACAATTCAAAAGAACTTTTGAAAATTTTACTTATTCCTGTGATGTTTTGAGGCTTAATATTTTTACAGAACATGATAATTTGTTGTACTGAAATTAGAGACAGTTGAAAAAAAAAAGTGTTTATTCACCCTCATGTTGTTCCAAACCCCTGTAGGTTTGTACATATGTGTGAATGTGAGTGTAGATATATGTGTGCTTATTTATGAGTGTATCCTTATTACCTTTCTCGGCTTTGAACATTGTAGTTGTTCTGTTGTCTATGCAGGGTCAGAAAGTTCTCAGATTTCATCCGAATTTGTGTGAAGATAAAGGTTGTACAGGTTTGAAACTTCATGAGGGTGAGCAATTAATGACAGACTTTTAATTTTTGGGTGAACTATCCCTTTAATATTTATCCATTTCAGGTCCTAATTAGGAGATGACACGAATGTGAAGCTTCATGCATTGATGCTTATCATGCTTGATCAAGCAGTAAAAACTACCATTCCCGTACCTAAAACAAGACGTCTGATGCAAATTCGAAGCAAGCACTTGTGGAACAACATTATCCTGCATCACTTCACAGACAAAGAGATGTATAAAGTCTGATGTGCATCTGATGAAAGTGTAACATTAATTTGAGAAGTAAATAAAAATAATAACAAAAAACCTTCACATTAAAAAAAACTAATTCTAAAAATATTTTCTGACACGTGTCTAAAAATACAGGTTGTTCTGGCAGGGCATCCAATGTACTGACCCAGATCGGGCCTGCAAAAAATAAATACATCTTCTAGAGTTGTGTATCTGCTCAACATTAGCCACATTTACATAGACACTTTTTTTTTTTCAACTGGAATTAAATCATTCCGACTAATGAATCCAAACATAGTGTTGACATGAATGCTAAATAAAGTGATCGAGTTGATGTGCACGTTTATATGTCACAAGCTTCCAAATGGATTTAAAGGGATAGTTCATCCAAAAATGAAAATTCTGTTATTAATTACTCAACCTCATGTTGTTCCAAACCAGTAAGACCTTCATTCATCTTTGGAACATAAATTATGATTTTTTTATGAAATTCAAGAGATTTCATACTCTGTATAGACAGCAACACAATTGACACGTTCAAGGCCCAGAAAGGTAGTAAGAACATTGTTAAAATAAAGCATGTGCCATCAGTGATTCAATTGTCATTTTATGAAGCTACGAGAATACTTTTTGTGCACAAGAAAACAAAAACAATGACTTTATTTCACAATTTTTTCTTTTCTGTATCAGTCTTCACTTGCATTCATAACAGTATTATGACACATGCATGTGATGCTACTGACGCAAGAGCCAGCGTTCTGATGTAGAACACAGATGCGCTGTGTCTTGTTTGCAAGCAGAGGAATGCACACACATTTAGGTTGAACACATGATGTCACATGGACTATTTTAACAATGTCCTTATTACCTTTCTGGGCCTTGAACGTGGTAGTTGCGTTGTTGTCTATGCAGGGTCAGAAAGCTCTCGGATTTTCTTGTAACTATACCTTTAATATTTATACATTTCAGGTCCTAATTAGGAGATGACACGCATATGAAGCTTTGTGTATTGATGCTGATCATGCTTGATCAAGCAGTAAAAA
Source organism: Cirrhinus molitorella (assembly GCA_033026305.1). Classification (NCBI taxonomy): domain Eukaryota; kingdom Metazoa; phylum Chordata; class Actinopteri; order Cypriniformes; family Cyprinidae; genus Cirrhinus; species Cirrhinus molitorella. Next base: position 29,733,894 of record CM065122.1, on the reverse strand, counting down.
CTGCCATTCCTGTACCTAAAACAAGATGTCTGATGCAAAGTCGAAGCAAGCACTTGTGGAACAACATTATCCTGCACCACTTCACAGACGAAGAGTGGAAAGAGAATCAATCCGATCAAATGTTTACATGTCCTATCGAACAGATTAAAAAACGGTTTATCCTACCCTCTCAAAGCCTTTTTATTCTGCATTTTAATTCAGACTTTTAAATCAACTGTGATGTTAACGCTCATCTGTCTCCGTCTTCTTCTAGAGTTGTCTATCTACTCAACATTGTTTTCTCCGTTCTCCATCTCTCTGTCTTCCTCTCCAGAGGTTTTTGGTTGCAGCATCTTATTTTAGAAGCTTTTCATTAGCCACCTCTACTCCCCTGTGAGGACAGTGAGATACGGAGACGTGTGAAGGATGTCTCCTGATTAGAGCTCTCTGAGTGCATGTGAACATCACTTTGAGGAAAAAGTGAGAATTACAGAACCAAATCATTTGTGTGTGTGTATATGCCTAATGTATTAAATACAGATAAATGCAATACTGGTCCCTCAAATGTCCTGAACCTCTCCCACACTAGCTCTAGGTCATTGGGCCATCATTACCATCGATCCCTGTGTGTGTGTGTGTGTGTGTGTGTGTGTGTGCGTGCGCGCATCTCTCTCAGTTGTCCTGAGTCACACTGACCTTTCTATGTTGACGGGCCGATCAAACTTGAACAGAACATAGTCTCCAGCCATTGGAGTAATGGCCCAGAAAAAGTCCTCGCCCATGTAAGTCTTCTCAAGTGTATGACCTTGATACACTTTAAGAGAGGTGGACACCTCCGCCGGCGGGTTCACGTGAATCTTATGCAACAGAGGTTTCAGGAAGTCTTTATCCTGACAGAGCAGAAGACAAAGTTAACAGGAAGTGCAGCTGATAGCTGGACTGATTTATAACAGACCTTAATAGTAAAAACAGCAAGTGAAATTAGGTAAAAGGCCAGCTATTCAAGAAAAAAAAAAAAAAGAGAGAGAGACTTTGGTACAAGAAAACAGGATACAGGGTAAGACATGATGTTATAAGATAACAGGAAGTCAAAGTCAGTTTGTATGGAAGAGAATCAGAAACTTTAACTGACATTTAAAAGCAAGAGAAAAGATTTGACAGTCGTGCAAGGTCTTGAAGAGCCAATAATAACATCACAAGTGGTCAGCAATAAATACAGGTGTAACTGGATTCCAACATGTTTTCACTAAAACTACATTTGTAGTGTAAACAATATTGTGTCCTTAATAACAAATGAAGGACTTTCTTGTTAAACATCCTTTATGCTAAAAACAAGGGTTTCAAACTTAGCTGGTTAGGTCACCCAAGACAGATGTTTATACAAGGTGTAAACAGTGCCTAACACTCGTATAAAAAAAGTTACCGTGAGTTTCTGGATTTTCCCAGCAAGGGAGGAGTGCAGTCCCACGTGCTGAAACAAAGAGGGCCTGAAACGAATGCGCAGACTCGACTTCTGTCTCTCACAGTGTTTCTAGAGTTAAAAAAAACAATGAGGAAGCCAAATACATTACACTGTGAGTTAAAAATAAAGAGATATGGATAGAGACATAACGTGTGTGTTTGTAGAGAGAGAAAAAAGATCTGAAAAACAAGTTCCTGTTCTGCTACACTCAAGAGGTGTGAAAAGCCTCTCCGCTGACTGACGCACCACAGCAGAGGAGATTTCAAGGTCACAGAAATGTACACACACACACACGCTTGCAGTCAGAGAGTATTAACTTACGGCATCTTTCTCTGGGTTGCATACTTTGACCCAGAGTATGTGGTCCAGGAGCCAATCAATCGGCTTCTCCTTATAAAACATGAAGATAAACTCCACGATGAGATTTAGATCCGGAGCTTGGAACATTTTACCTTAGAGCAAAAAAGAAATAAAAATGCATATATTAAAAAGACTAGCATTCAAGTTTCATAAAATATCATTACAATTTTTTTTTAATACACAAAAATTTTTGCCCCCCTGTAAAATTGTACATTTTTTTTGAATATTTCCCAAATGATGTTTAACAGAGCAAGAGAATGTTTTCACATTATTTCTTATTATTTTTTTCTTCTAGAGAAAGTCTGATTTCTTATAGTTGCTTGAATAAAATAATTAAAAAATAAATAAATAAACTGCAAAGGTCAATATTATTAGCCCCCTTAAGAAATTGGTTTGATTAGCTATAGAACAAACCACTGTTGTCCAATGACTTGCCAAATTAACCTAATTTGCCTGATTAACCTAATTAACCTACTTAAGCCTTTAAATTGCTCTTTAAGCTGAGGATTAGTATCTTGCAAAACAACTAGTAAAATAATATGCACTGAGAACAAGACGTGCAGAGGCAGGAAGTGAAAGATTTCAAAAACTTTGGAAAGAAAACTAGTGAGAGAGGTTTCTAAAGACCCAAGAACAACTGCCAAGACACTAGTGAATGACCTAGCCAAGTCTGGAATTGATGTCTCAGCGAAGACAGTCACTAGAGCCCTGCACAGGAATGAACTGCGAGGTTGCCGACCAAGAAAGACTCCACTTCTGAAGAACAGACACCTCCAAGCTAGAATGAAGTTTGCTAAGGACAACCTGGGGGAACGTCATGCATACTGGAAACATGTCCTTTGGTCAGATGAGACAAAACTAGAGCTTTTTGGCCATAGAGATGTTGCCTATGTTTGGAGAAAGAAGGGAGAGTTATTCAACCCCAAGAACACCGTTCCCACAGTGAAACATGGTGGTGGGAGTATAATGCTGTGGGGATGTTTCAGTGCGTTTGGAACTGGGAATCTCACCAGGGTTGAAGGAAATATGAAAAAGAAAGACTATAAGAAGATTTTGAAAGACAATCTCAGACAGTCTGCAAGAAAACCTGGTTTGGGTCGATTTTGTCTTCCAGCATGATAACGACCCAAAGCATACCTCACTTCTGGTGAAGAAATACCTCCAAATGAGCAAAGCGAGTGTACTTGACTGGCCTGCACAAAGCCCAGACTTGAATCCAACAGAAAATCTGTGGGGCACACTAAAGTCCAGAGTTTGTGCCAAAAGACCAACAAATCTGGAGGAGCTTGAGAGATTTGCTAAGGAAGAATGGGCTGTCATTCCTCAGGAGACATGCTTGAAACTTGTTGAGAACTACAACAAACGACTAAAGGCTGTTATCAAGCAAAAGTGACACACTATTGACTATTAACATCAGAGGGCTAATCATTTTGACCAGTAGACTTTTTAAAATTCTTGATTATACATTAATTTCCATTTCTATTTCAAACCATAAAAATTTCCTGAATAAAGTATTATGTTTAAAAATACTGTGTTGATAAAATCGTCTTCGTGTTAAACACTTGTTATAAGTGGCTAATAATTTTGTCTTCAACTGTATATTTTAAAAAATATTTTTTCCCTGATATTGCAAAGCAAAATTTCAGTAAGCAATTACTCCAGTCTTCACATGATCCTTCAGAAATTATTCTGATCATCTTAGTATTTTTGTGGAAATGGTGAGACTTTTTTTTCCCTCAGAATGCTTTGATAAAAAAAAATAAAATAAAAAAATAATTCACAACATTATACATGTTTACTGTCATTTTCAATTAATGTAATGCATCACTGTTGAAAAAATGTATTAGGGAATTAGTTCACTCCAGGATTAGAATTTCCCACATGTCATCCAAGATGTTCATGTCTTACTTTCTGCAGTCGAAAATAAATTAATTTGTTTTTCTAGGATTTTTCTCCATATAGTGGACTTCAATGGGGATCTACAGATTAAAGGTCCAAATTGCAGTTTGATTTGTTTACACTGGGTCGGTACTTCTGTCTACATCATGCATGACCTTTTCAGCATGACTGTGTAATGTGTGAAATCGAGCTAGAGCAAGATGTGCATTTGTGGTTAAAAAGTAAATCTTCCTCTTTCAGCTGAAGAAAGAAAGACATGAACATCTTTATTTTGGAGTGAACTGATCATTTAAATTTAATGAGACAGACAGACATACAGATATTAAAAATATAGAAGTCACACCAATGAATCCCAGCTGTGAAAACTCAAGGATCATCCAGTCCTCTGTGGCGAGTTGTAGGGCAAAGTTTTTCATGGTGGCAAAATAGTTGGGCTTGGCAACAATGTCGTCCTCTAACTGTTAGAACAACAGGAAACAGATATGAATCACACAAAGCTCATAAACCAGATACAGTTTGACAAAAGCTGCACCTACAAAAAAAAATACCACATCTAACCAACAAACAACCTGGAGGACAAAAAAAAAAATCATCACACTTCACACACAGACACTCTTACTACTAATATAAGCACAGACTAAAAACACAAAATTAAAGCATTTTGTCTTATACCCTTGAGTAACTTGAAACATGAAAGCAATACCTTTCCCCTCTCCTAAGAGAGCACAGCATGTATTGAGAGCACAAAGACATGGAGACACTAGAGAGATTTATTGGCACGGCACAGGAAAAAAAGAAAGCAAAGCAAATGAATGAAAACATTCAGTAGAGTCCAACACATAGACAGACAGAAGTATGCGAGAATGAGAACATGAAAGTGGAATGACATGAATGAACATTGATACAGGATGTTTTTTATTCGTCTTAGGAAACATGGTTAACATTTGAAAGACTTAATACACACAAAACTTAACATTGTTCAAAAGCTTGGAGTCTGCAAAAAAAAAAAAAAGTTTTTGAAAGAAGTCTAGTATGCTTACTATGAATGCATTTATTTGATTTTGAAATATTACAATTTAAAATAACTTTACTATTTTCATTTACACTGCCATTCAAAAGTTTGAGATCAGTACGATTTTTAATGTTTTTTTTTTTTTAAAGACGTCTCTTATTACTCATCATAGTTCCATTTATTTGATCAAAAATACAGAAAAAAATATGAAATAATATTTTGCGATTTAAATGAACAGTTTTCTATTTTTAGATGCTTAAATAGAACTACTAAAATAGAATTTATTTCTGTGACGCAAAGCCAAATATTTATCAGCCAATACTCCAGTCTTTAGTGTCACATGACCCTTCAGAAATCATTCTAATATGCTGATTTATTATCACTGTTGAAAACAGTTGTGCTGCTTAATATTTATTGAAACCTGTGATGATTTTTTTTTCAGGATTCTTTGATTAATAGAAAGTTAAAAAGAACAAAATATAAATATTTTCCAACAATATAAGTCTTTACTATCACTTATCAATTTAATACATTCTTGCTGAATAAAAGTATTAATTTCTTTCAAACAAAGAAAGAAATAAAAAGAATACTGACACCATATTGGAATGATTTCTGAAGGATCATGTGACACAGAAAAGTAATGATCCTGAAAATTCAGCTTTGCATCACAGGAATAAATTCTATTTCAAAGTATATTAAAATACAGAAACACTATTTTAAAAATTGCAATATTATTTCACAATACTACAGTTTTTTTCTGTATTTTTAATCAAATAAACAGCCTTGATGAGCAGAAAATACTTTTTTAAAAACATTAAAAATCTTACTGAACTTTTAAACAGCGGTGTATGTTAAAATGTAATTTATTCCTGTGATGCAAAAGTTGAATTTTCAGCATCATTACTCCGGGCTTTAGTATTGCATGATCATTTAGAAATCACTTTATTATACATTACTATCAATCTGTACACTACCTAGTATTAACTTCTTTCAAAATTTCTTACAAATGTAAAATCTTACTAACCCCAAACACTCAAAAGGTAGTGTAAATGTAATAAATTAAAAAGCTTTTCATCGAAAATAACTAAAAAAGTAAGAAGTATAACTTATAAATATAAAAACGCATTTATTTATTTATATTATTTACATAATGCTCCCTCTGACAGATTTGCTTGGTTAGTGAGCACTTAACATTACAGCTGATATCTTGCAAAAATAAGTGGCTGGCAGAGACTTCTGCTTGATATTTTTCATCGTGTCATGCTTTTCATGTTTGTTTGTCCAGCAGAGAGAAACAAATAAAGGGGTGTCAAGTTGAGTGTTATGCCGCTTTAAATCTGTCGCGATCGTGTACAGCTGCTCTAACCGTAGCAAATTCTTTCCCCTGATCATATTCCCAGCTGTAAAATCATTATCACTTCATAAAAACAGAAATCCCAAAACCAACAAGTCACGTTCCCATGACAACCGCTACAGAGCCAAAGTGTGTCTTTAGGGTATATCCAGATACACAAGTTACCACGGCAACCCGTGAGCAGAGAGCTTTCGGGGTACTTTATGTCTGTCTTAACTCAAGAGCTTCTAGAGGGGATCTGGCACACTAACTAGAAACCTACACTACAGAAGTATACACCGTTTGGGACACTGACTGTAAGCGGACAATTCAAAAGATATTTCTTCAAGTTTAACACTGGTCTCAATTGATTGACAGCAGGTTTATGTGTGAATAATCAGTGTGACTGTAAATAATCATTTAAAATATGCATCTATCACACTGCTTCCAAAATGCAAGCATAAACTAAAATATCAAAGAAAAGTTATCCAATCTTTTAAACTACAACATGGAATTCTTTATCTTTAACTTAGTAAAAGTGTGGGAATATCATGAATGGAGGTGATGAAACATCAGTAAAGAATTTTTAAACAAACCTTTTTTTAACTGAATTTAATTTAAAAACTGTAAAACTAAATTTAATTCAAAAATGTAAATGTAACAACAACGGCATCAGCGTTGTTGTAACGAATAATTCTAATTTTCCTCTACGTTTTAAGCTTTACTTCTAATATTTATTTATTTTAGCTTTATTTCAATTAACAAAAAATATTTTATAATAGTTTCCAGTTTGTTAACAATACCATTGGCTTAAAATAAAAATAAATATTACATTTATTGATTTATTTATAAATTAAATTAAATTAATAGATAAAATTATATTTTAAATCAGCTTTTATACATTTTTTTTTTTAGTTTTCAATTTAAAATGTAATGTTCTTGTAAGTTTGTTACATGCTTTTGCTTTCACTTAGTAGCCAAACATTTCTAATTTTCATTCAAGTGTTTTAAGTTTTTCATCTAATATTTATATTTTATTTCAGCTTTGTTATAAATAACAAAAATAGATTTTATAATATTTTATAATATTGTTAACAATAACATCTATTTAAAAATAAAATAATATTATATTTATAAATTAACTGATACAAAAAAATAAATCAAGTAAATAAAACCAACTGCCTTAAATGCTTAAATGTCATTAAATTATTAGCAATAAAAAAAATGAACCTTAAGAGAATGTTAGATAATGGCAAAGACAGCATACATTTAACTGACTTAATTATATATTGAAAAGAGGCTACTATTAATCCAGTATTAACTGATACTGAAAAATAAACAATAAATAAATAAATAAATAACAACCAATAACCAATATGGTATGCTGTCAATAGACATTAGCTTGAAAAACATTTAGAACACCATACAGTCAATAGAACTATTTCAGAGGTGAAATACTTTCTAAAATTTGTAGCTTGTTTATTATGCAGAAACAGCTATTAGCAAGTCATGCATAGGTTGTTTTACCCAAAGTGTAAACACTATGATGCTTTCAAAACATGGCTCTGTTTCTATTTGTATCCTGATCATCCTGAGACAGCCACACTGACTCAACCAATAGCAGACAGGGGAGTGTTTTTGGGAACCTGTTTGAAAAGTCATTTGATTTTCAATTCTGTGCAGTGACGCTAGTGGTGCAGACATTACACGCTTAACCTTTAAACTTGGTAATTTGATTACCTGGACATAATAGACCCCTTTGTTCACAGCATACATCATTAGAAAGGAATAGTCCAAGTTCTGCTTGGTCCTCCATCTACAAAGAAACACAAAACATCATACAGGTGTTAAAAAAGGGAGATGTCCTGTAGTCTAAAAGCAAAGAAGTTAACCTGTTGATGAGCCAGCTAACTGACCAGGAGTGAAACTTTAGATATCAAGCGTACAACGAGTGACTGACAGTAACAGAAAAAAGAAACATACACAGCAGAAAAGCTAAATAAGGGTAGGTTGAGGCTATAAACAAAAACACAATCACTCACACATACTCAATATAACCTTTGTTATTTATTTGTCCTTTTCAAAAGGGGCTTCAGAAAAGTGAGATATAAATATTTAAAAAGGACAAAGAATATTACATATGAGGGGCATCAAAGCCGCTCAGTTTCTTTGATCAAACTGACTTAGTAAAGTGGATGAGAGTAGAGTTTGCGGAACAGAATAAGAACTCAACAAGACACACACACACACACACAGTCATGTCAGAGGCATCATTGGGAACAACTTTAAAGCAAGTTGGTTCACTCGGAAGACAATTTAGTCTGGTAGCCAATATCTTAATTAGGAATTGCAACCTAATGAATGATTTTACAGAGCTGTAAGAATGATAAGCTGACCCTTGCTATAAAGAAAGTCAAAAAAGAAAAAAAATAACTCTACCAATCTTTCTACAGCATAGTTAGTATTGAGTACAGATTCAGTATTCAAGTGCAGCCTAACAGACCTGCTGTATTTTTGGAAAAGATGCACTACTGTTCAAAAGTTTGGGGTTCAAAAGTTTACAATTTATGTATTTGAAAAAAAAAAGTACTTTATGCTCACCAAGACTTCATTTATTTGATAAAAAATACAAAAAAAAAAAAAAAAGAAGAAATATTGTCAAATATTATTACCATTTCAATTAACTGTTTTCCATTTAAACATATTTTAACATTCTAATTATTTCTTTGAAAGTGAAGCTGAAGAACAAAAAAAAACAGCATATATATATATTTTTTAGACCAAACTTTTAAACTTTAGTGTACACTACCAGTCAAACGTTTTTGAACAGTAGTGTTTTTAATGTTTTTTTAAAAAGTCTCTTCTGCTCACCAAAACTGCATTTATTTGATCCAAAGTACAGCAAAAATATTTTTCTATTTAAAATAACTGTTTTCTATTTGAATATATTTTAAATTGTAATTTATTCCTGTGATTTCAAAGCTGAATTTGTAGTATAGTTACTCCAGTCACATGATCCAAATTATTCTAATATTCTGTTTTGCTGTTCAAAACAACATTTATTATTATTATTATTATTGAAAACAGCAGAGTAGATTTTTTTCAGGTTTCTTTGATAAATAGAAGCATTTATCTAACATAGAAATCTTTTGTAACATTAAAAATATCTTTATCACCACTTTTGATCAATTTAAAGCATCCTGGTACATAAAAGTACTAATTTCTATAATTTCTCCAAAAAAACAAAACAAAATTATTATATATATATATATATATATATATATATAAATAATTTTTTTTTTCCTCCTCAAAGAATCCTAATATAAAAATTTATATTTAATATAATAATATTCTTCAACAGCACATCAGCATATTAGAATGATTTCTGAAGGACATGTGACACTGAAGACTGGAGTAATGATGCTAATAATTCAGCCTTAAAATTTACAAGAATAAATTAAATTTTTAAACACATGAGAATAAAAAAACAGTTATTTTAAATAGTAAAAATATTTCAAAATGTTACTGTTTTTGCTGTACTTTGGATCAAATAAACAGGCTTGGTGAGCAGAAGACGCTTCTTTAAAAAAAAAAAACATAAAAAATCCTGTGCATTAACTAATGTTAACAAACAACCTGAGATTTTAATAATGCATTAGTACATGTTAAAATTAACATTAAGATTAATAAATGCTGTAAAAGTATTGTTCATTCTTAGTTCATATTAACTAATCTAGTTGTCTAATGTTAACTAATGAACGTTATTGTAAAGTGCTACCAAAAAAGTTGTTTACATAATTTAGAAATAGTTAAAGGCTACATGGCCCCAAAATAATTTGATATGTTATATTATTATATTCGACATTGGCATGGATTATTTTTCAGTCGTGACAACCCTAGGACAGACAGAATCGCAGTTACGAAAGAGAGAGAGCATGACACCAAAAGACAGAAGACCCAATGAGAGAAAGAGATGCCCAGAGTGATTGAGATTAAATTGAGACAGCTGTGGATGAAAGATTTAGGGAGAACAGGAGATGAGAAGAGGGGTCCTTTTAGGACAGAGAGAGAGAGAGGGGAGGATGGAAGGAAGGAAGGAAGGAATGAGTTGATGTCTTTGACCTTGAGCTCACTGGCTTCCTGTCTCACAACAAATCTGCCACGCCTCTCGCTCAGCCTTTCTCTCCAGAAAATCGCACTGACATCTCTCCCTCTCTAATCACATTTGTGACAGTAAATCAGCTCTGACTCGGGCACTGAAATATGAGATCCGGGCTAATCAAAACTTTATTTCACCCTCACCACAGAAATCTCTATGGGCACATAAATACTGTCACACCCACCCGCCTCAGCAACAGCCAGCGCAACCATATGACAGACCACAATCAATACACCTACACACACCACCTGTCAAATGCTTGAACACACTCCATTAAAATTAAATGCTTTAAATAAGTTCTTTAGACAAACAGAATGCCATCTATCTGTGTATAAGATATCAAGATATTTTACATAAAGTATGTTAACATTTTTGGGGAACCTTTAATGTCAAATGATTACAATTTATCAGTAAATTCTATAGTTACCAGTCAGATTAAATAATTTACACTGCAAAATTAAAACTGCAATAAATTATGTTATGAGATTAATGTTTCAAATGCATTTATGAATATACAAATAAGAAATGTTTACTAAAAATCAATATAACATTTGCAATCGTGATAATATTCAGCAAAGCTCTGTTGGTATGTTACTGAGCTATATCATGTTATAAATAAACTACACATTTTGAATTTTTACCTCAGTGTGTTTCTTCTGAGTTTCTTTACGTGTGCTGTTTCTTACTAAGAGACAGGCAACGCGATTTTGATACCAGAAATACACTGTCCATTATCAAACGCTGTTTACGTTGACTATTAAAATAAGAAGAATCATTCTTGCGTTTCGATGCTTCGCTGTTTTTTTTTTTAAATTTATTTTTTAGTCAATCTTTGGTCTGTCCATTGATTGTAAACAGTCATTAGGTCCATCAGACTAAAGATATTTTAGCGGTAATGTGACCAAAATAATTTAAGACCCATGGAATCTGAATTTAAGACACCACAACTTTTTAAGGCCTTATTTTGGAAAATGTTATTTAAGACATTAAGACTTTTTAAGGACCTGCGGACACGCTGTAATGCTCTCCTCCCATAAATTTTGCGTCTGAAAGGGAAACTCCTTCAAATGCAGTCAACAAGGTCTGGCGCAAAAATAACTGTGTCCACACCTTTTCAGTGCTAATTCTTCACTGCACGTCTAGTAAATCCTGACAGTACTCTTTTAACGCCATATAACGATATAATGGCCAAAAGTTTGATGACTTGACAAACATCTTAAAATTAGAAAACAGTAACTGGTGTGTCTAATTCTTTGACAGGGAGTGTATATTGGTTTAATGCCCACTGGCATACTACACTACTTCATACTTAAGCCATTTTACATATGTAGTATGCAATACTGTCAATACTTTTTTTTTTTTTTAAAGATTTATTTCTGGCTTTTATTATTACAGGACAGATCAGGAAGGACAGGAAGCGAAGTGGAGAGAGAGAAGGGGGTAGGGTCGGGAAAGGTCCTCGAGCCGGGAATCGAACTCGGGACGCCCGTTGCGCAACGGTGCTGTATGTCGGTGCACTGCCCACAAGGCTATCGTCGCCAACGTCAATACTTTTTTTAAAGTGAACCCTAGGTATTATGGCTACGTTTACACAACAACGATGTAGTCAAAATGGCAAAGTTTTCCCCTTGCATTTTTACAGAAGTTTCAAATATACATGTTTTCAAAACGATTCGCGTTTACACATATATGCAAAAACTGCCAAAAACGCTGTATTACGTATAACAGGCCAGTAGTTGGCGCACTGTTTGTTTGCACTAAAATCGTCACATTCTGCGCATGTCTACAAATCCATAGCACGTACTACGTCACAGTTTTCAAAGATTCCTTTATTAGGTGTTACCACAGAAAGATAACGGTAGCGTTTTGCACTTTGAAACACTAAATTATGTGTTTTCAGTCCCCAAAACACTGTTGTCATGTAAACGAACAGGTGAAACATAAAAAGTTTCCAGTTTTTGGCTGAAAAGTCTTGTATGGCTTGATACAACATAAATGATTTCTCTTACTGAATTATGTAGTAGAAAATCCATGAAAGATTTACGCCATTTAAAAAATCCACATTGTTTTATACATATTTTGGACTATGGGGGGCGCCATCATTTTAATGACGTCAAATAGTTGCACTCAGTGAGCTACTGGCGTCATGGCGAGTGTCGGCATGTTTACATCCTGGCATCTAGCATTTTTTGTCTTTGCCGTTTGTAAGCTCTTTCAGTAGCTGTGGTCTACTAAAAGCCTTAAAGGCATCAGAGCTAAAGTGGAGAGAACAAAGATGCGGGTCTTTTGGAAGTTTTATTAGTCACAGGCATCTTCTCATTCTTTTTTCTCCTCTTCTTATTGCTAGGAAAGCAGTGAAGACTTACATCGCTTCTCTTGTTGCCCTTCAACTGAAAATTACAAATAAAAAGCTGTGGCAACGTACCGTATCAGTTATTTATTTTCCAAGTTGTGTTGCAGCAAAAATAGTAACAGGTAGCACCAGCAGCTTACCGAATTCAACCATTTGACGTCATCGAAATAATGGCGCCCCCCATAGTTCAAAAATATGTATAAAATGATCTAGAATTTTTAAATTACCTAAATGTTTCATGGGTTTTCTACTACATATTTCAGTAAAAGATCATTTCTGTATGCTAAAGTTTACAGTATGCAACAAGGCAACTGTTTTATTATATACTAAGAAATACGCACTTTCCCACAGAGTACTATTAATGTATTTTTGAAGTATGTGGCAACTGTAGAGCATGATGTTTCCCGAATACTTACTTCACCCTCTCCTTTGAGTCACCAAAGGTCTCTTTCAAGTTGTGTAAGTCTGGATAGTAGCTGGCAGGGGGAGATATGACCTCCAGTAACCCAGAATTCAGCTCTGTGTAGAACCTTATGCACAATGACAGTCAAGAAAAACAGTTAGCGAGGCATCTGAACCATTAGGTTAAATGTACAACTGAGATCACTGCCACACAAAAACTTATTTTTGAGGAAGTTTAACTTGTGGCAAAAGCTACTTACTCTTTCTCGAGGCCTGCAACCACACTGTTTACATAATCTATGTCCGTCTATGAGGAAGGAAACAAAGCACTGGTTAGCATAGTTTCGGCATAAATACAGGTGCAGTAACAACTAAGTAAATACACCAGCAGCTCCTGTCAGCCTGGAAAAATATGGGAATTGGAGTGCTGTAGGCTGTTTGTTATCTCAGTGAGGAGGACGAATTGTCTTTTTGCACTGATTTTCTTCACCCTACACCATCTGTGGGTGCAAGTACTGTGAAACTGCAGTGAGATATGTGGTAAGGGATATCCTCTCTCTGTCACACACACATGTGCTAGAGTAACACAAGAGCCTCATTAAAGGTCTTCAGATGCACTGCCGCTGGGTGTTCCCTCTTTACTAAAGCACTCCAAACTAATGACTACCATTGTTATAGAAAGCCACAAAAACAGCTGATGAGTGATCACACAAAAAACATCAGCTACTAGATCCAACCACAGCCCACAGACACTGAGGCGGGTACAAATATGCACTGGACCACAGACTAGAGGAAAACAACTACATTTATTAGGTCAAGACAGTTGATGCATAGAAACACTGTGCATTGTTAGATGTTTGGCTGCATCTAACTTTCCTGTTTACTAATTACAAACTTTTTTTTTTTATTTAGTCAATTAAGCATTATTTTTTTTACCTTTTTCTGTGCTGTTGCATTTTCTCAGTTCTGTATATTATAATTCTGTATAGTATATACATAATATCAAAATATCAAAAATAGCAAAATATCATTACAATTAAAAAATGTAATCTGCTAAAATAGAATTTATTTACGTGATGCAAAGCCATATTTACTCCAGTCTTCAGTGTCACAAGATCCCCCAAAAATCATTCTAATATGCTGATTTAATGCTCAAGAAACATCTCTTGTTATCATTAGTGTTGAACAGAAATGCTTGAATACTTAAAATACAAATCATCAGTAACATTCTAAATGTCTTTACTATCAACAAATTACTTTTGAAAAATGTAATGCATTTAGATTTTTTTATTAGCCTTTTTAGCTTTATATATTTAGCCTTTTGATACATATACATACATATACATAAACATTTTGAAAAAAAATACATATACACTACATACACATCATTCAGAAATTTGGGATCAGTAAAATGTTTATGATGTATGGCTCATTAAAGTTCTATTTAATTGATCAAAAATAAAAATAAAGATAAAGATATATATATATATATATATATATATATATATATATATATATATATAGAGAGAGAGAGAGAGAGAGAGAGAGAGAGAGAGAGAGAGAGAGAGAGATAGAGATATATATATATATATATATATGCACACACATTTTTTTTTTTGGAACCTGTGATTTTTTTTTTTTCAGCACAACTTTTTCCAACACTGATAATAAATCAGCATATTAGAAGGATTTCTGAAGGATCATGTGACACTGAAGACTGGAGTAATGATGCTGAAAATTCAGCTTTGCATCACAGAAATAAATTCTACTATAAAGTATATTAAAGCAGAAAAACACTATTTTAAATAGCAAAAAATGTCACAATATTACTGAGCAGAAAAAAAAATCATTAAAAATCGTATTGATTCCTACATTGAACGGCAGTGTATATAAAGAAATATTTTAAGTTAAGATTTACTTAACTCAGGATAAATTTTACCTCCCACTCTTTGTTCAGACACACAAAATTGTAGCAACAGATGAAGCAAGAGACAAATCCTGCTGGGTGTGTCTGCGTGTTCCTCTGGCTCTACCCTTCAGACGGCAGCATAAAAGCATCGAGACCCCTGTTCTCAGCATGAACCGCCTGCACCCCCTCAACGGGTGGTAACAAGACAACAAACAACAAACCCTGCTGACCCAATTCAGCCATTTACAAAGCCGGCGTTGGTCTCACGACTCAGTTCTTACACTCACCGTCAAGCAAACATGACAGTACCAGAACTGTTTAAACCATTATGCTTTGTGCACTTTAAAGGGGTCATGAGCTGCCTTTTTATTATTTTGTACAGTTCTCTTAGGCCCATTTATAATGTTATCAATATTTTTACATCAAAATAATATTACAATATTGAAGTAATAGGCTATTTTCTGTCCTGTTTTGACCCTCTCATCAGAAAGCTGTGTTTGAATAGGTGTGGTGCATTCTAGACTCAGAAGTAAACACCCACTGCTATGACTTGCTAACAATGGTGTATGTTTGACAGCCTACATTCCTCAGAGATGGACACAGCTGTGATTCAGGTCAAAAACGCATAAATATTCAGTACATATAAAATGATCTGTAATAACAGACAAAGCAATGTAACAAAAACATTTGCTCACACTTGTGTGGTGTGACAGTACTGTCACTACTGTTCAACCTTTCTGAAAATATTGTGTCGAATTGTTCCTTTCCTTGTTTGTGAACAAATCCACGGTAAAATGAAGTGAACAAAGAACCAAGATCTTACTGACGTGGCCTGTGACTTCATTAAAAATAAAGTTCATCCACTCTTTCTCTTTGCTAACACAGGGATCAGAAGATCCTTTGGCACTGCACAGCGTCTTCTTGTCTTCTGAGCCATCTTTATCGTTCGGTTTTTGCGTAGACCTGCGTTTGCCTCTCTAGTTACTACATGCACGAATCTGTGGGCGGGGCTAAACAGTCAGTGATGTAGACGCTGAAGTTAACCATCTTCAGTAGAGGCACTGTTTAGCCACACTATTACATCATAGTGTGTCACATTCCACAACCAAAATTGACTTCAATATAACCTTGTTTTTGACTAATGAGAAAGTGTTGAGTTCTGAAATGCACAGGATGTTTTTTATAGTACAATGACCTCTTAAAAATAATCAAAGTCCATTCCAAATGGAGTTATTCTTTATATATCTAAGTGCTGTTTCTGAACTTCCTCAAACGCCTTGATTTGTCTTCCTGGGAACGTCACAATATCCCGAATTATAAAGGGTTAGTCATTAGCCCCATTATTTACTCACCCTCAAGCCACCCTAGAGGTATATGACTTCTTTCAGACAAATCCAGTCAGAGTTATATTAAAAAAATGCCCTGGCTCTTTCAAGCTTTAACATGGCAATAGGTGGGTGTTTCTCTTCAACAGGTCAAAAGAAGTCCAATAAAGTGCATCCATCCATAATAAAAAGTGCCTCACACAGCTCCAATAAAGGCCTTCTGTAGTAAATCATTGCAGTTTTGTGAGAAAAATATCCATATTCAAAACGTAAGAATCACTTTATTCCAGCTTGTGCTCACTGTTGTACACAGAAGCAGCTCCAGGCGGATAACGTAGGATGGAGGCGTAGCACACGTACATGTGAATCTCACGAAACCCAACATTTGTTTACAGAAGCAAAGGAAGCAAAGTTTCATTACTTCAGCAAAGGAAAACCAGCCTCCTCTTGGCTTATATCAAAATCCTCCATCACTCTTCTTTACAAATCCTTGTTTTGTACTTCTAATTTGTGATTGCTGCTTTGTTTTGAACTCTCCACGTGCGCGCCTGCGTTAGTCATTTCTGAGCTGTGCATGCGCAACACAGACGTCCTGTTATCAGTCCTTTTTATTATGGAGGGATGCATTTTATTGGACTTGTTTTGGACTGATGAAAAGAAACAGCAGGCTCTGAGATTGATTATGTTGATTGTTATAAATACCTTGGTATTTGGCTTGATAGTAAGCTATCATTTGAAACCCATATAAACGCATTGCTTACAAAGGTTAAAACTCGTATTGGTTATTTTTTTCGTAATAAATCCTCTTTTACGTATTCTTCAAAACAACTTTTGGTTAAAATGACAGTTCTTCCAATTCTGGATTATGGTGATGTAGTTTATAGGTCTGCTTCAAAAACTCTTTTACACAAATTGGATGTTATTTATCATGCTGCAATCCGCTTTGTGACTGGGGCTTCATTTAACACTCACCACTGTCATTTGTATTCTTTATTGAACTGGCCTTCTCTTCATTCTCGCAGACAAATGCATTGGTTTCTGTTTATTTATAAAACCCTTGTTGGGAAACTGCCAAGATATTTGCAGTCACTACTTAATGTTCACAAAACCAGTCGTAATTTGCGTTCTTGTAGTATTATTAATTTTTTTATACCCAAAGTCCGTACCTCTTTTGGTCGCTACTCTTTTCAGTTTTCTGCTGCCAATGACTGGAACCATTTGCAGCAGATCTTAAAGCTTAGTTCATTTATTTCCTTTGCTTCTTTTAAAAATGTAATTCAGTCAGTAGTACAGGATCATTGTACTTGTTTTTAGTTATCTGTTGTTGTTATGTCATTGTGTAAAATTTTGTTATTTGTTTTGTATGTTTTTTATTGTTTTGTACCTGTTACTCATGCTGCCTCTTGGCCAGGTCGTTCTTGTAAATGAGAATTGGTTCTCAATTGACTTACCTGGTTAAATAAAGGTTATTATTATCATCATTATAACACTGGCCTATTGCTACAAAGCTTGAAAGAGCCAGGACATTTAATAGTATTTGTCTGAAAGACAGAAGTCATATACACCTAGGGTGGCTTGAGGGTGAGTAAATAATGTTTTTTTTTTTGTTTGTTTGTTTGTTTTCAAAGGGACAAGGCCTGGTTGACTTGTGGTAGTAGTGTGTTGTCACTCTGTCCAAAAGAAGATTTAATATACTGGTACACATGTGATTCACAGACATAACCAATATTATATGAATGCTTTTTGTGTGCTTTTGACAAAACCCTGTATGTAACTGACAGTTGATAGAACTCAGAACCTCGATGAGAACCACTTGTTTAGTTTATGCTTGCATGTGAGCATGGCAGAGTTATTTCCATCATAAGTTGCTTACAAATCTTCACAAACAGGAAAACAGAGCTAGCCACAATTCTCACACCCAAACACACCTTCTCAAGCCAAAGAGAAAAATGCTCACCTCTCCAACAAACACTATGATGACGCAGTCAAGCTTCTCCTCCGCCGAGAGTTTATCGATGAGTGAATGAAGCGTCTCTGACAGGTATGACTTTACTTTCCGCTTCACCGTGGGGATGCCCATCACCATGGAAACTGTGTAGAAAAGAGAACAAAACCTCAATTCCAGCCTCATAAACTCAATTTACCAGCACATCATACAGTCATCGCCTGGCGGATGACAAACTACTCTAAATAACGTGAAAAGGGTTTGTTTAGAGACTGCTATACTAGACGAATATGAGACACGGAGGTTGACTGAGGTTCTGCGGATGGATTATTCTATCTCAAATCTGAAATAAGAAAGTAAGAAAGAGAAGGGGCATCCACACAGTAGCACAAGAGTGAAGTCCAGACATTAAAGACCCACATGAAGGTGCCCAGCGCAAACACATTACTCTGCTCTATTGTACTGCTGTTCTCTGAGCTTCATAAAAGCAATGAACTTCAGCTTCCATTCAGGAAGGAAGAAAAGCACAAGAACCGAGATTCTGATCCCTGGTACACTCAGGACATAGTGAGTAAACAAGATATTTAACAAGGGACCAATAACAAATGTTAACAGCATGAGAGGGACATTGCATTGTTCTTTTACACAAATAGCACAAACAGAGCAAAAGATATTATGGCCGAAAAAATATTTTTGCCTCCTCGCCTTATTAAGTCATGACTATATTTGATTTATTTGTTCCATTTGTATTAATTAAACCATGGCAATGTTGTATTCATTTGTTTCACCATTTTAATGTAGTTAAATCATGGCCACAATTTAACTAAACTAAGGGAATAAATTAGTACAACATGAACACAACTGAACAAAAGTGACAGGCAAATTCTTAATTCATAGCCATGATAATATCTTGCAATACCACATCATGTGTGGTGCTCCATACAATCCTTCCCTCCCAAAACATTATAAACCAAATGAAAAAAAGCAATTAAAATAAATTAATAGAATAATTATAATTTATTATAATTTATTTTTATCATATTATATATATATATATATATATATATATATATATATATATATATATATATATATATATATATATATATATATATATATATATATATATATATATATATATATATATATATGACCCTGGACCACAAAACCAGTCTTAAGTCGCTGGGAAATATTTCTATGCATGGAAATATATGGTAAAAATACATGGTATGGGTCAAAATTATCAAAAAATGTTTTTTGCCAAAAATCATTAGGATATTAAGTAAAGATCATGTTCCATTAAGATATTTTGTAAATTTCGTACTGTAAATGTATAAAAACTTAATTTTTGATACGTAATATGCATTGCTAAGAACTTCATTTGGACAACTTTAAAGGCAATTTTCTCAGTATTTTAATTTTTTTGCATCCTCAAATTGCAGATTTCAAATAGTTGTATCTCAGCCAAATATTGTCCAATCTCAACAAACCATACATCTATTGAAAGCTTATTTATTCAACTTTCAGAATATAAATAAACCTCATTTTTGAAAAATTTACACTTAAGACTGGTTTCGTCGTCCGGGGTCACATATATATATATATATATATATATATATATAATATATATATATTATATATATATAATATATATATATATATATTATATATATATAATATATATATATATATATATATATATATTAATAAAAGTCGTCATGAATATCTTCATGAGTTCAAATTTCTCATCCTTTATTTAAAAAAAAATACTAACTACAAAAAAAAATCTAGACATGTTTTAAATCACAATATATCTGAAAAAACATAGACATGATAAATGAATATAATATATATGAATATAATAAAAGCTGATAAGAGCTTTCATGCATATCATCATGAGTTTCTAAAATTCCTCATCCTATTCTACAAAAAATACAAAGCACAAAAAAAAAAACATCAGGATGTGTTTTCAATAGCAATATAAGGAAAAATCTGATATTTGATATATATGAATAAAATAAAAACTAATAAGCGCTTTCATGCAGATGTTTCTACAAAGCACACATTGTACACCTTTTCTACAAAGCATACAACCACAAAAAAAAACTGGTTTTAAAATAAAAATGTTATAGATTCAGACATTATTTCAAAAGTTTCTAAAATATCTCAATCTTTTCCAACTAAAAAGAAAAAAAAAAAAAAAAAAAAAAAAATACACTGACGTTTTAAATAACAAACCTGAATCTTTTAATATTAAAATCCATGTAATAATGATCATCTGATACGCATTCTTAAAAATAACTCTTCATTGCACTTTTCATTTTCATTTTAGTGCTGAGGTTGAACTAATGTGTGTGTGTTCTGGTATAAATGGTTTATGAGGACACAAATGTGTATAATGACATGGATACTACAACATAAACATGGTTTATAACGACACTTTCTCTGTCCCCATAAACCAAATGGCTTAAAAAAAAAAAACATACTAAACTGTTTTTGAAATTCTGTAGCTTTCTGTGAGGTGTAGATTTAGGTGTAGGGGTAAGGGGAAAAAAACTTGTTTGTACAATAGAAAAACCATTATGCCTACGGAATGTCCCTGTCAACCACATTAGCAGAATTATGTGCATGTGTGTATGTGCCGATTTGAGTGGCAGACTGACAGAAGCTCTGTCACACTTCATCAGCAACACAGAAGATAGTAAAATATGTCCTCGTTTTGCACTGCTTCCCACTGCAAGACAGAAAGCGTTTTGAGAGGTAACACCACGTGGGTAAGAAGTAAAGTAGGTTGAGGATCAAAGAGGGACAGAGGGAGAGATAGAGAGAGCACAGAGGAAGTTTATCAGACCGAGAGGTAAGCACCTGAGAGAAAGAAAAAATAAAAGTGGCACATAAAAAAAAACGTTTTTAAGTTAATGTGCATTCAACACAAGCCACCCTCTCCTACACCACCTCTTCTCTTTCACAAAAGTAGCGTTTGGCCTTCAGGCGCTCGGTTACATAAAGAGTCACTGAGCTGCATCATTCTCCCAGAATGCTCTTTCTTCACTCCTCAGCAGCAGTATGTGAAGTCTGTATGCATCTCTTTGAGACAGCCACTCAACGTGCCTTGAGACTAAACTACGGCAGATTTATACACAGACGGTCTCTAGGGACGTTACAGTGCCTTACTGAGGAGGAAAAACAGCGTGTTTGAGACAATAGGGGGTTTCGCTGAAACACTATATTGCTGAACATTTTCATTTTATAATATGAGCATCTCTCAAAGTTTTCAGACCTCTCTTTTTCTTTGTGTATATCAAGGGGAATCTTAGCAAAGCTAATTTACTCATTAACTGACAACTTTCATTAAAAATATTAACAGCATTATATTGCATATTAAATTGCACGATGCTCGTTCATTGAACTTGTTTGCAGTTCTGAATTAAAATTCATTTTGATATTTCTATCATCACAACTCTCTGAAGATTTTATAATAGATCTGCTGCACTGCTGAATTGCTGCTGCAGATTACTGTTGTAGATTATTGCTGCTGCTGCAAATAATTATTTAACTGCTCCCGATCAAGATGGAGCATCCCCAAACTCAAACCGTAAATATCAAACGTGTTTGATATTTAGGATTCTTAATTGGGCTGCCTCTGACGTGATACTGTACATGTCCTGTCAGAATTGACAAAGTTGATTTTGACTTTGACTTGATACCTGCAATAGGCAATGAAAGCGAGCAAGTGTTACTTACCGGATGTTGCATGCTTCTATAGCTGAACCTTGGCAGCCACAAAAAAAAGCCACGAAAGTAGAATACATCCCCCACATAATTTTTTTTATACATTGTTTTTGCCTGTGAATCAGAACTCACTCCGGGAGAGCTAGCTGACAATGCTGATTGTCGTCTTTTTTTTGTTTTCTAGCAACGTTTGATCTCACGAGTCACTGTGAAATCGTTCCTACAGTCAACAAGTGTGTGGTCTTGCGGTCTGGTCGAATTGTCTAGTGTGCGCTTTCAATGGATTATAAGGCTAAAAATCGGAGGAAACTGTCTTCATGTCTGTGGTCTCCATGGTTTTAAAATCGGTTAAGATTTGGAAATCATCTGCGTAGCCAGCTTTCTCCAGGTAGTGGACTTCAATGGAGATGGTCCAAATTGCAGTTTCAGTGCAGCTTAAAAGGGCTCTACACGATCCCAGCCAAAGAATAAGTGACTTATCTAGCAAAAAAAAAAAAAGTAGCTATATACTTTTAACCACAAATGCTCATCTTGCACTAGCTCCAATTCACATTGGAGAATGAGGTAGAAGTACCGACCCAGTGTTTACAAAGCAAACATGCAAAGAAAGTCAAACACCCTTTACAAAAAAAGCTAAAACAATAAATGTTGGACAGCTTTTTCAACTGGAGTACACAGACAGGGAACTAATCGCATATGACTTTCCAATGTGATTAAAGGGATAGTTCACCCAAAAATTAAAATTTGAAGTTTATCTGCTTACCCCCAGGGCATCCAAGATGTAGGTGACTTTGTTTCTTCAGTTGAACAAATCAAGATTTCAGTCTGTCATTCATATAATGGCAGTCAATGGCTACCAAATTAACAAAACCAAATTAAACCCTACGATACACTGATGTCCTAAGATACAAAACGATCGATTTGTGCAAGAAACCGAACAGTATTTATATATTTTTTTACCTCTGATTCACCACAACATCCATCTGTCCCGCGCATACACAGTATCCGGCGGGTGATATGTGTACGAGCTCTGGCATATTATCCATGTTGAAAAACCCACGTTGTTGTTTCAGTTTCTCGCACAAACCGATCGTTTCATGTCTTAGGACATCAGTGTATCGTCACAAGTCACAGGGTTTAATTTGGTTTTGTTTGTGCATATTTTTTTTTACTCTCAAAGATTTGGTAGCCATTGACTGCCATTATATGACTGACAGACTAACGGTTTGAGTTAAAAGTCTTTTATTACATTCTACTGAAGAAACAAAGTCACCTACATCTTGGATGCCCTGGGGGTAAGCAGATAAACATCAAATTATCATTTTTGGGTGAATTATCCCTTTAAGTACTGTGTGAAGTTGGGCTGGTGCAAGGCAAGAGCATCTGTGGTTAAGTAGTATACAAATTTCATTTTTTTTTTAGAAAATGACTGATTGTTTTACTAGATAAGACTCTTATTCCTCAACTGGGATTGTGTTGTGTGTTTGAAGCTGCATTGAAACTACAATTCGGACCTTCAACCCATTGGCTCCCATTAAAGTCCATTATATGGAGAAGAATCCTGGAATGTTTTCCCTAAAAACCGTAATTTCTTTTCGACTAAAGAAAGAAAGATATATACATCTTGGACGACATGGGGGTGAGTAAATTCTCAGGACATTTTAATTGAGGAGTGAACTGTTCATATAATTGTTATGAATAGTTTAGATCTTCACGGACTCTTAAACAAGTGTTTGCAAACCCAAGTCTACATCGATCAGAGGGTGGTGTTGAGCAGCATGGTGCACAGTCTCTAGGGTCTGGGCAGAAGATGATGTCCCCATTTACAGCTCTAAAAATAGCCCTCTAAGCCACGATCTCATTGAGAAGAGAGGGACCGCAGGCACGGGCACGAGCGAGAGCCGGCCGCAGTCTTGCCCACAGACAGTCTGGAAACAGGAGGCTGAGATTACTGTAGCCAGCAGGAGAGGTCCGTCTGTGGGTTTGAAGGAGGCGGGCGTAAAGCATGGGTGGGCTTCAGCTTTCCAAAAACAACGAGTTCTCTCTGTTTTTCCCATATGCTCAGAAAAACAACCTCCTCGTGTGACAGGGGTCAGTCACACAAGGTTTTTTTGACATTCTCTAACGTCATTGTTGTCATTCACTGCAGTCTGTCCCAGCATAGGATGTCGCTTGTAATAAAGCCACCTAGCCATTGCCTGAACTCATCTGTCGTTAACCCACATACTGCCTGATACAGTATAGTGCGGCACAATGTGTCATACAAACAAGAACAAAATAGAGCACACCACAAAAGAGCACGACAGCTCCAGGCTTAGGGTGTCGATTAGCCAGATCAGTGGATTGGTCACTACGCCAGCAAAAATAAGCCAAAGTCCAGTCATTCAAGCAAAGCTACAACCACTACAGACACTGAGATGGTCACTGACTAATATGCACATTTATAATCAAAAGATTCTTAAACTTTTACATTCTGTCTACCAATCTTAAATATTTGGATACATCCCTACAATCACAAATACTATGTTTAGTTCTAGTCAGCTTATGGACACATTAAACACTTCAGAAAAGCATCAAGATTCCTGTTCATTACCTTCTTCCTCAATCGCATTTCCTTCATACAGTTTCTTGCAGGCATTTTGCAATATTGTAATGCAGCAATGTTAAATTGGTGAGGCGTGACCCAAAAATGTATTGCACATAACTGAACATCTGCACTGATTTGGTTGTGAAAAGCAATGGGGGAAAAAAAAAAAAACTAACCACATATTCACAGATCAGACAGAAATACAAAAGGCTTAACAGCTCAAAGAGAAGAGATATCACAAAATACTACAACTAAAAAACTAAAAAAAAAAAAAAAAACTTAGGCACACTGAAGACAAAGTAAACAGTCAGTGATAAAATAAGAATATGAAACTAGTTACAAGCAATAGCACAAAAAAAAAACAACACACAATAGAACAAATAATGCTACATACATTGTATAAAGTAACCAAATGTATAAAAACACTGCATTTTCTTCACTGTCAAAGTTACAAAAGTGATTTAGTGAGCAGTGAGAGACATTTGTTAACTGATTAACATGAATGACAGACAGCAGGAATATCAGACTACTGTCACTTTAAGAGCTGCTCGGATTCAATATACCGTTACATGTTTTTTCTTTCTCAGCTGTTTGCTTTCACTTTAGTCCTAAATTACCGTGCAAAGACGAGCATTCTGACACATGCAAGTGTGTGTATTTAACTGTTTAAGGCCAATAAATTGGCAAAAATAACTAATTCTACTCACTACTCACATACTAAGTTCAATACTCCTTTACTCTATGAACACAGTCTTCACGCGCGCATATTGCCAAATAAGTTATCTTTTGTTGACAATTGCATTTTAATGGCTTAAAGGGGTCATCGGATGCCTATTTTCCACAAGTATGATTCTTTAGGGTCTTAATGAAAAGTCTATAATATACTTTGGTTAAAAGTTCTCAATAAAAAAAGTTCTCGTTTGCATTCGATGACCCCTTTAAAACACTAGTTTTTAAACCGCAATGCTTAAAAAAGCATGCAAACGACTACGTAGCACAGCAACATCACGTGAGCCTATAACCACAATAGAGACGATAGTCCAAAATCTCTACCAGTTGACAAATTTCTATTGGTTAATTGTGTATTGTGTTGGTTAATCAGTATAAATCACAACTGCGCCACCCCCAAAAAAACACTGGTAACTCCCTGAACCCAGGAGGGCTTGATTACTCTAATGAGAATCTGATAGGCCTGTTGTGGGTGTGTGATAAAGGGACAAAAGGTCTTTGGGCCTCCACTCAGGGCCACTGGCTGCAGCTTTAGCTCTGACACACTGACCGGACCTGTGACAGCCTGTGGATAATAGGCATGTAATACAATACGACAAGCAAGGACGCGGCAGACAGCAACACCCCACTGTTTGGGTGAAAATGTGAGGAATGTATGGTGAAAAACCACATGACAGCTCTTGAGTCTTAACAAGGCCATAACATAACATAGCATTTGTCTAGTGAGCTTGGCTAGGGAACAGTGAAAACTAGAAGAGTTTAGTCATTAATATCTGGTCATATTCAAAGGACGTTTAGACTTCAGCTCTGATTTGAAGAGAGTGATATTTGCTGGAATTACAGGATTTAAAATGTACGTTGTTTGGCTCACCTCCGGTACGTCCCTGGCCCACCTGTACGGCAGGGTGCAGGCTGCCCTCATTGTTGAGCAAGTGAGGCAGATGGTGGTAGATATTTGGCACCTGGAGGGGCTTCTTGTGAGCCAACTCCTTCAACAACTTCTGTGTCTCATCTGTAAGAAACCAGAGTACTTCAGCATTCTTATAATATACAATAATTATTATAATATACAATATACTGTAAAATTCATTAAAACAGTCACTTAATGATCCTCGGTACTCAGAAGCAGGCGAACGCAGTTTAAATGCGTTACAAAAAGGCAAATCAAACAACACTCCAGGAAGAACTGCAATATCCAGTCATTTTTTGAAAACTTAAATCAACAACATTTGCTCTAAATTAATGTTTGGCTTGGCCTTTTTGTCTGATTTTCAAATACTTTTTTGATTGATTCAAACTTCATAGCTGGGTTGCTTTGGTTCATGGCTTAGAACATTTTTATTTAATCCCGATGGGAAAAATTAATAGGAAGAATTCTTCCAGAACCAAAGCAACTGAAAAAGTAAACAGGCACTGCTGCGCTCTTTAAAAACATGTAGGTAAATAAACTGCTTGGAAATTAGAAAATAGGAAGCAGCTACACAAAGGACATATTTGTTCCCACTAATTTGCGGAACATATGCCAGTTTATTGCAGGACAGATAATAATATGATGATGACACACACAACTCTTTTGTGTACATCCATGTTAACATCCAGTAACCTGAAAAGTTTGAGAGAGCATCTTTGCTGCCGTTGGTCTCTGCGATGGCACGTCTGAACTGCTCGAGGATGGCGTTGAGCTCAGAGGAGCGCTGGAGGGTTCGGTGCTCCGCCACACGCAGACGCTCCCTCAGGGCATGAAACTCCCTCTGATAGGCTACCAACTTTTCTACAGAGAGAAGAGGAGGGGTGGACAGAGAGAGAGGCATAAGGTGAGGTCAGAATCAGTGCCTAGGTAATTAAATTAAAGTATTACTATACATGGAAAAACTTCAACTTAAAAGCCAAAAGCTTTTTTATATGACACCCTGGACCACAAAACCAGTCAAGGGTACATTCTTTAAATTGAGATTTATACATTATCTGAAAGCTGAATAAATAAGCTTTCCATTGATGTATGGTTTGTTAGGACAATATTTGGCCGAGAAACAACTATTTGAAAATCTGAAGGTGCAAAAAAAATAAATAAATACTGAGGAAAAAAAACCTTTAAAGTTGTCCAAATGAAGTTCTTAGCAATGTATACGACTAATAAAAAAATTAGTTTTGATATATTTCCAAAATATCCTCATGGAACATGATCTTTTCTTAATTGATAATTACAATGTATTTTTGGCTGCTGCTATATGAACTAAAACTGTTAAGAATAAAAATGATTATACATAAAATACAGTGCAATCAGTTAAAAAAATAAATTAAATAAGTTTAATTTGAACTACTAAAATTACTAAAACTAAAACCTGAAATAATCTTAGTTAAATGGAAATACAAAAAAAGAAGAATAATAATAATTAAAATGACAAACACGCATAACAAAAATACTAAAAACTACATTAAAAAAAGTGAAAATATGAAAATAAAAGATAATAATATAAACAAATATACTAAAACACTAAATAACATAATAAATTACAATGCTTATATCAGGGGTAAGATGACATGCAAATAGAAGAGAAATAATTGGAGAATATGCAAACATCTTACATTTACATACAAAAAAAAAAAAACCTATTACAGCCTAATTGTGCTGTGCATCCTTTGAAATTTCATTTTCACAAACCAGTCAAGACAAGGCTTATTATTCAAAGTATTTGGATGCATTAAAACACTTTATAACAGTGTTTGTAACAGTACTTCCTGTATATAGAACATATATATTCCTGTATAGAAAGTCAGTGACACATCTTACCCACAGGGTAAGGACATAAAAAGAAAAAAAAAAATAGCATGTTCTCATTCTTACGCTACGCCTACATCCTACAACATCTGCTGGAATGCCTCCCTTTCGTGAATGTGCATACAACAGTTAGCGGAAGATCATGTTAGAGATCATGTTTATAAAGTTTTAAATATAGACAGAATATCTGGCAATCTATAGAATATAGATTGCCAGAAGCCAGGCCATGTATTCATCTGAAAGATAAAAGTCGTATACATCTATGGTTTAAGGGTTAGAAAATCATGGGGTAATTTTCATTTTTGGGTGAACTATCCCTTTAAAATTTACAACAATTCTGTCACGACTAAATGTGTTATTTAGAATTTTTAGGGGGGGTTTGCATAAATCTGCTGCTAGGCTACAAAAACAGATCAACAAACATTAACATGAGATTGTCGTAAGTTTGAGGCTGGACAAAAATAACCCCCTGAACATTAAGAAACTACAGTTCAACTGTCCATCATCTAAAGTCAGCGAAAGCATTATTTACAGGAACCAGACTTGCCTGCCTTTTCCTGATTGCATCATAGTTTCTGAGACATGGGGTTCCAGGAAGGTTATCTTTCTGCTGCTCAGCATGAAGAGAAGCGAGAGAAGAACTGAGAGAGAGATTGTGGTCCAAGCCAATGCCAGTGGGAAGTGCCCTCTGCTTGCGCAGATTAGCCTTGGGTCACACCGCCTACTTTATTTTCAGACTCTACATGAGTCAGACCTCACCCTGAAACATTTCTTGCATCTGAAAGGGTCTCAGAGATTCATGAAGCTCAATGTTTTGGTCTACACACAATGAAGACTGTGCTGGTGGTTTGTACCTGACTGAAACAAAACCTTTTCTATGGTCAATCAACTTTGATTTTCTTTTGCGGATCCAAAAGCTCACGGTTCAATTTCTGTGAGGACTATCATGTCCAATTTGCCACAAGAACATCAGTTTGCGTCTGCGTAGAAATGTCAGACTCTCTTCACACAGACGGCTTTGAACTTCTGCTATGACAGCTGAAGAATGACTGCTTGTTTGACCTCAGCAAGTCTCTCACAGGTTTTCTCTTGATCTCTCTTTTATCCTAAGCTTCTACATTCCCAGCAAGCTCTTCATCTTACCACGGAGGGGGTTTTGTAAGGATCCAGCATCTCAGCATTATAGTTTCCCCTTCAGCTACAGTAGTGCCGGGTTTACATCCTGTGTTCTTGGCTTGCATTTCAGGGTATCTTCCCTTCCCTTGATAATTGGTTTTGAATGGGGGTTTCCTCAATTATGAGCACATTTGGCACTGTCAATAATTAATTCACTAGTAATTTGTATACTAAAACTGCCTAACTTTGTTTATACAGTACATGCATCAAATGAGAACTGCCCGAAATGTCACTACCAAAAGTAAGATTTTAATGATTTTTTTTTCTCTCTTCTGCGCACCAAGCATGCATTTATTTAATCGAAAGTACAGCAAAAACAGTAACATTTTGAAATATTTGTACCATTTAAAAATAACTTTATTTTAATATATTTCAACCCTTTTATCTGTCACCATCCAGTGTACGGGACGCCTACGTTTACTTCACCATTTTACAAATAAATCCTAATCTAATCCTGACAAACTATATATTGTTGGGAAGTTCTAAGACTCCTAAATAAATATTTTACCACTTTTTTTGTTACAAATTATGCAGGAAAAGTAATAAATACATTTATGACAAGAGCGCACCTCAAAAATCTACATCATAAAAGAGGTTCAGACCTTTTTCACAAAAAACTTTCTTCATTGCCTTTTTCCCTTTTTCACTTGAAAACTTAATTTCAAAATTCATCCTTTGAAAACCATTTTAAAATCAGACATTGCATTACCATGGAAACTGTATATGAAAATCATATTACAAAATGTTTTTGTTCATGAATTATAAAAAATTCAACTTTGGATAGTCACATGATCCTTCAAAGATCAATCTGTAATTCAGATTTGCTGCTTAAAAAATGTTTTTTTAATTCTTATTATCATCATCATCATCATCATCATCATGTTAAAAAAGCTGAGCAGTTTTTTTTTTTTTTTCAGGATTCTTTGATAAATAGAAAGTTCAGAAGAACAGCATTTATCTGAAACAGATCTTTTGTAACCCTATAAACGCCTTTATCACTTTTGATAAATTTATAGCATTTTTGCTAAATAAAAGTATCATTTCTATAATTTCTTTTAAAAAAATATATTATACTGACTCTTCCAGCTTTTGAATGGTATAGTGTATAATGTTGCAAAAACTTATTTCAGATAAATGCTGATCTTTCTATTTAAAGAATCCTGAAAAAATGTACTCAACTGTTTAAAATATTGATGATAATGATAACAATAATAATAACGATAATAATAACAATACAATTCTTGAACAGCAATCATCATATTAGGATGATTGCTGAAGGATCATGTGACACTGAAGATTAGAGTAATGATGCTGAAAATTTTGTTTTGACCAAATGCAGACTTAGTGAGCGAGTTGAAATGTTTTTCTTTAAAAAAAAAACATTAAAAATCTTACTGTTCTAAAACTTTTGACTGGTAGTGCATTTACAAATAAAATGTCCTTTCTCTTGCTAAAGTTAATTTTCATATCAGCATTTCCTTATTTATCTGTCACTTTGGATAAAAAATGTCTGCTAAATGAATGAACAAAATTTAATTGTAAAAAAATGTTTTTAAACATTCTGTTTTTGGGTAGCTAGGGAAAATTACAGTTTGATTGGAAAGGACGGAAATGATTGAAAATGTTTTCTTCACACAATACACTATCAATTAAAGGTTCGACTTTTTTAAAGAAATTACACTATTATTCAGAAAGGATGCATTAACTTGATTAAAGTGTCAGTAAAAACATTTATAAATGTTACAAAAAAAAAAAAAAAACTCTTTTGATGCAGTTTCGCTGTTTAGATGCAGTTTACCCAAGACAAGTTTTGAGAAGTAGATCTGTACAAGAAGATTAATGCATGCATGCTGTACTTCATCAAAATACAACCATCTAAAGCCACATGGGATCACAACAGTTCACTGCGCTCAATACTATATTACTGATCACGCTGAACTGTTACTGAACTCCTCTGTGGTTTGGGCAGGCAAACAGCCAGTGCTATAGGGAAACTCTCATATTCCCAAAGATAATGACTTTAGTATGTCGGAGAGTAAAGGCACTCCATCCAACAATAACAACAGCATCAAATTACACATTTGTTAGCAGATCAGCAGATTTTCTTAATACATCTGACACCGTCGGCAAACAAAAATGTAAATGTTAGGCCTGTGTGACTATAAAGAAAACAACATTGCCCTGAGTGTGGGCAGGATGTGTTCAAGCTTCTAGGTTGTAATTCAAATTGAGAAGACACACTTTGAAGGGCTGCAGGCCTATTATATGTTAGTCTGTCTCAAACACACACACACACACACACACACTCATATACATTAAGTAAAATGCAGCCCTGGGCAGACAGCTTGTTGAGGGCTGAGTGATGTTCAAAAGAGAATGGATGTGTACAAATGCAGCTGCTGCCATCCTTAAGGGCTTTACACAACACACAGGATGGGTAAGGTGTTTTGGCTCAAACAAGAACACACATACAGTGCAGTACTCATTTCAAAACAACTCCACGCACACTGGGCTACATTTGGTTCAGTCAGTGAAATAAACAGTGTAAATAGATTTTCTGTGGTGTTTTAACATCAATAATAATAATGTTTTTTGAGCAGCAAATCAGCATATCAGAATGATCTCTGAAGGATTATGTGACACTGAAGACTGGAGTAATGATGCTGAAAATTCAGCTTTGCCATCACAGGAATACACTATACTTCAAAGTATTGAAATAGAAAACACTAATTTTAATCTGTAATATTTTTAAATTCAATATTGTAATTCGTCACTGTTTTTGCTGTATTTTTGATTAAATATATGCAGCTTTGGTGAGCACAGGGCAGAACGTCTTTGAAAAACAACCTATATATATATATATATATATATATATATATATATTAGTTTGTTTATATATATATATAAACAAACTAAATCTACTACAAATCCAACCCCTGAATAGTCTCACTTCCCTTAACCCAAAGCTCTCTCCTCAGTACACTCAGACTATTCATGCCGCAAAAACAGCTCCTTTTGGAAATTTTCATGATATTGACGTCAGAACCTGAGCTCTTTACGGTCTGTGTTTACATATCAACGCCTCTGCAGTATTTAGCAACTTCCATCCTGTAAAAAAAAAAGTGTGAAATACAGTTTCATGTGAAGCTAGCCAACTCAACTTAAAGAAGTCTTGTAGTTTTATAATGTAAATAACTTGTATAACATGATGGATGAGGCCAAGCTACAATCACAAGTCAGACAAATCAGACTGGAATGATTTCAGGCAGACTAAAGCTTTTACATTACAAATTATTGTATTAGTCAGCCAAAATATTATCCTCATACATATGATACTTTGGTCATTTGGCTTTTCTTTTTTTCTTTTTCTTTTTTTTTTTACTTTTATTAACCAATTTCATGTAATTTCCAGAACTTCATATTTTTCAATAAACAATAGTCACTTTATAATAACAATAAATGGCTGTTGAGATTTTAAAGTGCATTAAAGTGCATCCATCCATCATAAAGTACTCCACAAGGCTCTATGGGGTTAATAAATGCCTTCTGAAGTGAATCAATGTGTTTGTACAAGAAAATGTCCATATTTCAAACTTTATAAACTGTAATCTCTAGGGTTGCCCCCTAATAGCCAACTAACTTAGTCGCTGAGAAGTGGCTTGGTCAACCAAAATTTTATCAGTTGCAGAAAAGAATTTCCACAGGACAGAGGCAAAGTCACATAATCCGTGATGGACAGATCATTAACAAATGGTCTGTGTGGTAATTCAGTATATCGGGCAGGACAACCAAATGCTCACCTCTCATTCATCAACCTCAAATATGCCTTTTCATCTGAACGATGTATATAGTAGCAACTTCACATGGAAGCTCGATCTAATGCCAATCTAGAAAACGTGCGCCATTAAAGTGTGTGTGCAGAATGTGGAAGCTGAATGGTAGCACGCTCACTGCACGACAGATGCAGTCACTTGCTTTTAAAATACTTCGTTATTTTTGGTCATTCAAGATAAAAGTAATACATCTTTCAAATCTGTAAAGACTACAAATGACCTATCGCCAAGCCCTGCCCCCCTTAGTTGCCTCGGACAAACAAACAGAGTTGCCCACTGTCTTACAATGACAGCTGCCAGTGTGAAAACCTTGTCCAAAAATGTTTCAAATTGATCTTTCCCACATTTGAGAAAATTACGAGAAATCGTCATAGTTGGGTAAAATCCGAAAGCAGTGAATGGGAGAGTAGGGGTGTGCAATATGATGATTTTTGATCGTGGATGATTAAAATGTCTCCATGATCTGCTCTTGAATAAATATTGTAGTATCGTGCTACAGCCTGCCTCTGTCTCAATATACATACAACATGATATACATTCACTAACGGGACACTGCACTTATTCACAATCACAAAAGTACATTATTTGCATGTGCTTGCAGGTAAAATAACATTTGCATTATTGACACATTACCTTCCTATTTGATACTGTAAAGTTGCTTTGACACAATCTGTATTGTAAAAATCATTATATAAATAAAAGTGACTTGACTTGTGCTGAACACAAAAAAAGATATTCTGAAGAATGTGGATAACAGTAGCTGGTCCCCACTGACTTTGATAGTGGGGAAACAAGTAACTGGGGACCAGCAACTGTTTGGTTACCCACATTCTTCAAAATTAGTTTTATGTTCAACATGTTTTATGTTTTAAAAAAATAATAAATAAAAATAAAAACTTGAGAGTGAGTAAATGACAGAATTGTCATTTAAAAAAAAAAATTTCACCCACTGCTCTTGACTGAAGAACTTTAATACAATTGCTTTAATAAGAGTCAATGAATAATTTATGTATACAGTGTTTTATTTTTCTATTTGTTAATTCAATTTCTTGAATGCTACTGATAAATACACCTACTGTACCTGAAAATTAAAGCACTGTTTGTTTTATTTGTATATTATGTGTATTTGTAACATGTAGCCTATCTTTGTTCTTGTTTTTTAATAACAACAATAAAATAATGACCACTTTGCTCACTTTGGCCTAAATATTTGGCATTCATTTTATTTTATATTTTGTTAACTTGTAAGGTTTTGGTTTTAAAATAGGGAAATTAGTTTGGCTGTACTGCTCAGACAACTTGTAAAATAGTAAAACCAACATGACAAAGAATCGTGATAAAATCGTGATATTTCTGGAAAAAAACAAAAACAAATCTGTGATATGATATTTTTGCCATATCGTCCAACCCAATGGGAGAGTAACACAAACATATTTTTGCATTCCCATTTGTTTGAATAGCAAAAGAAAAACTCCACAATAGTGTTTTCACAACAATAGTGTTTTCACAATGCACATACATTTTTTTGTAAAAATCAAAATATAAATGCATCACAGTCTTGTGAAAAGGGTCCATACAAATATTTTTTTTACACAAACACATTGATTCACTTCAAAAGGCCTTTATTAATCCCTGGTGCCATGTGGAGTACTTATGATGGATTAGAGCTGAAGATCTTTGCCCGAACCCGATGGGTCCCGCGAGCCTTTATCTTCATTTGGTTATTGTCAAATAATTTAGAATTTATCTTAAATTAATTGTTAAGTATAAGTTATCTTAAACTAATGTTAAGAAAGACTCATTTTTATTGGCGCGCTGGGCTAAGTGTATGTCTAGGCATATTTAGAGTGCTGAGATGTTGCGATGTTACAGAGGATTAATTATTTTTTTCCCCAACTTCCAAGTGGCCAATAGCCTACGTTATTCATGAATAAATTATGTTAAACATGTATAAATGACTCATTCTTGACAAAAGCTGTGTGCGTGTACACATTTGAATAATGTCGGGCTGTAAACGGGTTCGGGCTTTTAAAAAGCTGGCAATCAAAATGTACTTGTCGGGCTCGGGCCGGGTCGGGTTTAACTTTTAAGGCCCGATTACAGCTCTATGATGGATGGATGCACTTTTTTGGACTTCAAAATCTCAACATTCACTGGCATTATAAAGCTTGGAGGAGCCAGGACATTTTTTAAATAGAACTCTGACAGTATTTGTCTGAAATTAAATGAATTGAAAGCGGGTCATTTTCATTTTTGGGTGAACTGTCCCTTTAAGTCATCCTGCGGCCCCTTTAGTGGGACTCGGGTTCTTGCTTGACAACCACTATAGATGACTTTTCTAATAGTTCTTTACTGCATGGCAGCATCATGCCAGCATCAGATTATACCTAATTTTGCAAAGATCTACCAACCAGCCATGAAGGACAGTCAGCCTTTAAATCACCATTACCCTAGTGTCTGTCTCAACCACAGAAAGTCCATTCAATATCCTGACAGACTGCAGCCACTTTAAATGGATTAGCACATAAACTGTTGCACATCCCAGTAATCTTGTTATCTTCTCCCTTGCTTCTCCATTCTTGTCTCGCAGGCCTCCACCCAGATGTTCATACAGAAAGTGCATGTGATGGATGAGCCAAAGTGTGTGCGCACAATCTCAGAATTTCAGTGATTCAACACATTGTGTTTCGAGGCACGTCGAACCTGTCTGTGTGTAATACAGAAGTATACAAAACTCCCAACCTAGTTTTAAAATCCATTTGGTGCTGGATTAAGCTTATTTTACTAAAAGCTGTTGGTTTACATAGTGAGGTAAAAAATGGACACCTTGTCCAATCACCCTGTCAACCAGCCTGCCAACAGCATGTTAATAAACCGCTGTAAGGAAAATCACCTTAATCCTGAACCAAACAGGTTTTAAAATGGGGATGTTCCTTCTTTTATTCCAGTTGTTTTTAATCAAAGTAACACTCTTTGCCTGGATGTCAACTTTGTGCTGTAAATTTGTTATTGTAGGCCGAGTTTCTGGTTTTAGGTAAAAACAGTGTAGAGATGCTGACCATGTGACCTTTTCTTTTTCTTCTGCAGCTGTGAAAGCTCTTCCCCATGCCCTCTCAAACTCAAATGCGTTTCAGTAGCACCGCTCCAGTCTTTCACTCTCCACCCTCAGGGATTACTCAGGGGGAGCACTGAAATTTGTCATGAGAAATAATAAAGTCACTCACAGAGGACATCAGTGGAAAAATTTAACCTGTGGAACAGCGCAGAGAACAGAGTGCCTTCAGAGGGACTGGCTTTGTTCTGTCGTGTGATGGAAAGACGCACTACAAAGAACAGAAGATAAAAGTCCATAGGCAACCACATCAGCAAGAGAAAAAACAAAGCTGCTTAAGCTCCCGAAACAAGGTGAAGCCAAGAAGATTTTCAAACGGGCGTCATGAAATATGAATCAAAGTCCTGAAATGCAGTTCAGTTTCATCATGGGAATATAAGATGATGTTCTTAAGGGGCCAGCAAATCCAGAAAGTCTCTCAAGCAGCAGGTTTTGGGTGAAATTCTTGGAAAGTCAATATGAAATGGTGTTCACAAGCAATTTTATATCTGTAATCTGAAATACTTTATCTGGTGGTGAGCTACAGGAAATCTTTTTTTTTTTTTTTTTTTTTTAAGTATATTTAACCGATAACAGCATCTGTCAGCCTGTCACCTGCATGCAAACAAGACATATCTAACATAACGTAGTTATCCTAGACAGGTTTTTGCATTTCACTGCTCTGCTTTTCCATTGCTTTGTCTATGTAAACATGCACTTGATGGATGTGTTTGTCCATTGCGCTCAAGTCTTGCGTAGTGTCTCGCACATGAAATGACATTCTAAAAACAGTGCTCAACTCAAGTTAAAAGAAATTCAAATCAAGTCTCAACCTTGCATTTTATCCCATTCCACTGCTCAAGTGGTTTAAATGGTTTAAAACACATGACTCTGACAGGATAGACATGATAATCAAAACCAAACAGATATTTTTAGCAGAGTATTTGAGGTAAGAACTGTACAGGCACAGTCCTTTTCTGGAAAAGGGGGCGAGAAGCAGCAGCTCATTTGCATTTAACGATTCATGTATGAAAATTGCGTGTTTCTGCTTTCACTCAAAATAGGCATTTTCAAAATGATATAATAAATTATCTGTAGGGTATTTTGAGCGGAAACTTTAAAGACACATTCTGGGAACCCCTGAGACTTGTATTACATAATGTAAAAAGGGGCATAATACGTCTACTTTAAAATGTGTGTAAAAACAATTAAAGACTTTTATTCAGAAAGGATACATTAAAAAGTGACAATAAAAGACATTTATAATGTTACAAAAGGTTCCTGTTTTAAATAAATGCTGTTCTTTTGGTCTTTCTATTCATCAATCATCCAAAAAAATGTCTCATGGTTTACACCAAAACATTACATGGCACAACTGTTTTCAACATTGATGATAAGAAATGTTTCTTAAACCCCAAATCAGCATATTAGAATGAACGCTGAAGGGTCATCACTATAGTAGCCTTAGTAAGTATAATTAGCTTCTTTCAAAAATAATAAAAAAGTCTGACTCTACACAGAGTAAATAATTGCTCAAGATTGGCAAATTTAGTATTAAATGTACTTTAACTGCCTCAAAACATTGTGAGGACCCCCTACATATGATTCAATTTTGTCCATCGGGAATTAGCTGGATCATGGACAAATGGGCCAAACCGCATGAGAGTTTGCTAAAACAATGGAAAGATAGCCATTTAACCAACATCCAACATTATCCAAATGCTCGTGACGTCCGCAAAAAAGAAACTCATTACATTTTAAACAAACATTACCAAAGATTTTTTTAAAACAACATGAACCAATGAATCATTCAAAATTAGACCAGAAGTGCGCATTAAGAAATTAAAAGTGGTCCATTTAGATTGAATGTTGCACCAGATATCAGCCTAACTCAACAGGAAACAGATGAGCTCTAAAAACTGAAGAGTTTGTCGTTTTTCGAAAGGAAACCTCCATTTGCTTCAGATTGGATATTAGATTTCACTACTTTTTAATAAACAGGAAGTTACTTAAAAAAAAAAAAAAAACTTGCAGAATACACACAATCACTTTTGAGAATCACTGGGAGAACAGCAGCACAAATTCATCCCAGTGTGTGACTGTGAATGTGTGTGTCAGAGATAGGGTCTTTAGAGGATGCGTCACATGCTTTCAACACATGGTTCCAACAAGGACAAAGTGCAAAGGGTCAAGACCCAAAGGGATGTGAAAAGTCCACAACATGTTCCTTCTGTCACATACACAATAAATAAGGAGCAGGGCAAGAGTTGCTGTTGATTGCAGCCAAACTTCGCCTCACCCATGGAAATAAACCCACCCTCCATATCTCCTTATCCATCTCTATGCCTCACTTACTGTAACTTCATCCTTTATAACCTACAGAATCCAGCATCTCAAAAGTACAGTATGATTATATGGATGATCAAATGTTAGTAATGTTATTACCATGTGTAAATGTTATTAATAATAAATATTATACAGTGTTCGTGATTAGTCATTATAGCCATTATATCAATCCAGATCATGTTTGAATTCATCACCACTAGGCTGACTGAAGCTAAGCATAAATAGACTATGAATAAGGGAATAAGGAATGCAGACAGAGGAAATGTTCCGAGCCATTGTGTGACACAGCCGCTGTGTTGGTCATATGACATGTGGGTGAATTGTTTTGGGAGAGAGAAAGGGCCACGAGCAATAACAAAGGGAAAGGTAGGGGTTTGGAATGGCTGGGAATACAAACGCAGTTCTCAGAACCTACAAACGATGAATAAGTCACTTCATCTTTCCACTCTCTGAATGCCAGTTAGCGTAAGTGCTGGGAAAGAAAGAAAGAAACTGCATTCATTAACTGCAGGGTGTACAAAATGATGTAAATCCTCTATTCTTTTACAAGAGAGGGCCTAAATACTGTTCCGCTTATTCCACAGAAAGGTGTATGCACGCTTGTATGGCATCATGGAGAAAAATCTGTACGATTTTTGTCTAAAGCAAGCACAGCAGAAACATAATTCAATCCTATTCCTACAAAGGGAAATAAAAGTAAGAGAGAAAGCAATATAAAACCATAAACAAAAAGTCATGCTGTAAACTTAACTACATTAACTGCTTCAACTGAAATTAAACATGGTTTCTGCTGACTAAAATTATTGCTATAGTTGAGGTCAAAAGTTTACATACTGTACACCTTGCAGAATCTGCATAATGTTAATTATTTTGCCAAAATAATGTTATTTTTTTATTTAGTACTGACCTGAATGAGATATTTCACATAAAAGATATTTACATATAGACCACAAGAGAAAATAACAGCTGAATTAATACAAAAATTACCCTGTTCAAAAGTTTACATACACTTGATTCTTAATACTGTGTAGTTACCAGAAGTCCACAGATGTGTTTTTTTTGTTTAGTGATAGTTGTTCATGAGTCCCTTGTTTGTCCTGAACAGTTAAGCTGCCCGATGTTCTTCAGAAAAATCCTTCAGGTCCCACAAATTATTTGTTTTTTTAACATTTTTGTATATTTAAACCCTTTCCAACAATGACTGTATGTTACAGAAGGTTTAAATGCTCACTGATGTTTCAGAAGGAAACACAATGCACTAAGAGCCGGGGTGTTGGTGAAAACTTCTGAACAGAATGAAGATGCGTATATTTTTCTTAATTTTGCCTAAATATAATTTTATTATTATTTAGTACTACGCTTTAAAAGCTACAGAAGATACTTATATGTTTCCCAGAAGACAAAATATGTTCAATTTACCCTAATCTTCAAACAACAACAACCAAACAGCTGAGATTCATTCAGGTAACAACAGTATTAAGAATCAAGTGTATGTAAACTTTTGAACAGGGTAATTATCAATTCAACAATTTTTTCTCTTGTGGATTATATGTGAAATATCTCATTTAGGCCAGTACTAAAAAAAAAAAAAAAAAACTTACTTCACATTAATTATATATGCAGTTAAATGTTATTGTATGTTGACAAACACAATCTTTGTCTGTCACATTTTCACAGTGTTCGGTCACCACTTGATGATGGCCAAGGTAAAAACTAAGTCCTGATTCTCATCCAGCTGTGATGGCAGTCACTTTTCAATCCACTTCCTAAACTGATTTACTATGCAAAATTAACCGCCCTATCATGATGCAGATGAGCCATCTGTCTCATTTCACTGCAGTGTCTTTTCGCTCTCTGTCCAGCCCTCATTCTTCAGCCCTCTTCCTGTCACTGTGTCCCTCAGATCCGGCCCTGATGAGACACACAAGCTGTCAAGCGCTCCCGAGTTCTGCTTACATCGCTTTGTGGGCTATTTCGTTCCCATTTTGATGTTTGGACCTCAAGAGATAATGCCCACGCTCCATTTGCCATGCACTTTGATTGAATTAACCATCTCTGTGAACAGTCAGTGTAATACGGGCTTCTAAGATACAACTATACCGAAAGTGATTTGATGCTTAAGAAACATGTCATTTTCTAAAAAAAAAAAAAAAACAGCATGTATATATTTCTTAACCACAAATGCTCATCTTGCACCATCTCGACCTCATGCTGACTTAGGCTGTGACCGACCCAGTGCAAAAGAAGTCAAACTCCCTTCACAAAAAAAAAAAAAAAAAAAACCCTAAAAAAAAAACGGACTATTTTGAAGCTGGAGGAGAAAATGAGATGTTTTTCACCCTACCCTACCTTTTTGAACGGAAGTACACAGATGCAGAACTAACCACGTGTGACCTTTCCAATGTGATTACGCAAAGTGTGAAAACATTGGAGGTTAAAAAGTATATACATTTTATTTTTTTAGACCATGACCAATCATTTTGCTAAATAAGACCCTTATTTCTCGGATGGGATCATCCTTTGAAGCTGCATTGAAATCACAATTTGGACCTTCAACCTGTTGGCCATCATTGAAGTCCATTCATTCAAATTTTCATTCTGGAAGTGAACTAATCCTTTAAAAAAAAAAAAAAAAGTTTCAATAAATGGAACCCAAACCAAACTGTTCCAGTATTTTCCAGTTCTCAATTCCCAACCCTACAGAGAAATAATGTAGCACATTTTTTTCTAACTTCATACCACCTGACAAAGAGTGTGAGAGAGCGAAAGATAAAGCGAGGTGACACAGAGAGGCCAGTCGCACCTGCCAGGAATGACAGCAAGGAGTTCAAGTGACAGCTCTCGAGAACTGCAGCCGTTGGTGCTGGAGAAATAGGCGCATGAGGTGGTGAAACTGAAAAATGTCAAGGACTGGAAACGTACAATGGTTGCGTTCTCCAACCTAATATGGAGGAAGAATGGCGGGGATGCCACAGTGATAAGAGTGTAATGGTGACTCAATGAGGACTTGTCTGGGAACAATGACAGCAGAATAATCCGGAATGATCCTGGAGGCAAAGCAAGGAATTGTGCATTGCTCAAAACGAGAAGATGGTTATTAATAAGACCATCATCAAGTCTAAAAGATCCAGTTCTTTGCACGGTGAAACTCCTTGCAAAGTCTCAAAGTTCATTTGCTTTCTATTGTAAATC
Organism: Cirrhinus molitorella; assembly: GCA_033026305.1. Lineage (NCBI taxonomy): Eukaryota > Metazoa > Chordata > Actinopteri > Cypriniformes > Cyprinidae > Cirrhinus > Cirrhinus molitorella. The sequence continues at coordinate 29,692,291 of CM065122.1, read as the reverse complement.
TCTGCGTTTCTCTCTCAGCAGTGTGCTTAACACAACCCCCTCGCTCTCCTGCTCTCCTCTTGACAGTGCACGCGTGGGTTCCTCTCGAAGAAAAACAATCCGGCCCCAACAAAAGCACAAGCAGTAAGTATATGTGATGAGCGTCGACTTTCTCCTCTCTGTGAGCTTCATTAGAAAACTGCGGCCTCTCTTACTGCTTCTCCTAGGCTAATCATACTTCCCTGGCCTGCTATTTTTGGCCCATTGTGCTTTCCACACACCCTGAGGATGCAAAGCCTCTGTGGGCTCAGCGGAGCAGAAGAAAAGAAAATAGGAGGAATGAGGCAATAGTGCAGCTCATTTTAACCTCTGGTACTATAACAGGAGAGCGGAATGATGTAAGGTGCCATCTAATTACCCGTTTCATTTAGCAGTCCCTTTTTTTCCAATGCAGCTTTCAGGGAGCATATTAAAGTGACGCCTGGAACAACCTAGGGTTAAGAGCCTTGATCAAGGGCACAAAGAAGCAACAAGAGTTAACATGCCAATTACAAAAGCTGGTACTTAGAAATACTGCTAATCAACACAAAAATACAGTAAAATTAGTAATATTTTGAAATATTAAGGCGATTTAAAATAATTGTTTTCTATTTGAATACATTTTAAAATGTCATTTCTGTGATTTCAAAGCTGATGTTTTAGCATCGTTACTTCAGTCACATGATCCTTTAGAAATCATTCTAATATTCCGATTTGCTGCTCAAAAATCATTTATTATTATTATGTTGAAAACAGCTGAATAGAATTATTTCAGATTTCTTTGATGAATAGAAAGTTCAGAACAACTGCATTTATCTGAAATAAAAAAATTTTTTTAACATTTAAAATGTCTTCATCATCACTTTATGTGATGAAAAAGTATCACTTTATACAGTATAACTTTACTTTATTTAAAAGTAAAAGTATTAATTTCTATACTTTCTTTCACAGTTTTTGAATGGTATAGAGTATAGTGTTACAAAATCTTTCTTTTTCAGATAAATGCTGATCTTTGGATCTTTCTATTCATCATAGAATCCTAAAAAAAAAAAAAAAAAGTACTCAACTGTTTTAAATATTCATAATAACAATAATAAAATAATGTTTCTTTTTTACAGCAAATCAGCATATTACATTTTGCTTTGATCACAGGAATAAATTCTATTTTAAGATGTATTCAAATAGAAAACAGTTATTTAAAATAAATAAAATATTTCACAATATTACTGCTTTTACTGTATTTTGGATTAAATAAATGCAGGCTTGGTGAGCAGAAGAAACATTTTTAAAAAACATTAAAAATCTTACTGTTCAAAAACTTTTGACTGGTAGTGTATATTAAATTTAAATGTATTTTCTGTGGTGACAAAGAGCTACATTTTCAGCATCATTACTTACATTCTTCAGTGTCACAAGATCCTTCATTCTAATTTGCCGATTTGCTGCTCAAGAAAAATTATCAATGTTGAAAACATTCCTGCTTAATATTTTTTTTATGAAAACCATTGTAACATTATACAAATGTCACTGATTATCAATTTAATGCATCCTTGCGAAATAAAAATATAACTTCCATTCAAAAGTTCTGACTTAGCACCTATTTTAGTGTAGTGTACATTGTTTTAATATAGTACACACAAATGAACAAAATTCTTTAAAATAATGTAACTAAATAAGTTGCTGTGGTGTTGAAATTGTTATTGATATCATACAGCAATAAATGTTAATCGGTAACACTTCACAATACATTTCATTAACACAACTTAAGAGTGAACAATACTTCTACAGTATTTATTAATCTTAGTTAATGTTATTTTCAGCATTAGTTGATGCCTTGTGAACTGACATGAACAAACAATGAATGGCTGTATTTTCATTAACTACATTAACAAAGATTAATAAATACTGTAATAAATGTATTGCTCATGCAATGTTAGTTAAAACATTAATTAACATTAACTAACAAAACCTTATTGTAAAGAGTTACAAGAATTTCTTATAAAATAAACATTTTATAGACAAGTGGTAATTTTTTATATTGATATGACTCAATCAGCACATTTATTTAACTTCATCTTCATCTAACGTTCACTGTACACATGTACACAACAGGCTAAAAATGAGCAATGCACATCAATGCTCAGCTATGCCAGAAACACCAACACCACACCTACAGAACCTGTAGATCTGCTGAACTTCTAATCATGTTAAACTTTGAATCTTAAAAGACAATAATGAAGCAATCAGGATTGTTTCCCTATACAAACACCACTCAATATCATGCAGATCAGGCCTGACAGAGAAAAGGCAACAGAGCAAGGCAACGTGAGAATTATTCAGACCTGAGTGGCAAACTATGGAATAATGAGTCACCATACGCCCTCGATGACCAGGCTTCTGAGGTGTGTACATTATGTGGGTGGGTTTCATGTCAATGAATGCAGTGACCTTTCACGCAAAGATCTTCCAGTCTTGACTACGATATTCATCTGCGAATCACATTTTTTTGATTTAGCTTAATCTTTTGATTTTTTCCTGAGATCCGTCTATTTAGCTGACACACAAGTGTCTCTTTGTACCTTCAATCTGCAAACATCTTTTACAGAATTACCCTTAACAGTTTCTCAAAGACAGGTTCAATATGATGTTATAAAACAGGTTTTTGGGGGAGAGGGAATTTTTCTGATTCCTTTCCACGACTGTGGTCGACTTTATTAACCTCGATTTAAAAATCTGTGTATCGTGAATGTGTAGTGCTTAATATAACAAGCTTGCAAAATTAATAAAAAAATTAATTCACCAAAAACAAACAGATTTGTGACCCAGGACCATAAAACCATTCATAAGTCGCACAGGTATATTTGCAGCAATAGCCAACAATACATTGTATGGGTCAAACTTTTTCTTTTCTGCCAAAAATCATTAGGATATTAGTTAAAGATCATGTTCCATGAAGATATTTTGTAAATTTTCTACCATAAATACACTACCGTTCAAAAGTTTGGGGTCAGTAAATGTTTATTCATTCTTTTTTTTTTTTTGAAAGAAATGAATAAATTGTTACATTAATAAAAAGTGACATAATAGACTTACATTGCTAGAAAAGATTTATAGTTTGAATAAATGTTCTTGAAAGAAAAAAATACAGGTTCAAAAAAAAATTAAAAAAAACAACACATTGGCAGCACAACTGTTTCCAAAACTGATAATTCTACTAATAATTCAGAATATCAGAATGATTTCTGAGAGATCATGTGACACTTAAGCCTGGGAAACTGAGTAACAGCTGATGAAAAATCAGCATTGCATCACAGGAATAAATTATATTTTAAAGTATATGAAAATAAAAACCATTATTTTCTATTGTAATAACATTTTGTAATATTACAGTTTATTTTCTGTATTTTTGATTAAATAAAATGCAGCCTTAACTTCATTAAAATAATTGCAAGTCTTACTGACCCCAAACTTTTGAACGGTAGTGTATATCAAACTTAATTTTTGATTAGTAATGTGCTTTGCTAAGGAATTCAATTTGACAACTTTAAAGGCAATTTTCTCAACACTTTGATTGTTTTGCACCCTCAGATTCCAGATTTTCAAATAGTTGTCTCTCGACCAAATATTTTCCTATCCTAACAAACAAACCATACAATGGAAAGCTTACTCAGCTTTCATATGATGTATAAATCTCAATAAAAAAAGTTAAAAAATAAACCCTTATGACTGGTTTAGTGGTCCAGGGTCACATTTTGCAAAACAAATCTCTTACAAAGTCCAACCACACATGTCCACCACTAACTTGCATGAAAATGGAATAAAACATCTAAAATATCTGATATTGTACAATCTCATAGCCATTACAAATGTTGTTCTAGTTGTTTGCATTGGGAATGCAAATGAGGATGAATGCAAATCGGTCAACCTCTACATTTGGCTAAATCCCAAGGAGAAAACTTGCATGAGACAGAAGCAAAAATCTGAGTTTGGCAAGCATCATCAACAAGCATGCAGAATTGTACGTTCTACTTTATACAACTCTAATCAATACACGGATGGATTTAACTAGAGAATGATCGACCATAGAGCAATGAGCTGTCGCAATGTGCTCCACAGCTCATTGATTTCCAACTAGGGTGGTTTGGTACTATCCTATCCTGAAATTCCCCACATTAATACTTCTCTGGAGTTCCCAAACACACACTTTCGGGACAGAAAATACAGAGTTCCTTTAAGTGTACTTTCATCTAGTGCAGCCAACTGGATGGAAACACAACCTGTGGTGCCTAATATCAGTTCATTGATCACCCCAATCAATCTACAACCTTTTGGTCACCAGCCCAGCTGTTTAACCATCAAGCACCTTGCAAAATATTACTAAAGTGTACAAATAATTTGCACACTCCACCAGTGCAATCAAAAAGAACAAAAAATTTAACAAACAAAAAAATGGTTGAAGGAAATTACATATTAATTCATTATACAAGAGTTACGGTCCTCATTCCAAGTATGTCAATATTTAACTGAGTCATTTCATGGTTATTTGCACCACTCCATGTGACAGTGTTCAAGGAGTATCAGAGAAGAGCAAGGCTGAATTCATAAAACACTAAGAAAAGAACCCAAATGACCTGCAACTTGCAGACAAAAAGTGTGCGTGCCTTCGATGGACACTTTAAAATCGCGTGAGGCCAAGGGAAATGTGAACAGAGTGTTTTTATGACGCGTCATTAATCAGCCATATTGGCGGCACTGAACATAAACGATGCCACTGAATCAAACAAAACTTGCATATTTTGCTGATTATTGCTGCTGAAAATGGTCAATTATTGTCCTTGTTTTGGACTGTACTAATCGGTCGGACCAGGAAAACCATTTGGACTACTATATACTGCCAAAAGTTATAACAAATCAAAGAGAAGAGTGCAAAAACTGTGTGAGGAACAAAAGGCGTTTGTGGTTGGCAAAACTGAAACAGGATTTCCAGGGCAAGAATCTTGACTAAATCATTGAAGTGGGTTTCTCTCACTAAAGCGTGTCAAATTAAAAAGCTGGAGCAGATTGATTATAAAACAATTTGAAATCTCTGTGAATCTCTTCCACATGTACACAATGCTCCAAACCAGATTTTACACTCAGTGATGCTTTATGAAAGACAAAGTTTGTTGGTTTCTTTTTAACGTGACGTTTAAGAAGTGAACAAACTAAAAGCCCAAATTCAGACTTAAACGTCAATTTTGCTGTAGTACTGAATAAAGAACAGCAGCTTCTTGCTTGTGTGATATAGCATATATAAATTAATCTTCCGAGATGAACTTACCTTTGCCATTTTGCCAAGCCGTGTACCAGGACAGACTGAGAAACGACGTGAAGAAAATAATCGCAGTGGCAACAGTTCCATGTCTGAGCCTCATCTCATTTCAGCGCCTCCCCGTGCAGCTGCCTCTGGTCCTCCTGATCCAGGCGTGCATAAGCGCTTCAGGGGAGCGGACAGGGGGTGATGGGGGCCCGGATCATGTACTGTCTGCGCCGCGGTCCTCCTTCTCCTTCTCCTTCTCCTCTCGGTCGCTGCTGGAGTCACGAGGCACCCCAGCGGAACTGATGCATTTCCAGTGAAAGATGTGCAATCCTCATGCCTGCCGTTACTGTAAGAGATCATGAATAGATTTTTTACAAATAAATCACAGAAATACACGTGATAACATTTGGTTTCGGTCCAACATGTTGTTTTCTCACCGCATTGATTACAACATAGTTAAACAGATAGCTGTTTAAATATGTATGCAACCTTATATCTAAGAAATTAATCACCAAGAGACATACAGAAATACTGCAGAGGACAATTCATTTAGGAAGAGGGGTGAACGGGTAAAACAAATCATTCAATTGTCAAAAAACAGCCACATAATCCCGGGCTGCAAAATAAACAGAGTTGACTACCTGTCGGAGGACCCCAAAATATGTCAGACAGGCATGAGCAACAACCCCAAGTTCAACACTTCTTACCTTTCAGCCTGTTATTGAACAGCGAACCGGCGCGGCTCGATCTTATAAAAACTATCCAGTGAAAAAACGGGCCAAAACACGTTTTGTGATGTTCATTAAAATAGCAAATTAGACAAACCGTCCTGCCGGAACCTTCAGCGGTGATGTGATCTCTCAATCAAGCTTTGTTTAAGACCACACCCACAGAAAGCAACGATCGCCCGCCCGAAAAATATGATTGGCTGGAGTCATCAGACTCTGCCCGTCGCTAACGCTGATTGGCTGGAGTCAGCACGCAGCTCCTGTCTGCCCCCACACGGCGGACTGAACCCACTGCACACTCTCTCTTATTTTTACACTATTAAGATTTTTTTTTTTGCAACACCTTTCGCATTTCTGGTTAAATTATTGGGTGCATATAATTCTGTTCCGTTGGCAAGTTCCAAGTGTCAGTTCAGTGTGCAAGTATATCAACAAGCTCTCACTGCATTGAGACTGACGTGTACTATACATTATTTTCTATACATGAAATACTATATTTGGAAGAAGAAGATATTGAATATGAATATGTCATTAAATGATATTAAATTCACACAAAAATCGTTGGGAGAAGTACAGTTTTACCACTGTGGAAGTGGTATAATAATAGATTTCAATTTCATGTGGTTTATACAATTATTATTGCTAGGGAAGGTACATACACACTAAAATCATGATGTTTCTCATTTTCTATATTACTTCAAACCATACGGATTATTTATTTTTTTATAAATATAAAAGCAACAAGGCTATTAGAACAATATAACATTATATAATCTGAATGTACACTACCAGTTTGAACAGTAAGACTTGTTTTTTAAAGAATTCTCTTCTGCGTACTAAGCCTGCACTTATTTGATCGAAAGTACAGCAAAAACAGTAAAATTTTGAAATATTTTTACTATTTAAAAGAACAGTTTTCTATTTAAATATGTTAAAATGTCATTTATTCCTTTGATTTCAAAGCTGAATTTTAGCATTGTTACTGTAGTCACAGAAATAGGGCTGTCAAATGATTAATCGCGATTAATCACATCCAAAATAAAAGTTTATGTTTACATACTATATGTGTGTTTACTCTGTATATTTATTATGTACATATAAATACACACACATACATGTATTTAAAAAAAAAATATTTATATGTATTTACACCTGTATACAATTTAGATTATAAATAAATATAAATATTTTAGATACAAATCTAAAATATTTTTCATTAATGTACACATGCATGTGTATTTATATATACATAATAAAAATACACAGTACACAGACATATAGTATGTAAACAAACTTTTATTTTGGATGCGATTAATCGCGATTAGTTGTTTGACAGCACTACACAGAAATCATTCTAATATTCCGATTTGCTGTTCAAAAAACATTTATTATTATTATTATAATTACGTTGAAAACAGGAATTCATTTCTTGATGAATAGAAAGTTCAGAAAAACAGCATATATCTGAAATGGAAATCTTTTGTAACATTATAAATGTCTTTGTCATCACTTCTGATCCATTTAAATCATCCTTGCTACATAAAAATATTATTTTCTATAATTTCTTTCACAAAAAATCATTTTAGTATAAATGTAAAAGCAAAAAGGCTATTAGAACAATATAACATTATATAATCTGAATGTAAACTACCAGTCAAAAGTTTTTGAACAGTAAGACTTTTTATGTTTTTAAAGAAGTCTCTTCTGCTCACTAAGCCTGCATTTATTTGATCCAAAGTACAGCAAAAAAAAAAAAAAAAAAAAAACATTTTGAAATATACTACATGACTTTTGTTATGTTTGCTATTTAAAAGAATTGTTTTCTATTTAAATATATGTTAAAATGTCATTTATTCCTGTGATTTCAAAGCTGAATTTTAGCATCAATACTCCAGTCACAGAAATCATTCTAATATTATGATTTGCTGCTCAAAAAAATATATTATTATTATTATTACTACGTTGAAAACAATAATTTTTCAGGTTTCTTTGATGAATAGAAAGTTTATAAGAACAGCATATATCTGAAATAAAAATGTTTTGCAACATTGTAACATTATAAATGTATTTATCATATTTTTTAATTAATTTAATACATCCTTGCTAAATGAAATTATTATTTTCTAAAATTTCTTTCTAAAAAACATACATAAAATATAATCAAATAGAAAGCAGTTATTTTAAACAGTAAAAAAATATTTCACAATATTGCTGCTTTTGCTGTATTTTGGACAAAAAAATGCAGGCTTGGTGAGCAGAAGATAACTCTTACTGTTGACTGGTATTGTACATTTCTTATTTATGCAAAATTATGCGTAATACAAATACATGAATAATCCTTCGGACTGAAAACACAACTCACTCAAACTGCCTGGCTATAGATTTTAATTTTTATATATATATATATATATATATATATATATAAAGGTTTCCTCAGTGCGGAAAATGTAAAATCTTTTCATTTTTCTAAGAGTACTTCTACTACTCATATAATTATACTAATTTTAAAAAAAAAAACTTGTCTGCCATATTTTGATGTATTTAGATGTGCATGTATGCTGTCTAAATGCAGGCGCCAGAGGGAATGCACTTTTAATGAATAATTGATTGGCTTTTCTGACCTTCACTGTCACTGATAGCTTGTGGGCCTGAATCTTTATTGTATGCAAACATCTGTCATATCTTCTCATTTAATGTCCCCTAATCCTGTTATTTTAGTGTAGTGCCATTAAAAGTGTTATTACTGTGACCCATCCCAACCGCTTTTATGTTTCCTGGTTTTTGCCTCTCATCATGAAGTCTAATCTTCATTTGACATAGTCAAATCTATTTTTATCTATTTCTATGCTTTCCTCTTCTGTTTTAACAGCACTTAGTCATACGGTCAAGAAGTGCTACTTTGTGATGTCTATGTGATTATTTTTACTCGTTGTTAACTCCTTTTTCCTCTTGTACTGTATGTATCACAAAAAAGTTTGGTTTACAAGAACTCCTACGGCTGAAGATAAAGCTGACATCATTTAAATGGAGATGATTAATTATGACCTGCACAGACCATTTTTAATTTTACTTAAGCCAGATACTGCGTTACATAAGACACTTTTGCTGAAGTCTCTTGGCAATACTATTTTAAGCTTAATTCTGCATTACATAATCATATTACTCCAATCAATCCTTTTGTAATCTATGTTATTTGTTCTTCATTTACATTAAAAGACTAAAACACCAACTAAAATGACCACTCTTTCCACACACCATGTATTTTTAATATATTTTTTATTTTATTTGAGCAGCACATGTATATCATTGTGAAGAAGTAATGCAAGGCACAAACAGATATTTGAAATATTTCATTAGGGTGTCAAGTACATTGTAATTGTGTTAGGTAGTGTAAGATACAAAGTCATGTACTGTACCATAAGTCACTGTCCTTGAGAAGTAAATGCAGACCTGAAACTGAACTTGAAAAGCATTAGATGCCATAAATACCAATAAAAACATTCCACTATTCAGCTGTTCATGAAATGTCAGACCTTCAAGGATATACAGTAAAGTGAGTTTCAGAGGAAACTGGCAAAAAACTCTAATTATTTAGTATACCTTTCTTTGTGTACTAAATTATTTAGTACACAAATGACATTTATTTGTGAAGGCCTATGGTAGAATGATTTAGTATGAGTGATTTGTTTATTTATAGTGAATGAATAGTTTTCCTTTTAATACAGTCTCTACATAGTGAAATTGTGTGAAATTGTTCTATCGCTAAGTTCTTTGAACATAATTCATACATTCAATAAATCCTCAGGAATATGTTCAGAGGCACTGAACCGGCCTTATGGCCAGGGCAAAAATACCACTAGTTGAAAGTAGTTTGTAACAAAAACAAATCACCTTCTGTACACAACCAGTTCAGTTCTGCTTGTTCTGTTGCTCTTTTCAGAAAGGTGTTGCTTTGAAATACTCCTCAAGCGGAATGACAGACACTCCTCCAACCCAGTCCTGCAGCCAAACTTGCTGCAAAACCAACTTCATGAAAAACCAGTTATGTCCAGGGGGCCACTTCTTCATGACAGGATGCCTAAACAAAGCACACACCAAAATAAACACATATATTTATTTGGAATATTGCTTACCCAGTACTTTCTTAAAAAGGTAGAGATCTGTCACTGGGGTGGTACCGTTTCAAAAGAACTGCTAATATGACGTTTTAAAGTATTACTATTTACCTTTATTATACTAATATATACTATCCAGGGGTAAATAAAGTGCAAAGATGCACTTTAGGCTACTGCCCCAAAGACAGCTTTGTACCTTTTTTCTGTGAAATGTGAAAAAACAAAAAAAAAAGTAAAAAAAAAATGTTCTGTATGTTCTATATAAATGATAACATCCTAGAAAATAATGACTATATTAAGAAAACATAGGTAAACAAAACTAATTGTACTTTACCAACAGACACAAATGAACACAGACCTTTTGTTTAACCATAAAAGTGTGAAGTGTGTTTAGCTGCAGTCACTGAAATTTAAATGAAAATGTGTGTATGATTTTTAATTTCTATAATTACCTTGAGAACATAGCCTCTTTGGCAAAGTCAAGCTCCTCTGGTCCAACCTCCACCATTTTACCAGTCAAAGTGAGTCTAGCACACCTGGGGTCCTCAGGGTCATAAACCTGCTTCCTGTTGCAGGAAAAAGTGGGCAGAGGACAAAATCCTTTAGATGATACATACAATGATCTCCGCCAAAGATACCAAATACTCCCCCTCATGTCGTTCCAAACTCATAAGACCTTAATTTATCTTCAGAACACAAACTGAGATATTTTTGGTGAAATCCTAGTGCTAATAGTTCATGTGTGGTATAACCGTAATTTTATGACTTCGTAAACATGTCTAAAAAAATTTCAACACAGATTTTCAACAATTTATTGCCCAGTCTTACTTATTTGAACTAGAATAAACAGACAATTAACTAAAAGAGATGAACCTTCTACATCAGAACACCAGCTCATGCATAAGCAGCTCCACACACATACATCATAGTACTCACTGATGTCACATGGACTATTTTAATGATGTCCTAACTACTCTTCTGGGCCTTGAACATTTCAGTTGCATTGTCTATGCAGGATCAGAAAGCTCTCAGATTTCATTTAAAAAAATATCTTAATTTGTGTTCCAAAGATGAACAAAGGTCTTACAGGGTTGGAATGACATAAGGGTGAGTAATTAATGACAGAATTTTTATATTTGGGTGAACTAACCCTTTAAATAAATGTAAAGGCTTTTCACTCCAGTAACTTTTATATCTATATCTATATATATATATATATTGAAGAAAGTGAACACACCTGCAAAAATCTCCCTCTGCTTCTGAAAATGTTAAGGAGGCAAAAGGGAAGCTGCGAAGATCCGTTACAGTGTTGTCCATCGGTGTCACATAAAAATAAGGAACGCCAGTGCTGTTGTCAGCAGGACCGTCACTGACAGAGAAAATGTTTCCAAAAGGAAGTCCCTTAATCTAAAAAGATCATGAAGAAAGAAAACTTAAATTACAAACTTTTTATACATGCCTGTAATAAAACAATAAATGTTGATTTATGAACTTGATTAGCGATAATAATTGGCTGAATGTACTTAATCCTTTAAGACTATAAAACACTTGATACAGTGGTTCTTAACCTTTTGTCCAAAACAAAATTCCCATGACTTATTCCAGTCATACGTCATTTACTGGATAAGGATTTTTTTTTTTTCCAAAACAGTCCATGTGACATCAGTGGTTCAACCTTAAGTTTATGTGGCTTTTAGTGCGCAATCACTATCAGTGCGAATCAGTCTTTGATGCAAATTCACAAGCGTACCATGACCAACTCATAGCTTCATAAAATTACAGCTGAACCACTGATGTCACATTGACTATTTTAGTGTTGTCCTTACTACCATATAGGGGTGCTCCGATTGATTGGCTACCGATCACTATCGGCCGATAATCGCTTTGGGATGTTTGATCGGCGGTCTCTAAAAAGGCCGATCACATAAACCGATCTAAAGCTGATGACGCGCCTGCCGTGAGAGGTTTGGCACGACATTCAGCGGGACATCTCAGTCTCTGTCCGGCGCGGGTAAAACAATTACAGTGCTGACGTTGAGGTACAATTCATATTTCTTCATTAAATAACTTAAATGAAAACCTTATATGAGCCGTAATTTCACAAACAGGCTTGCTTTGAAATGTGTTTGATGATTGCGCCTGATGCGCCCGCGCCCGCTCTGTCTCCCGCTCCCCAGATGCTGCCTGTTCATGCGCAATAGCATGTTAGGGGAGGCGCACGAGTGGAAAACTACTAATTATTATTTATTATTGCTTTGAATCAGTTTATTATTAACGAAAACAATACCTTACAAATAAAAGAAGCAAGTTTTTACGATTAGAAAACCGATAAACCCCTGTAAACTTTTCTCTCGCCAGAAAATCTTCAATGGGGCGCATTTCGTTTTCATAGGGGAGCACAATTATGAGCAGCTATAAAACCGAAGTACATATTTATATATATAATAAAATAAACTACAATTTATATAATGCCGTTCGTTATAAACAACATATATAAGTCTAACCAAAACAAATTTAAGAAACAGACAAATTATACAAATAAAACACAAATTATAATGGCATTCGTTATAAACAACATTAGTCTAACCAAAACTAATTTATTTAAGAAACAGACCAATTATAAAATAAAACGCAAATTATAATGGCAAAGAAAAAACGGACAAATTACAAAATAAAACACAAATTGTAATGGCATTCGTTATAAACAACATACAAAAGTCAAACCAAAACAAATTTAAAGAGAAACTGAAACGCACTGAAACATCTCTCATTCGGCACAAATATTTCCCACAATCGCTTAGAATTTTTTTTCCTTATAGTAACAGCAACAACTTAAAATACTATGTCATTTTTAGTCATATAGATAAGAATAAGACATTATTCGGAACTCTTAAAGGTTCAGAGCGGGCAGATGAAACGCGGTCATTTGAACTAGTTGAGTGCATACATTTTTTACGCGCATTGTTTGAATTTATTTATTTATTTTAATTGAATTTATGCTCATCTTGCGTTTTTTAAAATGCAATATTCCATAATGTGCATAAAAATAGGTATGGAAACACTGAGTTATTAGCTTCATATTGTAGAGATTTTTGAGCTAAATGATTTGCTTAGCAATATCTAATGCTATATCAGAAATAAATAATGTTTTCGTTCTCAATATTAAATTCGCTCGTGATCATGTGCACAATGCCTGTGTCAAAGGATCCAGTAAACGAATGAGTTCAAATAGTAAGTTCAAAACATTTTTGTTTTTTTTTGGAGGAGGAAGCCTATACCCACTTCTCCAGGCACCACTACACCACTGACAAGAACTGACACAATAACGTCATACTGACACCATAAATGCATATAAATAAAGTCGTGCCGTGTTTCACAGTTAACACATGTTGGTTTTTGGCTAGGTTTAAAGGAAAGGAGCACTTTTAGATAAGCAAGGCAATCATAAATGGCACTAGGTAGAAACAAAGAAAAGAACAAAAAAAAAGTAGTTTAAATGTTTTGCCACTTGCTTGAACAACTTAATATATAAATCTAGAAGTAAATGCAAAAGTGACACTGTTACTTTTGTTGCTTATATGTATTGCATTTAAACATGATGACAAAGATTACTGTACTGTATCACTGTACTGTGTAATAAAAGAATCACAATGCTGAAAAAGCCTTTTCAGTAACAATGTTTGTTAAATGTGTTTGTGGAAATCAGGCTTGTGCTGTGTGTAAGCTATAGTGCAATAGTTGCACAATTCTAAAAACAAATGCATTGCATCATCAAACATTTAGGTGAGATCAATATTTTTTGAAAAATGAAAAAAAAAAAAAAAAAAAAAAAAAAAAAAAAAGCTCCCCTTCATCCCTCAAATTAATAACTCTGCACTTACAAGAGCCAACTAAGAGGCGAATTCCCCTATTTTCAGAGGAAAAAAACAAAAAACAATTGAGGACCTGAATAAATGTCTAAAAATCCGGATTGGAGTATCACTATAAATAATTCTACATGATAAAAAGAGAGCTTTAAAAAGATTGGTATCGGTGATCGGATCAGCAGATACTGCTTCCTGTGATCGGCGATCAGTGATCAGCCTCAAAAATCCTGATCGGAGCACCCCTAATACCTTTCATTGCCTTGAACGTGTCAATTGCCTTGCTGTCTATGGAGGGTCAGAACACTTTCGGATTTCATCAAAAATATTGTTATTTGTGTTCCCAAGATGAACAAAGGTCTTACAGGTTAGGAAGGACGTGAGAGTGAGTAATTAATGACAGAATTTTTATTGTGTGAACTACCCCTTTAAAAGTTTGCTGAGGCCCCCTGGTGGCCCCACATGTTAAGAACCACTGCCTTACCAGTTTATTTTGTAGATAACTACAAAGAATAGATCAAAGCTGCAAGTGAACTTTGCAGGAAAGTACACTAAATCCAAACTAGTAAATAAAGCACCTGATCCTGTGTGGAAATGGTAGCCAGGTGACCCCAGTCGCTATAATGCGCCATATATCGCGCTACTCTCGCCGTCTCCTCATGCGGTGGAGGCGTAGGGATGCTGGACGGCACCTTCACCTCTTCCATTCGGTACGAAAACACACGGGACGCGGATGACACATCCTCGCTTTTCGATATCTGTTCGGGTTTCTTCTCTGAAGCGTCCCGGTACACAGAGGACGGATAGGCTTGTTTCCAGATCCCGATATTATCGACGAGCACAGCGGGCGCCTCGTCCGAGTGCGTGTCCAGCTCTTCATCCACTACATCACTGGTGACAGCCCACGACACCGAGCTTCTGATGGTGTAACTCTCACTGACACATACTAGTGTCGTTAATGCAGTGACGAGATGAAGTAGCAGCATAGCGTTCAGATTCACTAGCACTGCGCCCTTTCAAACTGCATGTTTATTTCGCAACTGTAGATATGGCGTTACATGATAGTGGTCTGAAACTTTGTTACTTCTGAAACAGCGACACCAGCTGGACCGCCTGAAACCCCACCAGGTTGACCTTCATCTTTACTGTTACATCTTCTTGTTTTATTTATCCCACTGTAACCATCTTTTCCACCAATTAAGGTAACTTGATATTCCAATAGTGGTCTTATGAGGGTAATTTGTCAGTAAAATATACTTTAATTGAATTGATAACACAATAAAATAAATATAGAATATAAATGGTATATTTATATTTATTTAGTTAGTATTCGGTCAATACCAAAAATTGCAATAGTATCCATAATTTGGTAATTTGTCATTCTGAATGTAGTATTATGGAAGTAATTTGGCATAATATATTGATAACACTTAATACATAATGATTTTAAAGCTTTCAGAAATGTTTTTTTTTTTAATTAATTGTATTCAGTCAATAAACAAATGAACATGGTATCCATAATTTGGTAATTTTGCCATACAATTTATTTAAAAAAAAACTGGTAACACTAAAAAGATAGAATGCTTTTTTTTTCAGAAAAATAAAGGATTTTTTTATTGATTGTATTCAGTAAATACAAACAAACATCTATCTATAGTTTTGTAATTTGCCATAATATGGTAATATGGTATTTTTAATAACAAACAAGCAAGCAAACAACAAATAAAAAGGAGAAATGATCAATACCAAAAATTACCGTGGTATCCATAATTTACTAATTTGTCATTCCACATGTGGTATTACGAAAGTATGAAAGATATATATTTGTGACATTTATAACACTAAAAAATATATATATATGTATATATATATATATATATATATATATATATATATATATATATATAATTTTAAAACTTACAGAAAAATCTTTTTGAATTGATTATATTCAGTCAATACAAAAATTATCATGCTATCCATAATTTAGCAATTTGCCATACAAATATATATTTAAAAAATTAGTGTTTAAAACACAAAATGATTAGAATGTTTTTACCTGCAAAATAAAAAATGTGTTTTTTTATTGATTGTATTCAGACAATCCAAAAAAAAAAAACATGTCCATAGTATAGTAACATGTTTTTTTTTATATAACAAAAAAATTATAAATTATGAAAGAGACAAACTATTAGTCATTTGTCATTCCAAATGTGGTAATATTGATTATATATTAATATTGATAACACTAAAAAAATAGAATACATACTATTTTAAAATTATTTTATTTTTTTAGAAAATAACAGAATGGGTTTTTTGCTTGTAATAAATTATTTGTGTATTAAATGTATTCAGTCAATACAAAAAAAAATTATTTTGGTATTTTATCAACTAAATAAGTAAATAAAGAGGCAAATGATTAACACCAAAAATTTCCATGGTATTATGGAGGCAATTTGGTAATAAAAGATATATTTTTAATATTAATAACACACACACACACACACACACACACATAGAATAAATAGAATTTATGAATACAGAGAAATCTTTTTGAATTGATTATATTCAGTCAAAAAGTACAAAAAGTATCATGGTATCCATAATTTGGTAATTTGCCATAAAATATATATTTAAAAACTGGTAGCAGTGGAAGCACAAAAGAATAGAATGTCTTTTTTTAAAAAATAAATAATTTATTTTTGTATTGATTGTATTCAGAGAAAAATGCCTTATATCCATAGTTTGGTAATGTGCCATAATATGAAAAAGAGTAAAGAAAAGAAATATTAAACAGAAAATATTCTAAAAGCTTTTTTCATTGTCTACAATAGAACTCATATTCATTTTTATACAATATTTATTGTTGTTGTGTTACTGATATTATTTTATGATAAATTACACATCACATGTCCCAGATTTATTAAGATGAATTTATTGGCCAAGGAAGTTGGGTTGGTATTTTCAAAAGCAAGCTCTAAGTAATTTGAAATATTCTTACAGTCACATAATTTAACATAAAATAACAAAAACATTCAAACCTAATAGGTGTCAGATGATACATTATCACAATACATACAAATTCTTGGATGGAATTCACTCAAATAAATAAAATGTGTAATTGGAAAGGAAATAATCATACGAATCATATTTTCACAAGAAACCAATGGTGTTAAACCTGAGAAACACTGAGCATGATATTACATGGGAGTCTTGTTGTGTGTCTGCACACGTGTGAGTGGATAAAACATACGATACCATATGTTTCTGTTCCTGAGATCTCACCCAGGGTGCTTTTGATTGAATCTGAACCTGAATTTGTTTCCCTACCCTTCCACCTCTGATCTACTTTCACTGTGGTGCATTTACAAAATACATCACCAGCAGCTGTTAACCAGTGTCGCAAGAGATTGTGATTTTAAAGCTCACAATATGAACTTCTCCGCATACATTCATATTTCACATGGAGAGAACGCAAGCAGCTCACATGGGAAGGTTTTAGAAGACAAACACTATTAAAAGGTTTACTGACTGATGAATGTGCAACTTTCCCTCAATAATATACACAAGCAATAGTGGTTCACTTCCAAAACATACTGCTTTAACATCAACTTCAAGGTTTACTTTATTCAAATGAAGCAAACCGCTGACTCAAGTATGACTCAATGCATTCAGATTGTCCATCCCCAGCATCCAACTACTTATATTTCTTTCTTGCACTTGTAAACTCTTCTTCCATGTCTATGTTTCTGTTTAGTCCATAGTCTTATCACTCCATGCCAGGGATTTCCTCTTGGCCAGCTCCATCCAGGATGGTTGGGCATTGTCACGGACAGACTGCAGAGGAGATGATGATGGTGATGATGAAGGTGATGATGGTTTCTGCTGCCATTTATCCTCTCTGTCTGCTGACCTCATGGGAACAGAAGAGACTGATGCTTCTAGGAATATGAACACCAAATATGAGCATATACTTTGATTGTAGCTGTTGAGTAAAACTGATATTGTGTCACCCACTTACGCATTGACAGACTTGAGTCCAGTCCTGTGCCTGTGCTTGAGACTTTCGAGATTGGTCTGGGAGGAACAGTAGACTGAGATGTGGTTTGGGACTCTGCTGTGGATTTCAGCTCACCTGTCTATCAAAATCAGTACAAAGGAAATCTTTACAAAGCAAAACACCACAAACAAAACATACTGTACTAGATATTATGAGCAAATTATACACATGTCCTCTCCATATAAAGATTTTTCGGTTCAAAATAAGCACAGTTTGAACTCTAGTGACACCATGCGTGTTTTTAGAAAAAAATCGTGTTTTTTGCTCTTATGGTAAAGATCAGTCTTTAGATCTCTCTGGATTATGAATTTCTTATTTTGTGATTTGCCGATATTTGACTGTATTATGATATTAACTATACCATTGAAAAGTTTGAGCATTAAGATTTTTTGGCCATTACGAACTCTTTTATTATGCGAGAAGGCATTATATTGATAAAAAAGTGACCGTAAAGACATTTAGAATGTAACAAATGTATTGTATTTTAAATAAGTGCTGTTCTTTTGAACTTTCCAATCATTAAAGAATCGTAAAAAAAGTATCAGTTTCCACAAAAATAAACAGCACAACTATGCTGTCTATCCTATTACTGAGCATTTTTACTTGAAACAAGTTCAAGTAATTTAAAATAATATTTAAAAATCCAATTTTTCAGTTGGATAAAGTCACACACTATCTAATATTACTCTAGTATTATTTTCTCTGATCTTACAGCAAACCAACTTTGTATGTTAGCTACCAGCATCAGTGATAGCATTTGTTATTTCTGTTAACTTTTCACCTACATTCAAGTGACAAAAAAAATATTAGTTGAATTTAAAAATGTAAAATAACAAAAGAAAAAAATGTTCCATGTTATAATGTGGCCTTGGACGCATGTTTAATTCGGTCATGTGATCCCCACATGTATTTATGCTAAATTCATTTTTCTTGACAAAATGTGCTTCCAAACTAGTTTTTCATGACATGTATCGAAACAGAATGTGTACACTAAAAAAAAAAAATATATATATATATATATATATATATATATATATTATCAGCACTTGTGAAATATGATTGACAATTAGCATTTAAGCTAAAAAACATTTGATGCAAACATGGATGGAAACTAGACAAGTGTGAAACAATCACACTCCTTTTCTGAGGCCAAAGTAAGGATCCTCTCTCCTGATCTCTGCGATTGCTAGGGTACTTGGAATGGTGGTGAGGGTGTTCCTACAGTGATTTAACATGTTGCTAACATGAATGAAAAAGCAGCTAAAATTAGCTAAAACCAGCTGATTTAGTAAAAAAAAAAAAAAACAGCTAAAACTGCTGATAAATAGATGCTGGGTACTTGGAATGGTGGCTAGGGAGTTGCTAGCATGATTTAACATATTCCTAACATGAATGAAAAACTGCTAAAATTAGCTAAAGCCAGCTGATTTAGTTAAAAAACAGCTTAACACCAGCTAAAACAAACTCATTTAACAAAAACAGCTAAAACCAGCTAATTTAGCAAAAACAAAAAGTTAACAACCAACTAAAACCAACTAAATACAGGTAAAACCAGCTGATTAAGTAAAAAAATGCCAAAAACCAGCTTAAATATCTGAACAGCTAAAAACAGAAAAAACAGCTAAAACCAGCTGATTTAGCATAAAAATCAATAGATAGATAGATAGTAAAAAACAATCTTAAAACCTGCTAAAATAAGGTCATTTAACCAACTGATTTAGCAAAAAAAAGAAAAAAAAAAAAAGGAAAGAAAGTTAACCAACTAGAACCAACTAAATCCAGGTAAAACCTTACTGATTGAGTAAAAAAACAGCTTAAAAACAGGTAAAAGCAAGCTCATTTAGCTGATTTAGCCAAAACAAAGTTAACAACCAACTAGAACAAAATAAATCTAGGTTAAACCAGGTGAAAAAAAAAACATCTAAAACCAGGCTAAGCTGGTTGTCTAGTCTTAGCTGGTTTAAGCTGAAAGTAACTGTTTTAAGTTTGCTTGGCCAATTAAAACCAGCCAAAAAGTGGCCAAATCCACTTTAAAACCAGCCTGGGAGACCAGCCAAAACAGCAGGGAGCTGTAAAGCTTTGCTATAGCAGTAGACAGCTTAAATACACCATAAGTCTCACTGACAATAAAAGTCCTTTTTGGTGGTTTTGATTGTCTGGTTTTCGTAAACCATAAGATAGATCAGTTAGAAAAGATAAAGCAACTTCAAAACTAGTGGTTGTAGCTTTAAAGCTCTAGGAGGATATACTAACTAATTTTTGACTCCGAAGAAGAAGAGAACGCTTAAATAGCTGATCACTAAGTTGCCTATTTCAAGCCAACTTAATAATACCTTGGTTGCAACAGTTGTTTGGTTCTCCCAGCGTTGCAACAGCGAGGTCTTGTTTCCTAATCCTGCTGCCCACACTGGTCTTCCATCTTCAGGCCCAGTCTCCTTCCCCTGAGACATAGACGCCCTGTCAGCTTTCCCTGAGATTACGCTGGGCTCTCCCCCATCATTCTGAGGCTGATCCTTTGAGACAGACTGTTGGAAGACTAGGTGGGATGTTAACTTTGGGCTTGACAACAGATGTGGGTAACCTGGGGTTGATGTGGAACGCAGTATAGCTTGTGTGTGGGTCTGTGATGCTGCTCGCAGTGGTGATGACAGCTGAATGGGTGGTGTCTGTGGTGCCAATGGTTGTAATGGCTGTTTTGCTGTGTGTACAGTGGTGGTTTGTGTGTATGATGTGCATGTAACTGTAGACTGGGTCGGTTTTGTTGTCGAATTACAAATTTGAGTCTTGGACTGAAACTGGACTTCTCTGGCACTGTCAGTTTGAGATTGACTAGTGGTTGTCTGAGTTGAAGTTTCTGAAGGTTGGTTTGTTGTTGTTCTAGTCTGAGTGGTAGTTTGTGTGGATCTTCCAGAATGCTGTGCAGACGGCAGTGGTTTTGTTTCTGTAGATCTCAAAAGAGGTGTAGTCGTCGGCTGTATGATTCTTGAATTGGCTTGTGAAGTGGATGTTTGGGTTTGTGGTTGTGTTGTGGTCAAGGTTGTTGGTCGTGATTGCAAGCTAGGAAACTCGGGCAGTCTACTGGTAAAGAGCTGTTGGAGACTTCTGGTCTTCTCTCTTGCCATCTCCATCCAGGACACCTCTGAAGTTGCAGATGTTGGTGGGTTATCCTTCGAGGGTACAGCTGTAATTTCTTCTGGAGGTAGGTCTGTACCTTCTTTAGCTTGTGACGGTACAATCTTAGTGAATTTGCTCACTGATGACGAGGGCTGAGAAGGTTCTGAAAAGGCAGAATATTTATTTATCAAAATACCATTCATCTTACTTTGCCTAAAACCACAAAGTTGCACAGAAAGAAGTGATCTAACCAACAAGGGTAAAATGGGTAAATGCGAAATCAGGTATGGCTTAAAGGGATAGTTCATTCAAAAATGAAAATTCTTACATTAATTATTCACCCTCATGTTGTTCCAAACCCATAAAACCTTTGATTATCTTTGGAACACAAATTACGATATTTTTGATGCAATACGAGGAGCTTTCTGACCCTGCATAGACAGCAATGCAGCTACCACATTTAAGGCCCAGAAGGTAGTAAGGACAAAGTAAAAAATAGTTCATGTGACATTAACGGTTAAACCGTAATTTTGTGAAGCTACGAGAATACTTTTTGTGAGTAAAGAAAACAAAAATAATGACTTTATTCAACATTTGTTTCTGTTCTGTGTCAGTCTCCACCATGCGTTCAAGAGAGTTGAAAGCTTTCAGACAATCAACAATATCTTAATTTGTGTTGTAAGGTCTAACAGGTTTGGAACGACATGAGGGTGAAGAATTACTGACAGAATGTTCATTTTTGGGTGAACTATCTCTTTAAATAGATGTGCTCTTGTTTACTTTCTTTTAAAAGTGTGGCCATATTTACCATTGGTCTGTGAAATTTCATGGGTACGTTCAAGAGTTTTGTGTAAGTTCCCAATGCAGATTTCACATGAATTCATGTGAATTCACATGCTGACCAATAGAAAGCTGCTTGGTTTGAAACTGACTTAAAAGTCACTTTAAAGTTGTTATTTAAGACATTTGCGATTTACGAAAATTAACCTACAGATAAAACCAAAAAACATGGTTATTTTAGTTAAACCACAGTAACCACAAATTAACCATTGTTTTCCTACACTAACTATAGTTTAACCATTGTATTTGTAGTCAAAATGGCAAGTTCTGTCATGAAAAACTAGATGGCACAGGCTGATGTGTCGTTAACGCAACCCATACTTTAACGCTGTGAGGCACAAGCTGTTCATGTTGCATACCCAGCCAATGAGCTTGCTGCTTTGCATTTAAATGGCTGGTTAGTATCCAATAGAGCATTTCGCAGCACGCTTTCAGAGCTCCTCTGAAACCCTCCACCTCCCCAGCTCCACCTGAATAGATCTGTTACGGGTTATTATATATGCTACTTGTGCAGCAGCAGTATGTCTTAAATACTTATAGCACCGTAGCTGCATATGCATTGGCAGAAGCAAATTCTTGTACTTGATTTGTAGCAGCAGCAAAAATCTACAATGACAGCAATAACCAAAAGCAGCTGCAATTCAACAGTGTAGCAGATCTATTCTGCCAAGACCAAATACATTAAGACTGTCATATCCATGCTAAAAGCTTAGAGAGTTGTCATGAAATGTGATTATACAAATATGGCCAAAAAAAAAAAAATGTGGTTACCACACTTTTACTATAGTAAAACCATGGTTAATTGGAACTAGAATAATTATGTATCAATATTGACTGTACTGCTCTGCTGATCGCCACTCTTTTGAAATTATACTAAAATCAACTAATCATTAATAGGCAATAAAGACTTTATTGGTTTAGTGATTTAGTAAAGTCCATTGTTAGTTCAATAAGACAAGGTGTAAGATTTATAAGCCCAATCTAGGATTTGTTTGAGTAACCGCTATCAGTGTAATTACAGACATTCACAGTTAAATATTTGGACAAAGCAGCTTTCTAAATGCTTTGACTCAGACAAGCACACCGACTGTTTCCTGGTATGACCTGGATCATCATTCTCATAGGACATGTAGCTGTTCACATTTGTCATAATTGCAACTAAATAGGCCAGAGGCTTAATCTTCATGCACCTTGGGGAACCACAAAAAAAAACTCACCAGCCTGTCTGAGAACACCAGCTCTCTCTTTGTCTTTACAGGAACTCTTAGGTGGCGAATCAGATGCATCCGTTTGGAGAGGAGGGTCTTTGAGTTTAGCATGGACTCTTGTAGACCCCATGCCAGTACGTTGGTCGTCAGGCTCCACATGGCTAGTTGAATCAGACTGTGCTGCCGGAGGTGAAATCGGTGCACTGCCTTCAACACTGTGGCGTTTTACCCTGTCTCCTGATTGAGCTTTGTCCAAACGAAACCTTAGCGAAAGCGAGGTAGAGCGAAGCTTCACTCCAAATGCATTTGTAGCCTCCTCCATCACATCCTCACATGCCTCTTCTGCCACCTCCACCTCCTGTACTCCATCTTCAGTAGCCTCTATTGCAATCTCCTGCTTCTCGTTGTCCTGATTTTCCTCCACATCTGGGGCCCGAGGGCGGCTCTTTGCTAGATCTGTGAACTTTGTTGGTATCACTGAAGAAGTGTCCGTCTTGTCTTCTTTCTTAGAAGTTGGTGGTACTTGAGCACATTGGTCTTTTTTTGCTTTCTCAACATGTGAACTTACTTGCCGTTCTATCCTGAAATTTAAAGGAGGTTTGGCAGGAGATGGAGGTTCCTTTTTGAGTCCAGCTTGTCCAACTACTCCAGTGAAGCTTGCAGTCCTAGGACGCTCTTGATTCTTGTCTGAGGAGACGCTGAAGTGGAACGATCCAGACACAGTTCTCTGGCGCTTTATGGATTCTGTTTGAGTGTGATCTTCATGACTAACAGCTGACGCAGTGCTGACTGGCTGAAGAGTCTTGGACTCATGTTTTTCATCTGTGGAAGGTGTATTTCTCCTCAAAGATGATGGTCTCAGATTTACTCCGCAAATCACATTGGTTGGCGCTTCAGTAGAGGCTGCATTTGCTGCATTCTGAACACTGTATTTGCTTAACGTGTCCATCTTGGTTTGTATTGGCACAGTATTAGACTTCTCATCTTTTACGGGACACTGTTCTGCTGTGGTAGTTACACTTGGGCTTACAGTTGACACAGTGGTACTTTGGCTGTTCTTGAGTAGTTTGGAGCTACTGAGCATCTCACTCACTTGTCCTTTTCCCTTTTTGTCAATTGGCAGCACTGGAATTGGCGGTTTGGCTACTGGTGTCACAGCTGGAGTCGTTTCCCGTATGCTAGGGCTTGGAGGTGATGTGGACAGGATGTTTTGTTCATTCTCAGGTTCTCCAGTAACTTTTCTACTATCTTCAGAAGTCTGCAGAGACATTAAAGGTGAAACTGGAGCTGGACTCTTGATTTGTAAAGTCGTAAGCCTCTCCCCCCGTAAGACCTGTGAGGAATACGAGTGAGCGCGAGGTATCTCTTTTACAGTCCCTTCCTTTTCCTCTCTAGTAGTCAGTGATTGGTCCAGATTGTTCAAACTCTCCGATCGTGCTCTGCTTCCAGCCTACAGAAGTAAGTACAAGGTACGAATATATTAAATATCATTAATAAAAGTTCACCCAAAAATGAAAATTACCCCATGATTCACTTTCTCTCAAACCATCCTAGGTGTATATGACTTTCTTCAGAAAACAGATAAAAACCAGAGTCATATTAAAAAATGCCTGGCTCTTCCGCTTTATAATGGCAGTGAATGGGTGTTGAGATTTTGAAGTCCAATAAAGTGCATCCATCTACTGTAAAAAAGTGCTCCACACAGCTCCAGGGGGTTAATAAAGGCCTTCTGAAGTGTTTTTTACTTTGTTACTCATTTATGGCACTGAAATGTATTCAGTGCCATATTTGGTCCAAATGCAAATAGTAAGGTGAACTGGCATACACACACATTGAGACCGCAAAAAAATCTTATTTCAAACAGAAAACAAGATTATTTTGCTTACCCCATTGGCAGATTATTTTGCTTGCTTCAGGCAAAAACACACTTAATTTTGACCATTTTTTTCTGAAAACAAGACAATAATTTTTACTTGTCTAGAAAATCCTTCTTGATTTAAGAATTTTTAGATATTTTGGCTGGAAACAAGACAAAAAATCTAAGTAAGAAAAGCATTTTTTGCAGTGTACATTCCCAGTGTCCCCACAGGATTTTCTGAGACTGTGGTGGAAGCACACTGGTTCCTCTAGGGGCATCGATTTACATTAAAAATCTAAATTTTTAATTTAAATGCAAAAATGTGGTGCATTTTCAGAGCGGAATCAAGTGACTAGATCAAATGAAGAATTATGTGCTCTTGTAAACAATTTTGTGCTCTAGTAGTAATTTATTTATTGGTTGCATAGATGTGAATGTGATGGTAGGGCACAATTTTCACTACAGAAATTTATATAAAAGCTACAAATGCTATTCTGTCAAGAGCAGGGAGTGACTTTCTCCTCATCTTTTGTTGTTTGATTATCATTAACGCTGACATTTAATTCAAGAGACAAGATGAGACACAAGTTCACAAGAACGAGACGAGGTTGAGATTTTATCCATTTTTAAAAACTTCTCAATGACCAAATACATGACCATGTGGTCTGCAAGTGCATTTTAAATGGTTTGAACTTATCTTGTAATAAATGTCATTTCAGTTCCACTTTCTGCATATCGGGGAGTCAAGCTCTAAATGCAGTGTATTAAATTGCTTTTGAGTGCGCGTTCGTGTTTTACTTTTCGTTTCGTTTTAATGATCCCGCAAAACTCTCTGCAGTGCTGAGCGTGCATTCTACAATACAAGATAATAATTTAACAAATGAATTTGAAAGTGGGGGGGACACAAATGGGATTTTGAGAAGTGGGGACATGTCTCTCCCGTGAACACACCTACAACAGTTACTAGAGCTAGAGAGATTGTAAAGTTTTAAATATGGATATTTTTCTTACACAAACCCATCGATTCACTTCAGAAGGCGTTTATTAACCCCCTGAATCCGTGTGGAGCACATTTTATGACAGATGGATGCACTTTATTGGACTTCAAAAACCCATTCACTGAAATTTGAAAGCTTGGAAGAGCCAAGAAATTTTTTATATAACTCCCGATTGTTTTCTGTTTTCTGAAGAAAGTCATATACACCTAGGATGGCTTGAGGGTGAGTAAATGATAGGGTGAACTATCCCTTTAAAATTCATAAATATGAATTACATATTTTGATGAACAAAACGTGTAAGATTCATAAACATTTTTTGGTCACAGAGCTTACTTATTACAATAATTCAAATGCCAATGGAAAAATCAGATTGGCTTTTTGTTGAGAGAACCAGGGTGATGCTAATGGATACTAATGGATAATAGGTTTAGAAGAGTCAATTAAAAAGGCTCACCGGAGTAGTCGCCCTCTTGTTCTTGGCACTGGCTCTTTGGTTCTTAGGTTTGATGGACATACGGTGACGGGCAGCAGAGTTGTCCAGGAGGGAAGTGAACTGTGGAGGAGTGCTAAAGTCCACTGAGCCAGGGGAAAGGGGTGCAGGTACTGGGCTGATCGGCCGAGGAGCGAGTGGCTGTGAAGAAGCCTGGAAGGAACATATAAAGAGACATTAGATCATATTTTAGACCAAATAAACCATTTAAATTTAAGCACATAAATCAGATGTATGAATTACAGGTATAATGTCAACACATTGGTTAAATGACAGTAGGCTACCTGTACTTCCTCATCACTTTCAGTTCCAGCTAAGCTCAAAGTGCTATTCTTGGGAGGGATAGAAAACTGCAAACATAATGACATGGAGGTTTACATGGGGTAGACATGGGGTAGTAGCAGCAGTAATGAAGAACACAAAATGAGTCACACAAACTCATGATTAATGTCACAACAAAGATGGAATGCTGCTGTATTATAGCTCAAGCACCTTGTTTAATACGCTCGTGTATAGTCCTTCTCCGTGGGATACTTCAGAGGGGCTACGAGGAAGGCCGTCATCTTCTGAACTTCCACCAAAGTCTTCACGCCGTTTAATGGGCAACAGATGGGGAGGAGGACCTAAATGCAGCTTCTGCTGCTGAAGCTTCACCTGATCAACCAAAACAAATAATCTTAAAAACTATTCTTAACAACAATCACACTGATGAGTGATTATCAAGTGGGATATTTCAGCTACAGTATAATAAAACTGTTTAGTGTTTTGTGCGTAGTTTGTCGTACCTGCAGAGCTCGAATTTTGCCATGAATGTTCTCTTGAGACAGAATTCTTAGGGGTTCAGGGTCTAAATGACTGTGCTCTTCATTAAAAATGCTGTCATGTGAAAATGCCCGGGATCCCAGCATGCCTTTGGAGAAACTTTGAAGAAAAGACATGAAAAGACATCACTGGACTATTTTATCGTTGTAGCTGTGTTGCTGTCTATGCATGGTCAAAAAGCTTTCAGATTTCAACAAAAATATCTTAATTTGTCTTCCGAAGATGAACGAAGGTCTTATGGGTTTGGAACGACATGAGAGTGAGTTATTAATGACAGAATTTTCATTTTTGGGTGAACTATCTCTTTAAATCACGCCATGCTGACAGCATGGACACTTACTCTGAGTCTTCCACACTCAATGTGATGTCACTTTCAGATTGACTCTGCTTCATACCACCACCATCATCCTCTTTCCTCCTTATTTTCCCAAACAGGCGTGACTTAGACTTTAACCTGGACTTCTTCCTTCCTAAACATCAAACATATCATGCCTTTAAAATAGTATGTCAAATAATAAACTGAGAGTGGATTAAAAGAGACAAATATCTGGCACAATAAACTACTGAATAATTTTCTTTTTGTGAATGTCCTTACTGATAGAGCCTTACTGAGAGATTTCTGACCTGTTAAGTCATCACTGCCTTCTCCCTCTGGGTCTCCTGAAGGCTCCAGAACATTCATCTTCACCGGTACAGCTGTTAATGAGGACAGTTACACAGAAATCAGATGATATGGAATGAGGAGTAAAAAAGAAATACAGGAAGGGTTTAGAAAACGTCAGTGGAATTAAAATGACAGCAAATTGCAGTTTACTAACTATTAACTGTTAATCATTGCTCTTAATTTCCGAGTAAAGTAGTTATTCTAAAAAGGATAACAGCAGACAAATTTATTGACAGATAAAATACTATAGAGGAATGTCATATCTCTATTGTGGCAATGTGGCCAGGTTCTGTATCTGATAACAGAAGGCATTTTCTCAACCTGACAGAGACCAAAGGTTTCTTCTGTAGTCATATTTTCTATGTTATCAGACACTTGTGTTTTCACCTACACTACCAATAACTATGTTTGTTATATTAATACTGAATACGCTAAGAAATTAATACTTTATTTGAGCAAAGATGTATTAACTTGAGCAAAAGTGACAGTAAAGACTTTTATGATGTTACACCTGGCTTATAATGTAAGCCTGAAGTAATGGCTGGAATAAATTACTAAATAAAAGAAATAGTTATTTGAAATCGTAATAATATTTCAAAGCACTATTATTTTTACTGTATTTTTGATCAAATAAATTCAGCCTTAAGCTTAAGAAACTTCAAAAACATTATGAAAAAAAAAAAATCTTGCAGTCCCAGACTTTTGAATGTTAGTATATATAAGTGAAAACACATCAGCAGCAATTGTCTTTTATTAAATCTGTTAATGTGCTGTATGAATCACATGGGGTGTATTAAAAGCAGATTATTATTTTAGTACTCTCCTTATTGTCAAACTACGTTGGTGACTTCCTCCAGAGCCAGTTGTCTTGTTCACATGCCCTTATTTTGTACAATGTGAGTCACACTTATTTCAACCTTATGGGCGTCCGTATCCTTTATTATAACAACAAACTTTTCTTATCACTGACCCTGCCTTGATAACACAGATGTGCAACAAAAAACATGCAAAGTCCATCTAGTCCATCCCTTTTTTGACATTTGCTGCTCTATTGTGTTCACTTGCCTAATTTACACAGAAGAAACTCAAACTCCAACAGTATGTAAAATATCATTAAACTTAACAAAATGTGACTGTGGACCACAAAACCAGTCTTAAGTGTCAATTTTTTGAAATTGAGATTTATAAATCATCTGAAATCTGAATAAATAAGCTTTCCATCGATGTATGGTTTGTTAGGATAGGACAATATTTGGCCGAGATACAACTATTGGTATATCTGGAATCTGACAAAATCTAAATATTGAGAAAATCGCCTTTAAAGTTGTCCAAATGAAGTTCTTAGCAATGCATGTTACTAATCAAAAATTAAGTTTTTATATATTTACAGAAGGAAATTTCCAAAATATCATCATGAGACATTTACTTAATATCCTAATGATTTTTGTCATAAAAGTAAAATCGATAATTTGGACCCATACAATGTATTTTTGCTATTGCTACAAATATACCCGTGCAACTTAAGAGTGGCTTTGTTGTCCAGGGTCAAAAAATGTCTTCATGATTAAATTCTTATGTATTCCATTGGGGGGAAAAAACATTCTGCAGACTACAAAGAATATGAAGATAATCTTTGGGCTGGATGACACAGCATAGAGTTCACTGTACCTATTCACTCAGCAGTAATCCTACAACTACAGATTAATCAAAAACTTCCGGAACAGCCCAACTGAAAAGGTCCAATATGCTGCCATGACAAATAAATACACACAGAAAAACATGGCAGAAAAACAATGGGCCACAAATGAACCTTGTTACATACAATACTGTTCAATAAATTGGGGTAAGTAGTCTAATCAAAAATACAGTAAAACAGCAATATTTGTACATTTTCAAATAACTGTTTTCTAATTTAATATATATTTAAAATGATTTCTAAAGGATCATGTGACACTGAAGACTGGAGTAATGATGCCGAAAATTCAGATTTGCATTACAGGAATAAATGATACTTTAAAGTATATAATATAATAGAAAAACACTATTTTAAATTCCAATAATATTTCATATTATTACTGTTTTTTCTGTATTTTTAATCAAATAAATGCAGCCTTGATGAGCGGGAAAGACTATTTTAAAAACATAAAAAATCTTACTGATCCCAAACTTTTAAATGACAGTGTACATTTAATAAAAATGGCTATGAATGATGATATACTGTAATTACACAATATTAAGCAAGATAAAATCACTTACTTGTTCAGTAAAAATCCTTCTCTTTCCTCTTTTCTGTGTGATTTAGCTTCTGTTCTTCCTTTTAAAAGACATACATGTCCTTACATCCTCTGAACCACGGCAGCTCGGTCTTAACTGAAAGACAGACCGGAGAAAGCAAAATCAGGAGAGGAACTGTTGAAAAAAAGAAAGCAAGGAAGAGGAAAAGGAAAAGCAGGCTCTGACAAAGAGCTGCATTGATGGATTTGATGTTTGGCAGTAAGGAGTTGGACACACACACACACACACACACACACACACACACACTGACTGGCGAACTCTGTTACATTTCCAATTCATGCTTTTCCTGCACGCTTAAGCTCCTTACTAAAGAGCTTTTGGAGCACAGAGAGTGAATGCAGAGCTGATGAAGGCATCAGTCTATATAACAAACCATCCAGCACTCTATCAACAAGAGCAAGTGCGTATATGTTAATAGCAAAACCATAAGGAAGCTATTTCAGCAAAAATGAACATGAACAGAGCCAGTCATGCCAACTGCCGGTCTCCAGAGCATCACATCTGATTTATATCCCTCTGTGTTTGTAAATGATTTGTTAAAGAGAGTGTTGAAAATATCACTGTTAAGACTGTATGTTATTTGCGTCATGCATTTGCATTGACACGTCAGAGTAGTTCAGTTTTTGTATGCAAATCATGTAAATACCGTCATATTCCATTCAAAGGTCGAAGACTAGTGAGTTAAGAACCACTTGTTAAACCACTCCATCAGCATCTGAACCAGACTCATGATCTACTTCTCTGTATTGTTTGAATGACAAGAAATGAATGAGAAGATGCTAATCTGTGATGCTGATTATGTTCAGATTTTCAGATTAGGTGATATGGTGGAGTTGAACAGATGATGTGCTTCCTTTCCTTCTGTGCAGACAAACGACAGGAGCTTTCAACTCCCTCCTGTGTGTTACTATAAGTAACCGTGAAAGTAGGCTACAGCCTATTTGAAATGTTTAAAAGGTGAGATAAAGAAATGACAGACAAGGCTGTCAAAAGAAAGGACTGGGTCCATTGTAGACATGCATCTAGACATGTACGTCTCCTTCATTGACATTTTAACCCTGTAAATGTTACTGTCTCATTAAACTCCCCATTATCTCTGAGGATGGAACGTTTTGTATCTGGCGCTCCGCAAAGCACAGAGCAGCTTTGCCCCAGATACAGGCATAAATCTGTGTCAGGATCCAGAGTTGGCCACAAATCCCTCTCGTTTCCTTCTACTGGACAAAAGTCAGCTCGGCATCTGGGTGACTTTCAACCAGCCTATATTATGCGTCTGGCCTTCAATATAATCCATCTGTCAATTTACATTTTCATATTCAGACATGCATATCGAAGGGAGGCAAAAGTAATCTGCCCATATGGCTCATTTAATGTACAAAGGATTTTCCATGGAGCGTTTTATTCTGCTGAAATGACACTTTCCTCCAATTATAGCTGGACAAGTAATATTTTGACACTGTATGCTGATTTTTTACAGATATTTATGGCCTGCTTGCATTCATGTCATAATCTGATTTGATTTATATATTTTCCTTTTAAATAAGCAAGGTGGTCTGTGGCAAAAATGTTATACACTTAAGTTATGTATTATAAACATATTTTATCAATTTTCATAGTTGAAAC
This sequence comes from Cirrhinus molitorella, assembly GCA_033026305.1. Classification (NCBI taxonomy): domain Eukaryota; kingdom Metazoa; phylum Chordata; class Actinopteri; order Cypriniformes; family Cyprinidae; genus Cirrhinus; species Cirrhinus molitorella. The sequence goes on along the minus strand of CM065122.1, from coordinate 29,660,299 downwards.
ACATTGCACACAGCTTAGCGATTGTGTTTTAATATACAGATAAAGTCAACCGTTTACATACAGCTTGCTAATTATTTTACAAAAATCATACAAAATATGATAAACAATGGTTTTTATTTAGCATTGACCTAAATAAGATATTTCACTCTAAAGACGTTTACATACAGTCCACAAAATTTTTACATAGTTTACATACATTTGATTCTTACTGTGTTATTACCTGAATGATCCACAACTGTTTTTTGTTTTGTTTTTTTTAGTGACAGTTGTTCATGAATCCCTTGTTTGTTCTGAAAAGTTAAACTGCCCGCTGTTCTTCCGAAAAATCCTTCAGGTCCCCAAGAAAGTTTTTTTCAGCATTTTTGTGTATTTCAACCCTTTCCACAACAATGACTGTTTGATTTTGAGGGTTATTTTGTCTTCTGGTAAACAAATACCTTCTGTAGTATCTGAAGGGCAGTACTAAATAAAAACATATGATATTTAAAATAAGAAAAATGTACACATCTTTATTCTGTTCAAAAGTTTACACCCCCAGCTCCTAATGCATTGTGTTTCTTTCTGAACCATCAGTGAGCGTTTGAACCTGCTGTAAAAGTTGAGTCCCCCAATATGAGTCCCTGATGGATCCTATAATCATACAGTCATTGTTGGAAAGGGTTCAAATACACAAAAATGCTGAAAAAACAAAGAATTTGTGGGACCTGAAGGATTTTTCTGAAGAACATTTAGCAGATTCTGCAAGGTGTATGTAAACTTTTGACTTTAACTGTATCTGTACAAGTACAGTGTAATAGTAACATAAAATGTTTTTGTTATTACTATGGTCATTAATATGTAATAGACTAGTGCTAATGGCTGTAGGTTTTGAGTGAGACCAAACACATAGATGATTGTTTCCTATAGCAGTGGTTTTGTATTTTGGATACAAACACCTAGATCTCTTAAATTAATATAATATAAAACAGTGTAACCCGTAATGTGTATGAAACAGTGTGTATTTTAGTATCATTGAGACACTGTTATAATTTTATTAATATATTGAAATATCCTGAATTGTTATTTCATTGTTTGTTTTATTTTAACATTTTTGTCTTTTTTATTACTTTTTTACCTTAAATATGTCTGAATAGTTTTTATTAAATTAACTTCAGTTGTATTTTTAGCCATTATAGTACATGAAGTTAAATAAAAGGAAATAAAAAAAAGTTATCTTGGCAGCTAGTTGTATAAATAAAATAAGTTTATGTTTTTTATACTTTTTTTTACTTTATTTCCGTTAAATTTGATTTATTATTTAGATTTTATTTGTTATTTTGAAAGTGGTTTTAATTTTAGTTTAGTTTACCTGTCAAGTCCTACAATTACAAAATAATCACAATAAAACCACAAAAACAAACAAGATTAAATTATAAACTAGAGGGAGATTTTATTTTTTTTTTTTTTTTTTTATAAATGTCAGGTCAGGACAAGTTGTCATATGTTTTCATGTTCAATTTTATACAGTTTATTAATAATATAAATAATAGTTTTGCCGGGCAACATATTGGTTTTATATATTTGTTAACAGTTACATTTGTGCTGTTTTATTTTTTAATTTCATAATTGTTGCCCATTGTGACAACTTACCCCATATGTGTGACACGCTGCTTTTCATTCATGTTCTCACACATTAAATAAACTGTATGTTTTATTCTAGAAAATAATGACTTTATATGTGTTCATAATTAAGATAATACAATCAAATAACATGGTAAGACATACCCATTTGAAATGTCAAGCAACAAAACAAGCTTAAACTTTTTAAAATAGCTGGACGCAAAAGCCGGACCCATAAAATGTTTACATAAAATATATTTAAAGTATTAATCAACTTTCTAAACTTACACATGCAGCATGTGGTCAAATAGTCATCACCATCATCACAGTGAATTGTACATAACCTCTATATTTTACTTCAAAATCATAGTAAATTACATTTTAGCACTGTAAAAAAAAAAAAAGTAGCATTGCGTCATTGTTTTATAGAAATTAAGAACAGCACTTACCCAAGAAAAAAAACAAATAATCTCTAATTTGCTAAAAAAAAAAAAAAAACATAAATAAATAAAAATACAACGTAAAATTATTTAAAAACAACAAAACAAACAACAAAAACCCATTGTATTACAGGGCAATCATGCTGAATTCTCATGAAAATAATGTCTCAATTTAAAAAAAAAAAAAAAAAACATCTTAAAATGTACCGATATGTAGCAATATGTTTCATTAGATTCATCCCTCATAACCATCACCACTTCAGTCTGTTCCCTTGGGAGATGAATAGTGTTATTTAGAGACAACGCTATATTTTTCATGAACTGAGATGAGAAGTACATATCGAGATTAAGGGCGATTATAGATTTAATCTCCTCCTGCAGGGAATTCGTGCGTGTTTCATTGTATCTAATGGTTTCTAATATGACAGGCAAAATAAACAACTCAAACATGTCCAAGCAAAAAAATACAACAAAACCGACTGCTTGTGATTACAGTTATTAAAATCAACATCACCAGTCAACAACAGTCCTTTCACAAACAGCAAGCCTTTTACAGTATGTCCCAAATCCAGTGGCCCATATAAAAATGACTTTATATAAAGAGATATTCAAAACGCTTGAAATGATGTGGGTTATCATTTGTAAAATCAGTGTAGCCTAACGTTGCGTGTCACAACCAGCGCATATTTCTGAGTTTTAATTTAAAAAACAAAACAAAACTTACCGTGGCCACTATAATAATATCTCAAATCAAAATTAACACGACAGCTGACATCATGACTGTCCTAAAACTTAATAGAAATAGAATGTAGTCGCGTATACTCACATTCTGACGTAAATTGTTGAGAAAGTGCATGTGAGGTGATCTCTGGCATTTACCTTCTCTATAACTGAGCCGGTGGCAAAACACCGTCGTATCTAGCGATATGTGACGTTGAACACAAGGTGTAATATAACGCAAATCACTCCCATTTGCACGACGACTGAAAGTTCACCCGGTGACCACAAGATAGCGCTGATATCGCACAGAATATACACTACCAGTCAAAGGTTTTGAACAGTATGTTTATTTATTTTTTCTTAAAGAAGTCTTTTATCTTGTGCTCACCAAGCCTGTATTTATTTGGTCCAAAATACAGTATACAAAAATACAACATATTTAAATATTTTTACTATTTAAAATAACCAAAATAAAAAGAAATTTATTCTTGTGATCAAAGCTAAATTTTCAACCTTCCAGTCTTTAGTGTCAAAAATCAATATGCTGATTTACTGATCAAGAAACATTTTATTATTATCAAACAGCTGGGTACATTTTATTTTGAATTATTTGAGGAATAGAAAGATGCAAAGATCAATATTTATATGAAATAAAACCTTTGTAACATTATACACTATACCATTCAAAAGCTTGCAGTCAGTATAATTGTATTATTTTGGGGGATAGATTAATTGAAATTTATATTTTTATTTAGCAAGGACGCTTTAAATTCAGATAAATGCTGTTCTTCTGAACTTTCTATTAATCAAAGAAACCTGAAAAAATATCTACTCAGCTTTTTTCAACATAAAAATAATAATAACATTAATAATATAAATAATAAATAAATAAATAACAGCAGCAAATCAGAATTTAGAATGATTTCTGATGGATCATTTGACTGGAGTAATGATGCTAAAAATTCACCTTTGAAATCACAAGATAAAGGACTAATAAATTACATTTTAAAATATATTCAAATAGAAAGCAGTTATTTTAAATAGTAAAAATATTTCACAATATTGCTGCTTTTGCTGTACTTTGGGTTGAATAAATGCAGGCTTAATGAGCAGAAGAGACTTATTTACAAAAACAGTGTATATTTTATTGATATGGGCATTGTCAGTAAAAAACGCATTTATCAAGTGCACTTACTAGTGACAAACACTGTACACACATTTGCAAATGCACTTCGGTTTTTAATCATAATTACAGAAGCAGAACATATAATAAATACATATCAGTTTACCCCCATCATATAGTGCATAAATTATTTAAAAACAGCAGTAGAAGTAATAGTAAAGAGATAGACCTCTGAATATCAGAACGTTTTAAAACAGGCAAAAAAAACAAATCTGTACTTTTGCATTATTTAAAATGCTGTAAATAGGATTGAAAGGCACATTTCCAGACGTCCAGGTTTGTACGTGAGGGTTAAAAAAAAAAGAGTAAAATTACATCCCATAGATATGCTACTCAGTGGAGATTATGTCTTCTTAGTGTGTTTTGTGTGAAAAATGTCCACAGTAGTCTCATGACACTCTCTCAAATCATAATCACAGTATCCTACAGAGAAGCGACCCTAAAAAAAAAAAAAAAAAAAAAATTAAAAAGACTTTTATATGTCCACACGTGCACAAATAGTTCTCTTTTGAACAAATGCTTCATGAACTTAATTTCATTTAGGTGGTACCTTTGGTTTTTTGAAATAATCGAGTCCTCTGCCGATCTTAATAATCCAGCCATTATTAAACCTGAGAAAACAAAACGAATATAATATATATAAGAGCACAGACACATTATCCTCCAACGTGTTTACTGTAATATACAGCAAATGAAAACAATTCTAGATGTACCTGATCTCCCTGTCATGAATAGTAGATGAGTACTGAATGTCCAAAGAGATGTTTTGACTGTGTAGCGACTGCTTTATTTCTGCCAGGGCACTGGTTTGCTGTGCAGAACCGTCCTGAAAAACCACAAGCTTAAAGTCAACTTTAATGGAAGCCTCTGAATAACAAAATAACAAATATTGTATATTGTTTTCTGTGTGTTAGTCAACGCAAAACAGGTTGGTGAAGGTTGGAGAACCTTACCTCATCCTGTGAAGTCAGAAGGTGAATCGTTTTTACTTTACACTGGCATTTCAGCAGCATTTCACAGAAACGAAGGAAATTATACAACTACAAAGGAAAATATTTGTAATGTGTCACTCTGTGGCATATATTACTGCTCATTTTCACTCTGTAATATAGTCTTTTGTAGACTGTATATTCACTATACCTGATGGACATGCCGTACATAAGGGTCCTCCACCCAGACTTCAGTCAGTCCGTCTCTGATGTAGGGTTTGAAGAGGGATTCATAGCTGAAACCAGTGGAACTGTCAGCTATCTTTATCTGCTCATGGTATTTACCCTCTGACAGATGAGATCACAATGAAAAACTGAGGCCAGTTTGAAAACCCCTGGTTTATAGCACTTTTATGGGGAACCAACTACCTTCTTTCAGTTTGTTCGCATGGTCTTTGATCTGTTCTGCTCGGTCCATGTAGCCCTTGATCTTCTCTCTGTAGTGAGCCTTCTTCGAATCATCTTTTACAGCTGGGAAAACAGCGATCTTATTATGACTGCCATCTAAATCCATCAGCAAAAGACATTTGCCATTTCCAAACTTTTTTTAGCATACCTTTCAGGACATCCAACAGGAGTTGGATTCCTTCCTGGTAGCACACCAGAGCCTCCTGAAACCGTGAGCTGTGATCAAGTTCCACGGCTCTCTTTAAGACGGAGATAGCGGAGCTCTCCATGCCTGGGAGAAAATCCTGAGCCATATCGACTTTCTGTGACAGAAACAGCAGACTGGTACAATCTGACTGACAGTTACATGTGATTTGTTATTGTGTAGTTACAGAAAATAGTTCTGCATTTGTTAAAGCTCTTTAAAAAACGGGGGAATAAATAGTTATAAAAAGCACGCCACTGTCCGCACCAAGTCCAAGCAAATGAAACCTTAAAAACAATCAATTTGGAGGGCTTTCGTGATCTAAATTTACACTAAATCAGTGGAAGCATATTTACATATATAAAGTGAATTAAAACAGTGGCGTGTCAATTATCTTAGAAAGCGAATACAACTTTCGGAGCGAAAAAAAAAATCTGTTTTAAATCAGACGTTGCTGTTTGCTTCCGGTAGGAACTAAAGTGTGAATACATCCGTTTCTATTATGCTGAAGGACCAACTCTCGCTTCCGCTGGTCAATAAAAGTCCATAAATTAAAAGTCACTAAAATGGTTCAGCCAATTACGTTATGAATTACTACAATGCATCATTAAATAATTTATTGTCCAGATATCTACATAAACTATTTTATGTATTTAAGTTATATATTAAATGCACAGATTTGTTAATTTGTTCCAACATGTAGCCTACTTGATATCTAGGCCTATTTAAATTTAACACTCTTGTCATGTTATTGTAGAGGGTTTGCACTTAGATCAGTGGTTTGCACTTGTCACAATTTGGTTAGTTACCCAGATACACGATTATACTGGAGATACTCGAATGTAAACAACAGCATTGTTTGCACTGTTAACGTACTACTGAATACATTGTTCTGCTAATTTACACTGTCTAAACCATGGAAAATAACATGTGGAAGCTGCTAAATCATATAGGGAAGAACTTAGTAAGCAGGAAACGGCACAATATTTTGACAAACTGAAGCTAATAAGTGGTAAAGATACATACCAGCAGTATTAATTAATACATTAGCCTAATATTTCACCTACCTGACTGGAAATGATAAGAACAAATATGAATGTTCTCCTTGTCTTTTGGCAGTCTGTAGTAGGCTACTCCATATGTTTTCCCGGTACAACCGATTAGTACAGCCAAAAACATGACAATAAATGACTCTTTTCAGCAGCAATAATCAGCAAAATATGCAAGTTTTGTTCGGTTCAGTGGTATTGTTTATGTTCAGTGCCGCCAATATCAAGCACAGCATATTTATGCCACATATTTGCATGCACAGGATATAGGATATTGCATCAATGCAAAGAAACCACTAATGTTGCAAAACATAAATAGGCCTACTCTAATAAAATAGTTTGATTATTCCCATAACAGCATTCTAATATGATTAAGAATAAACTGACTACAGGGTGATCAAACTGATTTTTAGCTCATCTACTGAATTCTCACTTCAGTCAAAAAGTCGAATAGTGCTGACAGCTAATGTTGTTGTCAGAATTATATTCAAAATCACTGCATGTCATAGCCATTTTGCTTTATTTGGTTTATGACTACTTGTAGGATTTACCATTTAGAAGAAATCATCTAAGTAATTGTGTAAAGACACATGGTTGTGACAGAAAGTAATAACTTACAAACTTAGAAAACAGAGCTGTTTTCTAAGTTTGTAGGTTATTACTTTCTGTCACAACCATGTGTCTTTATTTATTGATTATAAAATTACATTACCATGTACTCCTTCCCAAAAACCAAAAACCAAATTATAGAGCTATAATTTTAATCATCCTGTTTGGACACGGATTTATTTTTTTCTTTTAAATATACATATATATATTTGAACATATAAGTTAAATATAGGCCTTCTTTTTAATCTGGTTGGTTTTTGGGAAGGAGTACATGGTAATGTAATTTTATAATCAATAAATATGAAGATGATAATTAACAAGGTGAAAATGTTCCTGTTTTCAAAAATAATGACAGGTAAATGTGTTTTGTCTTCCAGTATGTGAAGTACTTAATTTGCATATTACCCAAGAACCTTTTTTGCAATGAAAAGATAACATGGATTCTACATACAACCATAACTGCTAATCAATAATCTTTATTTTTAAGAGTTAAAGTTTTAGAAATGGCAAAATATTGAATAAAAAAAACATATTTTTGTCTATTTATTTTGCCCTTCTCCTCTTAGCTACTCATTGAATCCAGTTTGCATGAACATTTTCCCTCTCATCATTGCTGTCTTTTTTCTCCTGCTTGTTCATAAAGGGGCAAGGATGACCACAAACAACATCAGAACATGTGAATGAAAAGCTGGCTGGGCTGCTCCAACAGTTTTAACAGCCGAGCAAGCCCGTTTTATTCACTGTTATGTGGGTGTAGTAGGGGGTGTTCTTTTAATGTACACAGTTTAAGAGTTGGGTGGAGCCGCATTTAGTGAGGAAGCATTTTATAGCTTAAATGGCTGAGAAGATTGAGTGAGAGCAAAGGACAGATGTGGTCAGGGCAGCTGTGGTGAGGAAACCTAAAGCCTGCTGTCTGACCAGCACCACAGTAACAGCATACTTCCCATTCTTCCTCCAAACCTCAGACCAGCCACGCCATTTCCTCTCGCCAACTGCCCAGAGCTTCCTCCTGCTCTGGCATGAATGGAGGTTGGAAGAGTTGTTCAGTCAGTCTGTGTACAGCTGTAACTATGGAATGTAATTCATTACCATGTCTTTGCGGTGGATCCTTTTATTTTCTGTGGAATAGCATCCTTAGTAAATATGTGGTCATGATATTGTAGCATTTGTGTAGTTCACAACATCCCGCTGCTGTAAAAAGGATACTGTGTCCAAAATAGCATGTTTTCCTGGAAACTAAAAGCACATTGGCATGATCAGAATGAAGCTGACAGGTGTTTATTAGATTTAAATTTTGAGCGTCTAAATATAAACTTAATATTATTAATTAAATATTTCAGGCATTCTTGTCGAAAGAAAAAAGTTTCTAAAAAACAAAACAAAAAAAATTGCATGGAACGCGCTGTTCAGTGAGTGAGTCATACGTTGATTCAGACTGATTCTAATCGGTAACTTTGGTTAAAAGAAACGACTCATGAGAATCATTTGTTCGTGTTTGTGTTAGCGTACAGGTTCGAGAATTGGATTGGTCAGTGACGCACGGGTAAGTCATGTCAGAAAATTGGTATTTAAAATTGCATTGACGTCGATTAACGATCTTGCTCATTACATTTGAGAAATTGTTATTGGTAGTATTTCTGACGTAGCATGAACGCATCACTTCGTGGCCAACTTCTCCAGTTGTTTCCACCTTGCGTTCCACAGGAGCGTTTGTACCCTTTAATCGATAATGTCTGGACACTGGACGTAAGCATCCCATCAAAAACATGTCCCAGTATTTTTCCATGGAAAGTTCTCACTCAGATCTGGGAAGATTGTGAATAAAGATTCTTCCAGTAGATGTCAGTTGAACCTTCAACCTTCATTTAAAGTTACCTGGTCTTTAACAACATTCTCAAATCATTTATGGAACGTTTTTTTCCGGAAACATTTTAGTTTGACGTTCATCTAAGATGGTTTAGAGAAAATTTAAAAGTAACATTCCAATTTCAATTCCAAAATAAAAAGTTCCTCTTAAAGGGAACCCCAGGTATTATGACTTGTATGGCTTAATATAATGTAAATAATGTCTCGTACTGATATATGTAGTAGAAAACCCATGAAATATTTACATCATTTAAAAAATCCACATCGTTTTATACATATTTTGGACTGGGGCCGCCATTATGACGTGAAATGGTTGCACGGGGTAAGCTTCTGGCGCTACTTGTTCTTTTTTTTTTTTACCACACATCTCGGAAAATAAAATGCTGATATGATGACAACAGCTACTGAAAGAGCTTTACAGGTGGTGATGGATATAAGCGTAGGCTGCGCTGACATGTTTACATCCTGTCAGGATGGCATCTAGCGTTTCTTGTCTCTGCAGTTTGTAGGTTCTTTTAGTAGCTGTGGTCTAAAAGGCAAAGGCAGCAGGGCTAAAGTGAAGAGAACAAAGATGCGGGTGAAGACTTCCATTGGTTTTGCTTGTTCCCCTTCGACTGAAAATTATTATTTTCCAAGTTGTAAAAATAGCAACAGTGCCAGTAGCTCACTGAGTTCAACCATTTGACGTAAAAATAACAGCACCCCAATAGTCCAAAATATGTCTAGAATGATGTTTTATACATATTTCAGTATGAGACATAATTTACTTTATATTAAGCCATACAAGTCTTAATACCCGGGGTTATCTTTAATGTTGCCTTTAACAGTCACATGATCAAAGATTTTTTGAACAGAAACAAACAAACAAACAAAAAAAAAATATATATATGTTTTCAACATTGTTCAGAATGATTGTTCTGATGACATGGGAACATTAGCAAAGCGTTTTGAAAACAAAATTTTTGTTAGCTGAGTGATACTCATTTTTTGGTACAGTTAAGGATATAAATTGTCTTTCTCCGCAAACTGCATGCTCAGCTCCATTATTGCTTACAACGTTAAAAGACATCTGCAAGTTTTGTTTTCTACAATGGGTAGGTAAACATTGACTTGATCAAACTGAAATGCAAACTGTTAAACGATTAGATCGAAAGAGTGATTTATACACGATCTGGCATCATTACTTCTTATTCTAAACAGCTGATAGAAGACATGATTGCTAGAATATTGTCTGTAAAAAAATCATTCTCTCATCAATATACGTTCATTTCCATTACTAGACAAGGATTTATTAGTAATATTTTATAATAATAATAATATGATATCTGGGGAACAGCTGTATTTCACCGCAGCTCTTGAAAACATATCCTAGAGTCACACAACATACATCACCAATTTACAAACACTAATGACTTTTATTTAATTCCTGTTGCAGAACTGCTCATGAATAGCAGAGGGCAGCATTACACAGCACATATAGACTGAGTTGGAGGTGCAGCTCATTGTCCAGTAGCACATCTGTGTACTTCACCCATCCGAGTTCCTCTGCCTTGTGTTTTTTCTGGCAGCAGTTGCCAGGCCAACAGCAGCCCTGGTGCGGAAATGATAATGGACAGTGGTCAGAATGGTAGTAGCTGTCAGACTTGTTTAGAGAAATGTCTATCCCCTTCCTATTTCTTTTTCTTCCAACCACTAAGTTTGTGTTCTGCTAAAAGCATGAACGTTAGGCTAAGTCTGCTACAGGGGTGTCTTGTTCATTCAGGCATATTCTCCTGGAAACCAGAGTTGTTTATTTATCGAGGCTTTATTCAGTGACACATTGCAAACACTGAAAAGTCCAATAACAATTTGAGAAATGTAATATTTAATATTACTGAAAATTGTGAAACGTGTAACGTTATCCATGCATTTTCGTAGCCACGCCGTGTCACCTGCGATTAAAAAGATTTATCTGTAAGTGCTAGAGAAGACAAAGTATAAGACAAAGATGGAGAGAAAGGGAGAGAGATGTGTGAATGAGCCGTAGAGTCCGAGCGCCAGGGTGACGCAGGCGGCCGCAAGAGAGGGCTTATAAAATGTGAATCATCTTGCACCCTGTTTTTAGCCAAACCATGAAAATGCTGGAATGAAAGGGCACTTAATTTAGCCTCCTCTTTTTTAACTTTCCTGTGGCTGGCAATTCATGCATGGCAGCAAGTAGACCGGATTTTGGGAGAGAAGGCAATGGGAACAGTTCGGCCAGGGGGCGGCACCTTACCCAGCACTCAACTCTAGAGCCTATTAGAGTGCCCTCGAAGCTGCCATCTTCAATTTACTGTCACAGAAGAGGTGAGGATAGGAGAGGAGAGAAGTGGAGATGGCAGTGATGCTTGCTGACAAGTTGAAACAGAAAACACTGTTTGCATTTGCTTACATGACTGAACTAATGTTTCCAAAAGGCACACGTTAAGAGTGTGAACTGAACTGAACTTCATCTATGCTGGCAAAGATTTATGTAATGCATCAGATGAACGTTTCCCTGGATTTAAGTTTACAGGCCTTTGTACAGTTAAATCAACATTATTCAACATTTGTGTTTGATTTGGCAGTAAAAACTAATTCACAAAGTGCTTGCAATCACATTTCACAGGTATTAAGACTTAATATAACATAACTGAAATGTAGTAGAAAACTCATGAAAGATTTATGTTATTTACAAAATATTTGGACTATGGGGGGCACCTTTTTTATGACATCAAATGAGCAATGAGAACTAGCGCTACCTGTTGCTATTTTTACTGCAACACAACTTAATGTAAAAAAATAAAAAAATAAAAATACTGTTATGATGACCACAGCTATTGAAAGAGCTTACAGGTGGTGATGGCTATACAGTAAACCAAATGCTGTACCATCAATTTTTTTCCCCACAAGAAGTCTAAACGCCCCTGGATATTAAGTGAAATCCACACTGAGAAACTCTTTCAGTGGCTGTGGCTTCATGACAGTTGTCGGCATGTATACATCCTGCCAGGATAGCATCTAGCGCTGCTTGTCTCTGCCATTTGTAAGCTTTTTCAGTAGCTGTGGTCTACTAAAAGCCTCAAAGGCATCAGAGCTACAGTGGAGAGAACAAAGATGCTGGTCTTTAGGAAGTTTTATTTGTCCACAGGCATCTTCACATTCTTTTATCCTCTTTTTATTGCTAGGAAAGCAGTGAAGATTCACATCACTTCTCTTGTTGATTTCGACTAAAATTTACAACCAAAAGCCGCACAACGTGGCATTGTATCATTATTTTATTTTCCAAGCTGTGTTGCGGTAAGATTGAAATAATGCCATAGTCCAAAATGTGAGACAATGTTGATTTTTTATTTAAAATAACGTAAATCTTTCATGGGTTTTCAACTACATATTTCTGTAAGAGACATTATTTATGTTATATTAAGCCATAAGTCTTAAAACCCAGGGTCCTATCATGGAAAAATCCATGATAATGTCTCTATGACTTCCATAAAGAAAAAAAAATATATATTGCCAATGTAATGCTATTATAGGATAAGATAAATATAAGATCATCCGAAAGCTGAATAAATAAACTTTCCATTGATGTATGGTTTGTTAGGGTAGGGCAGTATGTGGCTGAGATACAGCTATGAAAATGTGGTATCTGAGGGTGCAATATTGAGAAAATCACCTTTAAAGATGTCCAAATAAAGTACTTAGCAATGAACATTACTAATAAATTTTTTTGGATTACGTTAACCTAAGTTTATATTTATGTATTTATGGTAAGAAAATTTACAAAATATCTTCATAGAACATGATCTTTACCTAATTTCCTAATGATTTTTGTCATAAAAGAAAAATCTGTAATTTTGACCCATATTTGGCTATTGCTACAAATACATCTGTGTGACTTATGACTGGTTTTGTGGTCCAGGGTCACATATTAGAGACAGTTTATTCTATAATATTAGATCAGTGGTTCTCAACCATTTGACTCCAAAGCCCACCACTGGAATTAAATTTAAAGGAATTAATTCATTAATGTCATTAATTACTCACACACATGTCGTTCCAAACCCATAAGACTTTCGTTCATTTTCAGAACACAAATAAAGATATTTTCAATGAAATCTAAGTGCTATCTGACCCTGCATAGCCTGCATAGTAGAGGTTGAATGACTTCAGGATTTTTAAAGTTGACATTTATGTAATGAAATTCGAGTCGGCGTCGACTAGTCGCTGATGATGTCATTGATGAACAAATATGCCTGAATCTTGAGCTCAGACTCGAACACCTTGTGCACCGCTGTATGTAGGGTGACCACCAGGCAGTAGTTTAGTTGCGGGACATAGATGTGATTTTGTGGGACAATGTGGAACACAGATACATTTTCGATTGTTATGCTATGTAAAAACTGATTTACATTCGTTGTCATATGCGCTTATTTATGTTTCTGATCACGCACATGTAAGCGAGAGAAAGCACTCCGATTTATGTGAGAGTCAAAAAAATCTGCCTTTGAGAGAATAGATTTGTGCTGGCGCATTTTGATGCGCCCTCACATTACTATAATGCGCTCTAGACATTTTCATTAAAATAACGACACAGAAACTGCCCCAAATGAACTATTAAAACAAGAAGAAAGTCACATCTGAAAGCTGCAACGATTTTTTTTAACTGGTTAAAATGAATATCGTGTTTTTTTGTGTGCGCTCAACCATTTCCGTCTGTGACTAGATCACTTGATGAGGTCCGCACATCCCTTGCCTGGAAACTACACCGCAAAAAGAATACATAAAAAGTTTTCTTAAAAAGGCAAAAGAATGCATGCACGTTTTCTTAATATGGTAATTAAAAACCAACAGACTGATGAAAACAAGGGGTGGAAATGCTATGTGGTACAATGCAAAGAGGACAGGTGGTCACCCTAGCTATATGGCCTATGACACAGCACTGCCCACATGGCTACTGTTCCTATAATAGCTTGTTTTTATCAGTTCCTTTGTCTTTGGGTCATTATATTTGTTCTATTGGAATATAAGTGCCCTGCGAAGTGGACACAGGATATTCCTCCATGCTTCCAGTTCGAAGCAAGCGTATATGTTCCATTTAAAGGTCATTAAAGCGTGCAAGACATGAATTTAAATTGTATTTATTTACAGATGCAATTATGTCACACTTCATGCTTCTTTAGTAAGATTCGTCTGTGTGTGAAGACACTGCAGGCGGTGGTGTAGCGCAAATTTGTGAATGAATGTTCCGAAGTGAAGTAAACTTCAACAGATTTCCCGTGCTCAGGGAGTAGGGAACAATGAATACTGTGTAGTGACCACATCAATTGGAACACAGTTCATGCACAGAGCTCAATTCTAACGAGCTCATTGTCAGAGTCAGGTGCGTTAACTAAGAAAGACATGCAAAATGTGCAGAGCAGTGGGGCGCGAGGATTGGAATTGAGAAACGTAATCATCTTGTGGAGCGTTTTTGGATTATGAATTTATTTGTCATTTTAACTGTTTGGAAACAGAGTGTAAATGTTTTATTGTTCGGTTGCGTCCTCTCTATTTAGGGCCAGGGACTAGTCGAAGTCAAGCTTAAGTCGACTAATCGACTAGTCGGTGCAACCCCTAATAGACAGCAACACAACTGACATGTTCAAGGCCCAGAAAGGTAGGAAGGACATGTACTATTAAAATAGTCCATGTGACATCAGTGGTTCAACGGTGATTTACTTACAATACTTTTTGTGCACAAAGAAAACTAAAATAAAAACTTTTATGGCTTTCTTCATATCATTATGGTTGAACCATAGACTAGTTTAACGGGGTCATCACTACCTTTCTGGGCCTTGAGTTGTGTTGCTGTGCTGTCTATGCAGGGTTTGAAAGATCTTAGTTTTCTTAGTTTTTTTCTGAAGATGAAAGAAGGTCTGACTGGTTTGGAACGACATGAGGGTGAGTAATTAATGACAGAGTTTTTATCTTTGGGGTATTTTTAAACTATCCCTTTAAAAATATAAATATTTATTTTATTCACCATTTTTTTATGATGAAATGTTTTAGAGCTTGGCATAACTAGAAGATTTGAATATCAAAATGCACATAGAAAGAGTATTAATTTCCATAGTTTTTCCAGGTCTAGAAATATCACGTTTAAAATGATTTTACCGCAGTTTTCCAAGATCATGGGAAACCTTCATTGAAAATGAAGGCTTTTTTTTTTAGGTCCTGTCCCTGGTTGAGAACCACTTTAATAGATGTTTCACCATTGCTTGATTCTATTTTGAAGACTCTTAAAATTAAGAAATGGACTTTGTCCCTGTCTGCTGCCTTTGACGTCACAGCTCAGGATAGTCACTAGTGAAGGGTTTGGGATTAGCCGGTTGGTATTGTCATGATGTAATTTTCCTGCGGCTCCAAAGTGAGTCACAAAACATTTATGGCTTGAGTGACTGGCTCAAAAACTTACATTTAAGAGGTCTTGTTACAGCTAAGCAACTGTCATGGAGAAGAAGGGGAACGGCAACAGATAGCTTTATCCAGGTGTGATACACCTCCTTTGTAGGTACAGAGAAAGACCTCTCCAGTCAGGTTTTTGATAGCTGAAGTCCAGTGCATGACATTTTGTCTTTTGGTAGCACACACACATGCATTTAGCACTAAGTGCTTCCTTTATTTCATTCGCTTCTCTTCTTTCCAAGGGTAACCGTGTTGACAAATTAAGACGTGTCATTTCAATTTAAGGCACGCTGCACAACTGCAGCAATCTTTCCTTGCGCACATACTAACACACATACGCATACTCTTAGTGTATAATAAGCACTGTAACAGTGTGGTTTGCATTTCCCCATGTGCAATCGTGGAGAAGCCACATGAAAAGGCCTTGGTATTAAAGGACAAGTCTTGGTTGGGAGGGATTCTGTCATGCAACAAGAGTGTGTTTTTCACTTTTTTCCCTCCGTTTTGGAGAAATTCATCCACCCCATTAGACAGGGTAACCGCACATGAGTCCTTCTTAAATGGCCCTCGCCACCAGATTGCGAAAGGGAAGAGTACGGCGCTTTGGATTGTCCGACACTTTCATTAAGGCCTAATTAGACATGACACATCTTTTTGATTATAGGAGAAGCATCTGTTTACATGTGTGTGTAAATGTGTTCACAGCCTTGTAATCAGTGATTTAAGTCAAGTGAATGATAAATGTCATGTAACGGAATAGTTTGCCTTAAAATGACAATTGTATCATATCTTTTGAAAACTGTGCAACACAAAAGGAGGTAGAAGTGAAGGGGATCACAACGGTCAACGCTCTTAAAAAAAATGTTCCAAAGGAGTTTTTTTTACACTAATGTCATAGAAGAACATTTAGGATTCCCAAAGAACCTTTTCAGCGATTTCTTAAAATAACCATTTTATTTCTTATAGTGTCGAGAACTATAAAGAACCTTTTATGCAATCGAAAGATTCCATGGATGTTAAAGATTCTTCATGGAACCATAGATGCCAATTAAGATGTTCACACAAAGCTACACAAAACCAGTCTTAAGTAGCATGGGTATATTCGTAACAGTAGCCAAAAATACATTGTATGGGTCAAAATGATAGATTTTTCTTTTATGCCAAAAATCATTAGGATATTAAGTAAAGATTACTCACCTTCAGATTCCAGATTTTCAAACAGTTGTATATTGGCCAAATATTGTCCTATCCTAACAATCCTAATCCTAACCATACTCCAATGGAAAATTTATTTATTCAGCTTTCAGATCATGTATAAATCTCAATTTCAAATTTTTTTTTCCATTATTACTGGTTTTGTGGTCCAGGGTCACATATTATATATGACTTTAGAGGACTTTTATGGTGATTTAATGGACTTTGTTGTTCTATTTAGTTCCCATCTACTTTCAAAGAAAGTACATGAGGGTGAGTGATTGATACAGTTTATATTTTCCGATTTTTTGGATGAACCATCGCTTTAACGACATTGCCAGGTTTGTGTTATCTGAAAAAAAAGGTTTGATAGCTATCAAATCAAATATCAAATCCATCCATCTGGCGAGACATTTATCACCTGCTGTCTGTCTTTCTTCAGACAAGACAGAAGTGCATGAAGACAAGAAGAGGCCATTATTACAGAGAATCCCAGAATAGACATCTTTTTATTATAAGCCTGTCCAGTGCTAGCGGTGAAGAAAAATTACAGGGAGTTCCTCTAACACATAAAAAAGGTTGCTGCGCTGAAACCAGGAACCTCAATAAAGGTCGCATTAGAAAATCTTTAGTTTCCACTCTCCCCAAATTTTTGAGAAATCGCTTCATTTCTGCCCTCTTTTTCATGTGCTTTGTTTTATGTTGAGCTGCAGCAGACTGTTTTGTGGCTTCTCTCTCAAGCCTGTGGAAAGAAAATACGCTCACTTGTGGCTTATTGGGATGCCACTCCTGGGCCTAACATCTGCTTAGAGGAAGATGTTGAAAGAGAGAGGGGTACGGCATAAAAAACCTGCTAATCTTGTGCTCAAATTTTCAGATTCATGTCATGTGTTGAGTTGAAAGACAAAAACAGCCTTTCTGGCTTTGGCGAGAGGAGATCACTGGGCCTTTAGATCTTTAGATTCCTTCATGATTCATTTGATGTTTTTGTGACAGACAAGTGCACATCAAAGATGAGTGGCTAGAAAATGTGTCCATAAACAGTGATTCACACCAGATTCTTGATTGCACATTTAGTCACATCCTTAAGCGCACATCTGTCACAATGAATAACGGACAACAGATGGGAGAAGCTCCATGGAACAAAAAATAACAACAACCAAAGAAATATGATACCATGTTATATAGTTACCTGCACATCTTCTTAGTATCTCATAAAACGTTCCTAGAAATGAAATGTCATATTCACTTCACAGGCAGACAGTGTTAACAGCCACCACACAGACTTTATTCATTACTCCACCCTGTTTGTGGCCATAAACCATTACAAAAGACTGCAGAACTGTGTTCTGATCGACTGCAAAGTAGAAACTTCCCACTAATATCGGCATGTGGGGAAAGCGAACAGTCTGGCGGTGACGCTGGGCATTGTGGGCCACTCCCTACATGCTGCTAATTGGTGTAATCACTGCAGTAATGAAGTATGGCGGTTTCTCCAAGTGTGATTACAGGTCGTCAGCTCGCAGAGGAAATGAGGGGTTGGGGAGCTCTGGAATTCTCTGTTATATGGGTGTTGGTGCTCGTTTACGGGATGTGCGCGTGAGGCGTGTGCTGTTGTTTTGACGTTGTCGTCTGACGGCTGGCTGGTGTCAGGCATTTGCCAGGGAAGTAAACAACTTACCCTGTATGGACACAGGCAGCCTTTGATATTCGCTGACTTCCTTATTGACCCTTATCAGGATTTTGAAATTCTTCACTTCTGACAGGACAATGTGGCGTGAGCGTGTGCGCTTGTGCAGGCCGACCGTTTTCCACAACACACCGTGTGATGTGACATACACAGTTGAATACAGTATGTGTCAACTGTTTCCCACCAAGATAACATTTATAATCAGACAAAGCTGAGATCTGAAAGCAACAGAGTTAAGTATTAAAATTACTTTTAAACTTTCTTCACTTCATTGAATTTGAGGGTATTGGACCAGGAAAGTCATTGAAAGGTCCTTGAATTTGAAGTTAACCAAAGTGTTGGAACAGACTTTAAAACATAATTTATTCCTGTGATGCAAAGCTGAATTTTCAGCATCATTACTGCAGTCTTCAGTGTCACATGATCCTTCAGATATCATTCTAATATGCTGATCTATTATTAATGTTGGAAACACTTTTGCTGCCTAATTCTTTTTTTCAGGATTCTTTGATGAATAAAATGTTAAAAGGACTGCATTTATTTAAAATAGGAACCTTTTATAATATACAGGTGCAGCTCAAAAAAATAGATAGATATATTGTGAAAAAGCAAATTTTTTTTATTGTAACTTATTTTAAAAAATGAAACTTTCATATATTCTAGATTCATTACATGTAAAGTAAAACTTTTTTTATGTTGATAATTAGAGCATACAGCTCTCAAAATATTAGAATATTTACAGTTGAGTTTCATTAAATGACATCCCTACAGTATAAATTCCGGCTATCTCTTGTTCTTTGAAACCACACTAATGGGGAAGACTGCTGACTTGGCAGTGGTCCAGGAGACACTCATTGACACCCTCCACAAAGAGAATAAGTCACAGAAGGTCATTGCTGAATGGGGTGGTTGTTTACAGAGTGATGTATCAAAGCATATTAAATGCAAAGTTGACTAGAAGGAAGAAATTGGGTAGGCAAAGCTTCACAAGCAAAAGGGATGACCAAAAGCATGAGAATATTGTCAAGTAAAGCCAATTCAAACACTTTGGAGAGCTTCACAAGGAGTAAAATGAAGCCTGAGTCACTCAGACGTCTTCAGGAAAAGCCACTTCTGAAACAGAAACAATGTCAGAAGCACCTTACCTGGGCTAAGGAGAAGAAGAACTGGACTGCTCAGTGGTCCAAAGTCCTCATTTCAGAAAAAATTTTTGCATTTCATGTTGAAATCATGGTCCCAGAGTCTGAAGGAAGACTAAAGAGGCACAGAATCCAAGCTGCTTGAAGTCCAATTTGAAGTTTCTGAAGTCAGTAATGATTTGGGGTGCCATGACGTCTGCTGGTGTTGGTCCATTTTGTTTTATCAAGTGCAAAGTAAATGCAGCCAACTACTGGGAGATTTTGGAGCACTTTATGCCTCCATCTGCTGACAAGCTTTATGGAGATGCTGATTTCCTTTTCCAGCAGGACTTTAGCACCTGCCCACAGTGCAACAACCACTTGATATTACTGTGATTTATTAGCCAGCCAACATGCCTGACCTGAACCCCATTGAGAATCTATGGGATATTTTCAAGAGAAAGATGAGAAACAGTTGATCCAACAATATACAGATGATCTGAAGGTTCAATAGTGCTTCAACAGTACCATAGGCTGATCACTTCCATGCCACACTTCAATGATGCTGTAATTTGTGCTAGGAGCAAGTCATTTGCTGTAATATGTGCTGCCGACCAAGTATTGAGTGCATAAATAAACATACTCTAAATGAACTTGAACTTTTGTGTTTTGCAAATCCGTTTTTTGATTAATTTTAGGAAATATTCGAATATTTTGAGAAGCTGGATTTTTGACTTTCATGAGCTTTAAGCTCTAATCATCAAAATTAAACCCAAAAAACTTTTGAAATATTCTACTTTACATGTAATGAATCTAGAATATATGAAAGTTTAAGTTTTTTTAAGAAAAGGTACAATAAATAAAAATATTCTAATTTTTTGTGCTGTACGCTACTGTTCAAAGGTTTTTTTTTAAACAAATGAATACTTTTATTCAGCAAGGGTGTGTTAAATTGATCAAAAGTGACAGTAAAGACTTATATTGTTAGAAAATATTTATTTTTTAATAAATGCTGCTCCTTTTGAACTTTTCATTTATTAAAGAATTTGAAAAAAGTAACATAGGTTGCAAAAAAATATTAAGCAGCTCAACCGTTTCCAACAGTCGTAATAAATCATCGTATTAACATGATTTCTGAAGGAACATGACACAAAGACTGGAGTAATGATGCTGAAAATTCAGCTTTGCATCACAGGAATAAATTATATTTTGAAAGTATATTAAAGTAGAAAACTTATTTTAAATTGCAATAATATTTCATAATATTACTTTTTTCTGTATTTTTGATCAAATAATGCAATGTTGATGAGCATAAGTGACGTCTTTCAAAAAAGAAAAAAAAACTTTTGAATGGCAGTGTAAGAAATAAAGACATACAGGTTTGGAACAAAATTAACGTTAATAAATGATGCCAGAATTTTATTTTTTGGGTGAACTTTTCTCAGAATTATGAATTTTTGGTTATGTGGCTCCATATGGTTTCCTGGCAGGGCACAAATCATCCTGAATTCAGTCTAATGGCTATTTCTACCAGCTTAGAAGCAATGGCCATTTCTTTCCATTTCCTTTTTTTTTCTTTCCCATAATATGGTGTCTTCAGCATAGTTTATTTTCCCTGCGTCTCCCAGGGAATCCTGAATCACGTTTGGTGTAATAATGATAAACTTGCTTTTATTCTACAGACCTGAACACAAACAGACCTTTAGGACAGCCCACTGTCACTGTGAGTGTTTTTACAAGTATATGATGGATGAAACAAGACATTCATCATCAAAGCCTAGAGCCAGATATTTCTGGAGAATCATTTTCCCTCGTCTGAAAAAGGGTTGTTTCAAGGTTGTTTAACGTGGTTAACCTGTCCTGTGGAGAAACAGAGCGTCCTACCCTCTCTGTTAACCACTCTTCAGACTAACCTGAGAATACAGACTATAGAGTGATGAAAGATGGAGAAGAAGTGATTTATAGTTACACAACTTAGGGTGAAAAGGTCATAGCCTGATGAACTCACCTTCACAGAGAGTTTTTGACCGAAATGTCTTTTGCTTATCTCTGTTATACCATGAATGGATTTTGAAAAACGCTAAACACACATCACACTCCTGATCCAAACATGTATTTCTGTATGTTTATACTATAAGTTAGGAATAGATTCTCAAGGAATTTGTTCTCTGTGATCCCCTACAGTCACACTTTTCCAACGGTCAATATTGACCTGTATGGTAATTATAACCCTCTGAACACTGCCGACCCAACAGCCTTACTGTCAACGGCTAGTGTAAGGATTTTCATTTAGATTACATGATCAAAAGAGTCTGGGATTTCATTTTTTTGCCATAAATATTTACCTCTGCATTCTTAGAAATAAAGATTTCAAAAAGGAATTTTCACAGCAATGTCATTGAAGAACCATTGGTTCCTTATAGAGCCTTTCAGTGAACAGTTCTAAAAAGAGCCATTTTTGCTTCATGTGAAGAACATTTTAATAGTCTATCAAACTTTTTTTTTACTATAAAGAGCCTTTTGTCCAATGGAAAGGTTCAATGGATGTTAAAGGTTCTTCACTGAACCAAACATGCCTAAAAACAATCTTTATTTTTAAGAGTGTACTTATCAATCAGATAGAAGTGACCCTTTTTTGTTTCTGCACATTTCTTTCTGTGTTTATAGGCACATTTCTATTGATTCTTATCATTTAAATGCAGTGGACTAACTTGTCCTAGTCCTCGCTCTGCGTGTCTGGCTGTCCCAGACTTGTATTGAAAGCGTGTAGTTCTCTGCCTTGT
Source organism: Cirrhinus molitorella (assembly GCA_033026305.1). Classification (NCBI taxonomy): domain Eukaryota; kingdom Metazoa; phylum Chordata; class Actinopteri; order Cypriniformes; family Cyprinidae; genus Cirrhinus; species Cirrhinus molitorella. The sequence continues at coordinate 29,638,020 of CM065122.1, read as the reverse complement.
CAATCAATGGGTAAAAAGCAGTTAAATCTCTCTGTTAGCCATACATGTAATTATAGCTTGCCAAAATGTTACTAAATATGCCCTCGCTGGCTTTCTGGTTTTGTTTTTTCCTCCCCTTTCGCCTTTTGAAGGAGTTCTAATTGGTGGAGACAGTGTGTCAGGATTAGAGGCTGGGAGTTTTAAACCCCAACACCCCCCGAAACCACACACACCCCCTCCTGTTCCCTGCTCGGAGCTGTAGTACAGACTCTGTGAGGGACATACAGGGCTGTGTGCTCGCTGTGGCTGGCCTCTCAGCACCTCTTCTCTGATTCTGCTCTGCACCTCCAAACCTACTTCTCCACAAAGGCCACAGTCAATATACCGCTACATATGACTCAACAGGCATTTCGGGGAATTGTCGTTTATTTTCAAGTTCGACAGCCGTTGATTTGCTCAGGCTCTGGGAAGGAAATGCCTTGATTGAGCGGTGAAGATTAACATAAGCGAAGCTTAAAAATGCGTACAATCAAATGTTGGGAGGCAGGATTCAGGCAGGCCCTGTAGGTTCTGGGACAGGTGTATGAGAGCAATCAATCAGCCTCTTTCGTCACCTTCTCCTGCTGGACTTGTCGACTCTGTGGGCGCCTCATCGTACGTGCTAGGAAGTTATTCTGCCCTCCTGTACACAATGTTGCTGCTGTCCTTCCGACTCTGACTGAGCCAAGTCAGAAAAACACAGAATCCCTGAGGTGTCTATAGACTTACTTTCTATGACAAAGCCTGCTGGGACCTGCTGATCATTCAGGTTAGAGTGAGGAATATAAAGTATGTTATTTGACATCTGTTAAACCACTGGGAACTAGCCGTCCATGTTTTAACACTGCAAGGAAATTTGTCACGTGAACGCTTATTGCACAAGAACACACAGTCCCAAACTCTCCACTAGTGATTATCCTGAGCTGTGACATCCAAGGTAGCATGGAAATTTTGTCTATTTTACAGTTTTAGTCCTCACAAGAAAAAAAAAACAGCAAAAGTCCACTATCTTTTTTCTTTGCTTGCATAGTGCTTTATACAATACACATTGTTTCAACGCAGCTTCACAGGAAACAGGAAAAAAACAGTGCTGCAAAATTCATCAATTATGAAATGATTTTAACTATAAGCAGCTCTACAGTAGACAATTGTCATTATTCAGCTCAATTTAGTTCAGTGTTTATTCAATTTAGATAACTAACAGTGTCAATGATGAGAGGTTAAAGGGTTAGTTCACCCAAAAATGAAAATTAATCCATGATTTACAATCCAATCAGAGTTAAAAATTAAAATAAAATAAAAAACAATTAAAATTAAAAAAAAAAAATTAAAAATGAAAACTCGAGAGAATATGCTAGTCTCATGAAAACCAATGTTTGTTTGTTTGTTTCCTTACTTTAGCAAAGAAAACCTCTTGGCTTATATCGAAATCCTCCAACATTTTTCTATACAAATCCTTGTTTTGTACTTGTACTTGTAATTTGTGACCAGTGTTTTGTTTCATTTTGTTTTCTCCTCTGCACTGTTGTTTATCACTCATGTTTATCACTTCTCACCAGTGCATGCGCTACGCATACATCCTATATGTTATCTACCCAGAACGGCTTGCACACTCTAAAATGTTTTTAACGTTTTAAATCTGGATATGTTTTCTTACAAAAATTAATCGATTCGCTACAGAAGGCCTTTATCCCCCATCCCCCCGGAGTGAGGCACTTTTTGGATGGATGCACTTTATTGGACTTCTTTTGAACTATTGGCCCACTGCCATTATAAAACTTGGATGAGTCAGGACCATTTTTTATATAACTCTGATTGGATTTGTCTGAAAGAAGAAAGTCACATAAAGCTTGGATCCCTTGAGGATGAGTAAATCATGGGCTAATTTTTATTTTTGGGTGAAAAAACCCTTTAATCAATTATGAAATTGATTCCGCTAAAAAGCAGTTCTACAGTAGATAATAGTGTCATTATTTACATAACATTAGTTCAGTGTTGATTCACTCCAGTTTAATGAGCATCAACAGTGTTATACAGTTTATCAAGCACCATTAGTATGCCAGCTCAATTCAGTTAATGTTTTGTTCTCATCCAGTAGTGTCTTTGCAAATTGATAATATTTCTGGATTCTGTGTCCTAAGTAAGTAAGCCAAAGGCACTAATGGCAAGAAACCAAAGCTCAATCAGATGACAGTAGTGGAGAAAAAAACCTTGGGAGAAATTTGGCCCAGTTGAGGGGCCTCTGTCTCAGGGTCAAAAATCAAAATTATACATGTAAAAAACAGGAGCTCATAGGGCTGCAATATTGTGACAATTAATTAATATTGATATAGAAAACACAATAAACCATTTACATGTCACATTCTGGCTACGTAGACAAACATGACGGTCCATGGCGCTAGTCTAGTCTAGCAAGTTATACAAATTCCTGTAATAGTCACTGAAGCTATGAAATTAATCTTTTATTTACATCATATCTTACTGTGTTGTTTAAGATGAGGGATTTTGTGAGCGTTCGCAAACATAAACAGCTCTGCATTGTTTTACCGCTGATTAATCTAAGCTCCTCTGATTGGCCAGTGCATTCTTAAATTTAACAGAAACGTGTTTGATTGGTTATAAGGCTTAACGCTTGCACAAAACGGTGTGGAAAAGCAATCTAATGCAGTGCGAGTACATCTAAATGTAATTCCATGAATTGACACTTTTCATTTTAATCATAACAGTGGTAATGCGTTTAATTTTGCAAGGGTATTTTTTGCCGCTTTGTCTTGAATTTATGGGGCATTTTTGATCATTCTGGTGGCAAACTGTTTATGTTGGTTTACTATATATGCTGTATATTTACTGTATAATATAGTAGGCTGACTGCATAAAAATCTTCAGAATACATAGCTTATTTTAATGATCATCAGTAGAGAAAGATGCATTTTGAGTCCCTTGGCTTTGTGTGGAAAAAGTGCTTTACAAATAGGCAGCTTTTCTCTGTATTCTTGCATAAATGTCATGCAAAAGTTTGTTTTTAAAACATTGCATAAGTTGCAAGATTGCATTTATTATAACTTATAACAGACAAGCTTGGTAATCTTCACAACAGTTCCATGTTAACATGTCATTTTTATATATTCAGTGCAGTGCAACACTTAATTTTTTTTCTCCATTGTTCTGTATATGCTCTGTAAATTTCCACTGTAGGAATTCCTTTGGATTTTTCCCTTGTTTTCATAAACTGAGGGATGAATTCCTTGTTGTGGCCACAAATGCTGTCAGCATAGCTGAAATTGTATTTAAGCCATAATTCCTGTAAAACCACATATGAACAAAGCTGTATTATCATCAGAAAAGGACAAAAAAAAAAAATTGACTCAGCAGACCTGTGAATTGTCGCTTAAAGGATAAGTTCACTTCCAGAATAAAAATGTCCTGATAATTTACTCATCCTCATGTCATCCAAGATGTCTTTCTTCGGTTGCAAAAAAAAATTAAGTTTTTTAAAGAAAAGATTTCAGGATTTTTCTCCAGATAGTGAACTTCAATGGGGATCAACAGTTTGCAGTTTCATTACAGCTTGAAAGGGCTTTACAAGATCCCAGCCAAATAATAAGAGTCTTATCTAGCGAAACAGTCATTTTCAAAAAGAAAATGTATACACTTTTTAACCACATGCTCTTTTTGCACTAGCGATGCAAATGCGCGTATTCACACATTGCGTAATCACATTGTAAAGGTCACATGTTGTTAGTTCTTTGTCTCAAAATCTCAATTTCTCCTCCAACATACAAATCATCTGATGTTGTTTTACCATTGACTTTCTTTGCACATTCGCTTGTGAACACTGGGTCGGTATTTCCTCCTACAACACTTTTGACCTTTCCAACGTGACTACGTAATGTGTGAGGTTGGGCTGGTGCAAGACGAGCATTTGTGGTTAAAAAGTACATACATGTCCAATCTTTTCTCTAGATAAAGCCATTATTACTCTTCTGAGATCGTGTAGAGCCCTTTGAAGCTGCATTGAAACTGCAATTTGGACCTTCAACCTGTTGGCCAACACTGAAGTCCACTATAATGGAGAAAAATCCTGGAATGTTTTCCTCAAAAACCTTCATTTCTTTGTGACTGAAGAAAGAAAGTCATGAACATCTTGGATCACTTGGGGGTGAGTAAATGATCAGGAATGTTTTATTTTGGATGTGAACTAATCCTTTAAGGTGAACCCTGTGGCCTTTTTTGACAAATGGCAAGGCAAAATACTCTCCATTAGCAAGCAAATTCACTCACTGACCATTTGTTTAGGTCCATTTTAAATTAAATTCAATGAAACAATATGAACAATCAGCAAAATCTCTGGGAGCCAGCTAAAGTAATTATGTGCTCCACACAATAAACACATGAACAATGAATGAGTGTGTTTGGAGTCTCTGAGTGTAAATATCACTCCCCTCGTGCCCACTGCTCTGCAGGACAGACCCCCTGATGGGCTACTGGAGCCGTCTGTATTTTTGAGGGTGTACATGGGGTTTCCCATATTCATATCAATCATTATAGTTTAGAGTGAGCACTGAAGCATTTAAAAACAGATTGTGATGATTATTCACCAGACAATCAACTCTGCTAGAATATTCAAAACTTTAAAGCTAAAGCTTTACACACAAATATAGAGACTAGTTCATAATTTATTACAATTTTGCAGCGATCAACCTGTCTTCCTAGGTACTGGCTGGGAATAATTGATTCCAGGTTCACAAACACTGTACCTCTCCATGATGAATGACACTCACATGTACACTAGACTGTCACACACACTAACAGGCCTTTAAAATTATATCTATATTATGCTGACTATATTGCCTCATAACTATTTCTGACTCTGAGTTCCTAGAAAATGGGGGTAAAACTGGTTTGCATTGTGTTTGTGTATATTTTTCTCCTTCCTTTGCTTTTTTTCAAAGTTGTGTTGCAATTCAGAGTTCAGTGAACCAGAGGCTGTAGCTATCAGAAAGGAAGGGCTACGAGAGGCCAGAGCAGCCACTGATTATACTGCTTGCTTGCTCGTGCTCTCTCACTCATTCTTGCCCTCTTCCCTTTATTCTACAGGTTAAACATTTACAGACAATCTGTCAATAAATGTTCAAGCTGTTTGATTATGTGAACTTGTAGAGGTGATGCAAACCTGTCCATTGAAAGAAATCCTGCACAGAGACTGAAAATAGGTAGCATGTTCTCATCCATGTTCTCTATTGAGAAAATATGCAGTACATATCGGCTGTGAAATGGTATTTTGTATTTGTATTTTGTATCTGTGATAATGGAAGTATTTTTTTTTTAATGTTTGTAATATTTAGATAGCATATAAACGCTGTGCTCTTCTGGGTAAATACATTTTTAAAAGGCATATTTTGCTTATATAGTTGTTTTGATTACATTTAGGTGGGTAGTTCAGTAGATTGTTTGTAGAGATTCAAATTATAATTTCTAATCCTTCTCATAATTGATTGAAAAAGTATATTATGGTGCAGTGTCTTTAAAGGGAACCTAAAGTGTAGGCTTAAGATAAATACCATCGATGGTTTTGTAAGCTCTTTCAGTAGCTGTGGTCAACTAAAAGCCTCAATAGCATCAGGGCTAAAGTGGAGAGAACAACGACGTGGGTCTTTAGAAAGTTTTATTTGTCCACAGGCATTTCCCATTCTTTCTCCTCTTATTGCTAGGAAAGTAGTGAAGAATTACATTGCTTCTCTTGTTGCCCTTCAACTGAAAATTACAACTAAAAGTCACACAATGTGGCATCGTATCAGTATTTTATTATCCGAGTTGTGTTTTTGGTAAAAATATCTACAGGAAGTGCCAGTAGCTCAATGAGGGCAGCCATTTGAGATAATGAAATAATGGCACCCACATGGTGTGGATTTTTTACAATAACGTAAATCTTTCATGGGTTTTCTACTACATATTTCAGTAAGAGACATCATTTACGTTATATTAAGCCATACAAGTAATACCCAGGGTTTCCTTTAAATAAAAATTTTCTGTGAGTTTACTTAAGAAGTAGGTGTCTTTCTTTCTTCAGTAAAATAGTAAAGAAAGTCAATAGGTGATGTCACTCTGAGTCAAGGTATAGGAAACCCATATTAATACCCATAGCTTTTGATGATATATTGAGGTCTTATGAAGTGAAACGATCAGTATGTGCAAGGTAATCAACATTATTTAAAACGTGTAATCCATAGCCTTAATCAAACAGCCAAGCTTGGTATGCGTGGTAGTAAAATCACATGTGAACTGATGCCATTGTTGTTTACAACAGAGAGGACACGTGCTGAAAGTGGGTTAAATAAAACTAAATAAAATTAAAATTGTAACTGAATGTATGTTATCTCAAGCAATGCGAATTCTCACAACTGAATACATATGAAGAGTTCAGATGCAAAAAGCCTTCAAGTCCATCTGACGTTTTTCTTCAAAATAAGCATTTTTATTCTTCTATGCGTAGGTTTCTACCTAAGTACCAGTACTTGACTGGACTGATGCTGGGATTTTTGCGAGTTTGAAGTAAAAGTATATTTGATGGACGTATACTATCTGTCGAGAGCATTCACTCAGTATCATTACCTCATTTTTGACCGAAGTGGCTTTTAGAGGGTTTTGCATCTGAACTCTTCATATATTCTCACAGTTTTTGACAGACAAATTACAAAGTACATGTTATTTGGCAACATGCTTGAGCAAACTAAGTTAAGCAATTAGTTAATCCAGCACTAACTATCTCTCTAAATGACAGTGCCTATTGCCTTGAATATGATCCATGGGATCAGCTTAAAATCATCTGTAGTGTTTAAACTCCGGTTGGGTTGCTATTTGATTGACACATAAAGCCACATTATTTACTCTCCAAAGCCATTTCTTACTCACATTTGGCTCTCTGCTAACCAATATCTCATACCATTCCAGCCATTAGTTTGGTTAGTTTTAAATGATGTGAGAAACTCATTGGATTGTTACAGATGGGTTAATACGCCTTGTGCCAGAAGCACACCAGCAGCCACAGCTGGGTTGGATCGAGGCTGTTTCTTTCCAGCACAGCTGTGCACTGAACTGACCAGGGCGCCCATCGCATTTGCCCTTTAAAAACCACAGTGGACCAAATCTCTCTCTCTCTCTCTCTCTCTCTCTCTCTCTCTCTCTGTCTGTCTTGCATACCCACTTGACAAACACACAGTTTCTCTGCCAGTCTAGTGCGGCCTTGTATCCCCTCTCTAAAAATACTATTAGCAACAAAATACAAGGATTATATAAAAGCATGAGTATAAATGTATAAATATAAAGTGCATAATGAATGTATTGATATTTGCCGTTTCAGAGTTGCAGTTTCCTCAGGGAGTGGCGAACCAGAGCAGCCGGGACGCTCTTTAAAGTGGTCCGCTGGGATGTGGGAATGTGCGCTTTTGGGCCGGAGTGCTGAGCGATGCAAGTGATTCTGGCTCTCACTCATATAACATCACTGATCAGTCTCACTCAGGCTATACCTTTCATTTTTCCAGAACTTTCCACACGCATTCACAGACTCAAATATTACTGCGTTAGAAGAATAGCTCACCCAATTTAGTCTTTTGAGCGTTTCTGTTTATCTCTTCTTTCAGGCTTTTCCCCTCTTGTTCAATCTTCTCGTCACGTTCTCTTATTAAGCCTTTGATTTTTTTTCCTTTTCTTTACTCTTCAAAAAAGTATATTTTGTCCAGGAAGGGTGTTTCTGTGAAGATAAAAGATATGTTGACTGAAACGTAGGAGACAATAACATTAGTCATTATTATAACTTCTGATTAAATGGCAATTCCGGTAAATTCTGTTGTTCCTACAGAAGTATTAAAACTAGCGTGATTAACCCCCCTGCCGTTGACGTTTGAAATCTGCGAAGATCACAGAGCGATGTTTTGGTTTCAGTGCATCTGTACACTGGTCGCTGATTGCACTTGCCTGTTTTAAATCACTGCTGATGACAAATTGTGGCTGAGGTGGGACTGTTAGCACACGCTAGCGCAAGAGTACCAATGAGTTCTAGCGGCTGCATGGGAGTTGCCATTATTACTTCCTTCAGATTTTAATCTTTTTGTGAACATGAAGTTTGTTCAATGAGTCTCCTCCACTTTCCTTCCTATTCTGAATTTGACTTTCAATTGTGAGTCAGCAGAGAACACCTCCACCCATATCTATATGCGGAAATAAAAGTTTGATCATTTATAGATATCCAAAAATATAAGTGGATTTTTCCACTCAGATAGAACAATTAATATAAGCTCTTGGTATGTTTATTAAGACAGTAAATTTAATTAACTTGGCTATGCAGTCAGTGTATTTAATTATAGTCCAGACTATTGACTACTACTACTAAGATTTTTTTTCTTGCATTTGTCAATTTAAAAGGATTGTTCAGCCCAAGTTGAAGTGATATTATCATTTACTTACCCTCATGCCATAAAATCTGTTTGACCACCTTCCCTCTCTGAAACGCAAAAAAGGAATTGTTAAAAACATTTCTTTTTTTTTTGGTCCGTACAATTAGTCAGTGTGGACTGGTGTGTTTTTTGGACACAGCTGATATTAATTTCTATTGAGAAATACAATCAAAATACACTAAAATTTCAAAATTTGTAACAATTTTTGAAAGAACTCTCTTATGCTCACTAAGCATGAATTTATTTGATCAAAAATACAATAAAAACAGGAATATTGTTTTTAGATATATTTAAAAACTTATGTTATTGATGACACAGCTAAATTTTTAGCATCGTTACTCCAATCTTCAGTGTCACATGATCCTTCATTCCAATATGCTGATTTGCAAGAAACTTTATTATGAATGTTGAAAACAGTTGTCGTGCTTAATATTTTTGTGGAAACTGTTATACATTTTCTTTGTAAATGTAGCTTTGTAACTTTGTAATTGTCTTTACTGTTACTTTTGAGCAACCTTTTGAATGGAAGTATATTGGTAGAAAGAAAGTCAGTTCAAATATAACACCAGAATTTAGAGGATAGGGTTGCTAACCAATTGCTACTAAACAAAATAATAATAAATCACCAGAGTTAGTGTGATCAGAGTAAATATTCCCTAGTGAAAAATAAATATACTAAAATGTATTTAAAATACATTTATTTTGTGCAAAGTATATTACAAATACATTTACAGACAAAGTCAAAAGTTTACATGCATCTTGCAGAATCTGCAAAATGTTCATTATTTTACCAAAATAAGAGGGATCATACAAAATGCATGTTATTTTGTATTTAGTACTGACCTGAAAAAGATATTTCACATAAAATACATTTACATAGTTCACAAGAAAAAATAATAGATTAATTGAAAAACGCTGTTCAACTTTATTCATAATACTACCTGAATGATCTGTAGATGTTTTTTTTTTAGTGATAGTTGTTCATGAGTCCCTTGTTTGTCCTGAACAGTTAAACTGCCCACTGTTCTTCAGGTCCCACAAATTCTTTGTTTTTTCTGCATTTTTTGTGCATTTGAACCCTTTCCATCAATGACTGTATGATTTTGAGATCCATCTTTTCACACTGAGGACAACTGAGGGACTCATATGCAACTATTACAGAAGGTTCAAATGCACAGTGATGCTTCAGAAGGAAAAAACGGTGCATTAAGAGCCGGGGGGTGTAAATCACTGTAAATCACATTTTACTAAGGTTAGCTAACTGTACATATTCTGATCATCCCCATCTCTCTCACTGTTTTTGTAAAACCGCTCTCCGTCCCTTAGTTTCCTTTTAATCCCTTCCCCAGACGCATGCACTATGGGAAATTTTACTGTAAGGCACTGGATATATACACAAACCATGAGGACAGAAAATGTGTCATGAATCAGATTGTGGTGTTTCTTGGAAAACCCTGAATGATATAAGCTCTCTCTGAGAGTAACAAACAGTCAGTCTGCTTTAAGGTGTATGTGTGAGTGTGCATTCATCGCAGTGTGGTATTTTTGTCCATTATAGCCCTAAGTGAGCATGTCTGTGGTAAGACGGTGTTTACCTGTGGTCAGATTAGCTATACTGCAGGCCTGTGGGTCTCCCTCTGTATATAGGTGAGACAGGGAATGTGAGGGGACCTGAAGACAGACAGGGAAGAGGTTAAAATTAGCCAAAAAGGACCACTATGTTGCTGTGCCGATCATAAACAGCATTTAACAGTCCAGGCGGAGATGTGGCCGTGATAATGAACTGATTCATCGTCACAGCGTGTGCTAATGGCTTACTGAGACAGAGTTGTGGAATGACAGTCTTTTAGGGAATGATGAAATGATGTTGTAGCAATCCTCTCGTGTCCACTAAATCATTAAACTGAGGAAATAACCAGCTACATTTAACCACAAACTGACTGTATCCTGTAGCGGTAGGCTGAGGGCCATTGCTAATGGGGTGAAAGGTGGGAATCATTTTAGGGGCCCACAGATCCAAGGAGACCCACTGTATTTCCAGTAGGATTGATGTAGGATCCAGAATAATAATTCATTTGAAGCCACATTAAAAGAATGAAGGCGAGAAGTTTATGTGGTCAGCGAGTCATACTGTCAGGAAAGAAACAAAAATCTGCTTGCCATAAAAAACAAGAAAAGAGAATGAAAACAGAAGCAGTGTAGAAACAAGACTTTTTAAGAAAGTTTAGTTCATCAAACAAGTCATATTAAAGGGGTCATGATATGGATTTTTTTTTTTATTTAATATGTTCTTTGAGATTCACTTAGAATGTTAATTTACTTATAAAGTTATTTGCACAAAAAAAAACTAATATGTGAATATTCTTTTTAACCGTCATTCTGACCCTATGTCTAAAATTGCCTGTTTTTAAGGGGTGTGTCCTTTAAAGCTTGTCAGTAATCGGCCACTGTTACAATTGGCTAACGTCACTGCATAGGAAACAGTATCAGCACCCTCTCACTATTGCATGTAAGTGTTTTGACAACATAATGAAAATAAAATGGTCACTTCCAGTCAAAGGATTATGAAATCATTTACTTACAGTTTGTGATGCAGCTGCAGTCATAGCACCAATTCATCTTTCAACAAATGTTTCTTTGTGAACTCTCCATGACACTGCACCTCGTTTACAAAACAGCATTCTCCGGACATTCCTCTGACATGATCTGGGGTACCATTTAAAATAAAATATCCACTTATTCCTTATGCTGAAAAGTTCTTTCAATTTATTTGACTCAAGACTCAAGCACGTGGACTGTGTCAGAAATTGATTGTGCAGAGATGGGCACTCAAGTGACACAGACTCGAGTCGCACTCGAGTTGCATTTTTATAGACTTCAGACTCAACCTAAAATGACTCCAGACTCAACTCGAGGTAAAGAACTTGTGAATATTTTAAAAGCAACTCAAGTCTTTTATCCTTAAATACTTACAGTTGAAAACAAAATTATTAGCCCCCTGTGAATTTATTTTTTTATTAGAATATATCCCAAGTGATGTTTAACAGAACAAGAGAATGTTTTCACATTATTTCCTATTATTTTTTTCTTCTAGAGAAAGTCTGATTTCTTATAGTTGCTTGAATAAAATATTTAAAAAATAAATAAATAAAAAACTGCTAAGGTCAATATTATTAGCCCCCTTAAGAAAGTATTAGTTTGATTAGCTATAGAACAAACCTAATTTGCCTGATTAACCTAATTAGTTAAGTGTTTAAATTGCTCTTTAAGCTGAGGATTAGTATCTTGCAAAACAACTAGTAAAATAATATGCACTGTCATCATGGCAAAGACAAAAGAAATTAGTTTGGACTTGAGAGAAAGAATTGTTAATGCTCATAAAGATGGAGAAGGATACACACGTTTATCAAAGCGTTTTCAAGTGTCAAGAACGGCAGTGAGATGCATTATCAAGAAGTTTAAAGAGACCAACACAGTGGAGAACAAGACAGGCAGAGGCAGGAAACGAAAGATTTCAAAAACTTTGGAAAGAAAACTAGTGAGAGAGGTTTCTAAAAGAACAACTGCCAAGACACTAGTGAATGACCTAGCCAAGTCTGGAATTGATGTCACAACAAAGACAGTCACTAGAGCCCTGCACAGGAATGAACTGCAAGGTTGCCGACCAAGAAAGACTCCACTTCTGAAGAAGAGACACCTCCAAGCTAGAATGAAGTTTGCTAAGGACAACCTGGGGGAATGTCATGCATACTGGAAACATGTCCTTTGGTCAGATGAGACAAAATCGAATCCATGACACGGTTATTTTAACAACTGAAACATGGTGAGCAGTAAAATGATAATTACTTTCACTAAAACAATGCTGTAAATCTTTTTTTTACTATTTATCTATCAATAACCTAAGACTTTGTTAAAATCAGATATGACAAGATGTTTCTGATTTAAATTTAGCATTATTAATCTGTAGGCTAAAAACATTTCAAAATAATCATGTAGGCTAATTATAATTAGGAATATTGTTGTTAGATAGCTGGGATATACTTAAACTTTGAAGCTGCTGGTTATCTTTCTTTTCTGCTCAAGATGAGAACATTTTTATTATTCTAGACATTTTTAGTAGATAATGCTGTTTTTGTCACACAGTATTGTATATAAACACTGTAATATAAACTGTATTTTTGTCACATGGCCTTGCATGTACAGTTGAACTCAAAAGTGTTTTTAGCAAAATAAGAGGAATCATACAAAATGCATGTTATTTTTTATTTACTACTGACCTGAGTAAGATATTTCACATAAAAGATGTTTACATATTGTCCACAAGAGAAAAAAAATAGTTGAATTTATAAAAATGACCCTGTTCATAAGTTAACACTGTTTTTTGATCCACAGCTGTTTTTTTTAGTTGTTCATGAGTCCAGTGTTTGTTCTGAACAGTTAAACTGCCCGCTGTTCTTCAGAAAATTCTTGTAAGTGCTACAAATTCTTTGGTTTTTCGGCATTTTTGTGTATTTGAACCCTTTCCAACAATGACTGTATGATTTTGAGATCCATCTTTTCACACTGAGGACAGCTGAGGGACTCATATGCAACTATTACAGAAGGTTCAAACACTCACTGATGCTTCAGAAGGAAACACAAAGCATTTAGAGCCAGGGGTGAAAACTTTTGAACAGAATAAAAATGTGTACATTTTTCTTATTTTGCATAAATATTGTATTTTGTTCATTTAGTACTGCCCTTCAGAAGCTACCGAAGATAGTTCCATGTTTCCCAGAAGACAAAATAAGTTACATTTACATTGATCTTCAAAATACAAAGGAAGAAAGAAGGAGTCAATAATCATTCGAAGGCAGATGACATGTTAGCGCAAGCTAGACTAAAGTAATTATCATGTTTAAAATATGGATATTTTTCTTAGAAAAACACATTGATTTGCTACTGGAGGCCTTTATTAACTTTTTATTATAACTCTGATTGGATTTGTCTGATAGAAGGAGGTCATGTACACCTAGGATGACTAGAAGGTGAGTAAATAATAGGCTAATTTTAATTTTTGGGTAACCTAACCCTTTAAGACCTACTGTAATGCATGGATCTAATATAATTTTACACATCAGATTTTTCCCCAACCATTAACTAAACATTCATGTAAGACATAATAGATTGTTTGTGTATCTTGCAATGTACTTTATAGAGAGATTGCACACTCTCTGAGAGGCTGATGAAGAGAAACACCCACCTACATGTGCATTTTTTAATACATTAATACATTTAATAATTTAATACATTAGCTCATCCATGAACATGATTTCTGTCCGAGTCGTGTCGGATTGCATCGGCTGGGGGAAAGAAGATGACAGCCCTCATGATTCCATGCTCAATCACGCATCGTCAAAACTACGCTTTTGTTTCTTTGTTTGTTTTGAATATGCACCCTCTAGAAGCGAAAATTACATACTGTGCCTTTAATTCATTTACTTACCCTTAAAATCAACGTTATTTAGATTTTTTTTTGTTCAAAATTTGGGTAGAAAAGTAACATTGGTAGAATCTGAAAATTACTCAAGCAAGATTCAAACTTGCATCATCCGCATAAAAGCGCCACATGTCAGAACATGTGCACCGTCCACCAGACCACATCTCCGTCTAAGCTTGTCTTAAAAAAGGTGAGGGGCCTAGAGAAATATACAGTCAGGAGGCCCAGACTTCCTATAGCTACAGTCCCAACTACAGCACTAATGGTTTGCTTCCAGACCTAGGTTGTGGATTGACAGAGAGAGAGGCTACTGTGGGATAGATGAGAGTAAGATGCTATTCCTCCCTTCATCCATGTCAGCCTGCTGCTACTGAAGCGTAGTGTGTGCACTTGCGCACACTTTCCGCTAGCTTGTCCCCAGCTCCAAGCAGGCACCCTCTAATTAGGGCTGCGGGCAGGCCTGCAGTCTTTGAAGCTTGCAGCAGCACCACAGCAGCTCGCCACAGCCGGGGTGACAGCGGCATCCCACAGAAGATCACGAGACAAACCCGTACAACATGGACACGCAGGATCTGTTCTGTCTTTTCTTCACCGTTCTCCCTTGCGTTGTTGCGCAACACTCTCCCTCTCACCTTTCTGTCCTTTCTGTCCTCTGTTTTTCTCCATCGCTTACCTTTGGTCTTTCATTTTTTTCTTCTACACCTGGTAATGGATCCATAAGTTTCATGAAGATCAATCCAGCCGTAGGGAGCTCGAAAGATCACTTTACAGTGCAAAAACACTTGCGAGCACAATTAAACAAGCTTGACAGCTTCTGACATAATATCAAACTTAATTTCCCACTCACTGAGACTCATTTGTACTCTTGCCTTTTTCCTCGCTCTTGCCTCTCAGCAAAAATTGAGGCCTAAAATCCAGCCGTTTTTGCTTGTGGGCTCTATGTCAATACTGGGCACTGAATGTTGATGTTTACCTTCATTTTAGCTGTTTAATCATATTGTCACAGCCTATTTAAAGGAAACAGGCTGTTAGCCAGTACACAGCTGGCAAGGGCAGCAGCGGTATAGTAAAATATAAATATAATAAGAACGTTTTTGAGCTGGTGAATCCATTCTGAGCAGTGAAACATCACCACAGTGACCACAGCTGTGGCATGCGTGCAGGAAAAAAGCAGCCCAGGCCTCTGAAGCCTGAGAGAAGAACCCAGTAGAACCAATAAACAGGCAGAAATGTGCAGCATGTGCCCTACTTCATTTTAAACGCTGCCATTAGCATGGATCCCTCCACAGCTATCGGTTACGCAAAACAACACTGGACATCATCAGCATAATGATCACTAAGAATATCGTTATCAGTATCTCGAAAATCACAAGCGGCTTTGACTTCTTTTGGGTTCTTTTAGGATAGGCTGGAGTCAGAATGACATCTTAAACTAATTTCTGGTGCACAAATGAGCACAACATTTGAGTTAGACTTCAAAACATACTGCATCAGTTAAATAACAAAATTCCTTAAGTTATTCTAGACACAGAAACACTGAAACTCACCTTTCATCTCATCATCTTATATATTTAGCTGAGAGTAAAGGTCACCACAGCCATGGAGGTGAGTGAGGTTTCAGCTCATCCGTGGAAAAAAAAAAGAGGCGGTTTCAGGTCGGTTACGAAGGTAAAGAGAAACATAGAGGGGGGAGGTCCCACAGGCTGCTATTGATGCATTGAGTTATTCAGGGCTCTTGACTTTAGGCCTCAATTACAGCCATTTGGCAGGAGCACTAACGTGTGGAGACGCGGCTGTGGCGAGTCCGGTCCACACTGCCCGACCCTGTGCTTGTCCCCTGGGCAGTGCTTTGTTTTTTTAGCAGGCGGCTAGCTCAGGCTGCTTTTAGCCTCTGCTTTTATACATCTCTGGTATTATTTTTTCCCTGCTTGCTCCAGCTGTGACTGCCCCAACCACTCCTCGTGCTCCACTGCATGTGGAGGAATGGAGTAATCGGACATTGACGCTGCACAGCTCTCTGCATGCATGAATGAATTCAGTGACATCTTCTGTCTCTGCTCCAATCAAAACAGTGGCCTCCAGAGACTTCAGTAGTGAAGCTGGGATTCAGGTGCCCTAAGCTGAAGTTGTGTCCCAAATGATGTAGTACTGAGCACACAAACTACATGTGTTATCTAGTTTAGAGTGCTTTCATGACGCATCATCAATTTACACTGAATGTAAACAATTTAAATGATTATTGCTGCTAAAAATGGTCAATTATTGTCATGAGCTGCTGTGGTGCAGACTCGCCACAGCCACGTCTCCACACATTTATATGATTTAGCAGCTTTCACATGTTTTTTCCCCCGTGGTTTATACAGCATAAATTAGTAGTACATCAAACATGCAATACATTCTGTTGTTTACAACCGAGTATCAGCGCAGACCCTCCGAGAGAAGTGCAAACCCTCTATAGGAATTTTAGAAGGGTAGTATTAATGTGTTTCAGTTCGAACGCACTACTAATGCTGCAAAGAAGCTTGTCAGAGGCAGTACCCTAAAAGGAAATTCTTTGTGCCTTATTTAACCCCAAAAGGTGCATAGTAGTACTTTAAGGGTACTCTAAGGCAGGGGTCTCCAAACTAAGTCCTGGAGAGCCGGTGTCCTGCAGAGTTTAGCTCCAACCCTAATTAAACACACCTGAACCAGCTAATCAAGGTCTTACTTTGCAGGACACCAGCCCTCCAAGAACAAGTTTGGAGACCCCTTGCTCTAAGGCAGTGGTTTTCAATCCTGGTCCTGGGGACCCACTGCTCTGCACATTTTGTGTGTCTCCCTTATTTAACACACCTGATTCAGATCATCAGCTCGTTAGGAGAGAGATCTATGAACTGAACTGAGTGTGTCAGATAAGGGAGACACACAAAATGTGCAGAGCAGTGGGTCCCCAGAACCAGGATTGAAAACCACTGCTCTAAGGTACTAATATGCACTGTTTAGGGGAGAGATGTCCAATCCTGCGCCTGCAGGGCCAAAAAGTCCTGCGGAGTATAGATCCAATCTGCTCCAACACACTTGCCTGTAAATTTCTAGTATTTCTGAAGACCTTGATCAAAGCCAATAAAAGGCAAGCCTGCAATCTTTAGCCAAAAAGTGTAACGGCTAAAGCTAACATTTCCGGTTTGGGAAAAGAGGCTGTCTTCTTTGAATGGATTTGACTTGAACTTTTTTTTAGAGTTTAGAGTTTGCACAACTCTGAAATTCAGTGACGTCAAGGCTGTAATGTGATTGGTTATCGAGGCACACATGATCCAAGTTGACTGCTACACTTTCTCCAATAGTAAGTAATATAGACCCTCTCATCTCCCAATAGTAAGAAAATCTCTGCCTTGATTAGCTGGTTTAGGTGTGTTTAATTAGGAGCAGGATCGGACACCCTTGTTTTATGGGTTGACAAGTAACAGAGTTGTAGCTTTAAGGGTACTGACCTTGGACTAGCTGTTTTACCCCAAAAAGTACAATTGTTGCATTTTTCCAAGAGTGTTTAATTGTGAAATTGCTTTTGGCTTCCACCAAATTAGCAGAGTATGGAGGCTGTTAAGATTCTACGAGGTTCATCATGCAGTTTGAGGGCGCTGCCCCTCTTTCCCCTGAGGCTGGTAGGGACAGCAGGAAGCGGTGAGGGAAAAAAAGCTGCTATTACCTTGAGGGGAGTGAAAGAGCGGCTCACAGAACACCGAATCCCACCACAATCCACAAGAACGCCATTCCGAAGAACGAAAACAACTAAAAACAGAGTTGTTTACCAGTTAATAGTGGAGAAACACCAAGTTGCCCATGCTCTTTCTCTCTCTCTCTCTCTCTTTCGCCTCCTCCCCCTCGGCAGTCACTCTCCCTGTCCCTCTTGCACACCCTTTGTTGGTTAGTTCCGTGGGTAGCCCTGGTGCCCATGTGAGAACCCAGCAGACCCAGTTCACTCACCCCACTGACAGCAGATGAAAGGCTCCCTGGCTGGCATTATTTGAAAGGCACCCATCTCCCTCTGTTTTGGCCCGGGTGTCCTCTTATTTCACAGGGCAAATTAATAACTCTGCTACATCAATGGACTCTTGCTAAAAGAGCCTGGGTTGGTGTCTGAACCACTGCCATCGCCCGGTTGACGGGGAACAGCCGCTGCTGTGTTGCCTTTAAGGACGTGGGCTCTTTTCTTGAGGGCAGAAGGGATTTCTGACTGGATCTGACCACTTCTGAGGCATTGTCAACAGCCAAGTTCAATAGGCAGGCCTGCAAGGAGCCATGTCTTTATTTACGCCCATCAAAGGGAAGAGGGCATGCTCAGTGGGATCCACACGCTCTGTAATTGTGTCTCTGTGATCTCCAGAGTCAAGATGCAAAAATTTGAAAACAAGCTCATCCGCTGCATTCCATTTATGCACGCTGGTATTGCTTTTAATGTACCTGGTTCCCAAGAGGACCCATCTATCTGTGGAAGGTGAGCTAGTAGAAGTAAGTCACCAGTATGTTTAGGGGACAGTTTGGCAAAAGTTCTTTGAGACTCCAGTGACTGTAACTCATGAAGTGCTTGTTTCATTGTGTAGAATATATTTAGATTAATGATCCAGATACAGGGCGGCATGGTGGCTAAGTGGGTAGCACTGTCGCCACCCAGCCTGGGACTCCCAGCTGAGCAATGAGGCATTTCTGTGGGGAGTTTCTCGCTGTGTTGGCATTGGGTTTCCTTGGAATGCTCCAGTTTGCCCCACGATCCAAAGAGATGCAGGTGAACTGGAGAGCCAAAAATGCCAATAGATGTGAGTGAATGTGTGCATGTTGGCCTAATGGTTAGAGAGTTGGACTTGTAACCCAAAGTTTTGTGGTTTTGAGTCTCAGGTACCTTCAATACCACAACTGAGGTGAGACCCTTGAGCAAGACACTGAACCCCCAACTGCTCCCCAATATGGCTTCCCACTGCTTTGTTCATGGTGTGTGTGTGTGTGTGTGTGTGTGTGTGTGTGTGTGCGCGTTCACTACTGTGTGTGTGCACTTGAATGGGTTAAATGCAGAGTACAAATTCCGAGTATGGGTCACCATACTGGGCCACGCTTCACGTCACTTCTTTTCCTTTCCTTCTGATAGACTGCCCATCCACCTGTGGTGTTCCCTGTGATCCCACATGGGACCATGTAGTTAAGGTAGAAAACAGGAGTTCAGTATACATAGCCATTAAAAGACTTTTAAACAACTATTGGGGAAGGAATAATAATGATTGATTAGAGAAACAATGGACCTTGATGGTAACAATAAAGACTGGGTTCAGCTTCACACTGACTTGTACCAAGTGGTCAAAGTGAGAGTGAGTTTGATTGAAAGAGTGACAGTAGTGTTTTCCTCATCTGCTCAATTACTCTCTTTTACTCCTTGTTCCAAATGAGGACATGCCAGCCCTCAAACCTAAAATACTTTGATATTTACAGACGTAAATAATAAAAAAATAAATCAACACCAAACACCATGTCTGTTAAATTTGCTTTTGAAATGGGCACAAAACCACTAGCCCCTTTCCGGCAAATATTTGCGGAGCTAATTTGGAAGACTTGAGAAGGTCTGTTTCCTTTCCCTCATTTAAAGAGAAAGTGAACAGAGTTCGAGTGTCGTGGATATATCTGTTCTTAAGGTGCTGACCGCTGGCTACCTCCACACAGTCATGACTTGTGCACGTGGAGCGTCTTCTCTCAGTGCCGTAGAATAGAGCTGCTCCTGTGTAACAGACTTCCAAGCTATACGGTCCCAGCGTCTTTACCAGCTTCATCTTTGATTAGAACAGTGAACCCCTCATACAGGTCCCACCACTGCCCATTTACCTCAGCACAGGCCTGCACACACTGGAGCTCTGTTTCTTAATATCTGATACAAATAAGATCCCTTGAGCAGCTGATGTGAATGGAACCTAGAACCAGGAGGCTGTAATATATAAACCAACATTCTTGTGAATTTTCACAATGCGTGTCTTGTCCATGAGCTGTAATGTTTTCCCATGACGATCAATGCAGATAAGGATGCCCAAGATGGTACAAAGGAGAAATATTAATAAAATGTACTAGTCAGATTTTTTTAAATTAAATGATAGTCATGAGGGCCTAAGGGATCACAAAACACCAAAATGGCTTCCTTCCTATTTGTTACACCACACTGGATTTGATCTAGCTAGACAAATATGATCCTGGACCACAAAGCAGTCTTAAGTAGCACTGGTGTGTAGCAATAGCCAAAAATACAGTGTATGGGTCAAAATAACAATTTTTCTTTTATGCCAAAAATCATTATGAAATTAAGTAAAGATGATGTTCCTTGAAGATATTTTGTAAATTTCCTACCATAACTATCAAAACTTATTTTTTGATTAGTAATATGCATTGCTAAGAACTTCATTTAAACAACTTTAATGATTTTTTTTTTTTTTTGCGCCCTCAGATTGCAGATTTTCAAATAGGAGTTGTATCTCGGCCAAATATGGTCCTATCCTAACAAACCATACATCAACGGAAAGCTTATTTATTCAGCTTTTAATGCCAAATAAAAATGGACCCTTATGACTGGTTTTGTGTCTTGTTTCTAGACACTAAATTTTACTTGTATGTAATATTGCATAACTTCACAGATCAGGACAAAAAAAAAACTCATAAACAACGTCGTTACACCTGTCACCAAAAATGAACGGTCTAAAAAAAAAGGATGTCTTCTGATCAATAAACGATCAATCATTTAAACGAACGCGTCAGGGTCGAGTCTAGTGTGTTTCCTTAAGCGTATCAATGTTATAAACAGGTAGGGGAGGGCAGAAGTCGCTCACGTTTGTTTGAGGAGCAGCCAGGCTCGTTCTCTATTTGTGGATCTATGAATGGGAGAGTCTGAGTCCACAGTTCTTCCCCGAGACTTGTGTTTGCCAGCCAGGCGCTGTGAAGCGTTAAAGGGAGCCGGTGGGTATACGACGCACCCAATGTGACCCATGGGGAGGAGTGGCAGGCAGGGATAGAGAGGGGCAAAAAACTGGCAGGGTGCGGTCTCAGTTCGCCGGCAACTCAGATCACTTGACGTGCGCCAAAGGACGTGCTCATTCAAAGACGGCAGCCGCAGCAGTCTCTCCTGAGTCTGACAGCTCTCTTCCAGTGTGCGTCGGAGTCACCCTGTATATCTCTCTCTCCTAGAATCTGTTAGATAAATAAATGGACTTGCCTGCTCGCTCTCATTTTGGTGATTTTCTCGAGAGACCAGCGTTTCGCATTCTATGGGCACTGAACACTTGGTATCACTGGATCTTTTCTCCGGCGTCTCTCCATGACAGCCTCTGCGTAAAGCGACTTTTACGCACGGACGATGGCGAGGATAAGGGTGATAAAGAAGTAAAAGTTTTGTCCTCCCCATCTTTTACCCCGTGGGGGGGAATAAGGATCTTCCGGGGGGTAGTTTCTCATTGATCGGCGAGCTGTGCCACCGTACCACTCCGCGTCGGAGTGCCCCGGCGGGTTGGGGTGGAATGCGTCTCCCCGTGGTGTTTGGGCTCCTCGTCGGCTGCGCCCTGATTTTCGCACCTGTTAACGAGGGCTGTGGGCCGGGGAGGGGACATGGGAAAAGGCGGCCTCCAAAGAAACTGACACCCCTTAATTACAAGCAGTTTAGTCCAAATGTAGCCGAGAAGACACTGGGAGCCAGTGGGAGACACGAGGGCAAGATCACCAGGACCTCGGAGCGCTTTAAAGAGCTCACACCGAACTACAACCCCGATATCATCTTCAAAGATGAGGAGAACACAGGTGCGGATCGACTCATGACGCAGGTGAGCGACACTTGGATAATGCAGCTCGAATGAATTCAATTATCTGCCCATTAGAAACACACTCAGTGGCTCTGATTCGATTGCGAGCACATTAAACCTGTTGCTCAGCGGTGTGCCCTTTGCTCAGTCCCACCGACGCGCTCTCATCGATCTTCACAGCTTTCAGAGGAATTGATTGCTGACAGCGGTTTGTCTCTTAAAATCGCTTAATAATAAAGCTCCGTCGATGGAGAATCTTGTGTTTTAAAAAAAAAATAGGTTTGGGCTCTTGAGTTTGGCTGAATGGTTCTTTGGGGATTTAAAAAAAGTCACTGAGGTTACGTCGCTGAGTTCTTTAAATCAGAAAACAGATAGTTTACTAAATTACTATAAAATAAAGTTCTTCCGATGGTCCTGTTTAACTTACTGGCTTCTCATTCGAGGAAAATCTAGGACCTGTCAAATACTTTTCAATATGCTCATGTGCTTTTCGTTGTAAAGTGTAAATAATTCTTATTTTGAATCCAAAACGTATATCTTCTAATGTAGGCCTACAAAAATAAATAATCTAAAATAACGTAATTTTCAACGTTAAAAATCTAAACGTTTATGTTACTCTTAAACTAACGTTTTGACTTATTAGTCATAAACGGAAATGGCTTCAAAAATAAGTAAACTTTCCATTTAGTATGTGGTTTACTTAAACAATTTATAAATAAATCATAAATGACTCACGAACCTGAACTTATGACTCTAACTTCCTTTCCAAATAATGAAACCGATATTGCCTGAAATTGTGGTTTGTTACAGTATATCTGTGCTTTGGCAATGAACGCTTGTTTCCATGCTGAAATATGAATTTGCTGTTAAGAGCAAATTTGTCTAGTGTATTTCTAAAGGGTGGTGAATGTGGTTAGGTTAAATGAGTAAAAGTGAATCACTCAACATTCTGGACACATTTTGTACCTTTTGGTTGTTGAAAAATACCTGTGGGATGGTAAAAATAAGTCAGTATATATTTGTGGGTTCAGGCATCGCTCAGTTCTCCTCATGATTCAATAATTTGTCATTATGTAATGTTTTACGTGGGCTCTTTAGAAAACAATCTCTAAAAGCATTAAATAGAGGTGCCTAGGTTAAAAACAAAAACTGTGGCATTGCATGGCATGGTAATGTGGAAACACAGGGGTTACAAAAACTATTTTAATTAGTTCATATAGGAATAAATTCAAATTTCTTTAGGAAAGCAAAACTAATTGTTGGAAAGTGTACAGTGGAAGACACAAAACGGGGTAAATGATAGGAAGGTAAATACTTACTTCTAAAGCATTACTTAAATAAGTGATCAAATCATCTTTATGTAAACAAGATCCTAAAAATACCAACAGAATTCAGTGTCATTTGCATTAATACTGCCTGTCTTTTGTCTTGCCCTGTGATGTAAGTTTTTTGTGTGTGTATGTGTGGCTGTTTTGCCCTTTGGAGTTATAACTTGTCTTGTTTGCGTATTTCTTGCAAAATTCCAGTAAGTGCAGGCCATCATCTTCCACGTGTGTAACCCAGGTCTAAACATCTTTCCTTGTTGCGTTCACAGCGCTGTAAAGATAAGCTGAACTCCCTGGCTATCTCTGTGATGAACATGTGGCCCGGGGTGAAGCTCAGGGTGACCGAGGGTTGGGATGAAGACGGCAATCACTTTGAAGATTCGCTGCATTACGAAGGACGAGCTGTCGATATCACCACCTCTGATCGTGACCGCAATAAATATGGCATGTTGGCACGTCTAGCGGTGGAGGCCGGATTCGACTGGGTCTACTATGAGTCCAAATCTTACATCCACTGCAGCGTCAAGTCAGGTAGGGCAGAGACTACATACACTCTTAAAAATTAATACTCCAAAGGGGTGTTTTTGCAGTGATGCCATAGGAGAACCATTTTTGGTTCCCCAAACAGTTCAAAAATCAACCTTTTTTAAGAACATTTGAAAAATCTAAAGAACCTTTTCCACTATAAAGGACCTTTTTCTGCATTTGAATAGTTCCATGGATGTTCAGGGTTCTACATGGAACCATCAATTCCAATACAGAACCTTTCTTTTTAAGAGCGTATATCACATTGTAACATTCAGCTATTGCTCAAAACTGTTGAGCAATACTTGGGTAAATGGGTAAAATTAGAATATTATGTGGATTTCTAAAAAAAAAAAGAAAAACAGGTTTATGAGTGATGGTAAAAACTGTCCAGTGTGATCTCTGATGTTTAAAGAGACTTCAGACTGTAAGGTTCATATGCGTTCAGTGTGTAGTTAAATCAGGTGTGTCCTATTGTGGTGAAGATGGTCATTTCTCATTAACTTGGGTGAGATAAGTGCTAGACCTGGGATGAAGGTAACAACAGGTAACAGACCACATCATTAAACCTTAAACACCTGCCTCTACCTGAGTCACCAGAGACCAAATTATTGGCCAGACAAGCGGGAAAGTAAAAGTCCACCCATTTAGTGTTTTATTGTCTTCTCTCTTGACCTGCATTGAAATTTTTTGGATGCTAAAAATTAACTATTGCACACTGAATGTTTGCATTCTTAAAAATGGTTTAACATAATAATTTAATTAAAAATAATAAAAATACTTATTTGTGCAAATGTCTTAAGTAGCACAGGCATATTTGTAGCAAAAGCCAAAAATACATTGTATGGGTCAAAAAAAATCTTTTATGCCAAAATTCATTAGGATAGTAAGTACAGATCATGTTCCATGAAGATATTTTGTGAATTTCCTACCGTAAATATATAAAAACTTAATTTTTGATTAGTAATATGCATTGCTAAGAGCTTTATTTGAACAACTTTAAAGGTGATTTTTCCCAATATTCATTTTTTTTACACCCTCAGATTCCAGATTTTTAAATGGTTGTATCCCGGCCAAATTTTATCGTATATGAATAAAAAAAAAAATTGACCCTTATGACTAGTTGTGTGCTCCAGGGTCACAAATGTTTTGGATAATTTGTTTATCTTATCACCTAGCTACCAATAAAAGTCTGTGACTTTATAACTTGTTAACTTACTTTCCTTCAATCAGTTCCTCAGAATTCATCAGATCTTCCTGCATAGGCAGTACAGAACTGTAGATTTGGACTGAAATGTCTGTCGAGTATTTCACCACTTCTAAAGAGGAATGAGACCGTGTGTGGACATATTTGAGGCCCTTCTGTTATCTTTCTGATAGAGCATGCAAACACAAGCAAGACCTGTTGTCTACTTCTGCTTTATCAAAGTCCTCTATAGGTGTGTTCTTCAGCTGGCTCCTTCAGGCACTTAGTTCGATATAAAAATAGAAGAAAAAAAAAATCAAAATCTTGTTTTTTTTTAACTCAAACATAAACAAAACGTTTTAAAAAAGTTTTTACGTTCATGCATTTCTGCATACGCATAGACATGCATATCTATGTGTGTATGTAAGAGAGAGAGAGAGAGAGAGAGAGAGAGAGAGAGAGAGAGAGAGAGAATGTGACTTAAGAAGTAGGTCTGGCTGCTAAAGTGCTGTGAGATGATTAACCAACTCCTTTGTTTTCCAGACGGCAACTCTGTTGTCCCCTTTTCTCAGATCTCTTATCTCAGCCTGTCTTATCACCTGGCCTTGGTACTTACCTTTCCCAAATATTTGTGTAGGACTCAACAGAGACTTGAGACTCATTCCGGTTTTTGTAGCGCATACGTCGCTGTAGCCCCTGTCACTTCTGTTCTAATAGGGAGCCGAGATTGAATCAAGTGGTTATTTATTAGCTTTTATTGCATTTTTACCCGCTGACTGAAGTCGTGCGAAAGAACTAATTAGCTTGAAGGATGGCGCTTGAAATGTTTGCCCACACACGCCAGGTTATTTGCCACCGCAACTTTGAGTTTGATTGGATTTTTATGGGTTTACAATGAGAGCGGGAGTGTGTTTGTACTTGGGTGTGTGTGTTTTAAAGATTGAAGTTTAATCTGAGGTGCCATTTGAACCATCCAGGCCTAAGCTTTAATTAACACAACCTTTGGAATTGTTTTTGGCTACTGTGCACATCTATGAGAGAACTCTTTAGTTCATTCTCTCTCTGTTTCTCTTTCAGAGCACTCTGTGGCTGCAAAAACCGGTGGTTGTTTTCCCGCGTCGGCTCTTGTCACCGTTGAGGATGGAAGCGTGAAGACTATGGACAGCTTACAGCCTGGAGACAAAGTACTCGCTTCGTCGGAGAGCGACGGAAACGGGCCGCTCATCTACAGCGAAGTCATCGCCTTCCTCGATCGCGACCCTTCCGCAAAGAAGCAGTTCTATGTCATTGAGACAGACACGGGTGCTAAACTGAGCTTGACGGCAGCCCATCTTCTGTTTGTGTCTGAAAGAAACTGCTCAGGGCCTGTGGCGAGTGCAGAGCTGAAGTCTGTGTTTGCTAGCGATGTGCTGCCAGGTCAGTGTGTGGTGTCCACACAAGAAGCAGGACAGCAGCAGGGACATCTGTCCCGGGTCACTAGGATCCAAATACAGGAGGACAAGGGGGTGTTTGCGCCGCTCACCCGCCACGGCACAGTGGTGGTCAATGGCGTTGTTTCCTCCTGCTATGCGGCCATGGACCAGCAGTGGCTGGCTCACTGGGCTTTCGGCCCACTCAGGGTACTTTATAACTGGGGAGGGACGGTTGGACATCAGGCTGTGGGGATACACTGGTATTCCTCACTCCTGCACTGGGTTGGGACGCGCGTGCTGGATCCAACACACTTCCATCCCTGGAGCATGATGGACAATGATAGATGAAATCGAGGTTTTGGAAGGATCTAAAAGAAGACGAAGTATGAAAAGTCCTGAAATGAAGAACGCAATCATTTATGACCCTGAATAGACTCTGAAAGACTAGAAAGGATGCTATTCTGTGGGTCGAGCCTTATTTGAGGACATTGGACTTGATAAAATTGATCTTTTGAACCCATATTTAACACTTTCAGATGGGTTTTCTATACTGCCTACACTGGAACATTATCACAAGTATATCAAGACGCACACACTTCCGTTCGGATATCTCTTATTCAGTCTCTTTCTCTTTTATACACACATACACGTTGACTGAACATATCGTTATAGCCGTACTAAAGATGAATTTGCTTTAAACTCAGGTATGCGGTGACTCAAGCAGACCTGATAAGGTTCGAGACGGAGGAGGAAGTTCTGTTAGAAAAGAAATGAGAGTACACACAAACACACCCATAGAAACGTACACTTTACAACTGGGTTAAGGCCTTTGAAACATCACAGAGCGGTTCATAATAACATTCGTATGGTCAGTTACATGTTTCTCACTGTAAACGTAGAGGTGTCTGTCCCAGCGTAATCAAGTATTTAATGGTCACATTGTACACTGTATTTCTCCATCTAGCATACATAAGGGTGTTGAGTACTTTATGAAGGCTTCATCCGAACAAGTTAAGAGTTTTCTCTGTGCAATGTGTAGCAATGTTTATGCCAGTTTATGTAGTCCTTATGTGTGCTTTATGCAGTAATACTCAGTTTCCCATACAACTTACTGTATTTATCTGTTTTGTGGCATTATTTACATTTTACTTAAAGATGTCAGAAATTATATAATATTTGTAAAACTATTTAAAGATCTATTTTTCAGAATTAAAGATTATGGAAATATCTGCCTTTGTCTTTCTTTAGTCTCTTGACTAAATTTCTCTCATTTTCAGAACTGTGCTTAGACACTTTTTCAGTGGCATTGGTTCCGGAAGTATTTTTTTCCATTCATTTTTCCAATAGGGATTTTAAAAAATAAAACTTTATAATGGCATTACAAGCCATGAAGCAAATCAACCAGCTGTGAGGTGAATCACATCATCACAAGCCTTTAAGCACAAAAGGTATTTTGAAAATTGGACATAAAGACTAAGGTTTTTACTGGATTTAGAAAAAAGGGAAAGAACTACAATTCTATGAAGCATTGCGAATTACATGAATTAAAAAAAAAAACATTGGTAAAAATAAACCATTACATTTATTGAAAATTTCTCTATATATAAATAGTTAAGTATTTGAGAGTAGGTTGACCAACTTGATTATGTTATTTGCAGTAATTCATGCAGTGGATGTTCTCAGCAAGATGTAATTTGCTTATTTGCTCTCTCATTGGTGGAATTTTCTGAAGGGTCATGGGTAATGGGTTCCCACTACAAATGCATATACCAATCATTTAAAAACCTTGGAGCTAGGGGTCGACCGATATCTGTTTTCAGGACCACTACTGATTATTACAGATCAAGGAGACCAATAATCGATATCTTAAACCAATGTATATGTCTGGTGTAAAAATAAAAATCTATGTCAAAATTCAGAGTAACAATGGCTCTGACAAAATTTTCTTTAAATGCTTTTAAATTATTTTATCGGCAACTCTATCTATTTATCTGTTTTGTAAATGACCGATACCGATAACCATAAAAATGCTTAATATTGGTGTTAATAATCGTCCAGGCCGATAATCAATCAACCCCTGCTCTGAGCTCAAAACAAGTCTTCTTTAAAGGGTTAGTTCACCCAGAAAAGAAAATTAGCTCATGATTTACTCACCCTTAAGGCATCCTAGGTGTATATAACTTTCTTTTTTGAGATGAATCCAGTTGGAGTTACATAAAAAATGTTCTGGCTCTTCCAATCTTTACAACGGCAGTGGGTGGGTGTTTTTTTTATTCAACAGTCTAAAAGAAGTCTAATAAAATGCTTCCATCCATAAGAAAAAGTGCCTCACACAGTGAATAAAGTCCTCCTGTATAGCGAATCGATGCGTTTTTGTAAGAAAAATATCTATATTTAAAACGTTACAAACGCTTTACCTCTAGCTTGCACAAGCCATTTTGGCAGATGATGTAGGACGTCGGCATAGCACATGAGCCAGTGAGAAGTGATTAACGCAGAAGTGCAGAGGAGCAATGGTCTAAAGTAAGGAAACTTTGCTTCCTTTGCTCCTGTAAACAAACGTTGTTTCTTGTAAGATTAGCATATTCTCACTGGCTCATGCACTACGCATACGTCCTACGTCATCCACCCGGAAAAGCTCATGCGGACGAGAGTTAGCGCAAGCTAGAGAAAGTGTAGATATTTTTCTTACACAAAAATACATCAATTTGCTACGGAAGGCCTTTATTCACCCAAACCCCTCAGACCCATGTGAGGCACTTTTTATTATTTAAATTGTTGAAATTGTAATCATTATTGGACTTCTTTTGAACTGTTGAACAGAAACACCCACACTGCCATTATGAAGTTTGGAAGAGCCAGGACATTTTTATTATAATTAATAATAATTATTAATCGTAATACTATTAACAAAATAAAACAATATAACTTAACTTGACCTAACAAATAAGTTAAAAAAAATTTAATTGTGGTGATTATTGTGGGCCCCCAAGTCAAAAAGGTTGAGAACCACTGCATTAATACAAAACTGTACCAGTCATAAACATAATACAATTTCTAAAAAGCTAACTAGAAGTTAAATACAAAATACAAAAATAAGAGTTGTACTAAATCCCAAAAATTCACCCACTGCTATCACAAGCATCCTTGTCAGGTAATAAGCTAGACATCTCTGGTACTGTCAATGAGACATCTTCAACAGGTGGGTTTCTGCAAGCACAGAAAGGGACGGTTCTCAAGCAGCTCAGGTCAAGCACTTTCATCACAGGTGGAGGAGGGTCATACACTGCATCTGGACTATGGCTGTATCCCTGCTGCAGATTGGCGAGAGACAGAATCTTCTTGGTGCCTTCATGTCGCACAAGACCCCTCTCAGACAAAGTCCCTAAATACCAAAAATCAAAGACATTAATTCAGACCTTTATTTTAGGAAAACAGTAAAGACATACATAAATCAGCATATGAGAATGACTTCTGAAGGATCATGTGACACTGAAGACTGGAGTAATGATGCTGAAAATTCAGCGTTGACATCACAGGAAAAAATATATTCTAAAAGAATTTTAAATTGTAATCATTTTTACTGCATTTTTCATCTAACACTAAATAAATGCAGCCTTGGTGAGCATAAGAGACTTCTTTCAAAAGCATAAAAAAAACCTCAGACCACTTTTGAACAGTAGTGCATTTCTGTCTTGTTTTACCTGAAACGGTGTGCTCGAGAAAAAAGGCCAAAACCCCCACAAAGAAAACGGGTAGGGTTAAAAGAGACTGGAGAAAAATGTCAACACTGGGTACACCTGAACACAAGAAGATGAAAATTCCTACAGTGAAACAGACTCATGATGTCATCATGTCCTTTAATGAAGCGGTTGCATTATACCATACCTGTGTGTATAAAACTAGAGTGAAGTCTGAACCAGCGTGGCAGAGCTAATGACATGAACACTGTGAAGCCGATGTTGAAAATGTTTCTCCCTGAGTCGCCGTCTGCATGTTGGAAATAAGTTATGCCTGTTGCTACAGCGAGTGTGTAGGTCACGGCAAGCACAGCACCTGAGAAAACAAGAGCACACACAAACATTTAATATACTGTATTATATGACTATAACACCATAGTCTTAACAAGCTCATTCGGATGAAAGCGTAAGTATCCACCTTCTTCTTCCCGTAAGAGTGGGCACGGCCATTTGTAAATTTTATATGTCTGGCTTCCGGTCTCATTCGTGGCCAGCTATTTTTAGCTGTACAAAACAAGCTTGTTTTGCAGACTGATACTGCAAATTGGTGTGTCTTACCATATTATGTTAACGTATTATCTTAATTATGAGCACACTGGTTTGTAGTGCAAACAGTTTTACAGTTTACTGCACGTTGTTATCCTTCTTGTTATTTCCCTACAGGCTACAGCGGACAATGAAAGGAAAGTCTCACCCATAGGCTTACTTCCACATTAAAGAATAAGGTTGATAGATTGAACTATGGGGCTTGAACCTGCACACTCTTATGTGGATTTGTGTATAGAGTCAAGAAAGCAAAAAGATATACAGGTAGATTATGAGTTACGAAGATGGAAAGTACACTACCAGTCAAAACTTTGGATTAGTTAAGCTAATGTTTGGAAAAAAAATTCTTGTTCTCAGCTAGGCTACTTCATTTGATTAAAAATACAGTAAAAACTGTAAAATTGTGAAATGTTATTATAATTTAAAATAAGGGTTTTCTATTTGAATATGTTTTAACATTTCATTTATTCCTGTGATGGCAAAGCTGAATTTTCTGCATCATTAATCCAGTCTTCAGTGTCACATGATCCTTCCGAAATCACAAACATGCTGATTTGATGCTAATTATTAACAATTATTATGGATACTCAATTATTAATACTGGTTCTGGTTCTTGTTATTATCAATGGTGAAAAGCATTTTTTAATTTTTTTGTAATGAACAGATGATCCAAAAGACAGCATGATTTGCTGATTAAAAGTATTATTTGTAATTAATGTTAAAACCCAAACGTTTGACCACAAAACCACAAAAACATTCAGCAGCACAACTGTTTTCAACACTAATAATAATAGAAATTGAGAATGATTTCTAAAGGATCATGGAGTAATGATGCTGAAAATTAAACTTTGCCATCGTAGGAATAAATTACATTTTAAAATATATTAAATTAGAAAAATAAACTTATAAATTGTAATAATATTTCACAATACTATTGATTATGCTGTATTTTTTGATCAAATAAATGCAGCCTTGGTGAGGATAACACACTTCTTTCATTTTGTGTCATAAAATGAAGAGGGAAAAGTAAAATGTAAAAATCTAAAATGATGCTTACCATGGATGGCCAGAGGGACTGTGCAGAGCATCTGAGCTAATTGAGGAGACACACCCAGAATTAACAAGAACACCCCAGCGAGCTGAACTGTGCTACGGGACCCAGACTGAGAGAAAAAGAGAAACGTCATGAAGAGATATTGCAATAAACATCAAAAAAGTTAATCTAGGCAAACTTGACAGTCACAATACCACTCTAAAAACCATCAAAACCGTCTCTTACCTGGCTGAGCCCAATGACACATGCATTCGGCACACTGCTGCACAGTCCTACTGGCGCCCCCATCAGGCCAGAGAGTAGACTTCCCAGTCCATCTACACACAGGCCCCTGTTACAGGCATGTGCTGGGGTCACAGGAGCCTTCAGGAGTCGAGCTGCCACCACGTACACAGCCAGAGAGCTAATGCTGGCAGACAGGCCTCCTGCCACTCCTGCTGCAATGCTTCTTCCAGACAGCAGGGGGAGTGCTGAGGCTGAAAGTACACAAGAAACAAAGATCAACCAAAACATCTGAGGAAAAAGTAAAATTTTGAGCAGTAAACAGATCTTTCAGATTACCAGGAAGAGGGAAGTCCAGCCAGGGTACAGAGTCATTAGAAAAGACAACGTCAGATGAGTTTGGGCTGTTCCTGGACTGAATGAAGGAGGTATTTCTTTTTGTTGAGAGCATCTGGGTGACCGAGGTAAGATGGACATGTCCCATGTGCACAAGTACAGCACAAACACCCCACGTTACCATCACAGATAGAAGTACCTAAACAGGATGGGCACAAAGAACAGGAACAGTATATCTGTTATTGAGTGTGAGCCTAAAAAAGTACGATTTTTTATGTTTTTTAAGTGTTTTATGCTCACCAGCACCAGCATTTGATCCAAAAATACAGTAAAGATGGTAATATTGTGAAATAGTATTACAGTTTAAAATAACTGTTTTCTTATTAATAATATATTTTCCTGTGATGGCAAAGCTGAATTTTCAGCATCATTACTCCAGTCTTCAGTGTCACATTATTCGTCAGAAATATTTCTAAATGCTGATTTAATGCTTAAACAAATGATTACCAATCTTAAAAACAGTTGTGTTGCTTAATATTTCTGATTATAATGAATAGAAAGTTCAAAAGAACCACATTTCTTTGAAATAGAAATCTTTGGTAACATTATAAATGTCTTTACTGTCACTTTTGATCACTTTAAAGGGTTACTTAAATTTTGTCTTTAATCACTTACCCCCATGTCGTTAGAAAGCCGTAAAAACTTTGTCTTCGCAACACAATTTAAGATATTTTGGATGAAAACCGGGAGCTTTGTGGCTGTCCCATTGACTGTCAAATAAATAACACTGTCAAGGCCCAGAAAAGTATGAAAGACGTCGTCAACATAGTCCATCTGTCATCAGTGGTTCAACCATAATTTTACGAAGCTGCAAGAATACTTTTTGTACACAAAGAAAACAAAAATAATGACTTTATTCAACAATTTGTATCCTCCGCTTCAACGTACCGCCATTTTGGAGAGTATCCACTGGACGCAAACAGTGTACGCTGTTCTCTGTCAGCCACAGCACACAGATATGTTTTCTACATTTATTCACACTTTAATTCGAACGAAAACAGCATATCCACGTCATGCAGCTGACAGAGAACAGTGTGCACTGTTGTGTCCTGTGGATACTCTCCAAAATGGCGTTACATTGACGCGGAGGATAGGAATTGTTGAATACAATCATAATTTTTGTTTTCTTTGCGTACAAAAAGTATTCTCGTAGCTTCGTAAAATTATAGTAGAACCACTGATGACAGATGGACTATTTTGACAACGTCTTTCATACTTTTCTGGGCCTTGACAGTGTTACTTACTTGACAGTCAATGGGACGGTCACAAGGCTCCCGGTTTTCATCCAAAC
The DNA here is from genome assembly GCA_033026305.1 of Cirrhinus molitorella. Lineage (NCBI taxonomy): Eukaryota > Metazoa > Chordata > Actinopteri > Cypriniformes > Cyprinidae > Cirrhinus > Cirrhinus molitorella. Next base: position 29,604,577 of record CM065122.1, on the reverse strand, counting down.
TATATATACATATAGCTTTTACAGGTTTGGGGTTAATGCTTTAATGCATCCTTGTTGAATAAAAGTGTTCATTTCCTTAAAAAAAGAAAAAATCAGATTGACCCCAAACTTTTGAACAATCATTTTAAAAATATTTCAACCCTAAAGGGATAGTTCACTTTGAAATTAAATTTTGATATGTTTTTAGCTTACCCAAGGGCATCCAAGATGTAGCTGTCTTTGTTTCCGCAGTAGTTTCAATTTTGATATTTTTAGGTCCAACCGTTCTTGTCTGTCAGTCATATAATGCATGCCTATGGTCACCTCACAAAAGAAAACGCACAGATTCAAATTAAACAGTCCAAATTAAACAATTCCACATCGTAAGTACACACTGATGACCTAAGACACAAAACGAGCGGTTTGTGTGAGAAAACAAACAGTAGGCTATTTATGTAATTTTTTACCTTTTGTAAATAACCACGTCCAAGTTGAAGTGCGCGCGCTTCTTGGTGTGTGAGCGCGCCGGCGCTACTCCCGGAAAGCTCCGGAAGTGATCTCGCACGTGAACGTCACTCATTGTTTACACAGAACAGAGATTGTAGGTAAGACGGCTAACAGAAATGGTACTCGTTTGCGCTTATCCGGGATGTTTAAACAAGAAATGGTTAAAAAAGGTATGTTTAGGGATGTTTAAAAAAGAAAAGAATTACTTGTGCTCGCGCAATGGATCACGTCCGGCGCTTTCCAGGAGTAGCGCCGGCGCATCAATAAGCCAGAATGCGCGGTCACACACCAGATAGCGCGCCCCCTTCAACTTGGACGTGATTGTTTACAAGAGGTAAAAACGATATAAATACTGTTCGTTTTCTCACACAAACCACTCGTTTCGTGTCTTAGTGTACTTATGGTGGGGAATTTTTTAATTTGGACTGTTTAATTTGAATCTGTGCGTTTTCTTTTGTGAGGTGACCATAGGTATGCATTATATGACTGACAGACAAGAACGGTTGGACCTAAAAATATCAAAATTGAAACTACTGCAGAAACAAAGACACCGACATCTTGGATGCCCTTGGGGTAAGCTAAAACATATCAAAATTTAATTTCAAAGTGAACTATCCCTTTAAAGAAGAAAACAAGCATTAATCTAGGTTAATGTTAATTTTTACATATACTGATACATTTTAACATTTATATTTATGAATTAACATCATAAATAAATGCTGCTACATGTTAAGCTGCACAGAAACACCCCCACACAGACTCAGATGGATGAGAATAAAAACTAGACAGTCAGGCACTGTCTAGTTCCACACAGCAGAGAAAAACCAATAAGGATTTCCCAAAAGCGAGATTCCACTACGAGCTTACGATCACTCATAAAAAGCATTAAACTGTTTCCCATAACCTTTGACAACATGCAACCTCATATTAAATTAAGAACATTTTAGCCAAAGATCACTGTAACACAAGGCACATCTTCGTTGGGAAACTTTGCCAAGATCAATGATATAATCTTCTTACAGGCAAAACACTGATCTAATGTACTGCAGGTTAAAAGCTGTAAAAGAGCTTGACTACCAGTGCAACACAGGAAATGCCATAAATCATGACTGAAGGTGTCTGTGTTAGACTAGTTTTGCAAGTGAAAGTAAACTTCTTTTTTGTGGAAAGTCACACAACATTAAAAAGTGAAGAAGCGCTTGCAGAAATGGCTCTCAAAATCAAACTAAAGGCTGGAATACACTACACCACATTTGGCCTGATTTACAGTCTGGACGAGTCAATGCTACATGTCAAAAATCAGAGCCAGAAAATAGTTTAGAGTACGATGGTCACAGGCTTTTGTTTCAGTTTATTTCCGTTAAGTTAGTTTGTGATTCCCAGTTTCTCTCTATAAACATTTACAAAGAAAGTCAGCAAGTGTATAATGCATAGTGTTTTACAATCAGTTTAGTCTTATAGTGTATTCCAGCCTTAAGTAATCCTTAATTTAAACTAAATCCCTTGATGTGACTCACAGAGAGTCTCCTGCAGATGGAAAACACAGACAACCGCAGAAAAGAGTGCAGATGCTGAGACAGGACCACCAGAAGAACAACTGCCCTGAAAAACAAGACAAAAAGGAAATGTGTATTTAGTGTTGCCTGTGAGGAAACACATCCTCTCTTAAATGGTGTTTCTATATTGTTCTATTACTAAAATATTAGAAATTACTAATGTTATAAAACTGCTGTTTTTGTCTTGGACAGTACACAATATGAAAGGCTTTTTAATGAAAGAGTGTCCTTACAGTGCAGCCATGCCCCAATGGTCAGAACAAAGCAGTGCTGCCTCTCTATAGATGGAAAAACCCAGAATGCAGAGAAGAGGAGCCAGAACTAATGGTCCACAATGTCCCAGTGCAAAGCCACCCAGACCAGTCAAACCCACAGCAAGCTGCACCATACCTGCAACCACAGCCATGCCTCTCAGCTGCACACAAGCGCGCACACACACACACACACACACACACACACACACACACACACAATACATCAGTTATAATAAGTACAGTATAACTTCAAAGGACAAACACTGACTTACTTGCATGATGATAAATTTGAACTATCAATATAATATATAAATATCAAATATTTGCTTATTTTAAAATTTTGGTATCATTGATATATATAGTTTTTGGTGATATCTTGAATTAGATTTCATTTAAAACAGTAAACTGGTGAATATTACTACAAATACTGTTACTCTAACTGTTTTGTTTTAGTATATTTTTTAAAATGTAATTTATTCCTGTGTTTTTCAACATCATTACTCCAGTCTTCAGTGTCACATGATCCTTCAGAAATCATTGCAATATGCAATTTTTATTAATTTAGTATAATTTATATACTACTATATTTTGAATTCAATTTTATTTGAATGTTTTGTGTATGTTTTCACTTTAATTTCAGTTAAAGTTTTAGTAATTTTGGTGTGTTTTGTCATTGTTATTATTTCTTTTGTGTGTGGTTTTTATTACTGTTTCGTTTCTTTTATTTTGTTTTAGTTTTTTGTAGTTCTTCAGTGAAAATGAGAAATTTTCAGTTAATTTCAGTTAACATTTGTTTTATTTAAAGTAACATAAATTAACTCTGACAGACAGGCAAACAGACAGACAGACAGACAGATATATGAATATAAATATCTATATATAAATATTTATTTTCAGGTAACAGTTATTTTATTTCAAATAACAGAAATGTTTTAAATGTTTTCTGTTATCTATAATAACTGATTGACAGTTATCTATACCACGGCTGCTAAATAAATAAATAAATGTTTTATTCCATTTTTTATTTGTTTTATGTAGTTAGCTATCTATAATAACTCTGATGAATATATAAATAAATAAATAGGCTATGCTTTTTGGCGTGGGATCTGACATTACTATGCGCTACTGTAGAACAATGTGACAATGGAGGGTGGTCTGAATGTTCAGCACCACGGACAGCACTGTGCTCTACCTCTCTTATTGGGTGTGCTGGGGCCACAGGCTCCTCTGGTTCAGTGCACTGCCCCCTGCAGGACACAGCAGTCCCTAACACACAATATAACCAGCACAAATCACATACTTTTTCTGCAGATGGTTTCACTGTATGTTCAATTGGGTAGATTATTAGATTGTCTTTGGCTTCATTTTGATTCTGCCATTCTCACCTGACTGACTAGAAAGCAGGGCCAGGGCAGGGATCAGAAAGTCCAAAGATGGAGCCAGAATCAACGGCAAGCTAAACAGAGGAAACATTGGACTTAACCCTATAGATGCTTTAGCGCAACTATATCAGCTTACATGGAAAGCAACAGGGTGAATGTAATCTTACCGTGATCCAATCCAGCTCTGCAGTAGTGTAGATATACCTGAGTAAAAAAGCACGTAGGCCACTATTCTCTCTTTGTCTACTTCCTGAATTAATGTATCCACAACCAGTGCACACAGAGAGGACAGTACCAACACATGCTGCAAGGAAACAGAGAACAAAAGAGACTTTTTTTGTTGTTGTGTTCAACATTAGCTTTTGAGAACTACATTTATGTAGTTCATTAGGTAAGATTTCAGCATTTGCAAAATATACAAGTATATTTTCAAGTTACAAAACAAAAGAATAAGTTTTAACATTTATATAACTATGATCAATGCAGCAGTTAAAGACCATGCTTTTATTAGACTTTACTGTGTTATACAACTTTATTAACTTGCAAAAAAATATAAAAATATAAATAAACTAATAAATAAATAAATAAATACTTACTTGGAGTGCAAGCGCAATATTCAGCAACAATGAAGGACTGCAATTCACATCTAGGTTCTCTATTCTTCCAGGCCTTTCTGGGTCCAAAGGTTTCTCTTTAAATATAGACAGTTTCTTACATCTGTCAGTCTTCTCCATTGTTTTCAGCTTTTTCTGTCCTTCTTCACTTTGGGAAGAACCTTAAAATACTATTTGGGCTGTCACTCTGTTTACAGTGTTAGCTAAATTCCTCTAGCTAAACTCTAAACTCTACTCCCCATAAGATGGCCTTTGACACAGTTATGCAACATGCGCTTTTTTCATCAGCATTACTCCTTTTAATCATTATCTTTCCATTGATTTAAAATAACAATGGATTACTGCAACAGCTTTGCCTGATATGACTTGTGGAGAAATCTATGATTTTGCTTGCCACTGTAAGCACTGTAAGTTTAGTGTTAAACAAACAAAACAAAAAAAAAATGGTGATTGCAGCTAATAAATGAAACAAAATTCCACTTCAGTGTATTTACAGAGAGTTAAAAAGTGCACTTTAAAAATGTCAAATTTAAAGCATTACTTTAAAATACATTATAAATCATTATAAGTGATATAATGGTGTCCTCTGTGCCTTTACCAACCCAGAAAACGTGAAAAAGGGGACAACCTAGTAAATTTTTTGTAAGCCTGCAAAAGCCAGTGAAAAAAAACAAGCTGCTCAGATTTTACTCCCCCGTGACATAAAAAGGGGATCTTATTATAAAATCTACACATTTCCACCCATTTTGTTGTCACCGCCATTTTGTTTTCACAAGCGACAAAGGTGTACCAGTTCTAACGCTATGGTGAAAGTTCAAGCACAGCATGCTAACTGTCCTGTTGTTACCTTCACTGATGAGCACAGAACACTGTTTAGAGTCCCAGATGTTTACCTTCACAGACATAACCAACTGTTTTTGTGTGTTTTTAAAATAAACTTGTATTTGACAGTTTAAGAGCAATAAAACATGAAAGAGAACTAGTTTAGTACTCACATCACACGTGACAGCCGGTTTCTTTGCACATGCTTCAGATGTATACACTTAGAAAACCATATATCAGAAGTTTAAACTAATATGGCTTTAAAACGCATGATTTCAGAAAGAAAGAATTTCTTTTTTGGCAGAGAATCTGAAATATATATGGAAGCCCATTTTCACCATGTAAGAAAAAAAATCATGCCTTAAGTCTAAATTATGACATACTTAAGTCATAATTACAAAATAAAATGTCGAAATTATTACTTACAAAAGTTGAAATAATGAGATAAAATGTTGAAATTGTGACTTAAAAAGTCAAAATTAAGACTTACAAAAACTGAAATTATGAAATAAGTCATAATAACTTAGGTCACAATTACTATATAAAATGTCGAAATTATGACTAAAAAATTCTAAATGAGGACTTGTAATCATAATTACGAAATAAAATGTTTAAATATCATCAAGTCAAAATTACAATTTAAAAAGTTGAATACATGAGATAAAAAGTCCAAATTATGACTCACTTAAATCGTAATTACGAGATTAAATGTCGTTATTATGATTTAAAAAAAATTGAAATTATGAGATAAAAAATTGAAATTATGAGATGAAATGGTGAAATTATGACTCACAAAGTCAAAATTAAGACTTTAAATCATAATTATGAGATAAAAAGTTGAAATTATATTACGCAATAAAAAGTCAAAAACGAGATTAACATTAACATGATTTATGTAAGTCATAATTACAAGATAAAATGTTTAAATTATGACTTAAAAATTAAAAAGATAAACAGTCCAAATTATGACTTAAATCATAATTATGAGAATAACTGTCGAAATTCTGAAATTATGAGATAAAATGTCGCAAATATGACTTAAAAAGTCAAAATTATGACTTTAAAAAAAGTCTAAATTTCAGGCAAGTGGATGAACCCGGAATATGAACGCAACACGCTGAATTTAAGAGCTTTCCTCCTGTAGGAAACAGAATAACCGCTAAACTGAGACTTTGCATATGTTATGTTCATATTCTGGTCACATCTGCTTGCCTGTTATGTATGTGTGTGTCTATATATAATTACTGGCATATGCTTTATTAGATATGTATTGAACTTAGTCCTCCAAAGTGTAATAAGCCAAATGAGTTTGTTTTTAGAATGTCCCGTTTATCATTACACCAGTATCCTGTGACCAATGTGTTTATAAACTCATTAAGTGATTTTTTTAAGTCAGAATTTTGACTTTTTATATCATAATTGTGACTTATAATTGTGGGGCCAGGAGCAGCAGCTCATTTGCCTTTAAGGAGATTTTTCTGCTTCCACTCAAAATATGCAATTTCAAAATGATATAATAAATGATTTGTGGGTTTCGAGCTGAAAATTCACAGACACATTCTGGGGACTTACATTACATTTTGTAAAAAGGGGCATCATTTATTTTGGTAGCATAGTGTTCTTGAAAGTGAACGATTTGTAGACACAAAAGATTATGTATGACAGAATTAATCCATGTTTATTAGCATTGGTGAGTTAGCAGGATACAGGACTGTAGAATGACTACACTCATGGCTTATAGTGGCGTAAAAGTGGCCCTGATTTCCCAGGCCACCTCAGCAAGAAAACATCAAGTCACTACACACAGACACACTTCTCATGGATTTAAGCATGCCCCTTTCACATTCACACTAATTACAGATATAGATATGCTCAGAGAATTTGAATCTTTAGTGACAAAACTCAACAAAACTACACAATGTTCACAGCTACAGGTGCAACAACACAACAACACTAGCAAATATCATAACTGCGCTCAAATACATGAAAAGGAAGAGTTTGTCCACCCACGAGGACTTTCGATTTAATTAAGAGCTTGCGCGAGAGGTCATTAAAGATGCATTGGCAGCTTAAATAACTCAGTAATCAGTCTCTATACAGATCACATTGATTTCTCAGTACTGGATACAAAAACCAAGCACGCAACACACACTTGCTTCAAAACTGGTGAAGCGTGGCAAGAACTCCCTCCAAGCTTGGGTCACATGACACGACCAGTTAGCAGGAGATCAGGGGTAGCAAGCAAACCAAACAAAAAGAAAACAAGTTCTCATTCAGCACAACAGATGACTGAAAAATCAATATCTTTGCCATACCAACTTCAGTTCAGTCCTTATAAAAGCTCGTATTCTCACTAAACCTGCTTTGCTCTTGTTGCTCTGAGATTGATGGTACATTCTGATCCTAACGTGAAAGACCAGCGTATACAACACTGAGAAAGACCCCGGTTAAAAGCCAGTGTTCATGGCACATAGAATCATTTTAACTCTCATTTGTCTCACAATGTACAAAAATAAAACTATAATTACAGTGTAAGAGGACTGAATTCATATTATGCATATTCTGAGTCACTTTTAAATGTTGCACACAAGTGAGCATTAATATCCACTTAAAATGACAGTATCTCTGACATGTCAATGAATACAATTAACAAAGAAATAAAAATCTGTGCAGAGATTATTGCATTTCATGTTAAGAAGGACAGAAATTCTCCTTCACTGAATATAAACCGCATTTTACTAAATGCCAGAGACAAATTGTGTGTATATGACTCCGTTTGGACAGTGAAGTACAATATTAATCACATAATAATAGCTGAAATGGCTTCATTAAAAAAGAAAACAAAATCAGTGGATAGTAATATCGTGTGTAAGGTAAAGCTAAGGGTAAAAGACAGCACACAGGTTCATATAAATATAACCTGAGCAAGAATCTAGGGTTAAATACGTCAGCCTCATTAGTGTCAACATTAACTGCATGTGGAATGACTGCATCTGTTTGTTAATGAGAAGGATAAAATAGTCCTTTAACTATATTAGTCTGTTTTATTTGTTTGTTCCCGATTTAAACATGCAGAAATGATGCTGGTAGATCTTTGACTTGGTATTACTTGTATGGCTTAATATAAATGTAAATAATGTCTTTTACTGAAATATGTAGCAGAAAGAGTACATGAAAGAGTACATTATTTTGAAAATCCTTGTTTATACATACTTTGGACTATGGGGGGCACCATATCAACAAATAGCGCTAGTAGCTCACAGAGTGCAACCATTTTACGTAATCGAATAATGGCGCCCCCCATAGTCCAGAACAGATATAAAACAGAATTTTCTAAATAACTTAAATCTTTCATGTGTTTTCTACTACATATTTCAGTAAGAGACATCATTACATTATATTAAGCTTTACAAGTTTTTAAAAAGAAATACTGTGTGCTTCCACCTGTGACACAACTATACAGATCATGCAGCTCAAATAGTGCTCAGTATTAGACTATTAGACTGATTTCTCACCATTTTGTGAGCTCATTTGGGATATGACTTTAAAACATTTCTACGCAAAATGTAACATGGTTAAGACTGGCTAGTCTAAAAACATTTACAGCAAGGACTTACTTTGGGTATGTTACTCCATCTATTAGAAAAGTTGCAAAACAAATTCCAATCTTCTTATACTGGCACCACGACGAAATATAAGTCACGGTGAAGACACTCAAAACAATGCAAAGACTAACCTGTCAACAACTTCCACAAACATAACCAGCAGATTGCCTGTGGCTGTGCATTTGTTGATGTAGTACAATTTTTTGTCTGCATTTTGAAGGGAAGCAATAAGGAGTTATATAGAAGGGTTAACAACAGATCAAGCGGATCACAGGCTCTCACATCCTCTGGGTGAAGTTTTCAGGAAAGACTCCTTTTTTCCCAAGACCTTTATTCTGAATCCAGTCAGACTCTTTGACTCCCATCAACCACCCTTCATCCTGTAAAATCAGAAATTCAGTTAGGAGATCCTAACACCAAGATCTCTTTCCCAAGAACTGCTCAAAACAAACGACTATACTAACCTGCTCGTCTAGGTTTTCATAGGTCACTACCAGCACCACATCTCCTGCCTTTAACTCCAACTCATCGGAATCATTTGCATTGTAGTCGTGCATTGCTTTCACCTATATTTACAAAAACACATGTCTCACTTCTGCTTTAAATATTGTTTGAAAGACCAATGTTAGTTCAAATAAAACATAGTTTGGACTTACTTTGAACAGGAAGGCTTCTGGCATCTCTACACTCTCTGTGCTCTCAGTGGTCGCCTGCGGAGTCTGGATTAAACAATAAATGTAAATACAACAACAGATATAAATGTTATACTTTTTATTAACGTTATATTAATAATTGGAATCAAAACATGAAAGGTGCTTGACAACTTAAAGGATTAGTTCACTTCCAGAATAAAAAATTCAGTGTAAATAGCGATTGAGGCTATTTACACTAAGTGCAAATAGCATATTTTCTCAACGATAGATGCTATTTACACTAAGTGCAAATAGCAATGGGTTCTATTTACACTTAAGGATTGTCTGCTATTTATAATACTTATTGCAAATAGATGCAATTATTACTATTGTAGTATATTAAAACAGTATTCAGTAATTATACATTGAGTGTAAATTATTGATTTAATTAAATGTATTAAATGGATGCAGCCTTATTGGAACAATAAGCCCTCCCTACACACCTACCCTAACCCTAACCGATGCTTTATTTTACAATTTTCGATTTATCCCTTAATTTTTCATTGAAAATCAACGCTTTATCCGATATTATATGAGATTTAAAAAGGGTGAGAAAAAAAGGTCGCCATAAGGTGGAATCGGACCCGGGTCGCCCGTGTAAAAAGACTTAACCACATGCTTTATCCTCTTCACCACTGGATCTGATGTTTGACAGCCATCTTTTGTAGTGTTGACTATCCCCATTACACATTGGTGGGCGGAGTTAGTGTAAATAGCCACTGCCAACAAGGCGGGCTATTTGCAATTAGTGTAAATAGACACTCCAAAAAACAAAACCTGGTAACTGATTACTCACCCCAATGTCATCTAAGATGTTTGTGTCTTTCTTCCTTCAGTCAAAAAGAAATTAAGGTTTTTGAGGAAAACATTCCACGATTTTTCTCCATTTAGTGGACTTCAAAGTGGATCAACGGCCTTGAAGGTCCAGATTGCAGTTTCAATGCAGCTTCATGATCCCAGCTGAGGAATAAGGGTCTTTTTTTTTATTTTCAACCACAAATGCTCGTCTTGCACTAGCTCGACTCGTTTTTTATTTTTTTGTTATGTTTATAAAGGGAGTTTGGCTTTCTTTCGTTTGCTTTGAAAACAATGGATTACTACTTCCGTACTTCCGCCTACACCACAAATGACCTTTCCAACTAGATTACATAATGCATGAGGTCGGGCTAGTGCAAGATAAGCATTTGTGGTTAAAAAGTCTATACATTTTTATTAATTTTTTTTAGAAAATGACTGATCGTTTCGCTAGATAAGACCCTTATTTCTCAGCTGGGATTGTGTAGAGCCCTTTGGACCTGAAGTCACTAGTCACACTATATTTTGAAAAATCCTGGAATGTTTTCCTCAAAAACCTTCATTTCTTTTTGACTGAAGAATGAAAGTCATGAACATCTTGAATGACATTAAAATTAGTCTGCAAATGCCCCTTCAGTCCACCAGAGGGAGTCCTCACCTGATTATCCGCATACACTACCTTCAAGTCTTTTTGTTTGTTGATGCAAGGTTTGAGTTATTTAATGACTTCCTGTTTGCTTTAGGCTGTTTTTTGGTTTTAATTATCAAATTTTTAGTTTTAGATCATATGCTAAGCATTTTATTCACTTACATCATTTACAGTTTCAGCTACTGCCTCTTCTGTATCGGCTGTCTTTTCTGTGGCCTGCAAAAGGGAAAGACCCAGAGATAAAGAAGGAGAGAGCCAATGCAGATTGAGGAATAAAAGGTAGAGAGCCAAGAATTGAAAGAGAGAACAAAAAGATGCAAATTACACAGCTATCCTCATAACATAGCAAGCCCAGCTGTAGCTGTTACTACTACTACTACTACTTCTACTAGCACTGCTACCAGCATTCTCCCTATTGCCATGCTAAGCATCTTCTTGCTCCCATCCAGAGGTTCCTACAGAAGCGCGACCTCAATATAGCACAGCTCAGCTCCTGTCAGCTTGCTCTATGAGATTTGTACCTGAGCCCCATCATCGTCCCACCCTTGGGCCTGCTGAGTAGAATCACTGTCATTTCCCTGCACAGGCTGAGAGCCATCATCATCATCCCAGGTGGGGTATGCGGCCGGAGCACGCACAGGTTGGCTACCATCATCATCCCAGGTAGCCTGGGTACCATCATCGCCCCAGCCAGAGCACACAGGCTGGGTACCATCATCGTCCCATGTCTGAGGCACCTCAGCTTCCTTCTCTGATTGCTACATGTGGCAGGGAGGTGGGTAGGTATGGCAGTGAGGGGAATGGTGGGGAAGGGCACATGTGGGAACCAGGGAAAAGCATGACCAGGGTCATTCAGAGTGAAGAAAGAATGAGGAGCCAGAGAGAGTGTAAAACACAGAGCATTTCTGCAGCTGAACACACAATAGTTGAAGGGCATCTAGCCTCTGTGGAATGACGTGGCACGTGCAACATTAATATTGTGGACAGTTACTAAAGCAGGACAGACAGACATTTACAGTCTTTATGTAGGAAAGCCTTGCAGTGAAAGGAAATTTAATGAAAAAGCTTTTTTTGCAACTGTTGGAGAAGGGCAGGCTGATTTCCCTAACGATTACATATTGAATGACATTAGCTAAATAATTCAAAGTAGTAACTGAGTGTCAAAATAAAATCTGTTCGAATGAAAAGAAAAGGTTATATATGCTTATATACACTACAACTTTGAGTAAACAAAGCACACTCACCTCCCATGTATCCCAATTCTGTCAAAATGCACACAAAAACAAAGCAAAATGAATGACTGGACAAAACAGATTTGTCCATTAGATTAAGAGATTTAAACTGATGTTCAATTACATGAATATACTTTGAATGTGTTATAATAATGGATAAAATAAACATAAGTGTTGTAGTCCATCAACAACACCAAGATCCAGACCATATTTCAGCCAAGACCAAGTTTAGACTCAGCCTAGATTCATATTCAAATGAGCTGGTCTCAACTAGTCATAGAAAATATGGTCTTGGACTCAAACTTGAGTTTGGTGTTGCTGGGATTCAGGAACTACAAATTTGCAAAAAAGCAATAATAACCTCCAATTAGTTCATAATTAATAAGTTCTTCTAATTTTGAGAGACCTGTGCAGCTGGTGTGGTGGCAGCCTGAAGTGAATCCAGATCCATATCTAGCAGATTAGCAGTGGCTGGAGCATCATACTGACAAAAAGGAAATGCATATATACTTTACTAAAGTTGCAGTCATATTAAGCAAAATTCCAGTGAAATTTTGCTGGACAAATAGCTCCATTGTCAAATGTGTAGCAATGTATGAAGCACAACACAGAAGTCACTTTCACTTTCAAAAAAAAAACATTACAAAATCTGAGTGGGGAAATCTTTGGGCCTTATGTGAAATTCCAGATTACATGGATTTCTATTAAAATGACTGGATTTTACCCACAAAAATTCGCAAAACGACGGTAAATGTGACCCCAGCAAAATAGTTTCACACTAGCATATTGCTAGGGTAGCAACTGCATAAAATATTATTAATGTAATGTAAAAAATACACCTGTAAGAGCATAATGTGTAACTATCACACAAAACATCTTTAGGGCTGGTTGTCATTCAGAATTGACCCTTCACAAACAGCTTGATTGACAGCCGATCTGACAAATCATAACGCTAAATTCATGTTGATGTCTTTCCACGGTTAAAATAAAATATGTCCTGATGTTCATTCATGTTTATTTTGTTCTTTAAATAAAAAGTGAAAAGATGATTGGTTCATGTGTCAATTGATCTAATTAGGCAATACAGAATCACGACATTAAAGAGCCACAAAACAGTATTTATTGTTTGAATTCCTTAAAAAAAACTTAAACTGAAAACAGTTTAAAGCTGAGACCTTGTTTCATACCAGAAGTAACCTGCTCTGTCTTGTCTGACAGCGTGTTGGGAGTTTCCTCTTTGTTCTGCGATGCATTTTTCACTGCATTAGGACATGATGTATAGTGTGACAGTGGCATTGTTTGTCAGACATAGCAACAGTAACTAAGGAGGGTTTTTTGTGAAGGGACAATTGAATTAAGAATGCCTTCAAATTTTGAGTCTTGAATTTGAAAAGGAGTCAAAAAGAAGAATTTGAATTTAAATAAGTAAAAGTGAAATGGATAGTGTAGTTTTTGCTTTTTCAGTATTGGTTACTACCAGTAGTAATTATACATGCAAAATTTCTATTACATCCATGGAAATTTAATTCAAAATATATTTCATTCATATTTATTGAAATAACTTTCAATTTCATATTTTACCCTAAAATGGAGCCAAACAACAAGCAAGCCCTTTCATTCTAACTCAGATTCATCATCCTGCTATTCAGATTACATCTTATGAACTTTGCAGGAAGTCAGTTTTCAAAATGTGTATTTTAGCCAACACTGGTGTATTTACAAGTAGCAGCATTAGCCTGAAGACAATGATTACAGAAGAAGGAAGTACTGCTGACCTGTGTTGGCGAAGTGACACTGATATCTGGAGTGGCAGCCTCGCCAAACAGATTGATAATGTTCTCCTGCTTCATATCCTTTGATGGAGTAACTTTAGGAGGTGGAGGAACTGCAGGCCTTAGCTGAAAACACACATAAATATGAAATATGGTTTCATATTTCATAGATAAATCACTGCAATATTTAGAAATCAGTGTAATTACTAATTTTGGGGTGCTGGTTTCAAAAATAGTGCCTGTTTTGCATAAGCACAAAATAACATGATAGAATTTTGTACTATTTCCTTTCAATAACCACTGCCACAAAAGCATGATTCCAGTCTTCCTCCATTTGTTCGATTCTCAGTTAATTTTCACAAGTATGAATGACATTATTTTTTGTCTAATCCTGATGGAACTTCTTTACCAATTGTAAATTAAAGGGATGAAAAAAAAAAAAAAAGGAAATTCTGTTCACCAAAAAATGAAAATTCAAACCTGTAAGACTTGGAAAACTTTGGAATACAAATTAAAATATTTTTGATGAAATCTAAATCTCTTTCTGACCCTACACAGACAGCAATGAACATGAACTATTTTACCAATGTACTTACTACCTTTCTGGGCCTTGAATGTGTCATTTGCTTTGCTGTCTATGCAGGGTCAGAAAGTTTTCCAAAGATTTGTTTTCCAAAGATGAACAAAGGTCTTACCAGTTTGAAACAACATGAGGGTGAGTAATTAATAAAAGGAATTTTCATTTTTGGGTAAACTTTGTACTTAGCATCATCAAAATCACCAGAATGTATTACTGTACATGGCAAATACAACACCATGGTGATTTTTAAATGCATACCTTGGATGGTGACTTGGGAATGGCTGGCGGTCCTCCTGGACTCAACGTGTGATTGGCATCTTGTGTTCTGTCACTGGAGCATAAAGTACAGATAATGATAAACAGTATCATGGCTATGAAGAGCCCCTCTGTGTCATGCTTTGATTAGGCTCAATCCAAGCACCAATGCTTCACACTGCAAGACCTAGTCTTTGATGGCCAGTGTGACCAAACAGCTATCTGGATATTCCAAGCCAGAACTGACATACTGTAACTACACTTAGGATAGTATCAAACAGGTATTCATGCAAACGCAGTTGTTTCCTGTGCAAAATCATTCTGCTCATGCAGTAAACTCAAACGCACTGTGAAGGCATCATCTAAAACATACAATTTCAGAATGCAAACCCTTTGCTGGAAATGATTACTGTATAGCACCTACAGTCTCAGGACTGCAGACGGACTGCACAAGACAAACCGCTGTCTAGGTGGGCAGCACTTGAGGGCACGCAAAAGCTTTAGTATGGAATGCAGAGACACACACACACACACACACACACACACACACACTCAATCACACAGCACTGTAGGGCTACCGCGGTTACCTCTTCTGGGCTGTTGATGTCCTCACCACTTGGCTACCTGTGTTTCTGTGAGAGTGGTGTTGGGGTTTGTTCATTTATTTAATTGAATAAATTGTATAGAGTGTAATTATACCAATACTATTAATTGCCATATGCACAGTTTAGACACTGTTTTGACGCAGAATGGATAAAAAATTAACCAGCACTGTTAAAATGTATAAATACAATTCAGTGCTTAAATGAAGCATTATGTATGTATGCTGCATATAAATTTGACTAACCTGGACATATCTTGATTTTCTAATTTCTCCAGCGTATCATTCAGATTCTGATTAATCTGTAAGAAAACATATATACAGTTGAGGTCAAAAGTTTACATACACCTTACAGAATCTTTTTATTTAGTACTGACCTGAATAAAATATTTCACATAAGACATTTACATATAGTCCACAAGAGAAAATAATTGTTTAATTTATAAAAATTCAAAATTTACATACACTTGATTCTTAATACTGTGTTGTTACCTGAATGATCCACAGCTGTGTTTTTTTAGTGCTAGTTTTTCATGATTCCCTTATTAGTCCTGAACAGTTAAACTGCCTGCTGTTCTTCAGAAAAAAATGCTTCAGGTCTCACAATTTTTTTGGTTTTTCAGCATTTTTGTGTATTTGAACCCTTTCCAACAATGACTGTATGATTCTGAGATCCATCTTTTCACACTGAGGACTTAGGGACTCATATGCAACTATTACAGAAGGTTCTGAAATGAAATGAAATCTGAAATGCTCACTGATGCCTTTAGAAGGAAACACAATGAATTAAAAAATGAAGGGTGAAAACTTTTGGAATTTGAAGATCAGGGTAAATTTAAGTTATTTTTGTCTTCTGGGAAACATGCAAGTATCTTCTGCAGCTTCTGAAGGGCAGTACTAAATGAAAAAAAAAATGACATTTACACAAAATAAGAAAAATTTACACATCTTCATTCTGTTCAAAAGTTTATACCCCTGGCTCTTAATGCATTGTTTTTTCTTCTGGAGCATCAGTGAGTGTTTGAACCTTCTGTTTTGTAGTTTGCATATGAGTCCCTCAAATGCCATCAATGTGAAAAGATGAATCTTAAAACCATACCGTCATTTTTGGAAAGAACTATTCGAAAATGCTAAAAAAAAAAAAAAAGAATTTGTGGGAGCTGAAGGATTTTTTAACTTATTTTGGTCAAATAATTTACATTTTGCAGATTCTGCAAGGTCTATGTAAACTTTTGACCTCCACTGTATTACTCATTCACCAGAATATTTACACAAAACATAAGCATAATGTTCTGTCAGTTGAAGTAGTTGTGCTGGATTCCTTACTTTTCCCATTTCTCTATGAAACTTCTCCTCCAAACCAGCCACACTCTGGAACGTATTCACATAAAAGCCAACCCGACTGAAAGAGAGCAAACACAATCTCAGCCCTCCATAAGATGACAACAGATCTCAGTCCTAAGATGGAGCACCCATGGACCATTTATCACCCATTCTATTATTATTGTTGATTTTTTTTTATCCACCTATAAATTTCACATAAACAAAATGAACTGTTACATGCTGTTTTACATGCGGATCAGACAGGTTCTTCCTGTCTAAGTAGCCGATTTTTAGCCAGAATTATCTGCACTGTGGACTATGCTAGTAGTCAAACGTCTTAGAGTAAACAGAGAAGATCTGTGAAAACAAAACAATAAATAAATCCAGACCTGTTCCACAGAGATGGCAGTTCCTCCTGCAAATCTATATTAATCTCCTCAAACACTTTCTGTGCCCTCTCCAGCTCTTCCTCTGCCTATAAACACAAAAAATTACATTACCACATGACATGGAGTTCAATAATCCTATTCACCCACAAGGCTTTAGCTGTTGAAACAATTTCCCTCAATAGAGCTAATTAAACATGATGAATTGCTTCACCTACCATATTTCATTTGTCATTTATCCGGCCCAAACATGCATGGAATAACCAGGTAATGACAAGATTCTTATCTATGTTGGCCGTATTGCCCACTTGTATGAGCAAAATGATGACTAGTGTCTCAGAATAGCTCAGAATGTAGTAAAATTAAAGGAAGAGGCTTTGAAGAATGTCGGTGGCCAAACAGCTGACATAAGCCATTGACCTCCATAGTACTTTTTCAATACTATGGAAGTTAATGGCTGCCGTCAACTGTTTGGGTACCAACATTCTTTAAAATATCTTCTTTCATGCTCAACAGAAGAAAGACGTTTATATCTGAGGGTGAATAAATGATGACAGAATTTTAATTTTCAAGTGAACTTTTGTTTAAAATTATAATGTGTCACCTGACTCCTGGAGAGGCTGGTTTGAGCCACATTATGGGCAGACAGGATCCCTTGAGCCCAGCCTGGAGCGGCCCTCTCCAGCAGGGAAGCTGGCTACATAGAGAAGAAGAAAAAAAACAAAAATGAATGAAAAATAAATCTCACATGCAAAATGAGAAATGTGATAAATATGCAATGACTGTAGAGACATTAAACCACAACATGACTACAAGAAACCAAATGGCATGGTAAATTTCTTTCAAAAAACTAGGGGCTGTACCTTGGTGATCTTGATTCCCTCTTTTTTCTTGCCTTTGTTTACTGCAGCATAATTGTGTCGTGCACTGTCATAGTCCACCAGCTTCCTGTCACGCTTTGCAATACGGGCCTAGAAAGAATTATACAGATATTAAACAGAAAAATCACAGCATGAAAAGCTAAACTACAGCATCGTCATGGGATGTTAGTACTTTGATATCAGGAAACTGGCCCAGGTAAGTGTCCATGGATATAAGCGCATGATCCACAAGTTTTTGATGGAAGTCTGTCCAAAGGAGGTCTGAATCCTGTTATACACACACAGTAAATACAAAATATTAGAATGGTGGAGACCATCTTAAATACATTAAGTACACGCCCACACACATTCACGGAGACTCTGTAAACTACAGACCAGCTGGATCCTAAGTGCTGTTAACTGTTGGGGCTAATTCTAGTGTCACTACTTGTGTTGTTAAATAATAGTCTCTTGCAGTTCTTGCTGAAAAACTATATAGCATTTAAACGTTTATAAACTAGCTATGGGAATACACAAAGGAGTTAAAAACTAATTTATAATCAAAACCCCTTGAATTACCTCCCATCTGTTTCCTCACTCCTAACATTCCTTTCAAAGAAAGCAGAAATTAAGTAAAAATGGTGGACATGTAGAATGGATGTAACACTACAGTTCAAAAGTATAGGGTCAGTAAGATTAAAAAAATAATTTATTTATTCAGCAAGGCCACATTAAGTTGATCAAAAGTGAGAGCAAAGAACCCTGAATGAAAATGTATCACTGTTTCCACAAAAATATTAAACAGCACAAAAATTGATAACAAGACGTTATTTCCTAAGCTGCAAATCAGCATGTTAGAATGATTTCTGATCATGTGACACTGAAGACTGGAGAAACGGCTGCTAATTTCAACTTTGCCTTCACAGAAATAAATTACATTTTAATATATATTTAAAAGGGAAAAAAAAATCATTTTTAACAATTTTATTGTTTTCTGCATTTTTAATAAATTTAATGCTGCCTTGGCGAAGGGTACATGTTCAAAACAAAAAAAAAATCTTACCAGTCCCAAACTAAAACAGTAGTGTAATATGTAATAAAAGCATGGTGAAATGACAGATGGGTGTGAATTAAAAACATTAAAATGGAAAGAAGAAATGCTGTAGGGGATACCTTTTGGCATTTCTGCCCTCAATTAGTGTTAAAGGAATTTTATGTAATTCTTGATCATCTGATTTACTCTTTACATAAAAAAAAACATTACATTTTCTTGGCGAGTAAATTTTTTTTTGTCCTATATTGAAATGATTTCCTTTTAAAATACAAGGCTAAGGCAAAACACAAATAGTACATCAGGCAAAGATTTGCTATTTGCTGCAAATGATTTTGGGGGAGGGCATTTTCATATTTAAAAAAGCCATTTTTGGACCAAGATTTGGACAGCGCAAGATGAGTCATCAATATTTTGGTCGATTTTACAAATACTAAAAAATCTGGAAAAACATGGAAGAACACGTCTTTTTATTTCCAATGATTTTGTCTGAATGTATACTTTATAAATTCAGACAAAAACAACAAACTTTCTCATATAACATTTTTAAAGGAATAGTGGACCCAAAAATGAAAATTCTGTCATTAATTACACTGTAAAAAAATAAAACACAATTTGCTGATTCAACATAAAATAATTTGTTACCTGGCTGCCTTAACATTTAAAGTTAAATCAACTCAAATATTTAAGTTGTCACTTAGTACATTTAACACTTAACATTTCAAATTAAACTTCTTTGAGTTGACTGAACTTAAAATTTTAAGGCAGCTAGATAACAAATTAATTTTAAAAAAAGCTCTCAGATTCATCAAAAATATCTTAAATTTGTGTTCTGAAGATGAATGAAGGTCTTACAGATTTAGAACGACATGAGGGTGAGTAATGACAGAATTTTTATTTTTTAGGTTAACTATCCATTTAAACTGTATTATTGGTACAAAAAGGGGGCTCAATTTACGCCTGAATTACTGTGAGAGTCTCAAACACATTTCACTGATAATAACTTAAATAACTTAAATAATAACCTCCAAGAGTGAGTCCACGTCCTTTCTGCCATACCAGTCAGATTCATACATGTCATCCAGGCACTCGTACAGATGTTTAGAAGACTCATGCATGGCTGGGGGAAACCATGAGAAAGAGATCAGCAAGGCTAAGAAAACACCATATTTAATTAATGTTGCATTTAAGTGTTTAAATTTGACAATCAATTTTCTCACTTTTCACAGCAGTCAAATAGGCCCGAAGGTCTTTCTGCAGTTTGGTACCCTCAACCTGTTTGAGCACATGATACAAAATTGAAACACAGAATCATAGACCAAGAGAATAAATCCAGAATAGGTTCCCAATGCTTAAACTGCTTCATATGAACATTTGAAAAAATAATGATTTAGAAAAACAATTACCAGCTGTTTGTTGAAGTTTATCACACCCTCTTCAAATGCCAGATCTTTAGTCTCATCTGCCTTGCCAAGCTTTTGGAGAACCTGATAGAAGGTGATTGCATTATTGACCATATTACTCATATATACAAATAAATACATTATTGTGGGTAGTTACATTTACAGTTTTGATAGTTGTGTACTACAAGTTACAGAAATATTAAATGAACAAGAAAGTGTTGTTTTTCAATGTACAATGAGAACTATTATATTTATGAAATGCTGTACTAATATTATTGGTAAATTGTTAATGTCCTATCTATTGCTTACAACCATGGCTGGGATAGTAGGCTATTTGTGTCTGCAAAATTGAAATTAAATCTCTCATTTCCTTAACCTTATTCAGTGACAGCTGGTGTGAGGAACACAATCAATAGTCAAAAAAGCCAGATCTCTCTCGACCAATTTAATCACTCTGGTAACGTTTATGACCACAATTTACTTTTGAGTTTGAGGAAATTAAAACGCTGTTGGTGCATTTTACATTAAGTTGTGAAAAATTAGGCTTCAGCAATCAAAAGTGGTGAAAGATGGGAGACAGCAGTGCGAGATGCAGCTGATCATTACTGTGATGAAAAGTCTGCCTCATTTCTGCGAATCGGTTCTTCAGAACAATTCGTTCGAAGAACCGGTTAAAAACGTAATTGCGTCATCACGTGGATCTCAAACGTTCCAATATGCAGGCTGAGGCTCATATTTTCGTTAATGTTAATAATTGCTGTTTATTTAGTTTATTGTAATTCCTCAGTTAAGTCTGTAGTAGCCATTACTAAACTAAAAATATTTCAACTAAGTTACTTGTATACTTTTCAACTTATACAAACGTCAAAACGTTCACTTACATCACAGAGTTCTCGTCTCATAACAAATCGGACACGAATAAAAGTGATGGTTCTCGGTTTAATAAACAACAAGTGAGCAGATGACTCGTGATTAGATTCGTGAACGATTTGTTTTGGGAACCGATTCACTAAAAAGATCCTATTCAAAAGAACGATTCGAACGACGCGCTCATCCATTTGAAGTGCTCTGCTGGGTTAATGCAAAGGTTCATAGGAAAAATATGGGTTAATTTAAGATTAAAGCACATTGAGAGCTGATGATTTTAAAGCAAACGCACAAATCCAGTGTGACAGGCGCAGCTTAACGTTACTTGTTTCCATAGCAGCCCCATTGCAATTAAACAAACAGCGATCTGTACCTTCAAAATTGCTTTATCCATAAATGTATTAAAACGTTTGCATATGTATGTGAGGCAAATGCACGTATTTTAGTATTTGCTGGTCAGTATATGGATGAGCCTCGGCTCTGACACGTTCCACGTTTTATACATCACGCCAGAGGACGCGATACACTGACGGCCTCATATGTTTTATTGTACTGTAAGGTAGATAACACTGAGATAAGTGTTGACAGATATTATGTATTTCATATATATCTGATGATTAAAACGTCTTACCTTTTCCTGAGCCCTGGTAATTTTTTTCTGTACATTGCTTGCTATTTTTCCTGCGGATACCCCTTTCCCCATCGGTAATTCAGCCATTTTTATCCGGATTGTGTTGTTTGCAATTAACGCGTCAAATTAGCATTTGATACAGTATATAATTCAACAGAGCTGTTTTTCCCTCAGTGCAGGTGCATTAAATTCTAGGCCTTATAATAACACTCGCCTCTGGAATAGAATGAACCTGCACAAGCGCACAGGATACAGATGGTCATTGACCAATGACAATAGCGCAGTCTTAAAGGGACAGTAAACTGTTTTTAATGTCACACCAACGAGGCCGTGACCCAGTATTTTAGGCCTGTTGTCGATTTTACAGTGGTTTTACAGTAAACAGTGAAATTAGAAATATTTATGTTGTATTAGACTTGTTGTATTGACCACCTGATTCAAAGCTGCTACTTCAAGCAATGCCATAAACAATCATAAAAACGGGACTCAATGATTTGCTTCAGTAGTCTATTTAAATCAGTTACATGTGCTTTAAATACATTAAAAAGGAAGAAAAAGGAAAATAAATGTTTGTGGGTTGTGCATGGGTCAGCCTCATTTGCGGATTGGCATGATGAGAACTCCATAAACTCCAGAGTTTCTCCGCAAAATCTCCATCACATTTCAGCAGATGGTTCTGATTTATTTGTGGTACACAGCCAGCCTCTTAGTGGTTCATGGATCAAACATTTATTGGAGCACCAGAATTAGGCAGTTCGGGGCATTTGATAGTTTGTGGTGAGACCTCAAAGCACAGCCTCTAAGGAAGCTGCAAGTGATGTAATTACTATTTCAAAACCAATTGCCATCAGTTGCATGCACACCAATGGGAACAAAAGGAAAATATTCATGTACAAGATGAAACATACACTAAATATACCAAAGGTGAAACCAAATATTGGTGTATTTGTACTGTGACACCTAATCTTTATCGTATACTTCATGTGTCTATGCGTTTTCAAATCACTTAAATCAAGCAAAGATTCAAATGTGACCTAGAATGCTATAGATATATAACATATAATTGGCAGGTAAAGATTCCAGAATAATCCAGTGGTCAAGAGAAAGTAACATGATGAATGAAGATTATTCTATATTTTCCAAATGTGGGTTCAGTTCAAGTGTTATTGTGGTCCTGTAAAGCATAACACATTTTCTGGAGGTGTAATACAATACAAGCATCAAAGGCTGTCTGACAAACCTTAATCAAATCAATCATGAGGGTATTTTTTTTTCAGTCATTCGTGTGCATCTATTTATCTTATCATGTGCACCTAATTCCCACAACAGTTTCAAAGTGTCACCAGCAGAGGGGGCACTTTGCACGTGTATCCATTCAGAGTGTGGCGTTCTTAGACATTTATGTCTGCAGGCCTTTCAGAGAGGTATTTTGTCACTAAATATTTTTGCCCAAATAGCCACGTTTAATATTTAATATTTCAAGTTATTTAACACCGATACAACCGTGTGCTTGAAGAGCATCTGAAATGCGAAAAATGAAATGTAAATAAAATTATGCAATAATTAGGCTATGTAATAGGCTACTATTTGCTTCACCGTCTGTGCTTGTAGCTGGAGTGGTTGCTATGCTATGCACCTCTAATGCTTGGCCCTGTATCGCTGATTGCAGCTATATTTTATTTAGTTTTTCTGTTATTTACAAAATAGTACTGTAGACTTTCTGGAAATAGAATTCTAGGACTTCATACTCTACTCATAATCATCTACATTTATCTCGATTATTGTAAATTCATAATCTTTGAAAATCAAAATCAAAACTAAAACCGTATTTTGATTAATTGCACAGCTGTTCTTCTACCTTGTAAGTCACAACTCCTCAGCAATACAGTAGTGTAGGCCTACTAAACAAATGTGAGCTGTTTGGGAAAGTGAAACATGATGAATAACTCAGGGAAATCGACATGGATGAGGAAGATATTTAAGGATATATGTTTAATATCCTCAGGTCTGAGTCTGTGTCCATCATACATTACACAACTTTATGTGAAATCTGTCAACTCAAATCTGCAGACTGACTCTGAATTTCAGTAACTAGTGTCGACTTCTCCACTCTGTAAGTTACATAATGTCTTCCAGGCTTTACATGTAGCAATAATAAAAGTCAAAACTTCTGCTGAATGTTTTCTGAGGTTCAGTAATTAGGTTGTGTAAACTAATATTTAAAACATGTTTTCTCTTATTATCATGTTATGTTGTGTTATTTTACTCACACATCAACCTGAACACATCAAGCATATGCAATGTCTCATTTCATTTCCATTAAATTTTGTTACTTGAGGTTCAGTAATTAGGTGTTGTGCAAATATGTAATTCTACAGTTAAGTTTCTATGTTTGTGTATTACATTTCATAGTTGACATTACTAGTATTGCACACTTTTTGTACAAATGAGTGGCTACTGGTAGCTCTTCTCCTTTTAAGTGAAGCTGTGGAGCCTTTATGTGTGGCTACTTCATGGGTCCTAGAAAAGCTAAGCGACCTGCCTTCCTGAGTCTTTTGCACACTGTACTAGGCATTTGTGCGCACTTAAATGGGGAGTGTTTGTGAAATGATGCTGTGATGAAGATATCGACCCAGTGAGCATTTTCTGTGGCACAGGTGTTGTACACACTTTCAGTGGATGAGGATTGTATTTAATTGTATTTAATTGTATTTAAGACACAGAGAAAGACAGAGCTGTGGATTGCTGACAAGCTACGCAATATCACGTTTATAATCAAATGTGATTCATCTGAGATTATGAACGTGATATTGCGTAGTTTGTCAGCAATCTACGGCTCTGTGTTTAAATGCTGCTCCATCCGAATGGACATGATGGAGATTTACTACTAATCACAGAACTGGCTTTACTGACGAGATGCGCATGACAGTCGCATGCGATTTATTGTGCAGCCCTAATTGTATTCGCTTTTGACCTGGGGACTTTTTCGTCATGACTAAATGTCTTTCTACCCCCCTAAAGGTCAGGCCATTTCTTTGGCTACTTTGTCTGCTGAGCCATCAACCTCGAATAACGCCAAGGCTCAGAGCGTCATTTACTCTGTTAGGACTTTGAGGATCTATATAGGCTGCTCGACTGTCTTTGGACAGTCTACCAGCTATTTGCGTGCTACTGTTGATCGGTTCTACGCAGATTTTGCTCATCTCAAGATAAGAAAAGAGCCTTCTGATTCAATTTCCCATTCATAAACGGTGCATCCTAAACAGGATATATTGCCCACCGAAGGGCACTTTGGAGTGAAAAAAATCAAGGCTGCAATATTAAAGTGTCGTTCCAAACTGAAGTGCTCAAAACTAGCCACTTCAAAGGGCCCTTTGTAATGAAGGATTTTAAAGGGTACAACTGATGGACACTTCGGACCCCCATGAGCCTTTAAGCAGATTCTTTGCATGATGATGGCGCCTCCGTGTGGTCACTGGATGATGACGCAGAAGGGCACTTCAAGAAACAGTTGTTTGGAACCCTACACCCTAGGGATGGCTCAATAAAATAATTATGGCTTTGGTATGAGATAAGTAAATTGAAAACTATTTAGTAAGTAATGTTAACATACTAAACATGTATTAATTTATTTTTTACCTATATATTGATAAGTGCTGTAATACTGTTAGGTCAGCTTACCTAAAGAACTACTATAAAGTGTTATTCTAGCAGTCAAAGTATTCAAAATAACGTTATTATCCCTCTCTCTCCAGTTGTTTTCAGATTTCAGACTCTGAAAAAGCATTAAACATATCTCTTTCGGCTGCTTCATATTAGCGGTTGACGGTGTGGGAAAAACATTCCCTCATATTTTTGATACTAAAATTAATATAGCAAAACTCTTACTTCATTTAAATTAAGTTATTGCAAATTTGATTGTTTGAAATGCAAGTGCAAATATTATGTGGCCAAACAGGGGTCTAGAATTAGGGGGGACGCAGGGGGACGTGTCCCTACCAATATCCAGCGACTGCCAAACTGTCCCTAGCAATAATTTTGATCAAACTAATAAATATATGTACAGTGGATATAAAAAGTCTACACACCCCTGTTAAAATGCCAGGTTTATGTGATTTAAAAAAAAATAAAATACCACAAATAATTTCAGAACATTTTCCACCTTTATTGTGACCTATAACTTGTACAACTCAATTGAAAAATAAACTGAAATCTTTTTTTCTGTGGAAAGTAAAAATAAAAAACAAAAATAATGTGGTTGCATTAGTGTACACACCCTTAAACGAATACTTTGTTGAAGCACCTTTTGATTTTATTACAGCACTCAGTCTTTTTGGGTATGAGTTTATCAGCATGGCACATCTTGACTCGGCAATATTTACCCACTCTTCTTTGCAAAAACACTCCAAATCTGCCAGATTGCGAGGGCATCTCTTATGCACAGCCCTCTTCAGATCACCCCACAGATCTGGGCTTTGGCTGGGCCATTCTAAAACTCTTAAAAAAAAAAAAATCTTTTTCTTGTGAAGCCGTTGTTTTATTGATTTGAATGTATGCTTAGGGTCATTGTCGTGCTGAAAGATGAAGTTCTTCTTCATCTTCAGCTTTCTTGCAGAAGCCTGAAGGTTTTGTGCCAATATTGACTGGTATTTGGCACTGTACATAATTCCCTCCACCTTGACTAAGGCCCCAGTTCCAGCTGAAGAAAAACAGCCTCACTGTGGCTATGGTGTTCTTTTGGTGATGTGCAGTGGTGTTTTTGTGCCAAACATACCTTTTGGAATTGTGGCCAAAGAGTTCAACCTTGGTTTCATCAGACCATAACGCATTTTCCCACATGCTTTTTGGAAGACTTCAAATGGGTTTTTGCAAAATTGAGCCGGGCTTGGATGTTTTTCTTCGTAAGAAAAGGCTTCCGTCTTGCCA
Source organism: Cirrhinus molitorella (assembly GCA_033026305.1). Classification (NCBI taxonomy): domain Eukaryota; kingdom Metazoa; phylum Chordata; class Actinopteri; order Cypriniformes; family Cyprinidae; genus Cirrhinus; species Cirrhinus molitorella. The sequence continues at coordinate 29,577,835 of CM065122.1, read as the reverse complement.
CCCTACCCCACAGCCCAGACATATGAAGAATACGGGTGATTGTCGTCACATGTACCACACAACCAGTACTTGCCAGAAATTCCTGCAGCTCTTTTAATGTTGCTGTAGGCCTCTTGGCAGCCTCCCTGACCAGTTTTCTTCTTGTCTTTTCATCAATTTTGGAGGGACGTCCTGTTCTTGGTAATGTCACTGTTGCACCATATTTTCTCCACTTGATGACTGACTTTACGGTGTTTCATGGTATATCTAATACCTTAGAAAAAAATGTGTACCCTTCTCCTGACTGATACCTTTTAACAATGAGATCCCTCTGATGCTTTGGAAGCTCTTTGCGGACCATGGCTTTTGCTGTGAGATGCTAGGAAAATGTCAGGAAATGCCTACTAGAACAGCTGAACTTAATTAACTTTAAATGATGGCAGATGTACTGACTCCTATTTAACATGACTTTGAATGTGATTAGTTCATTCTGAACACAGCCACATCCCCAGTTGTAAAAGGGTGTGCACACTAATGCAACCACATTATTTTAGCTTTTTATTTTTATTTCCCACTGAATAAAGATTTCAGAGTTGTACAGGTTATAGGTCACATAAAAGGTGGAAAATTTTCTGAAATTATTTATCATGGTCTATTTTTTTTAAATCACATAAACCTGCCATTTTAACAGGGGTGTGTAGACTTTTTATATCCACTGTATTTGTTTTTGTAATTTCGTACGCATCCGAAAAGTAATACTATTGATAGTACATAAGAAGTTAAAGTAAATAGGCTATGTTAGAAAATCACGCTTTCAAGGATGCGCATTTAATACATGGGCAGAATGTACCCAGATAGAACACGTACGTCTGCAAGACGTCTGTTAAAGATCTCTTGATCTGAAAAGCATCTGCTGTGTACAAACGTCTGGCAGACATCTGTAAGATGTCAGTTTTACATACATTCTAAATCAGAAACATCTTAAAGACATCTTATAGACGTCTATTTGACATTTGATAGGAAACATCCAATAGACGAATTGCAGATTAGCAAACTACGTCTTGCAGATGTAAATGCAGACGTCAAATAAACGTCTCCGAGATGTACGTGTGCTATCATCAGGGTAGTCACGCACCTGACGAGAAGCAGCGCCGCGTTGAGAACAACTCACAGGTATTGCCCCCAATTTAAGACAGCAGTCTTTATATATAGAAAGGCATAGTCTTCCTATATATAAAGTCTATATATAATGATGTTTAAAGTGATATTTCCACAATAGCCTAAACAATTTTGCCCAAATCGTAACATGTACTAATAAAAAACTAGTCTAACTTGTTTAACAGAGAGACATAGGTGTCAGTGAAGAGTATGCAATGTGACACATAGGGCCATATAGGTGAATAACACAAAATAAAATAAAAATGATTTTGTGCAGTTAGTGGGAAAATATTGTGCAACACTTTTTGCTTTAGCACCTGTTTTATGCGCGGTCTCACTTCATTTATCTGCTAAAAAATGAAGGTTGAAGTGCTGTTGCATGGAAAGTAGTTTGAAATTTAATGGTGGTTTTGTAATTTAAAACATGGACGTTAGTTTGAATTTTGAATAATTTTGTAAAAATGTTGTGGATTTCACGTTAATTTGTACACATAACCTGAACACTCATTTTATTTTAATTGAGAGAAAAATATATACATGCCTATATAAAATAAAAAAAACTATACTCTATGACAATATGGAAAAGAACCTTAAATATTCCGAGAGAAAAGACATTTTGCTCATAAACTTTATAATTTTACTGCCGTTTCAGAGGGTTGTAGGGTTTTGTCTCTCTGAAGCGTATGCTGTTGTATTGATACAGCTACCACGCAAGAGGGCGATAGTGCTTCATATCTTACGCTGTTGAAATTAGCAAATTCAGCCTGTTGCAGATGCCAAAAACCTGAACGGTGTACCATACATCGCACCAGCAACAGCCATCCCTGCACAGATTAACAGGTATAGTATGCATATACAAAGTTTTTTTAATGGCCATTGGTCTATTCAGACGAGTCGAATAACATACTATAACATTGATGTTCTTGAAGCTTCTTTTTTATTAATAGAATCGTGTCATGTTTCAGCACTAGACAGCGCCAGAAATTAGTCAACACTTTCCTGTGACACATAATTCTTAAATAAGAAATGTGCCATCTTATGTTCTTTATATAATTAGAAAACATCTGTTTATGTTTTGTATTATAATTGACACATCAGGATTGTATGTCTCATAGTAGCCTATAATAAAGTGAGTACATATAACTCACACTTCAGAGAAAAAAACAACAACATTATATTCAGAAGCCCAAACCAAAAATATGGAATATGGTGCAATTATTTATACAGGCAAAAATCTTAAATTCTGCATGTAATGTAAATCACTGAGACCTTTAAAACTGTATAGTAGACTACTTACATACAATACATATCAGTTGGCATAAACATTTGGTACATGAAAATTAAAAAAATTTAATAAATATAATATAATATATAATAAAAAATAAAAGCGCAAGAAAGCTTAAGATAATCCGTTTATTTTTGTGTATGTTTTGAAATACAAGAATGTAGTCTATTATTTTTATTATTTTTATTATTTTTTATTTTTTGAAAAAAGAAAACGTTGCAGCAGAGAAAAACATAAACATTGTGACAGCTTTGTGACAAACATTCACCATACAGCAAATTGCAGTTTGCATCAGCATTTTGTTATTAGTTATTAGAAGGCTGTCACTCACGTTACGTTGCAAGTTTTGTGTTTGCATTTATTTTCCCCACGTACAGTAACATTGTTTACACTAACATTTACACATCTAAAAAAAGTATATCCTTATATGAATGGCCAATTTGATAAAACTAATACTGAAAGGGGTGCACAATGCTTCAGCTTCATTCACTGAGGCCCCCATTGTGCACCTCCCCCCACTCTTAAGTGAATGGTACACTCCAAAGACAGGGAGCATGTGAATCAAAATGAAAACACTGAGTGCCATCAGATATACACTAGAAAGAAAGGAAGCTGGAGGGATACCAAAAATATGGTGATACCGAATCAGTTAGAACGCATCTGAACTACATCTAACAAATAATGTGAAACACTTCCATACTGTAGGCTTAACGTCGTGACACACCAGTTGTCTTAGTAGATCACAGACCGGATTCTGAATGCTTCGGAATGGGAAAAAAGCTTCGCCACAAAGGATGCTAAAACTGAGTAATCAGCGCTTCGTGTAAGCAATTCAAATTTCTGATCTCGAGGTGTCACAACGGTGAGTTTTGTGTTTTTTTCTTCATTGTGCAAATCATTTATTGTTTAGATTTTTTAAATCTTTTTTTTTTCTTGTAACCAAAGTTTTAAATCCTTAATATATCGTGAAAAAAATAATTCAAGATGTTTTCCTGACAATACACTAAACATTGAATATGAATAGGTTATATGTTGGAGGGTTTGTTCAGTCCTTTGTCCACAATGCGTTTGATTATGGTGGGCTGCAATACAGTGTTAAAATGAAGTATCACAAGACAAAGGAGGTTTTAAGAGTGTTGTCTCAGATTTTTCCCTCCATTTATGTCTATATGTGATCATTTTTGGCAGCGGACTCGTTGTCGTTGAGCCATTGTCCAGCCCATTGTGTGCGTGTGTGTGTTCTTTTGTTTCTCGCTCAGTATACATTATGCCGTATGTGGTTGTTTTTGTCCACTAGTGTGTATAACACAGTACTGTGTCATGGGAGCAGCAGCAACAAGCTGCTATCACAATAGGCACTGCTACAGTACATGATTGTATAGAAACGTTTTTCACAAACACTTATTGGGGTATCCGTGAAAACAAGCGGGATCTAGAGCTCGATTGCTGTGGAACGAGTCACGTGTTCCTCACGACAGAACTCGCTTATTGTTTTGTTATGTCGTCACTGTAGTAATCCTGTACCCACAATTTACCAATAAAATATTTCTGGATGAAGGATTTACATTACATTATATTATATCTGAGGTGACTCTTTGGTTTTAATATTACCTCAGTTTGTTTGGTTACATAGTTTTTTTGTTCGTCTTTTGTTTATTTGTGTTGCTTGTCTAAGGTATACTATTTTAAGGGTATCAAAAATGGCCTAAAGATAAGCACCTGAAGTGTTCAGTTGAAGATTTGACTGATATTAATAGATTTGTGACAGATATCTTTGAGATACACTACCAGTCAAGTTTTTGAACAGCAAGATTTTAATGTTTTTTCTCTTCTGCTCACCAAGCCTGCATTTATTTTTTCCAAAGTACAGCAAAAATTGTGAAATTTTGAAATATTTTTACTATTTAAAATAACTGCTTTCTATTTGAATATATTTTAAAATGTAATTTATTCCTGTAATTTAAATCTGAATTTTTTTAGCGTCATTACTCCAGTCACATGATCCTTTAGAACAGTGGTTTTCAATCCTGGTCCTGGGGACCCCACTGCTCTGCACGTTTTGTGTGTCTCCTTTATTTAACACACCTGTTACATTATAAATGTCTTTATCATCACTTTTGATCAATAAAAAAAATGAGATAATGATACTGAGTGAATACTGTTGACACATATTATCCATCCATCAAATAGTTTTACTTCAAACTCACTAAAATCCCAGCCTTGGGCCAATCAGAAGTGCCGGTAGAAACATATACATTGGAGACTGTTAAAAAATGCATTTTTAAAAGAAAGACGTCAGATAGATTTAGAGGCTTTAGCAACTGAACTCTTCATATATATACTGACTCCAAGCTTTTGAATGGTATAGTGTATAAAGTTACAAAAGCATTTTATTCCAAATAAATGCTGATCTTTCTATTCTTCAGATAATCCTGAATAAATTGTACTCAGCTGTTTTAAATATGTTTCTAGAACATGCAAATCAGAATATTAGAGTGATTTATGAAGGATCATGTGACACTGAAGACTGGAGAAATAATTCTGAAAATTTAGCTTTGATGTTTGATCACAGGAATAAATTAAATTTTAAAATGCATTCAAATAGAAAACAGTTATTTTAAATAGTAAAAATATCTTAACATTTTACTGTATTGCTGTACTTTAGATCAAATAAATGGTTTGGTGTGAAGAAGAGACTAAATAAAACATTAAAAATCTTTCTCTTCAAAAACTTTTGACTGGTAGTGCACCTTGGGACTGATATCTGATAGATTGATTATTTTAATAATTTAAAGCATGAGAAAAAATAGGTTCATACATTAATTCAAACCAAGTGCAAATTCCAGCGTCATGCTCAAAAGACTTCAATACAATTAACTGAAAACATTCTGCTTGCCTCTTAACATTTCAGACCTTTTTTGATGAAAAACAGCTTTTACTGAGGAAAAAAAAACACATGTAAAAGCACTTAATGCTGATTTGCTGAACACCTCCAATGTGGCATAGATAATTGATATATTAGAAAGGCTGGTCATTGTCCAACCATCTATCCTTTATGAAACAGTTATGAAAAAAAACAAAGCTTTTTCCACAAACAAGGCAGGAAAATATTGTTAAAAAAAAAAAGTAAAAAAATGTTCTCATCTGATTAAGGATTACAATACAATCATAAAAACATCCAGACATGAGGCTCAGCTGTGCGAAACAATGCCCCAACAAATGAAGGAAGGTTAAAATAATGGGTGGGGTGAAAAATTTTTTTGAAGAGAGTGAAGTTGTATAAAAGCTAAGTGCCGTTTTCCATAGCGATGAATATTATGTAATAATAGATGCATGAAGGAAGCAGCAGTGCCCCTCAGAGATCCATGTCTAATTGAGTCAGACTGCAGCACACCAAACATTTCTGTCTTTGATTTGAGAGTGGAAGATGAAGCTCGAAAGAGTGAGCTGATGTGAAAGAATGAATGGTTTTGGATATTGCAGAGAGACGAACGCATAATGATAGGCCAGAGCAGAGAGGACGGAAAGAGACGCGTAGAGAGGTGAGTGGGAGAAAAGTCGATGATAAATCCATTTCACTGCTGCTCTGCCCAGTAATCATAGTTTCTGCATACAGCAACACTTCTGAAGCTGGCCATATTAAACCAATCAATAAGACCATAAGTGTTAAATTCATACTATAAATCTATATATATATATATATATATATATGCATTTATATATGAATATTGGAGGACAGAGAAATGCTTGCTGTTTAATTCATAGTTCTCTTGCTATACTATTCACAAAAGGCCAGAAATTTTCATGCAGTTTATCTGTAATCGTTTTTGTGGCAATGCATTTTCCATTTCATCTGCTGTCTCCTTTGTTCAATCTGTTCTTGCACCGATCTACTGTAGAATTTGCTTTCCATCTCTATCTCCCATTTGTCTCTGATCAGATTTTCTGTCTTCTGCAAGCAACACGTCTTTGTGCGTGGGAAAGAATACTGGCAGATTAGAAATGTCTCATAGGCACGTCACTCATCTTTTGTTCGTCCTTGGCTTTTAAAAGACTTTGAATGTCTCTATCTAAGCTTGTACTCCATAATATGATACATTAGAGCAGATGTTTGGTGAGTCATGTAATGATATAATAGCCAGGCAAAATATCCCCTAGTGAATATTGCACATCTATCTACTGATCCCCTGCCATGCCATTGAGATTTATGGTTTAAATTAGCACACCACCCTGTGTTCTTTACTGTGGATGTGAGAGCTGAGTGTCTTTCTTTGTTTGGCTTTACAATGCTCTCTCAAGTGGAAGAAGAAATATACTAGAGCGATTTTATTATCAGCTACATTTATGATGGATGCATTTCTGAAGACTTCATTTATCAAATCAAGCCAAATTTAAAGCTTCTTAGCAGGTCAGAAAGTGGTTTAAGCAACAGATGACGGTTAAGCTAATGTTTGCTTTTAGACTCCAGTGTTGATTTGCAGTCATCATGTTGGACTTGGCTGAGGAGGGACACTTTAATCTGAGAAAAGCCTATTTAGATCTTCATCTCGCAGTCTCATCTCCAGCGAAAATCACTAGAGGACTGCAAGGCATCAGTTCAAAGAAGTGAAATGGGTATTTATATCTTGAAGATGTTGCTTGGCTTTGGTGTTGGTTAAATCAGGAGTTGTGATTAAAAGCTAGAATAAAATGGTGACAAAAGAGGCTAATTCTTCCTCCTGGCACTTCTTGAAGTAGAAAAAATTTACTGTGGGACTTGATTTTGTTAAGTCATTCTATTGCTGAGTTTCATTTTGATGCATCAGGCTTCTGTGGCTCATAAAGTATGAGAATATAGAGCTCAGGAGAATTTGAACCAAAAATATGCAATTTGGTGCAGTTGCTGATATTTATATGGCTAAAAATAAGGACATTTTATTGTATACATTACATTAAGATTTGTAATGTTCTCTTCTGCTCACCAAGCTTGTATTTATTGATCCAAAGTACAGCAAAACTAGCATTTTGAATATTTTTACAATTTAAAATAACTGTTTTCTATTTGAATATATTTTAAAATGTGATTTATTCCTCTGAATTTTTAGCATCATTACTCCACATGATCCATCAGAAATCATTCTAATATACTGATTTGCTGCTCAAAAAAACATTTATTATTATGTTGAAAACAGCTGAGTATATATTTTTTAGGGTTTTTTGATGAATAAAAAAGTTCGGAAGAACAGCATTTATCTGAAATCTTTTGTACCATTATAAATGCTATTTAGCAAAAAAAAATAAAAATAAATAATAATAATAATAATAATAATAATAATAATAAAAACATAATAATAATTATACTGACTCCAAGCTTTTGAATATGGTATAGTGTGAAATGTTACAAAAGCGTTTTATTTCAGATAAATACTGATCTTTGGATCTTTCTATTCATCACAGAATCCTGAAAAAAAAAAATATTGATAATATTTTAAATATTGATAATAATAACAACAGTAAATGTTTTTGGAACAGCAAATCAGCATATTAGGAAGATTTCTGAAGGATAATGTGACACTATGTTGAAAATTTAGCTTTTAGCACAGGAATAAATTACATTTTAAAATGTATTCAATATATTGAATAGCATATAAACATATATTTCACAATATCACTGTTATTTGGATCAAATAAATGAAAAATCTTACTGTTCAAAAACTTTTGACTGGTAGTATATGAGGTCCTTATAACAGAAAACCAGACTACTTTCCTAAAATGCAAATAAATATCTCTCTCACTAATATGATCATATTTAAATGCTTAGTTTTATGATCTCAGCTTTGTTTTATTGTGGGGGTCAAACATTTCATGCATTATTTGGAATAATACTAAAAGGCCATTTACTAGCTAAAAAGTAGCCTATAAAGTTTCAGTCAGACAACTTAGATGTAGCAAATTGTGTACAACAGGTTTTTCAGCAATCATGTTGGTATCAAATATGATACAGTTGGCTCTATAGGGTTAAGAAATGTTGATGTGTATGGATAAACCATTTATAATAAACGCTTTGATGTTCCATAAAAGATAAGGATTGTCAATTGTAATTTCATGCTGACTTGAACATGCCTCCAATTTATCTGACTATATTTCATTTTCCCCATTGATTTCTTCTAATTATTATGCCCATCTGTGATATTGCCTTAAATTTCAGCCTCAAAAGCTCAGAGGTCTTCATAAGTGGGATTTGGCGAAAAGCACATGATCTTAACTCACAAATGGAGCTGTTCTTTTCATGTGCTTAGTGTGATTTAAATGTGTGTTTCCTGACTGCCTGGGAGAATGATGTGCTTAATGTATTTCCTCCATATATCTCTCAGTCAGTAGTTTTTTTATCTCCCCGTTCCTGCTTTCTTTACTCTAGTTTTCTAGATTTTGTTTTTCATGTACATGCCGGATAGCACCCTCTCTTCCCTCAGGCCTGTCTTTACTCTATCCACTTCTGCTCCAGTGGACTGTCAGAGACTCTGTTCCTAGCCAGGCCAAGAATAGCTCAATAGATGCTCTGTATCATCCCAGAGAGCAGCCTGGGAAAATCACCAAAGCATTTGATTTGGACACAAAGTCGGTGGCAGAGGTCACCCAGCCCTTTTGTAAGCTCGTTTGGTTTGTATGCGTGTGTGCATAAGAATATGCTTGCCCCACATGTGTATTGGGACAAATGTAATGTGAAGCCAAGGCTCGGACGTAATTACATTATGTGCTCGCTTCATTTGTTTGCTCAGATTTACATGCTAACGACTGATTGTGACTGGGGCCCATTGATTACTGATCCACCCACAGCACAATCAAGAGCAATCAGAGGTAAATGGGCCCCTAATGAAACAATGAAAATAATGAACAGCAGATGATGATAAATTGTCAGATCAGAAGTGTGAAATGCCACTGCTTTTGTTGTTTTTCCTTGCTGTGTATTCTTTGAAGTCACTAGCTTTTATCACAAAACCCAGAGCAAACCTTTTCCCTTTCCTTTGTCCTGTCTGTGAAAGTGGAATGAGTTTGGAGAGGTTCACCCAGGGGCCTCCCAGCTTGACTGTGTGCCAAGAGCATTGAGTACTCTTTTAGCCCCCATGCTGGTGCAATGTGCCTTTTTTTCTGAAAACGTTGGATTGGTGTGTTCTGCTCTGTAGCGTATCGAGCCATACAGGACTGATATGTAGTTGTGTAATTGAGTAGGCCAGTTCTAATCTGAAGTCAGCTGTATTGGCTCTAAGGTGGTGATTATGTTGCTAATGATGATTGTGCTCATAATCACACGCTCAAATCAGTTCGACACACACATATAGTGCAGTCTTAAAGGAGTAGTTCACCCACAGATTTAAATTTGATAATTACTTACTCACCCTGATGTTGTTCCAAACCCATATGCTGTTATTGTTTTCACTAGAGTGAAAATTGAGTCGTCATGCAGCTTTTGATGTACTTTGAGAGTTCATAGTAACCATTTGCTATCAACTAGAAAAGTACCAAGGGATTGTTCACCCATAAATGAACATTCTGTAATCAATTACTCATGCTCATGTAGTTTCAAATGCATTGCACTTCTGTCCACCTTTACAACAAATTTCTTTTCTAAATTCAAAGGCAATTACACCAAAACCTTGCTTCAAAATTCATAAAGATGTCATAAATGAAATTCATTTGAATCAAATGGGTTCATCCAATCTAGACAAGATCATTGTATATGATATGTACTTTGCTTTTATTCATTCAACATTGATCAGAGTAATCCTGCATTATAAACGGAAGAACAATTCTCATTGGTTCTTGTGTGTCATGGCTCATGCAAGCACATTTAGGCAGCCGTGGCCTAATGGTTAGGGAGTCTGACTTGTAACCAAGAGGTTGCAAGTTCGAGTCCCAGGTCCAGCAGGGATTTGATGGTGGGGGGAGTGAATATCCAGCGCTCTCTCCATCGTCAATACCACGACTGAGGTGAGACCCTTGAGCAAGGCACCGAACCCCCAACTGCTCCCCGGGCGCCGCAGCAATGCAATGGCTGCCCACTGCTCCGGGTGTATGTTCACGGTGTGTGTGTGTGTTCACTACTGTGTGTGTGCACTTGGATGGGTTAAATGCAGAGAACAAATTCCTAGTATGGGTCACCATACTTGGCCTCACGTCTCGTCACTTTCACTTTCACTTATAAGCTATGAATTCTTTGTAGACCCAAGCATTTTGAGAGAATAATTTTGAGCACTAGATATACAATATTTCTGCCATGACAAGATTAGATTTTGATGAGAGATTAGAATAGTTATGTACATGACGGTGTTAATGTGTTTGGTCTTGGCGGAATAGATCTGCAACTCGAGAGACTTGCTACTGCCAATACATGCACAACATGCTGCTGCACATATGAAATAACCCCAATATACACTACCAGTCAAAAGTTTGGACACACCCTCTCATTTAATGTTTCTTTATTTTCATGACTATTCAAATTGTAGATTCCCACTGAAGACATCAAAACTATGAATGAACACATATGGAATTATGTAGTAAACAAAAAAGTGTGAAATAACTCTAGATATGTTTCATATTTTAGATTCCTCAAAGTAGCCACCCTTTGCTTTCTCTCAGAGAGCTTCATGATGTAGTCACCTGAAATGATTTTCACTTCACAGATGTGCCTTGTCAGGGTTCATTTGTGGAACTTAATGGGGTTGAGTCCATCAGTTGTGTTGTGCAGAAGTCAGGTTGGTACACAGCTGACAGCCCTATTTGACAACTGGTAGATTTCATATTATGGCAAGAACCAATCAGCTAAGTAAAGAGAAACGACAGTCCATCATTAATTTAAGAACTGAAGGTCAGTCAGTCCAGAAAATTGCAAAAACTTTGAATGTCTCCCCAAGTGCAGTTGCAAAAACCATCAAGCGCTACGACGAAACTGGCTCACATGAGGACCACCACAGGAAAGGAAGACCAAGAGTCACCTCTTCTGCTGAGGATAAGTTCATCCGAGTCACCAGATTCAGAAATCGCAAGTTAACAGCACCTCAGATTACAGCCCAGATTAATGCCACAAAGAATTCTAGTAGCAGACACATCTCTACATCAAATGTTCAGAGGAGACATAGCAGCTAAAAAAAACACTTCTAAGGAAAGGCAACAAGGAAAAGAAACACAAGGAATCTACATTAGACCAGTGAAAATCTGTGCTTTGGTCTGATGAGTCCAAATTTGAGATCTTTGGTTCCACCTGCAGTGTCTTTGTGCGACGCAGAAAAGGTGAACGGATGGTCTCTACATGCATGGTTCCCATCGTAAAGCATTGAGGAGGAGGTGTGATGGTGTGGGGGTGCTTTGCTGGTGACACTGTTGGGGATTTATTCAAAATTGAAGGCACACACTGAACCAGCATCCTGCAGCGACATGCCATCCCATACCGGTTTGCATTTAGTTGGACCATCATTTATTTTTCAACAGGACAATGACCCCAAACACACCTCCAGGCTGTGTAAGGGCTATTTGACCAAGAAGGACAGTGATGGAGTGCTGCGTCATATGATCTGGCCTCCACAGTCACCTGACCTAAACCCAGTTGAGATGGTTTGGGATGAGATGGACCGCAGAGTGAAGGCAAAAGGGCCAACAAGTGCTCAGCATCTCTGGGAACTCCTTCAAGACTGTTGGAAAACCATTTCAGGTGACTACCTCATCAAGCTCATCGAGAGAATGCCAAGAGTGTGCAAAGCAGTAATCAAAGCAAAGGGTGGCTATTTTAAAAAATCAAAAATATAAAACAAGTTTTCAGTTACTTCACACTTTTTTGTTTACTACATAATTCCATATGTGTTCATTCATAGTTTTGATGTCTTCAGTGAGAATCTACAATGTAAATAGTCATGAAAATAAAGAAAAAACATTAAATGAGAGGGTGTGTCCAAACTTTTGACTGGTAGTGTATATCATACATGAAATCACACTATACAGGTGGAGCTGGGGAAGGTGGAGGGTTTCTGAAGCGCTCTGCAACAGCAAGTCCTAGCCAAGTATTTGCACGTTGAGCAGCAAGCTCATTGGCTGCTGATCCAAAAGGAAACCAGCTGCGCCATGTGAATAATGATGTCATTATGTCAGATTGAGTTTTCTTGACAGAACTTTGGAATAAAGGGATAGTTCACCCAAAAATATTTTTAATAATATTTGAGAGCTTTTTGACCCTGCATAGACAGCAATGCAACTGACATGTTTAAGGCCCAGAAAGGTAGTAAGTACAAAATAGTCCATGTGACATCAGTAGTTTAACCGTTGTGTTATGAAGTTAAGTTAACTTTATTCAACAGTTTCTTCTCTTCCGTGTCAGTCTTTGATGCATGTATAAGAAAAAACTGTCTATGAATTGTTTGCTAATGTGGAGAAATGTGCTGTTGCTGCCAGATCTCGATAACTGAAAATCACATTGTATTTGACTCGAAACGAAATTGTGAACTTTTTCATGTTTTCTAAAGCAAAGCAAATTTTGAAAGTTCACTGAAAATATTCTTACATTTTTTGGCATAGACAAACTATGTTGAAGGTACAAATTCGCTATTTGGCAACATGCTTGAGCAGACTAATCAAAGAAAAAAATTATGAGGATTTTTATTGTTCCATTTGTTTTCTCCACGTTTGGAGGTGTAGCACTCAGCATACCTGGTTAATAGGGATGTGACAAGACACTTGTCCCACGAGATGAGATGAGATGAGACACGAGACTAGGGTGACCACCCGTCCCGCTTTGTGTTGTACCGCACAGCATTTTCACCCCTTGTCCCGCACGTCACTATCTGAAGAAATGTCCCGCATTTTCATGAGTCTGTTGATTTTTTTTTGTATGCATGTTTTTTTAAGAAAGCTTTTTATTTTAATTTTTTTTTGCAGCGTAGTTTCCACGCAAAAGATATACAGACCTCATGTGATCTAGGACCACCGACAGAAATGGTCGATCGCAGACGGAAAAACAAGATATTCTTTGTCAATTTTAACAAATAAAAAAAAATCGATGCAACTGTCAGATGTTACTTTCTTCTTATTTTAATAGTTCATTTGAGGCGGTTCTGTGGAGTTATTGTAATGACAAATGTCAAGAGCGCATTATTGTAATGCCAGGGCACAGTTCTCTCGCAGGTGGATTCTTTCACTTTCACATAAAACGGACGTGTTTTCTCTCGGTTACATGTGCACGCTCAGAAACATAAATAAGCGCATATGACAACTGATGTATATCAGTATTTATATAGCATAACAATGGAAAATGTATCTGTCTTGCATGTGTCCCACATTGTCCCGCAAAATCACAAATATGTCCCGCAACAGAACTATTGCCAGGTGGTCACCCTACACGAGACTGGGTTCATGAGAACGAGACAAGATTTGTTAACTTTTTTTAAAGAAATCCTCAATGATGAAACATACAGGGGAAAATACTGTTTTATTTAACTGCAAAACACAACATGAAAATAAAAATATAGGTGCATTTTGATAAGAACTTGTACATTATGAAATTAAACTTCTAATTTAATGAATTATATCAGTAATAAAATAAAACAACAAAACAAAATAAAAAACAAAATAACGTTATTTACTAGTGGTTCTGACACAGTGTTCATTGCTTAAGTCTTTTAAAAAATATATTCGAAATCAAATTCAATCAAAGTCAGTGTCTCAATTAATAGACTTGTTTCACTTTTGGAATTTCCTGAATGAATGATTCAATGATAAATACTTTTTAAACATGCAGTTGTCACCACCTCCTGAAAGAAGAAGATAAGCCTTAGAATAGACACTTTCATTTTGATCGCTACTGTAGACAATGTGTTTACACCCAAACTATAAACTTTTATGCCAGTACTTCTGTTATTTAAATGTCTGTAACACAAAAATAATGATCATTATGTTGTTGAAAAGACTGTTTGTGTTGCTCTTTCTGGGTCAGCAGCAGCACAAATGCAGATTTAAATGTCTTTAACACATGTTTTCACATCATAAGCATCAGTGGAGCGTGAGCAGCGTGAGGTGAAACAATCGTAATAGACACCGCTAAATCGTTGCATTCAGGAAAAATATTGCATGGGTGTTTGAAAAGAGACCTTCTTTTAAGGATTAATCGTGCAGCTTTAATGTAAACACTCGCAAAATGTTTTGCGAGGGTATTGTCACGTTCTCACAAGATCTCGTGCCACGGGATCTCGTCACATTCCTACTGGTTGAAGAGGTCACCATTAACCATATTTGATCTGATCAATTAATACGTGTGTGTTGGTTCATGTTTATATCAGTCTAATCTGCTCATCATATAAGACAATCTTGACTTTGATTAAATCACTTGATACACAAGTTTCTTTTCTATCTTTTTATGAACTGTTCAAACTGTTCAGTCACTGAAGGGACTGAAATCTCTCAGGTTTCATTAAAAATCTTCATTTGCATTTTGAAGATGGCAGTATTATGGTTAGTTTGGAACAGCATGATGAAAAAATTTTCATTTTTAGGTCAACTATCTCTTTAAGCAAAATGTCATAGATTCAATAATCTATGCTGTCTGTGTTTTGTGTGTGTTTATATGGTAGTCATGATGTTTAGCAGAGCTGACTGGCTGCTGTGTTAGTCTCCACGGTTGTTCTCTCTCAGCTCTGACTCAGAATGGTAACGCACAGTGGGGCCACTGTAGGGTTAGTCATTGTTTAGAGCCGACGGCCAGCGGATATAACTGAATCCCAGATTGGAATACACACATCAGTTTGCACATGACCATATACACATACATAGCATACAACACCCATCACATTGCTAATATCATTCAGGTCAGCAGAAGGAGAAAGCAGTCCAGTGCTAATGGAATTTAGAGCAGAAGCTCTCAACAAGATTAACGAGGTTTAGCAGGGCCATTGCCTTGTCCGTTAAACCACACACACACACACACACACACACACACACACACACACACACACACACACACACACACTCTTTTCTTTCAAACGCACAAGCGTACATACCCTTCTCTCTCAAATATACGTGTCCGTTCTCTTTATCTCACACTGACAAACACCGTCACCCATTCCTCTCTTTTATTCTCTTGCACGCTTACCCTCCCCTCCGTTCAGACGCTCACATTTCTCTACACAACCACTGTCTCTCCTTTTAACCTGGCAACCATTGCCAGGGAGACCTCCACAATGGAGACTGCAGTGGAATAAGAAATGGACAGTTTAGCAAGATGCTCCTTTATCTCCATTGCCCAAAGCCTCGTCTGGCATCTGCTCTCTTGCTCTCGTTCCAGACGAGTAAGTGGTTGTTGAGGGAGCAGGAGCGGTACATTTTACCTGTCAGCTGCCACCTTCCACACCTGCAAGTGCTCTGCAGGGAGCTAATGTATGGGGGGATTCAGCATTTATGTGCAGAAGGATCATTGAGGCTTCCTTCTGTAGCTCTCAGACCTGTGCTTGCAACTTATAGTTATTGCAGCTTGTAGTTTATTGGACTGTTGAATATTAGTCCCCATTCACTGCCATTATAAAACTTGGAAAAGCCAGGACATGTTCAAATGTAACTCCGACTGTATTAGCCTGAAAGAAAGTCATATACACCTATGATGGCTTGAGGATGAGTAAATCATGGGGTATTTGTCATTTTTGTGTGGACTATCCCTTTAAGAGCTAGCACTCAAACATTTTGCCATGTTTAAAACCATTCTGCAGATTTTCCACTAAAACCAGCGCAATAAATCTGATTAGAATTGACATGAGAATGACCTAAAATGGGTCATATAAAGCATTAATAAATTTCCTTTGATCCTTTGAAGTAAAAATTTTATGTACCGTGAAAACATAACTTTCAGAACATCCAAAGAGACCATTTATTAAATTTACAGAAACAGAGCTTACTGATGAATTCATTAACGCTTTAACAGCGTCTGCTTGCCATTCAGCAACTTGGCTGCTTGTCATGTTGCGGTAATTAGGTGGAAGTAGGATAGATTCAGTCATTGCTAAATGCGTAAGATAATATTGTTCCAGTTAGTATATAGCTAATGATAAAATGATCCTTCCAGTTTATTTTTAACACAATTCTTGGTGATTTCAGTCAAACACACTTGAGTGCACATTGTTTTTTAATCTTGTCACAGTGTATTGTTTTGTAAAGAGGCTGTTGTTCAAGAATGCAACAGAATCGGTTTTACTGAATCTGATGGCAAACCCACAACATTAGGTAAATGCTATTCATTGAATTCATTTTACATGCAAATAGGGTATTTACATGAGTGCTACCGGTTCACCCTAAAATGAAAATCATTTACACGCCCTCATGCTGTTCCAAACTCTATGATTTTCCTCCTTTTGCTGAACACAAAAGGAGATATTTTTTAAAAAAATATGAATTTTACTTTAGAGGAATTGGAATATATGCAAGTCTAGTGATATGGATTAATTTCACACTACCTTTTTGTTTTTTGGGGGAAGCTTTTGCAGTTTTGGGTATCATTGACTTTCGTAATATGGACAGAAACAGCTGAAATATTCTTAAAAATGTGTGTTCCACTGAATAAATAAATACATAAGTTTGGAAAGACAAAATGGTGAGTAAATGACAGGATTTTCATTTAGGAGTGAGGTATTCATTTGAAGATACAGTCCTACGTCATCTGCTAGAATGCCACTGTCTTGTAAACATGCATACAACAGTTTAAGTTTTAAATATGGATATTTTCTTATACAAATGCATTGATTCACTTCAGAAGGCCTATTACAGCTTTTCAAACACTCACTGATGCTCCAAAAGAATAAAACAAATGCATTAAAAGCCAGGGGTGTAAACTTTTGAACAAAATGTGTAAATTTTTCTTACTTTGCCTAAAAATTTAATTTAATTTAATTTAATACTGCCTTTTAGAAGCTATAGACAATACTTAGATTTTTCCCAAAAGACAAAATAAGTTACATTTCCCCTGAACTTCAAATTAAAAAAGTTTTCACCCCGGATCTTAATGCATTGTTATTCCTCCAGTGAGCATTTAAACCTCCTGTCATAGTTGCACATGAGTCCTTCAGTTGTCCTCAGTGTGAAAAGATGGATGTCAAAATCATGCAGTCACTGTTGGATAGGGTTCAAATACACAAAATGCTGAAAAAACAAAGAAATTGGGGGACCTGAAGGACAGCGTGCAGAAGAACTCATGAACAACTATCACTGAACAAAAAAAAACAACAACACACAGCTGTGTATTAAGTCTGATATGGGGTCATTTTTATAGATTCAACTATTATTTTCTGTTGTGGGCTCTATGTAAACGTCCTTAAAGTGAAATCTTGTTCAGGTCAGTACTAAATTAAAAAAAAAACATGCATTTTGTATGATCCCTCTTATTTTGGTAAAATAATGAACATTTTTTCAGGTTCTGCAAGGTGTATGTAAACTTTTGAGTCACTGTATTTTTCTGAAAGTCATGTACACCTAGGATGGCTTGAGGGTGAGTAAAACGTGGTATTTTTCATGAACCATCCCTTTAAGACACTTCTAAGAGAGATATTTCACCAAAAACAAAACTCTGTCGTCATTTACTCGCCCTCATGTCATTTTAAAACAATCTGACTGACTTTCTTCTGTAGAAAACAAGATATTTTGAAGAACACACAATAGAGAAACATTATGCTGGATTCTTTCCAGCTGGATGGGTGTTTGCCTGATTCTGTCATCTGTAAATTGTGCATCCAGTGTCCCACATTATAGCAGACATAGTGGGCATGATGCATGTTCAAGACCACCAGGTGCCTAGTGACTGCTGTAGCAGTTAACCTAGATGCACACACATGGGGCTGCTTGTAGCACAGATCTGGGCTACTTTTCAGTGTTTTTCATTCTTTGTGCTCTCAAGCAAGGCTTCGAGTTGCAGAGACTGTCTCCAGAGGCTGTTTTCAAGCCCGTCGTATTGTCTGTTTTTGCTCAGTGGGACAGCTGTTTACATTGATGTGCCATTTTCCATCTAATGTGCAGGTCACATACATATACACATGCATAATATAAACACATGCATACATGGGTTGAGCTTCCTTCTGCTGACATTTTCTCTGCGGGCCTTTCAGCGGTCTCTAAAATATTCATGTGAAATCGCAAGCTCAATAGAGCCTTTTGTTCTACATCATGACTGACATCTACACCTGAGGCAGACAAGGACTCATTGCCCATGATCTGAAGTGCACTGGGACGTTCCAAAGGTACCATCAGAAGATGGAAAGAGAACAACAGATTTTTTTTTTAGTGATTGAATAAAGGTTGAAGACAGCTTCTTGTCCTCAGAGACAGCTGGCGCTGAATAATGCTCTTTGCATGGAGATGGAGTAATACCTAAAAGTGGTTTTCCCAGGCCATTCCAGTGGTGAAATTTCATGTAATGTTATCTCTTTCTGTCTCTCCATCCAGTTGATAAATTTTTCGCCTGAGTGCTGAGAGTTGTTGTGGACTGTTGGTGCAGATCGATTTCTTATTCCTTGTTGTAACACAAGCTTGTTTGAACTGTGTGCAAAGATGAAGGCAAACATAACTTAATAAAATGATATCTTTCTCTCTTTTCTAATCTATACCTCTTTTTATCTCTGTTCCAGTTTGAACTGGTAGCTTTGGAACATGGTTGCTGGTTTTCAGGTGACAATTTTAAAATTTTAAAATTAAAAAAATGTAAAATTATATTCACCTCACGTAATTGAGAATATTTAGTTTTTTTGTTTGGAACAAACTTAGAGAACGTTTGTTCTATTCGACTGTTAAGTGCCCTGCGAAGTGGACATCACCGGATATTCCGCAATGATTCCAGTTCGAAACGAGTGTATATGTTACAATCAAATGGCACTGAAGTGTGCGAGACGTGAATTTAAATTGTATTTATTTACAGAGGTATATGATGTCGCACAAGTTTCATCTGTGTGGGAAGACGCTGCGCAAATTCATGAATGAATGTTCCAAAGTGAAGTAAACTCCCCTGCTCAGGGAGTAGGAAGCAATGAACACTGTGTAGGTATCATATCAGTCGGAACACAGTTCATGCACTTTCTGTCGCCTTGGTCTCTGTGAACTTGAGCCTGAAACTTTGAAACTCTGTATACTTGCCTTACAGACATGAAAAATATATCTATAGAGAGTAAAATGTCTACTTTTGAATTTCTTTTTTTTAAGCTCACTGAGTGCAACCATTTCATGTTATCGAAATAATGGAACAAAGAATGGATAATGGATAAGAATTAGTCTTCCTGCGAAAATAACAATAAATCTAGTTGTTGACGTATTTCTGTGTGCGACTGTGCAGAGTGACATGGTGGAAGGCGGACTTGAAACTGAGGAGTATAACAATATCGCTAAACTAGCAGCTCCTTCTACAAACAGGAACTGGTTTGGTTAGGGCTGTACAGTAAAACAAAAAATCAGTCTTGAATAAATGTACTACAGTAGCATGTGTGCGATACCATTTTACATGTGTATGTGCCTGTTTACAAACCTGTTCAACAAAGATAGAATTTATTGACATGTTTGTTCTCCAAATTAACTTAATAACATAGTTGAGTGTTTGAAACAACAAATTTCCGTGACCAGACGTGGTTTTATATCACAGAATGAGGCAGAAATCATACAGTGATAATTGCTATGTCGATTAGCATTGCATTATAAATATACTTTATAGTACTTTATACGTTTCCTCAGTTAAAATTATTCAGCACATTTTTTTGTTTTTTTATCAGTTGTTTGAACTCTTTTGTTAATGTTTGGGCAAACTATTTCTTTAACTGGTCTTGGCAATTAGTTTGTCCAAGCTGGTCAGCATGTTCAAAAAACCATCTGGTACTGTAGCTGGTTTGTTTCCGATCCAAGCTGTTCAACTAGCTTGAACCAGCCAATGCAAAACACGGATCAGTTTTTGACCACCAGAAACCAGTGACTATGTTCCAAATCAAAACTACCAGCTTATTATTTTGTTTTGTCTCCTGATCACTTTTTTCTTGATTTATCTTTTTCTATGTATCTTTCTCTCTTTCCCAGGCTTTCACAAGTGGGCCAAGTTGTTATTTGCACATCTTGGGTGCAGAAGGGGAGGGGTTTGCTTAAGGGGGAGAGGAAAACTCTCTACCACTGAAAAAAAAAAAACTGCAAGCCAGGCTAAAACATTGATTGGTTCTCAAGCTGTTGCCATGGTGGCAGGTTGCTCTCCTCATCTCAACCAAATGGTGTATAACTTGTAGCATCCCAGAATTACACTATTGTCGTTATGACAACAGACAGGAAGTGAGGTATTGTCATCCCATTTATGTTATATGAAAACTTTCATTTGCATTGGAGAATCTGTCATAACACAAGGCTTCGAATAATAATGTCTAGACTTATTGCCAATTTACCCTAGCATGCTGTCACAGAGCTGAAAAGCTGTATTGTTCTAAAACCTGCATCATGATGTAAATAAATAGAGCTGGTGTTGCTGGAAATGGTGTGTATTAAAAGCTCTGCCTGGTTTTCAAGTTCAGCTTTTGAGGCACTGATGAAAATAATGTCTCTGTTCATTAATGAAGCATATTTGTTAATGTCAGATTCACAGTAAATTCCAAAGGGCAAATTTAAGTGCATGTCAGTTTTTTGAGATTTTTGTTTAATGAATACCCCAGAGTCCAAGTCAAAGTTGGATATTTGTAGGGGCTTAATAGAGCCTTAATTTTTTTGCTCACTGCTATCAACAGATGTTGTCATTTCAGGCCAAATCAAAGCACGAATAGAGAAAGATTAGACATTCCTCTGAGAGTAGTGGAAATTATATTTGCATTTTTCCCAGCTCCAGTATTCACTGTAATAAAAAAAAACCTCATAGCTTTCCAACAGAATTTGGCACACTTGGGGATTCCAATATAACACTTGATGTCTAAATCACAAAGGCTGCCTGAGTTGCAGAGGGAACCAATATATAAATCAACCTTTGCGACTCAGACGTCAGGCATTACACCTTGTTCCAAATTATTATGCAAATAACATCAATAGAATTTCATTAAAATAAATAGTCAGGTTTTTTCTAAGAAAGTGTTTGTTTTAAGATCGATCTTAGACAGGTTAGTTAATTAGTTTGCCAGGTCATCTTAGTTAAAAGGAAACCTACTTAAAGAGGTTGTTCCACATTATTAAGCAAGTCACAGTTCTCTTGCAATATGGGGAGGAAGAAAGATCTTTCTGAAGGTGAAAAGTGTGAAATAGTGTAGTGTTTTGCAAAAGACATGAAAACAATCAATATAACTCGAAAACTGAAAAGAGATCATCGAACAAGAAGATTTGTGAGTGATTCACAGCACAGAAGAATTCGATCAGATAAAGGCTTATTAAGAAAGGTTTCTGTCAGACAAATTATTGTTATTAAAACGGACAGCTATAAAAAATAAGTCCCAAGAACCTCTCGATGTAGGATGGCAGTTGTGCATAAAGCTTCATTTCGACTACCTCTAACCAAAACTCACAAAGAGAAATGTTTGGAGTGGGCTCAGAATTACATTGAACACTAATTTTCTAACTAGGCGTGCGACGATAACCGGTTTCAAGGTAAACCTGGAAAGCCACGATTTCAAAACAACTAAAATTTTCCGTCATACCGTTCCTGCGGTATGTGCGTTTTTTTGCGTCATTAAAGGCGGAAAGTGCTAAACCCCTAGTTGTGTGCAGCGAAGAGCATAACGAGTCCCCTCCCCTCCGGTTAGTGCGAGCAGTCATGAAAGTCACCTGTAGGATGGCTAAAAAAGGTGAATCCCTGAAACTTTTTCTCCCGTCGAAAAAGACGAAGTCTGCTGTATGGGAATTTTTACGGTAATGTAGACTATCCGTGTTCCGCACACAATGATGTTCCATATAGATGACGTTTTAGCGCCAAACGTTGAATACTTCCAGGTCGTACATAAAATATAAATGTGTTGTCTTCCTTTCTCCCTCTTTCACCCCCGCATCAAGACCGAGACCCTCTCCCGTTTGTTGAAATGAAAACTATTTGGCTTGCTACCGAGGCATATAACATGCCTAATTAACTAGCTAAGGTCAACTAGTTTTCTCCCTCATGCAGAGCAATTAACTGCACATTCTCGTTCCTCAACCTCTAAACTTATGCCACGTTCCAGGCAAACCCGTGTTTTTCCAACCTTCTACCCGTGAAAGTGCACTGAAACGGCAGTCAAAACCCATGACTTCCCACCCGTGGACTTAGACTAGATCGATGTACTCCCGGTTCCGCGCTCTGACGTCACATAGACCGCAAAACAACAATGCCCCTACGGATGCATTTCAAAAGGTATAACAGCTTCTCTTGCCTTAAGCGCCGTTTTTCAACCGTTTCCCTCAAGCAAGCAAGGAGTAAGCACCTTTTGCGATAGAAATTATTGTAAATGAGCATAAGCCCCATACAGTCCGGTATGCTGGTTTGTTTACATCTAGCTACCACAATTCTTTGCACTCAGGCAGTTTAGTGTGACTTGCCTGGAATGCTACAAAGTCGTGAGTCGTGGTTTGAAGTCGTGACTGCCTGGAAAGCAGCAATAATCCATGAAAGGTGAATATTCCTGCATCAAAATTTTGACTGAAAGATGAATGTGTAGAAAGTGAACATGTCTCCAAAGACCTTGTTGAGCTGCAGGTTTAATGACTGAATTTTTTATTTATTTACAGAAATGATGTTTTTAATTATTGAGCTGCAGGTTTAGGCTCACTTAAGTGTCTGCACTTAATTTAATTAGGAAGAATTCAATTATTCATTTTAATTATTTGGTCTGACATGTTTACTGCTCTAAAATGTTCACAATATATTGTGTTCAGTGGAGAAAAGTTGTTGTTTTTTTACCCAGACATTTAAAAATAACATACTTTACTAGGAGATGGTGGAGTGATGATTTGGGCTGGAATATTGGGAAGTGAGACAGTAGTTCCCTTCAGGGTCCCTGACAGTGTCAAATTGACCTATTTAAGATATGTAGAGTTTCTAACAGGCCATTTTCTGCTATGGTATACAAAGAATCATGCCTTCCGAAATAAAATGATTTTCATGCAGGATAAGGCACCATCCCATGCTGCAAAAAAATAATAAGAGAAAAAAATCATGTTGTGGTCACCATCATCCCCTGACCTTAATCCTATTGAGAACCTGTGGAGCACCCTAAAAAATAAGATCTATGAGGGTTGGCAGCAGTCTACCTTCAAAAAATAGCTCTGGGAGGCAATACTGGCATCCCCAAATGAAATACTGCTAGAAACTAACTATACATGGACTTACAAGTTCAACAGACAAGAGAAAGTCATCTCCAAGAAGGGTGCATAAATATTAATATGTAACTTGAACTGTAAATTTTTTTTTTTTTTTTGTTCATTTTAACCCAATGAATGTTTTCAAACAGCATTCTGCATAATTATTTGGAACAGCATATTTTGTGTTGTTATTGTTTTGTTTTTTTCGAAATAGCAATAAAGCTGTTGACATTTATCAGTTCTTTCACATGTAATAACATTCTCATAAAATAATAGTTGAGGATAAAATTAATCCTTAATCATACTGACCAATTTGGAAAAACAAACAAAAATGGCATGTGCATAATAATTTGGAACACAGTGTATATTAGCATCCCAAAAGACGTCAAACCTCTTGGAACCCTATGAAAAAATTTTTTTAAATAAAATGCTATAGCGCCTCATGTCTGAATAGCAGGGAACCAACATATAAATGAATGGACCAGTTTTCCCCCTCTTCAACCATATTGTGCACTGAACCATTTGTGGTGTGATGGAGGCTTTTGTTGTAGTATGTCTTTTCTAAATCAAGCAAAATCTCACTGACAAAGGGATGTAGTCTTTTGTGCTTAGATGTTTTATGTAAAACGTAGGAGGAATTCTGTAAAAAATCTAATTCATGTTTTGCAAAACAACATTGATGTTCTGTCCTTTGGGCTTGTGCATTAACAAGTACTCTGCTTCTTTGAAGTACACACTAACAAATATTGACTTTTCAATAAGGCAAATATGCTCAGTGCAATGCACTTAAAAACAATTAAAGCACTGCTGTCAACCACGCAGTGCACAAATCCACTGACATAATGTACAGCACTGTTCAGTTTTGGATTAGAATTATAATATTTATTATGTTTACTAAAGCAGTAAGAATAAGCCTTCGATGGCTCTTCTATGCCAGTGTGTTGACGTTAGATGTTACATCTCACATTTTTTTTTTAAGTTTTTAAAATGCCAGGCAATATTTTGAAGAGTGAAAGAGTCTGTACAACTAAATGAAGATAAAATATGACTTGACCTAAGAGTTTAATGGAGTCAGACAGCTTTAGACTGTCTGATGTTGTCACAAAGAGAATTTTTAAATGCAGTCTGGCTATACCGCATTTGTGTATCTGTCTCTGAAGCTCATGAGTCAATATCTGAACGTCGCCGTCTTATCTCTTTCTACAGGTAAATTGCTGTGGATGGGAACCTTCTCCGCACCCTCTACCTTCTACATGACCCCGCTCTCCCTGTTTCACCTGCTCCCGTGAAGATACGTAACACTCTCTAATACGCACTGACAGCATGACGTCCACTGCCCAGATTCTGGCCTTTAAGCTCTCCCCACCCTCTCAGGATGGGAGTCCAGAGCGTCTGTTCAGCTGCGATGAGGACATTGAACGGCGCTATGAGGTGGTCCCGTCTGTCGTCTGCTCCATGTGTTGCCTTTTTGGCATCATCTACTGCTTCTTCGGTATGTCGCGGAGGATGAATAATTATATTTAGAAAACTCCGATCTGTCTGGGTTGGAAAAAATGTAGATTTACGTAAGAAGGGTTATGTTTTTGTCTCATTATCACAAACATAATTTTAGCTGTGGTTGTTCATACCCAAATTTAATTCACCATGTGAATGTGATAACCAGACAAGGGTGACAAATCTATGTCCGTCTCTATTAGATAAGCTTTATCACTTTCACTTGACTGTGAAATTTGCTTTCACTGCCCATTACTTGCTGAGAGAGAGAGAGATTGAAGATCGAGGCCATCTCAGCTGTGACAAACAGCAGCATATAAAGTCCCTTCTCTCTCTCTCTGTGGCATTCAGGCCTCAATGTGACTATATTAAAATGTTAAAACATGTTTTTCATTCATCCTGCTCTTCCGCTGCCGGTTTGAGCCGTTATTAACAGTTCTAAATTGCATCAGGTGAAAGCAGATAACCTCTTAGTAAAAAGCACAATGCATTATGAAAGGCTCCTGTTGAATTAAAAGCTACTTTTGTACAGTAACTGTAGCAACAGAATGAACATTAATGGCACAAACGCCTTCACTCAAGGTAATTCTGTTACCAAACAAAATGTTGGTCCCTGGAATTTCAAGTAGCGCTGTTTTAGAAATTACCTTCAAAAACATGCTCTGCAAGAGACAACATTCTTGTCTCTTATCTTGCTGAATGTATACTAGGTTTGGATAATTTTTTTCTATATCATTCATTTGTATTCATCATGATATTTAATTAGTAAGAAATGCATTCCACATGTTAGTTAGACCTTGGGAATGCATTTTAATGTAACTTATTTATTTAAACAGAAACACTTTATAGAATAAGCTACATTTTTAATTAAGAGTATTAATTGTTCCCAAATTCTGTTTTCCATTTAATTTTTTGTGGATTCTGTGTTTTATGATTTAATACAATCTTACAATAGAAACTTCTGAATAAAAATTTCCAGATAATTTACTCACCCTCCATGTCATCCATAGCCCCCTTCACACTGCGCGTTGATTCCGGAAAATTGCCAAAGTGCCTTTAGTGTGAACGCAAACACGTCCTGGGATTGATTCCGGGTTGAGGACCTAGTAACATTGCCGGGATCAGTCCCGGAATGAGCACTGTGTGAAAAACCAGACAAAAAGCCATAAAGGCTGTGTAGAAGTGATGACACACGTTATTGTGTGACTCTTTTACCATATTTGAAGAATTTCTTACTATCCACGCTGAAGCAGAGATTGTTCGCCAGTTTAGTGGAATGGTACGCATCGCATTAAAGCCTAATGTCCTATTGTCACGTGTCTTTATGGGATCTTTAGGGGTTGTGTGTAAACGCACGCACAGATTCCGGAAAATCTCTGGCAGTGTAAATGAACCAAAATCAAATGATCCCGGGAACGCATTACCCGTGTATTTTCCGGAATCTCTGTGTGAAAGAGGCTTAAGATGTTCATGTCTTTCTTTCTTCAGTTGAAAAAAAATTTAAGTTTTTGAGGAAAACATTAATGGGGATCAGTGGGTTGAAGGTTCAAGTTTGTGGTTAAAAAGTAAATTTTTTTTTTTTAGAAAATGACTAGATAAGACCCTTATTCCTCGGCTGGGATCGTGTAGAGCCCATTTGAAGTTGCATTGAAACTGCAGTTTGGACCTTCTACCTGTTGATCTCCACTGAAGTTCACTATATGGAGAAAAATCCTGGAATGTTTTCCCCTAAACCTTAATTACTTTTTGACTGAAGAAAGAAAGACATGAACATCATGGATGACATAGAGGTGAGTATATTATCAGGAAATCCTTTAATTTGGTGATTAAGATCTTATTTTACCGTCTTAAAATTTGGCATGTACTTAGACATGCAAGTCAAAAAGTGACTGTCCGGTTTACTGGTTTGCTGTGTAATAGGCTGTTAGATTTATCCATATTGATAAAAAATGTTTAGCGCTTATCATCATGATCATGCCGTTTTCTAAAAAATCTTCTCTCCCAAAACCATTTTATTTCCTCCCATGTCCTCCCCTCTTCTGTTATAGGATACCGCTGCTTCAAGGCCGTAATGTTCCTCACAGGCCTGATGTTTGGTTCCATCATCATCTTCATGCTCTGCTATAAGGAGAGGGTCATGGATACTCAGCTCAGCGTGGAGGCCAGTGTGGGCATCGGCCTTGGCATTGGCACGTTGTGCGGTTTGGTCACTATGCTGGTCCGCAGCGTGGGGCTTTTCATGGTTGGACTTCTCCTGGGTTTACTGGTGGCCCTTGCCTCTCTGGTGGTTCTGGAGGAGTTTTATCACCCGAGGACAGTGTGGCTTCCTCTGGGTGTGCTGCTGGGTTCAGGCATGCTGTTTGCTGTGCTCACTTTGCAGTGGCAGCGCTGTTTCACCACCCTCTCCACCGCCGTCTTCGGATCTGCTGTGGTGACTGTGACTGTGGATTATTTTGTCGAGCTCTTTGCTTTGACACAGTATATCTATGAGAGGGTGAAGGTGGATCCACCTCGCCCAGTGTGTTGGTTCACATGGGTGGTCATGGGAGTTTGGCCAGTGCTGGCGCTGCTGGGTGTTCTTATTCAGTGGAAGGTCACGGCTGAAGGATATTCACACACAGAAGGTGAGTTTGGCAAGCAGTTGCAGGGAACGAGACAAAACTGTGGCTTAAAGGGGTGGTTCATTTAAAAATGTTAATTAAAAAGTTATCATTTACTCCCTTAAGTTGTTCCAAACCTGTATGCGTTTCTTTATTCTGAATTAAAATTTTTGGGTGAACTAGGATCTCTTTAAGTTTACTTTCCGTATTGCATTGCAAACTGTTCGTCTGTTGATGTCTGCTCACATTGACAGATTTTTGTGTCTGAGGACAACACAGCATGTGCAAGTACTTAAAGCACTCAAAAACAAGGATCCACTAGGTAGTGCATCCGTCCATGCTCATGGTCAATGAAGTATACTTTAAATGGCTTTTGCGCTCAACTGTGTGATAGTTGGAGCGGAACGCAGAAAATGAAGCAAACCTGAGCCTTCAGTGTAACACAAGCGGTGTCCAATCCTGGTCCAGTCCTCAAAAAGTTTACAGAAAGCACCCCCATACCCTAAGTGCTGTTTGAAGGTACAGCCATTTGTTGTGGTTTCCAGATCCATTATCAAGTGCACTCATTCAATCTTATAATGCACTGTAATAACAAGTGTACAACTAATATACACTTAACTAGCCATTAGAGAATACCAGTGCATTCTGAGAGTCATGCTAAATGAATCTTGCCAGATTGTGTCAGCAGTCCTTCCGATGCATTCAGTGCCTGAATTTGCTCACTAGTTTTCATTCACTTTTTATATTAGTAGAGGAATGAGGGGTATACAGGGGTGATTTTGGCCTAGTAATCCTGAAGCCCTTGATTAACTGGTTCAGCTGTGTTTGATTAGGATTGGATTAGGAACATGATGGGACACCCCTGCAGTAAAAATGGCTGCATTTCCCAAAAGCATCGTAAACCTAAGTTAATCGTAGAACCACTGTCAACAAAGAAGCTACAATCAACCTAGGCTTAAGATGCTTTTGAGAAACGCAGCCCTGGTCAGAGTCTGCTGCTGCTGCCTTAACTTTGAGAGACAACTGATGAGTGATGACTGAAACAGCTCCAGTTAGCAAGCGCTCTCTGTGTGTGAGAGCAAAACTTTCAGTGCCTTCCGCTTTTGCATTGATTGGTTGGAATTGTGACTCCCAACAAATCAGAGAGTCAATGGGTGGACATTGCTCTAGGCCACAGAGTGGTGAGTTCCATCAGGCTGCATCAGAGCCAAATGGCACGTTTCAAAGTTAAAGCATTTTATCAGCGAATCAGATTTGAAAATGACAGATTATCATAAAAATGCTTAATATTGGCGCTGATAATCGGTCGACCCCTAGAACAAAGACCTCTTATATGCCAAAAGTACAAGGCAAATTTGATTTGTAAAGTCATGACATCCTTTAAAGGAAGGAGTGGGGTCCAAAATAAATATGTATGCCCCTTTCGTTTTTTATTTTTTAGGTTTTGGGTATTTGATTTTCATAATATGAACAAAAGAATCCAAAACTTTATTCAGAATATCTTAATTTGTGTTCTGCAACAGAAAGAAATCCATATGAGCAACAACAGAACTTATATTTTTGAGTGAACTACTCCTTTAAGAGAGCGTCCCTCTGTGGACTTCATTACAACAAGGTGTCTTTCTGAAATTCCTGAATTTCTGGGTATCCTCTGTGCTTTGAGTGATAAGGTTTTTGGCAGTTTTCTATATATGGGTGTCCTAGTTAATTACTTGCTGTGGTAGTGATCCTGTAGAGAACAGACTGGCTCAGCTGTGCCCTGCATACAAGCTCCCATAGAGTCTCTGAGTGACTCAATGGGAAGGCCTGACCTGAAATCTCCATGAATGGGGATTTTTAAATTGCCTCATCACTGTCTTGTAGAAAGCAGCCACCAAAATGTTCAGCAGGGCAAGAGAGTATGCATGAAATTTTCAAAAGTTTGAAGTCATATTCTGTATAGAACTTTTAAAAGCATAGTTTACTCGCAAATATAAATTCTGTCATTAATTACAGAATTACAATCATTAATTATGTTGTTTCAAACGTGTAAGACCTTCATTCATTTTCGGAACACAAATTAAGATACTTTTGATGAAGTCAAAAGTATCTGACCCTGCATAGACATAGACCGCAATGCTACTACCATGTTCAAGGCTCAGAAAGGTAATAAGGACATTGATAAAATAGTCCATGTGATATCAGTGGTTGAACTGTAATTTTATAAAGACACTATAATAATTTTTGTTTGTGAAGAAAACCACAATAATGACTTCATTCAACAATTTCTTTTCTTTCACATTAGTCTTCGATACGTGTTCACATAACACATGCATGTGATGCTACTGACGCAGAACCCGGATGCGCTGTGCCTTGTTTAAAAGCAGAGGAAGATGCATGCTGTACGTAAAACAGTCTTTGAATACATGTCTGAAGATTTCAACTGAGGATGACTAGCCTCACTTATATGTCACATGAGAACCACTGTCACATGGACTATTTGTCTTTATTACCTTTCTGGTCCTTGAACGTGGTAGTTGCGTTGCTGTCTATGCAGGGTCAGAAAGCTCTCAGATTTCATCAGAAATACCTCAATTTGTGTTTTAAGGATGACCGAAGGTCTTACGGGTTTGGAACAACATGAGGGTGAGTAATTGTAAATGTAAAGGTCCTAAATCATGTAATTCTTTTACATGGAAAGACATTTTGTCAACTGAACAGTTGATATGTTGTTAAGCAACACTACAATCCATAGACCGCATTGTACTGTACTTCTATCCCTTACAGTTTCATTTCCTGTCAGAAATTAAATGTAGCACTACCCTGACCAAGGTCTATGACTGATAACTAAGAACAAAAATTCTTATCCCACAATAAGAACAGAATCTACAGGACCTTGAGCATTTCTCTATTAAAAGTACACATACATACTGTACTCTTCCTTGTCAAGTGCAAGGCTAAACTAAACGTTGTGCTAATATTCAGAATTAAAGCGCAGACTGGGAAAACAGGCGGCATGAACTGCGCTGGGGGTGGTTGCCATGGCTACAAGCTGGGCCCTTGTTTGGCGGAATGGGGGAGGGGGCTGCAACGAGGAAGGGGCAGAAGAATAGAGACGAGTGTGGGAGGTGTGTTTTCTGAGGGGGAGAGCGAGAGAAAAAGATCATTACATGAATTCCCTGACAGATGGGCCACGAAGCTGTTGAGGCACAACAGAGTGACTGAATGGGCAGAAATAATCCGTCTGTTTTTAATAATGACAGAGAACAGAATGTCGATTTAGCCCTGCGCAGAGCAGAATGTGTCAAAACACTCAACGGTTTGTTTATCAGCTTGGCTTCGGACCACTGTTTGAGAGACCCAGCCAATACACACTGCATAGTGTCTTTGGAGAGTAGAATAACGCCTCTGTTTTGCAGATGTGACCTGATGCGATTCTTCCATTACTAGCTGTCTTACTTAAAGGTCCACTGAAGTGATTTGAAACATGCAGCTTTATTCTGTGTGTTGACGTAATTTCAACTGAAACAGGAAGACAGAGCGGGGCATATCAAGCAGCAGTCCCGCACCCCTTTTTAAAATGGCCAATAGCGTTTTGTTTATATCACCGTTTGGGCCAAAGCCGTTGAGATCAGTAAAACCGCATTTGACAGTGTATGTGCCATTCACAGTACATCAAATACAAATTCTGTGAACAAGTTTAGCTGCAGCTTCAGCATCTATTTATAATGTAGGGGGCAGGACGCTTCGGATTCTAGACAGAATTTGACTAAGTTTTGAATGTGCCTATATGGTAAATGCCAATTTTGTCACTGTTTTGAAACGCACTAGCGTATAGATGACCTTAAAGGGATAGTTCACCAAAAAATTAAAATTTAGCCCATGATTTACTCACCCTCCAGGCTTCCTTGGTGTATATGACTTCCTTCTTTCAGACAAATCCAATCGGAGTTATATTAAAAATTCTCCTGGTATTTCTAAGCTTTAGAATGGCACAGGCAGGTGTTTCTCTTCAGCAGTCAAAACAAGTCCAATAAAGTGCATGCATCCACAAATAAAAGTCCTCACACGGCTCCAGGGGGTGAATAAAGGCCTCCTATTGCGAATCAATGTGTTTTTGAAAGAAAAATATCTATATTTAAAACGTAAGAATCACTTTAATCTAGCTTGCGCCAACTAGTCGTAAACTGAAACAGTCTTTCACAAACCAACATTTGTTTACAGGAGCAAAGGAAGCAAAGTTTCTTTACTTTAGCAAAGTAAACCAGTCTCCTCTTAGTTTATATCAAAATCCTCTGACACTTTTTTTTTTAACAAATCCTCAATTTAAACTTCAAATTTAGGACCATTGCTGTGTTTACCACATTTATCTCCACGGTGCGTTCTAGATTAAAGTGAGTTTTAAATATGGATATTTTTCTTACAAAAACACATTAATTCGCTACAGGCCTTTATTCACCCCCGAAGCCATGTGAGGAACTTTTTATTATGGATAGATGCACTTCATTGGGCTTGTTTTGGACTGATGAAGAGATGCCATTCTAAAGCTTGGAAGTGCCAGGATCATTTTTAATATAACTCTGATTGAATTTGTCTGAAAGAAGGAAGTCATATACACCTAAGATGCCCGGTGGGTGAGTAAATAATGGGCTAATTTTCATTTTTGGGTGAACTATCTCTTTAAAGCTAACATATTGTTACTAAAAGCCAAAAAAGTTCAATTTTGATTTCATGGGGACTTTTTTTGTTGTTGT
This sequence comes from Cirrhinus molitorella, assembly GCA_033026305.1. Classification (NCBI taxonomy): domain Eukaryota; kingdom Metazoa; phylum Chordata; class Actinopteri; order Cypriniformes; family Cyprinidae; genus Cirrhinus; species Cirrhinus molitorella. Next base: position 29,545,325 of record CM065122.1, on the reverse strand, counting down.
TGTTTTTTTTTAAGTCTTCATCAGTCACCAGCAGAGGCGAGTGCAGTTAATGCGAATCCGTCAAAAGGAAGAAAGAAGGGAATGCCGAAAGAAAAAGAAGAAAAAGCCACAGAAACAGCCGCCACAGCAACAGAAGTACCACCATCCCCCTCAGACCAACCCTCATCCCCCAAACCCCCCTCCTAAGCTCCAGCATCCCGAGCCCACCCACCGCCGGAAACCCAACACCATTCGCCGCTTCGATGGAGATGTACTTTCTCCAGTAAGTATCAGTTGGTCGTCTCGCCTCAAATCCATCTGCCAGTTCACATTATCGTGAAACCAGATCTGCGAAACCTGACAAATGAATCCCTATACTTATCTTTCCAATTTATCAGAGATTGATTACACGTTCGCTTTCTTTCAGAGTTATATCCAGAACTTCCGTGACAGACGTACGGACAGGAGGGGCTACTCCCATGGCAGGTTGATTGGCGGCTCACATGTTGTCGATTTGGACTATGACTACGGCTCCCAAGTGCCCCTAACAGCCCATACAGGCCCCGCAGTGAGAGGTTGACCCTGCACCCTTAAATGAACAGGAATTGCACTGCACAAACCATTCCGAGAACCGAAAACATTGCGGCCGGATCAGATCTTAGAGCATGTGGTTTCCTCAGCCTTCAAAATGGCTGACGGGACTCTCACACCCAAACCGATTTGCTGTATTCCCATGATTTTAATGCAGAACTACAAAACAATGTAGAACCACAATATGGCTCTGCATTTAACTCCATTATATATTGCTGAAGATGGTTGTGGTATGTGTGTCTGCTCCTCCGAGGCTCATCTTCCCATAATTAGGCTGCTGCTTCACTCTGTCCGAGAAGAACGGTCTCATTACCGCAGCAGAAGTTTTAAAGAAGATCCATTATGTTCTGAACTGAATCTGAATCTCGGGACCAAATACGGCCTTGGCTTTTATGCGACTAAGCTGTCATAAAGCATGCACGGGTTCTGCCAGACAGACTATTCGTATATCAAGTTTACACATTCAAACTTCAGTCCTCCTGTTCGTTTCTGACCTTTTAAAGATGTTTCAGATAAAATTATGTTTACAGCACGGACAGGAAAGTGTGTATCATTTTCTAAACGTTTCAAAAGGCTTTATCTGCTCTGTGTCAGGGCCTACACGAAATCTGTCAAACCGTGTATGGTGAACACAATCTCTGTTCAGTCTGAGCCTATTGCACAAGCATATAACGAAATGTTTGTTCATTTATCGTTAGCCAATGCATGTGGGGAAAGTGCCACCATTGCTTTTGTGTTGTAGATATACAAGTTTACTCTGTATTTAGTTGGGATAGTTATCCCCAAAACTGAAAAATCAGTCATTAATTACTCACCCTCATGTAGTTCCAAACCCTTAAGACCTCCGTTCATCTTTATAACACAAATGAAGAAATTTTTGATAAAATCTGAGAGCTTTTTGACCCTGCATAGAAGGCAACAGAACTAACACGTTTAAGGCCAGGAAAGGAAGTAAGTACATCGTTAAAATAGTCCATGTGACATCAGTGGTTCAACCGTAAAGTTTTGAAGTGACGAGAACACTTCTTGTGTGCAAAGAACACAAAAATAACGACTTTAATAACAATTTTTTGTGTTTTCTCAATGTCCTTATTACGTTTCTGGGACATTTCAGTTGCGTTGTTGTCTATACAGGGTCAAAAAGCTCTTGGATTTCATTAAAAATATCCTAGGTCTTATGGGTTTAAAAGGACATAAGGGTGAGTAGTTAATGACAGCATTTTCATTTTTTGGGTCAACTAACTCTTTAAGGCATAGTATCTAGAGACTGTTTGGGTGGCTCCCAGTTAAATCTCAGGGGCTATGGCATCGAGAGGAGCCCTAACGATGTAACTGTGAACACTAAAGGGGTTTTGTGTGACTGATTTAAGTGTCCTTGCCTACAAGAGAGAGTTCTGAAAGGGATTAAAGAAAGATGCCTAAGAGGGGTGGAAGAGATTTACAATGGTGGACTTCTCACAGAAGAAGATGTTGTGTATTTCTGTGTGTGTGGAAAGCATGAAAAGGAGAGAGAGGGTCTGTATGTGTATTTGAAGTGTTTTGTGTGGATGTGTGAAGGCATTTGTCATGCTGTGAGTCTGCAGCAGATTGGCAGCAGGGTTAAGTCTTAATTTCTGATTTACCTTCATGTTCGGATGTGGGGTGATTTCACACCCAGTTTCCCCTCTGTGTTTATCAGGGCTGTCGGAGCAATGAAGAGTCAAAGTCTAATCTTTTCCTCACTCTGAAGAAGTGAAAGGGCTCAAAGGCTTAAATTCCTCTCTGTTTACCGTCTTTTAAAGTGACAGCTTGGCTCTCTTGTACATTTTTGTACATTGTCTGAATGTAAATATGCTTACATTTCTGTATTATTGCTAGTGCTTTTAATTTTGTTTTTCTAATCAGTGGTTACATCTGTGCTGTCTTTTTGAATTGTCCCATTGATAGTCATTTGTAATTATAATTTATTTCTAATTTATTAGATTAAGACTTCAAGTGGAGCTCTGTGTGTGATTAAATCGATGTTGACCATTATTATGATTATTATTATTATTCTTGAGCATGTATTTGTACAGTACTGATAACCATAAATGTTGTGCTCCTGAAGTCAAGTATTGTGTGTATGTGTCTGTTTCTCTCTTAACAAACTGCTGTTTAAAAAAGAAGTTGGCAGATAGATGGCAAAGAACGTGGCGGTGGATGCCTTTGAGGCACGGGGTGAAACGTATTAAATTCTGTGAACTAGTTACTTGCGGGAATGCACCGGCAATAAAGACGAAACATGCTCAAGTAGCTCTGTGATGCACAGCATAATTTTCCATTTCGAAAACAAATGTGCATATCCCCGCAGGGGTAGAATTCATTTACACAGAGGAAAATGAAAAATCACATTAAAATGGATTATTGTTGTCATCCTATTGTTTTACTTTCAAACTGATGAAAAGAGCTACAGATGTGATTTCAGCTGTGTGCTTTAAATGATCTGAGATGTCTTTGAAATGCAGTTTTTCAAAATACACTCACTCGCTCAGCTGTTGAAGAATTTTAACTAGTAAATTATTTCAACATAAAATTTAAATATATCCTTTCTTTTCTGCAGTGGTCATATTCATCTTATACAAGGTAAAAGAGTCTAGTTTATGTATACTGTCTCAGACAGAGGGGCTGAGGCTGTAACGGTTCTCTTTCATTTATGTTCGTGCTCAGAATACACACTTTCTTTGGTGGTCTAGATTTTCTGGATTAGAAGACACTATCAGCTAGTTTTAGCATGATTATATGCTCCCAATTACAGCCTGTTTTGTACTCGCTCATAATAATAGCCCACAATCTCTGTGTGACATTTCTTGTCATTTTATGTAGAGGGAGAACCCCATCTTCAATCCAACACTAACAATACTAATAGCTACACCAAAAGAAAAAAACGTACAAAGCTGTCAGTGGGGTAGAACCCATTGCACCTTATTTTAGATAAAATATACTTTAAAATGTACTTTAAAATACATTTTAGTACCTAAAATGGCTTTTCACACTTGAAATAGATAAAGGGATAGTAGTGGTGTTCTCACGAATGACGTCAGAGACTGACAGGGAAGAGATGTTCATTATTTTTGTTTTCTTTGCACACAAAAATTATTCTCATAGCTTTGTAAAATTAGGTTGAACCACTGATGTCACATGGACTATTTTAACATGTCCTTACTACCTTTCTAGGCTTAGAACGAATGTGCTAGTTCCTTTGCTGTCTATGGAGGGTCAGAAAGCTCTCAAATTCCATCAAAAATATCTTAATTTGTGTTCCGAAGGTGAACAAAGGTACGGATTTGGAAATAAAGGTGAGTAATTATGATAGAATTTGCATTTTTGAGTAAACTTTGAGTCTAACCTTGGCCTGGGTCAGGATTTGGGCTTTGGTACATTACCAAACCCTAGCGGGTTAACAGTCATCATTGTCAGTGATTGGACAAACAACAGCATGGAGTGCATGGTTATTGTACTAGGCTACTTAATATATTGTTCTACTAATTTATGCTGTCTAAACCACAGAAATAAAGGTAGGGCTGTGTAATATATAAAAATTATTGAAATATTCACAAATAGACATATCGCAATATGCATATCGCTACAGCTTGCTATATTTGGGGCCATGAACAAAAGACAAAGAGAAAATCACTCACTGCTCTTGCATAAATAACTATAGCTTAAATAAGAGTCAGTGCATATTCAATTCATAGTGATAACTGTTTTATTTTTCCTGTTTATTATTCCGTTCCTAATCTGATGTTAAAATGACTACACTAATGTTAAAATGACATTTTTCTGTAATGCTACAGTAAAACACTGCCGTTCACTTTCAGAAGTTGCTGTAGGGGTGTTTTCTTCTCACAAAAAGTATGTTTGCTAGTAATATTAGATTCAGAATCAGAATGAGCTTTATTTGCCAAGTGTGCACAAACACAAGAATTTGTTGTGGTTTTACAGGAGCTCTTGATACACATATATATTAAAGGGCCACATGCCCAGATGAAAGAGTTTTACTCAGCTGTAAAAAAAAGGGAAATCCAGCTGAGTAAAACTTCATCTGGGCATGTGGCCCTTTAAGCATTATCGTATCGCTTATCGCATTATTTAATGAGTTATCGCATATCGCATTTTTCTTCACTATCGCACAGCACTACTCTACATGCTAATTTTATGCTGAATGGACGTTTCAGTGTTCTATAAAGGTAAAAAATTCACGGGTTTTCCTTCACCATTTGTGATTTCCCTTTTTTTATATATAAAATGTGCTGAGTTTAAAAAGCAGGAGTAAAAGCATGTAAAACCTGTTACCCGTGTTTTTCCAACCTTCGACCCGTGAAAGTGTACTGGAATTGCAGGCAAACCCGTGACTTCCCACAACTCTGGATCGATGTACACCCAGTTTCGCGCTCAGACGTCACACAGCCCGCGAAACAACAATGGCAGCCCCTACGGATGCATTTCCAAGTAAAAATAAAAGGTATAACAGCTTCTCTTGCCTGAAGCGCCGTTTTTCCTCCACCGTTTTCTGCGAATTAAAATGCACAAACTATTCGCAATAATACTCAACAAAAATGGAGAGCGATGGCTCTTCACATAACATATAATTGTGAATTTATTTTATATTTTTGTGTCTATTTATGGGGAATATGTACTGGTTGGATGTGACAAGCCTAAAAATAGCACTTACCAGACTATAGAAAATCATGCACTAAAAAGAAAAAAAAAATGCTTTAAAAACCGTAAGAGACACCTCACATGGGTATTTGAACCACCAAATGTTGACATCTGTGCTATCCTATAGTTAAAACCTTTGGTAAAAACTTAATTTTTTCATGATAAGGTTTACCAATTGGAATTACCCTGATATGAAAAGACATGCTGGATCCTTGGGGGTGCTTTGTGCCAAATTCTATCAATTTAATTAGATTCAAATTGAATTCATTTTTATTAGTTGTCTCCATGTAAATATGTTAAGAGTTCACACTGTTTCAACCTCATTGCAGAGGAGCTCCTTAAAAATTGATCCATTCAAAGATTAAAAAAAGATTTAGATATTTCCAGCTTGCAGCAGTATTACCCTCACTTTTCATTTTTATTTTCAAACCTACCTTGCACTGACACAGAAACAGACACGCAAGCCTGAAACACAGCATAGCCCAGGAGACTTTCTAAAGGTCAGAGTTAACGCTAATAAAAGAGTCTCATTAAGGTTATGATGATGCGTTCATAACCTGTCAGAGTAAAGTGACTTAACTGTAAGGTAACAGAGTGAAGGTTATAGCTGTGTGCGTCTGCACATATGCGACTGCCTTCACCTCAGGAACAAAGAGCTGGATGCTAAATTAGGACATAAGGTGGTATTTTACTGTGAAATCTCTTAGCGTGGTTCACTCAACCTGCCGGTTTGTTCCCTGTTGTGTTTTGTTTGTATCTCTAGCAGGCATATGTTGGTTTTAAGACATGTTTATAATTTTTTGTGAATTTTAAAGGAAAAGTTCACTTCCATAATGAAAATTTCTTCAGTCTAAAAGAAATTAAGGTTTTTGAGGAAAATATTCCAGGATTTTTCTCCATATAGTGGACTTCAATGGGGATCAACAGGTTGAAGGTCCAAACTGCACTTTCAAAGCAGCTTCAAAAGGCTCTACACAATCCCAGCCAAGGAATAGGGGCCTTATAGTAAAACGATGAAAAAAATTCAAAATAAAAAAAGTTACACACGGTTATTCTTGGTCTGTGTACTTCGGTTAAAAAAAGTTAGGGCGAAAAACTCCTTCAGCTTCAAAATCATCCAACATCATTGTTGTACCTTATTTGTAAATGACCTTTGACTTTCTTTGCACGTTCGCTTTGTAAAGACTGGGTGGGTACTTCCGCCTAAGTGCGTGATTACGTAATGCGTGAGGACGAGCTAGTGCAAGACAAGCATTTGTGGTTAAAAAGAATATAAATTAACATTTTTCTTCGAAAATGACTAATTGTTCCGCTACATAAGACACTTATTCCTCAGCTGGGATCATGTAGAGCCCTTTGAAGCTGCAATGAAACTACAATTTGGACCTTCAACTCCCTTTGAAGTCCATTATTTAAAACAAATTTTCCTGAAAAACTTTTTCTACATTTTTTTTAGACTAAAGAACATGAACATCTTGGATGGCATGTGGGTGAGTAAATTATCAGGAAATATTAATTCTGGAAGTGAACTTCAACTCTCTTCTGAACTATCTTATTTTATAGATTTTTTTAGTGTTTTTATCTACACAGAAATTGATTTTGATGTAAAGTAAGTCTTATTTTACTATATATCATACATGGATGAATCCAAAATCACAGGAACCTTACATTTTACAATATAGGAGGACAATACTTGTCCAATAACTGACTTCAGTTATTTTACTGCTATGTATGATCAAAAAATTGATCAAAAACTACAGAAGCCTTCAGTTTTATAGGAGGAAAATACAGTGCAGTTTATTGTTGTCTTTTTGCAGCAGTGGAACACAGTTTCTCAGATATGACCCTACCACACATGCACACATACATTCATATCAACAAAATCTCTGAGATCAACTGGCCACATTCAGGACTCTCTAGACTGTATGCATATTATGCAGTTTTGTTCGTTCTCCCTCTCGTTCTTCCGCTCACTTTCCTTTTGTCTCCGTGCGTCATCCACACATGCGGTAATGGGTCATGGAAATACTAGGCGTGTGCATAAAAAGCCTGAGGCCATGGGTGAAAATGCAAGTTAGGGAAAGGGAATTCTAAGAAATTCAATCTGTTTCATAGGCTTTACATGATGTCCTGCTGGTGCTGTGTGGACTCACTGACAACCTGAAGGGAGAGGAAAAAAGAGGAATGATTAGAGCAACGGGGTCTGAATAGGATACAGATGATTCACATGCACAGATGGCAGCACATACATGTTGGGGAAAAAAACAAAAGTGCTTTAAAGTGAATAGTTGATATGCAGTAATAAGGAACAGAGACAGCTGGGAGAGGCTTTTCTGTAAGTTAAAACAGCCCATTTCCTGCTGGAAATCAATACTGGGCTAGTGCAAGGACACATTTTTCTTTGATAAATGAACTTCTCCGTATGTGCTGTGCAGAAACACTCTGTGTGATATTCAGCAGAGATTAACAGTGATATGAGAATCGGGGGATTCTGTAGTGCAGTGCTGGTTAATAGGGAACAGGATTTTTTTTGGAAAGACTGTAGAAACAGATGAAACAAATGAGCCATGGCTGAACTTACACACTGAGCATTGAGGGCACTCATGCCCTCACTTGTCCTAGTCTAGAGTAAAATAGAAAATCATTTTTATGATATTGATTATAGAGGTTAGTTGGCCTGTAAAATTCATAAATAAGAATAATCGTGTCAAGCAATTACCAGCCTTTTAGCGAGTGTTTGTTTGTGCGTTTTTGTTACCTCGCCATCCCGGGTCTCAATGGTCTTGATCAAAACTGTTTTCTTAGAGTGGACTTCAGATGAGCGCTGTTGTTGTTGTTGTTGTTGTTGATGCTGGTGGTGCTGCTCTGGGCTAGTCTCTATAGCAACACAATTCACAACATCAGCATCATTAAACTCACCCTCACATAGTAAATACATAAATACTGCATTATTGATCATCTTTAGTTGAGGTGTTCAAACACAACAATGCAGACAGAGAGGTAAGTATTTAAAAAACAATGGCTTTGCCCCCCCTTGTGGATGAAAAAGAAGTGTTGGTCAAATATATCTATTATTAAAGGGACAGTTGTTTTGAAACCCCAGTGACTTTCATTGTATGGACAAAAACAATTACTAGTGCTGTCAATTGATTAAAACTAGTTACACATTTTTTCTGATATTAACCGTGATTAAAGTTTTTAATATACTTTTATATTGCAATAGTTTCACATTCAAAACAACATATAGAAATGTAGAAACAACAAAGACAATATAGAATTTTTTATATTTGTTAAATTTTTTTTTAATGACTGAAGGTGAGTATCACTAATATCAATATTACTGATGTCTCTAGATTTTTTTTTCCTAATACTGAAACATTGACTATAGCCATTCCAGACTTTAAAAGCTAATTTAAGCTAACTTAAAACAATCAAATAAACCCATTATTTACCTGTGCCTTCAGCAAGTAGGAAATATACAGAAATTTAATAAAGTTATCAAACACTAAATGCTAAGTTAAATATAGATGAATCCTTAAAGCTACAAAAGTTATTGATTTGCTCTTTTTCATTTAGTTCTTTGAGTAATAGATATCACAGCAGCTGGGTTATAAGGTTATTTGGCTGCTATTACTTTAAGAGCTACTGCTTCTAAACATCTCCCATTTGATGTGATCGTGAAGACATTCTGCGACTAAATAAATGCACGTCTTATCAAAAAATAAAAAAGGGACCGCAGGAGCTGTGAGTGGGTTGGCTAACCCTAGCCCCGCCCCTGCATTAACTGCGTTAGATTTTTTACAAAAAACGTGAAAAAGTTAATCGCCGGTGTTAATGCGCTAATTTTGACAGCACTAACATTTACACAAAATAAATCATATATGTGTGATATATGTTTAGAACGATGGCAGAATTTTCTTTTTTAGGCAAACTGTTCCTTTAAGAAGTGTGGAAGTCGTTTTTTTTTTTTGTGTGTGTGTGTCAAGAGCTCACCTCTGAAACTCAGGGAAGAAAAGGACTGCACAGGAAGGGAGATCCTGCAAATGAAACATAATAATATAAAATAAAACTTTGTTATATCAGTTAAGAAAGCAATGAGCAAAAGTCTAAATACTTCAATTTCTTACCTGCTCTCCTCTCCTTCCAGAAGCTTCCTGTAGGTGGCGATCTCCACATCAAGTGCCATCTTTACATTCAGCAGATCCTGGTACTCACGGAGGTGGCGAGCCATCTCATCCTTCATTTTTGCGATTTCAGACTCAAGACGGGTAATGTTGTCTTGATAACCACCGGCCTCACGGCCCATCCTCTCCTCCATCTCTCTCATTTGCCTCATCAAAGACTCATTCTGTGAGCAGGATGACAAAAAGATGGAGAAAGTGAGGGAAAGAAAAGAAAAGAAATAGGTATGGGTGAAACTGATGTACATGGTGAAGATGAAATGAGTGGAATATTAAAATAACTGAATGAATTCTAGAAGATATTTCTAGTGATACAGTCAACCATTACTGGCTCTTTGCTGAATCAAATTTATTCATTGAGCACCTGGGGAAACATATTAAAGACTTCATAATTGGTAATAAGGTGGATTCAGCTGTGCTGAGGCTCAGCTAATATTTGTTTTGGCTGGGAAATAATAACTCGGCTTAGAGCCCATGCACAGAATCTTTAAGGACTTACGGTGCCCTTGAGAGAGTCGATCTCGCAAGTGTAGGACTGGATCTGGTGACGGAACTCCATGGTCTCCATCTTGGCTTGTCTGAGAGCATCATTATTCTTGTTTACTGCCTGGTTTAGGTCTGACACCTGAGGGTGGAACAAAGTAGTTTAACTCAAAAACCTGGCTAGTTTCAGATCTCAGTGTAGCCTATTCAAAATCTCTGATGCAGACCTTGGACTTGTACCATTCCTCAGCCTCGGCGATATTCTTGGCAGCGATAGCCTCGTACTGCGTGCGGATGTCTCTGAGGGCGGCAGTCAGGTCTGGTTTGGACATGTCCATTTGGATCTGCACCTGACTCTCCTGCATCTGGTTTTGCAGCTCACGGATCTCCTAAAGGAAAAGGTAAACAGAGATGTGGCTTCAGAGTGAGCTTATGTATTGTCATTTTACTTGACAAGTTGAGGCTTGATTGGTGTATGAAGTCAGTTAGTGTTATTCTGAGAGTGAAGCACAATTGTGGCGCTGTTGTGAACGTGTGTCTAAGTCTGACACGGAAGAGAAAAAATGGTTAAATAAAAGTTGTTATTTTTGTTTTCTTTGCGCACAAGAAGTATTCTTGTAGCTTCATAAAATTAAGGTTGAACCACTATGGACTATTTTAACAATGTCCTTACTACCTTTCTGGCCCTTGAACATGTTTTGTTCCTGTCTATGCAGGGTCAGAAAGCTCTCGGATTTCATAATCTTACGGGTTTGGAACAACATGAGTGAGTAATTAATGACAGAATTTTCTTTTTTGGGTGAACTATCCCTTTAAGTGTATAAAACATACACTCTTAAAAATAAAGGTTCCTTATTGGCATTGAGGTTCTATAAAGGACCTTTAACATCCATGGAACCTTTCCATGCACAAAAAGTTCTTTATAGTTAATTCTTTTAAGAAATTCTTCAGTGGCATTGCTGTGAAAACCCTCTTTGGAATCTTTATTTTTAAGACTGTATCTGTAATTATTTCTTATCTCTGATAGCTATGTTGTAATTGTAGGACTGTGAAGCCTTGTAAGGCCTTTTTCTTTTTCCACCGCCCTTCTCACAGCTGTGTCTCAAAGAATCTGTCTCTGTTTAATTATAGGGATGCATCTGTTCCACAGCTTTACACTGCCCCCTCACTGTCAGTGTGCAGCTGACACACACACAGGCGCACATGAGACCATTTCATCCTTACATGTCAAATAAAAAGCAGAGAGAGCATTTAAAGAACTTGACTTCAGAGCCTCGTGAGTAAAAGGTCAGTGTACGTGTTGTATGCTGGGTATGAGAGTGGGGGAGGAGCAGACAGAGGCAGTGAAACAGTTAGTCACGTAGAGTTTTGGGAAATGTTGAGGAATGTAGCTATAATAGATGCATACAAACCTCCTCATGGATTTTCTTGAGGAATGCAATCTCTTCATGAAGGCCTTCAATACGTCTTTCCAGGTCCAGCCTGGCCAGAGTGGCAGCATCTACATCCTACAGAAAGCACAAGAACAATGGGTTGATTACATTTTGGTTATAGTTTCACTGAAAACTAAAGGTGATGTACAATAAAGAACATACAGCTCTAAAAGCAGAGAGGTTGTTCTCAGCTTCCTCTTTCAGGTGGATCTCCTCTTGAAGTCTGTGGAAGAAACAGATATAGAAACAGATAAGAAACAGAGTCTTCACAGAATTTTGAAGTAATCATATTATTTAAAATAGTTCTCAAGTCTGTTAAGTTGTTACGGTTTAAGCAAGATGGTCTTTAATGATGTATATTGTAATTTGTTAAACAAGAATTCCTACAGAGCCAGAAATAGAGCCTGTTCTAATGGCCAAGGTGTCCTTAGTGTCCTCTATCTTTGAGATATGCTGAGAGCGAGACATGAAGTTGTCATTCCTTCATGCACATAGATCAAGACATTTTATTCTCACATACTGCTTGGAGTCACGCAAGGCTCCGGTTTAATGTGAACGTCCCTGAGTCTTTTGCAGGAGGCATGTTGTTAATGTGGCACATATCTGGTTTCATGAATGTAATTGTTGGCAGTCAGATGGCATCTGATATTTTCAACGGAGAGATGAAAGGAGTGCCATACATTTTACCATGGCATTCCGATTTTGTAGGTCCTATGGACTCTGAGAAGTAATGGAAAGCTAAAACACTGATAATTAAGGCTTTTAGTTGTATTTTCTTACAATACTGGGTAGCAATAATTTAAGATATAGCTGTATGTCATATAATGAGTTCTGTATACTCTCTATATGTGACCCTGGACCACAAAAACAGTCTTAAGTAGCATGGGTATTATTCGTAGCAATAGCCAAAAATACGTTGTATGTGTCAAAATGATTGATTTTTAATTTATGCCCAAAATAATCAGGATATTAAGTAAAGATCATGTTCCATAAAGGTATTTTGTAAAATTCCTAGTGTAAATATATAAAAACTTAATTTTTTATTAGTAATATGCATTGCTAAGAACTTTGCACCCTCAGATTTCAGATGTTCAAATAATTGCATCTCGGCCAAATATCGTCTTAACAAACCATATATCAATGGAAAGCTTATTTATTATAAGCATGGCAGCTGGTTTAAGCTGGTCCTTAGTTGGTCGTGAGCTGGTTTAAGCTGGTCCTAAGCAACTCAGGACCAGTTTAAACCAGCTCATGACCAACTAAGGACCAGCTCAAAACAGCTGTCATGCTTCAAAACATACCTAACCAGCATATGCTGTTTTTTTTTTTTAAACAGGGATTTCAAAGGAGCCCACCATCAGCTTCACTTTAAACACTGTCTATGAATAGCAGCTGCTGTTGATAGGTTTTAAACAGTTATCATTAATTAGTGCTGATAACGTGGGGTGATTACTGTGGTTCCCTTAAGTGAAAGGCACTCAGACACACACACACACAATCACACACACTCACTATGAGCGAGATAAGGGTTATTTTTAGGGATGTGCATTCTCTGCAGTGCTGGGGGGTATACTGAAGAGGCTAATAATAGCAGGCTGATCTGGGCAATGTGTAATGTGACTCTGGGTCCTTTTGCAAATAGGAATAACACTCTCATAATCTTTTCAACATCATACACAGACATGAGTTACAACAGGGGTTGCTGCTTGCAGTTAATGTATACCCTCATTACCCTGACATACAGTAAGCATTCTTGCATTCATGTTGTCTTTACGTCTGAGGTGGTCCTGACCTCTGTCTTTCGGGTAGGGTGTCTGTTTCATGTCTAGTGGTTGTTGTTTTTTTTAGAAATCAGGCTATGATATCATTGTTGGAGAACCTAAGTGCATATTGTTCTAGAATGCTGGAATAGTTGGTAGATGTTTAATAATGTCTAAGTTCATGACCATCATGACTTCCAGTACGCTATGTGACTTCTAACAGTACCCACGTACACACTTAAAAATAAAGGTTCTAAAAGTGATCCCTGTTGGAAAAAAAGGTTAGGTATGTTTTGAAGCATGGCTGCTGGTTTGAGCTGGTTTAAGCTGGTCATGCACTGGCCCTGAGCAGAAGCTAGTTGCTTAGGACCAGCTCAGGATCAGCTGAAGACCAGCTAAGGACTAGCTTAAGCCATACTTCAAAACATACCAAACCAGCATATGCTGTTTTTTTTTTTTTTTTTTTAAACAGGGATGCCATAGAAGCAGCATTTTTGGTTCCTTTTAGTGAACAGTTATGAAAAAGAATCATTTTACTTAGCGTGAAGAACATGGAACCTCCTAAAGAATGTTTAAGAACTTTTTTGTGGAAATGAAAATGTTACATGGATGTTAAACGTTTTTCATGGAACCATAGATGCCAATAAAGAACAATTAAGAGTATTTCTAAAAACAGCATATGCTGTTGAGGTATGTTTTGAAGCATGGCACCTGGTTTTAGCTGGTTTAAGCTGGTTCTTATTTTGTTCTGAGCTGGTTATGAGCTAGTTTAAGATGGTCAGGTGCTAGTCCTAAACTAGCAACTAGCTCCTGCTTTGGACCAGCTCATAACAAGCTTATACCAGCAAATGACCAAATAAGGACCAGCTTAAATCATCTGCCATGTTTCAAACAATACCTAACCAACATGTGCTGTTTTTTCTTAACAGGGATACTATATAATAAAAGTCACTATGCCTCCAAGCAAGCAGCTATGCACTCTGAGAGAAATAAACCAAATCACTTCAACAAAACATAAGTATTGGAAGAGATACTGTCTGGACATTGAAGATCAGAATTAGTGTTTGGTCAACAACTATGTTATCTTGAAGATGAACACAAAACTGTCAATCTAAAGTTAGTAATATAATATTTCACATTTAAATAAATTAACTTTAATGAACCTGAATGAAGATCTCACCTCTGTTTTAGTTTGTGCAGGTCATCAGCCAGGTTGTCTCTCTCAATCTCAATGCGGGATCTCTGATTGGTCAGGGCATCCACCTGTCTGCGCAGCTCTCTCATCTCCTCCTCATACATCTCTGCGATGCGTGTGGGCTCACGGCCCCGCAGACGTTCAATCTCCACAGACAACGCTTGGTTCTGCTGCTCTAGGAAGCGCACCTTCTCGATGTAGCTGGCGAAACGGTCGTTGAGATGTTGCAGCTCTGCCTTCTCATTAGTGCGTGTATTAAGGAAGTCCTGGTTCATGGCGTCGGCCAGATTGAAGTCCAGCTTCTCACCAAGGCCTGCATAGGAACGGACCATTGATCCACCACCAAATGAAGCGCCGGATAAGCGCTGGCTGGAAAACATGGGAGAAGAGGAGCTCTTGGACACCTCATAGACTCTGGAGGACACACGAGAGGATCCAGAGGAACCTGCACGGCCAGAGAAAATCGAGGAGCCCAGGCCGGAGCCGAAGGTACGGCGGTAAGAGGAAGCCGACTCGGCTGAAGCTGAATATGTCTTGCTCATGACTGGGCCTCTCAGGTTTGTGCAGTGTGCAAATGCTGGTTCGCTTAGGGCTGTGTGGTAGAATGAGGGTCAATCAGCGAAGCTGGACTATATATATAGTGTAGCTAGCACCCTATCTGCCCCCACCCACATTCTTCTGTCACTGTTGGCCACTTCTCTCTCTCTCTTTTCTAAACTCAGCTGTCATTAGGTCTGGTTTCCAGCAGCTGGGTGGAGCAAATGGATGGGGCATGAGGTGGCACAGGTCACGTCACACAGAATGTGCTGTCATTTCTTCTGCACAAGAGGATGCTTACCAGTAAGAGCTGTTTTACCACGATAAAAATAACATTGCATTGATAATTCTATATGGGTTTTTTACTTTTTTTTTTTAAATGTTCAATATTAAAGAATTCGTTTTCTTCCATTTCCTGATAATTTACTCACCCCCATGTCATCCAAGATGTTAATGTCTTTCTTTCTTCAGTCAAAAAGAAATTGAGGTTTTTGAGGAAAACGTTCAGGGATTTTGCTTCATTCAGTGGACTATACAATGGCATTTTAGTGACATGTTAAAAAAAAAAAATCTACGATTACGAGATTAAAGACAAAATTAAAGTCGATAATAAAGTCGAAATACTATGAGAAGTCGAAATATTTTGGAAATAAAGTTGAAATATTTAGAAACTAAAGTCAAAATGTTTCTTGAATAAAGTTGAAATGTTTTGTTTTGACAATAAAGTCAATATGTTTTGCTTCGAGAATAAAGTCAAAATGTTTTGAAAATAAAGTTTATATTACGAGAATTAATTTGTAGCAATTACAAGATTAAAGTTATAATATTTTAAGAGCATATTCTAGGCTATTGCGCATGCCTATATGTAATATAATATTTTGACTTTATTCTCATAATATTTCAACTTTACTCTTGTAATATTTCGACTTTATTCTTGAAATATTTAGACTTTATTCTCGTAATTTTGACTATTTTCGTAATTTCGACTTGATTTTAGAAATATTAACTTTAATCTCGTAATCTTGGATATATAATTTTTTTTTTAATGTTGCACTAAAACGCTGTCATAGGACTTTAATGGGGATCAGTAGGTTGAAGGTCCAAATCGCAGTTTCAGTGTAGCTTCAAAAGGCTCTACACAATCCCAGGTTGTATGTATTACAAATGCTTGTCTTACACTAACTGGAAATGTCACATGTGATGTAGGCGGAAGTACCAACACAGTGTTTACAAAGCAAACATGCAAAGAAAGTACAAACGCCCTTTACAAAAAAAGGTAAACAACAATGTTGTATGATTTCAAAGTTGGAGGAGAAGATGAGATGGAGTTTTTCGCCCTGGCCTCCCTTTCTGACCTGAAGTACACAGATGAAGAACTAACCACACATGAACTTTCTAATGTGATTATGTAAAGTGTGAACTAGTGCATTGCAGAGCTAGCGCAGGATGAGCATTTGTGGTTAAAAAGTAGACATTTTTATTTACTTTTTTAGAAAATGACTAATTTCGCTAGATAAGACACTAATTCCTTGGCTGAAGCTTTCCTTTAAAGCTAATGTTCACCTAATGTTTTGCTTTTAAACTCCTTCAGCTGTATAAATATTATGCAGTCATGGGAGGATGGCTTAATATTTTAGACAAACCACATCATCCTTTCAATGACAGGATGTTCTTAATTTGCTTTTCTTGTGTCATAAAGTTCTACATTGCACCTGGGAAATCAAAGTAATGTAACGGTGTATTTGTGTCATCAGATATACCAAATACAATCTTGTCACTCCAGCCCCTGTAGTCCTGCCTGTTCCCGAAGCTAACCATAGCGCCTGAGAAGCCAGTGTTACTCCACAGCTGCTGTCATAGTTATTAATAGACTTCTAGTCTGAACCCCGTCACCAAGCTGCTTTCCTAAGGGCCTCTTGGAAAAAGACTGGACTGGATGGGGACTCAACAATCTCAAATTACTTTATTTAGACTTGTTTATACAGAACACAAATGTGTAAATATTAATGCAATACGAGTTAAATCTTTTATGTCTCTGAATGCATCCGTGTGAATGGAATGAATTGCTGTCTTTGTCTCTGGTGCCCAAAAGTGCCTCAAGGAACTTAAACAATGCAGTTTATACCCTTGCAATTTAACACCATCTTTTTGTAAGGGGGGAGGGGGTTCAGTATTTTCAGCAAACACAGAGCCAGTGCCTGTGAATGCAGAATTTATTGGGGGGGAAATGTCCTTAATGCAATTGTTGCTCATTTGAAACGTTAGAAAAAAATGTTTAAACTTTATCAGACCTTTATGTGTTTTTGTTTGGATAAATTGTATGTTCAAATTTCATTCACTGGTGGAGTATTATTGGTCTTTACATTGAAACAAACACTTTAAACAAACTAGATTGTTCAAGTTATGTAGAAGACTTTTTAGTAAACTTTCCTGTCTACTGTTTGTGTGTGTAGTATATTTACTAATGGAAATAATTCAAAGGGTAGCTATTCAAAGGCTGGATGTTTAAAAACAGCAACATTACCATTTAAAAATGTAATATAACCTTACAGATGTGTTTCATCATCACAATGCTTCATTATTAATCTTATAATCCAATTTATTTTCAGCAGATCGTGAGAGTAGCCTCTGGAGTTTCCTGGGTTACAGAGCAATTCTGGGACAGGCATGTGTCAGGTGGGAAGATGATAAAAATGAATTCTGACAAGGTCAAAACAAATTACGTTTAAGTTGCCAGGTAACCACAACAGAAATTCAGCAGTGCTTCAATAACAGCTGTCAGATCTATTTATTCGAATAAGATGCAAGCCATAATGTCAATCAGTTACTTACATCATTTTTGGAAATCCTTAAATTTGAAATGTGACAATAAACAGAGTTAAGTCTAAATTTAGGGTGTTTTTATTTCTTATTTGTTTATGTGTCTGTTGTATTTTATATTACTAAAATACATTACTTACGGTATCTAAAGAAAATCCTTTAATTGCTTTGTTTTTATTGGGTCACTGAATAAGGAATTTAACTGAAACATAAAGTCTACGAATGTGGTGTCCAAATGGCAGAACATGTGAAACCACACATGGGAAAGGGTTATGGGAAGTGGTGGGAGTTGCCTAGTAGGTCATCTTTCAAAAACTCCCTCTGGCTGCCTTAGCAACCCACCAAACAGACATACACAGATTCCAACAAGGTGAAATGCCACACAGAGGGGGTAAAGGGGAACATGGCAGGATTCTGAGACAGAGACTGAAACATGTTAAGTATGCTAGGGTCCCTCTATAAGACATTTACATATATGGGCCATTCTACAGAGTTGGGGTCCTGCTGTCCCACAACCAAAAAACACATTTAAAAAGCATTTCAGTATTCAAATCTTTGATGTTTACTAAGATCTTATTATTATTTATTGAAACCTGTCATAATATTTCAAGTATCAGTAAACTTATATAAAATTATATAAGTAATACATATAATTATAACAATAATACATATAAAATAATAATTTTTTGGAATCTTTCTACTGGGAGGCGGAGTCCTGAACCCAACCCCTAATTTTTAACTTAATTAATTTTTAACACATTTTTGCATTTTATTAAAAAAAAGTAAAATAAATAAATAAATAAATATTCTACATTTATTTAATATTTATCTCTCTCATTTTCAGGTAAATGTGTTCAAAAGTCTGAAAATCTGTGTGTAGCTTCCAAACGTCACTACCAAACTTTTTTTTTTCTGCAAGTAAGCATACTTTTTGGGTGTTTTTCATAACATTTCGGTTTTCTTGTTTACAACTATTCAGAACTGTATTAGCTAACCTTGTGCTGATTAGCATATTTGAGCCTGGAGTTTCTAAAATGTTCACTGCTGAGACAGTCACGACCGAAACATTTGGTAAAGTTTTCGGGGGGTGTTATGTGTGTACAACTGTTCAGAACTGTGCTAGTAACCATGTGCTGATTAGCATAAATTAAATTGCCACTACCAAAGCAGTCACGAATGAAACGTCATAATTGTTTCGGTAGTGACAAAAGGGAAAACCAAATCCCTTTTTTGGTTTAATAAACTAAATTTTAGTACAGTTATGCACGTTTTTTTTTTGTTTTTTTTTTTAGTATGTTTTAGTAGTTTTTAGTATGCGATAGGCTATGTCACATAAAATTCTATAATGTGATGTGGTCGCTACCAAAACATTACTGTCACTACAGAAAATGTACAGTCACGGCCAAAACTCAGGATGTTTTGTCAAAAATAAGTATACTAAATTATCAACTAAGATGTTATGATAGTGTTTGATTCAAAAGTAATGAATCCCTAACTTTGAAATCAGTATGATCTACTTTGTCTTTTACAAAGAAAATTTTGATTAAAAATACCGCAAATCTCATAAATTCCACTTATATTATATTATATATTATTAAAACTGTAATTGTTATTGATTTACCTCTAAAAAAAATTAAATAAAATAGCAAAACAAATATATACAAGGTAGATGTAAACAACAAAATCTTAACAGATCAGTATAACCATTCGAATTAAATTATATAGGCCTATTACTCTTTCGGTAGTGACAAATTTGGGGAGAGGACAAAATATTCAAAATCTTTCTGAAAATGCAATATGACAATTAACTGCCTTGGATAGCTATTATACAATTTGCATACATGCAAAATACTTTTTTTTTTTTAGGATATTTCCAACTTTGACTATGAACAAGTTTTATAGAATGGCCCATATAGCTGGACTTGAGGCCACATTTTTGAAAATTTTGTGGTGGAGCTAAATATTGTGCATTATATATACTGTAAACGTGTAACATCTAATAGCTTATATCAGGTGTTTGAGAATAATATTGCACTGACGATATCCGGCCAGTTGGTGGCACCACGACTTAGCTTAATTGGTGCTTGTCTCCTTGTAAAAAATGACGTGTTTTGTTGTTACTATCTCAATTGGTGGTAGATTGTGCTGACGTATAAATGATGTTGACTGTGACATTGGTTTTCTTTTGACAGCGGAATACACAGTAAATGCTCATTCGTCATGTTTGTCAGTTGTAAGCCTATAGGACTTTGTATATCTTTTTTTTTTTTAAACAACATAAACGTTGCAGTCTGATACAAATACCTCATGTGTGATATTATATTTTAAACAGCCACTCTGCTCACTTGCACTCGGCTACTACTGCACAAAAGTATTGCCATTTGAGACCACTAATTTTGGTTTTATGTTAAACATTACATATTCAGGAATAAACACAGAAATCGCGTTACATACGGTTATAAATAAATGTGTGAGTAACCGTTAGCATTTGTTATTGGACACGGGTTTACCTTATGTTCATTTGACATAAATTCTTTCCGCAGTGATATGTGATGTCATTTTCCATTTCACCTCAGTCTCTTCGTGGGAGGAGGAAAACTATAACCAAGGATTTCATCATCTTCTGCAGTCAATAGACAGCCTGCCCACTCTTTCATTTCATAGGTAAACCAGGAGTCAGATGTATAGGCTCTATCTCCCTTCCTTCATTTTGCATGTAAGTCTCCTCACAAACCTCCTGGTCTCCCTATGACGTAATTGCGGGTCCCCGCCACATCGATGAAGGAAGATCGTGATTCCCGCTCCAGATCCGCACCAGGAATTCTGTACATTCGTTAATGTCCCTGTCTGTTTATTACTGCCTAAAACGAAAGCCTACAGTTAATTTATCTTACCTGACGCGTCCATCACTTGTGCTACAAGCGTTTAGCACAAGCCTGCGGCACACAGACAAAATGTGGATTTAAATGCTTGACGGAGGGCGATAAAACAACGCGTGCTGACTTCAATCCCGTGGATAGTTAATATGATGCATCCACGAGTATGGAGAGCCTTGTTTTTGATGTCCGTTTTCTGCCAGCTTGGAATGGCAGGCAAATACGGTAAGTAGTGATATCGCTAGAAAAGAATACATCCAGAAAATAGATGAAAAGAATGTCAGTTTTCATTGTGCACGTACGTGCTTTGGTGTGGTTGTGTGGTGTGGTTGTTTTGGCCTATGACAATTACAATGTGACCACGTTTATTTACATACAGCACAAAAATGCTTTTACTCGTGGGTGATTTAGTATATTATGTGACATGTGGGATCACATTTAAGATGGTTTCATTTTCAAGATGCGTGGCATTATTTTAAATCACTTTTTGAGAATATTTGTATATTGTGTATGTTTCTTATTGCCATTGTGAACCCTTTTCCTCCTAAACATGCATCAAAAGTGTTTTAGACGCAAATTGAGGTGTAAAATGCAACTGGTGGTAAAGGACAGTATGGAGACACTCGTCGTTCAGTGAAGAGCATCATTTCAGCACCATGGAGAGGGTCAATTTTCATATTTGTTTATTTTAAAAGCATCTATCCACTTTATGTTTTATTGTAGGTTATGTATGTATCATCCAGCATATATGTTATCCTCCTCTATGCAAGTATTATCTGCTTTATAGAAATACTCTTTACTCTCCATCCCTGCTCTGACCAATAGAAATAACTCTTCTCTGTATCCTTGGCGACACGTCGGCGACATTGGAGGAGTGACCCATTTGCAAATATTTCTGTAATAGCCTATACACTGTCATCTACTACGTCTTATAAATTTTTTTAATTGATCAACAGTTCGGTTGCACACTCACAGTTTATTTAATGAACGATGGTTTTCGTTAGGTTGATTTAATTTTGACGTGCGTTGTTCATGAGACTGTTTACTGTTGATATTTATGAATGGTATGAATTCTTACCTGCTGCCCTTTGCTAAACCGATGCTGATGCTGCTTTTAGATATGTGTAAATAAAAAGCAGCTTCATGAAAGCGTATCTAGTTATTTATCTTATTTAAATTTACAATATTTCTTGCAAGCATGAGTTTAGTCTCATTCATTATAAAGTTTCCTCTCATTTTCGGAGGGCTGGTGTTGCTGACAAACAGGGTCTTTGTTAGAGTTCAGGGTGTTGCTGCTTAGCCTGTTGCTAATTTAAACAGACAACTGGATTTTGTGCAAATATATTGCTTATAAATTTATAAACTTATAAAGCTTATAAACACCATTGATAATAATAATTATTCCAGTTTGAGTTTAGATTTGCACCGTGTTTGTCTGAGACTAAATGGGTAGCTTTGTTCATTACGTTGTTTACAAAAAAATCTGCGTTTTTAATCATTAATCCAGCGTGAGTAGAACACTGCCACGGTGATTTTCACTGATGTGATAAGTCATCAGTGGAAAGTGGAAATGAGAGGTTGACATCACATTCTGTTCTATTTCCTAATGAGCAGCTCACAAGTTCCTAGTGGAAAATAGCTATGAGCAAACTTTACACTTCTCATTTAGTAGTGTATTTATTTTTTTACTTTTGTAACACGGAATAAGGCTTTTCACACTTGAAATTATATGCGCAACAGACTTCCGTTTACTGCTAAAGATGATCATAATCAATGTCCATCACATATGTGGATTGATACATAACAGTTTTTAATTTTTATTCTTTTCCCTAACATTTATATATAAATATCAAATAAAATGTCCACAATAAACACAGCTAGCTCGTTTAACTGATTACCTTGAAAGTCAATTGATATCGCCATTATTTATTATGGCTATTAACACGTTCTCCGACAAGCGGAAGCGATGAGACCTGTTTTCCAGGTTTGGTCAGGTGACGTTCGACATATACCCCATTAACCATGATCATTCTTAATCCCGGGTAAATGGAATTCATCAAACGGCGCCATAATATATTCTAACATCCATTTGAGTGCTTTTCGTGTTCCGGTCTCCATAGAAATCCACGTTAACACGGGGTGAATAAGAGCCACTGAAACAATTTCAATATAACTAAATATAAAAATGTGCAGGTTTAACGTTATATTATCGGCTCGAAAAATATGTTAATTTGACCAGAAACACCAGAGATCGGAAATGCAAAGCACCATTCCAGTCTGGCGAGATTTCCACATTCAGAAAAAGCTGGATAAAGGCGAAAGAATGTCTCAACAGGTAAAATGGGTCATTTTCAATAAAAGGTCCAACAAATTAGGAATAATTTTACTTGAAATTTAGCATACCTTCTGTGTCTCTTGTGTATTTTGGCAAGTCTTCGAATTTTGGCTTGCACTTCAGTAATGGAATCTGAATTTAGCCACACTGGCCTCAGCAGGCTACAGTAGCCACGCCCTAAACTCTATTGGCTGTGCAGAAGTATGCAAATGCATGGGTTGAGGCAGGTGGGACATAGACCAATTCGGTGTTTGCGAACAGTGATGACGTTTTGTGCGGGCGGAGCCTATCTGGTGGCAGAAAATGTCAGTTTTCAAGTAACGTCTATGAAAGCCACGGAATAAAAGAATAAAAAAGGTCAATTTGAGTTCAAAATTCTAACTTTATTCTTGCAATACCGAGATTATATCTCCTTCTGATAAGAAAAATCAACTCATTCTCTCTTTTCCTCTAGGCTCAGAATCGTGAGTTTATATCCCACACTTCTGGCGTTTTTTCCCTTCAGAATTGACAAGCTTTTATTTTTTAATCTATTTTTGAGTAAAATCGTACTTGCCTATCAGATTAAACAGGTAAATTATATATCAAATGCTATAGTTTTAAATAGTATTTAATGCTGTAACTGTAGCGCTAATACAATATGTCCTATATGAACTGCATCTGTGAATATTACGTAGACAAATTGTTTGAATTAAATGTATGCTTTAAAAGTAGAATAATCACAGCAGTTTTCATCCATTTAAACATATGCGTTTAGCTTCAAATGGCGTCTTTGACAACAGTATTCTTTATCCACCTTATTTTTCCCGTAAGAGCGGGCGCAGCCATTTGTAAATTTAATGTGTCTGGCTTCCAGTGTCATTACTTCCAGCTATTTTTAGCTGTACAAAACAGGCCATTTTGCTGCTTGATACTGCAAACTGGTATGTCTTACCATATTATTTTAATGTAATATCTTAATTATGAAAACATTGGTTTGTAGTTCAAACAGTTTTACCATGTTGTTATTCTTCTCCTTATTTCCTTATCACAGCTAATAAACCGGACGTTTTGCACATTCACAGAAAACGTCTTACTTCCACATTGAAAAATAAGGTGCATACAGCACAGCGTTGTTTTGTGATCCAAAACATGAATATGAGAAACGCGACTGGTTTTATGTTGTTAACTAAGCCTTTAGCATTAACATCACGTCGTTTCACAACACAACCCTGCTTCTGAAAATTACTATAAAATGTGAAACTTTAGCAAAGGACCTTTACTCTGGGTTAAACGCGAGTTTAGAATGATGATAATCTGGGATTAAGCGTGAAAAGTGTGAAAAGCTCTAATCTGGTATATAATTTCATTTAGAATTATTCCACTCAAAACCAAAAGGCCAATCCTTTTAAACTGTCTAAATCTGTTTTTAGGCCACTTTACTTTATTCTCTCCAGCTTTATCTGCTTGACTCTTTATCTTTGTTTGTCCTGCTCGGTTCCCCTGACAGCAGTGCCGTTGGCCAGCCTAGCGTTTCCCACACACACACATTCAAGCACACAAACAGACATTCACACACCCATATACACTCTGAAGCATAGTCAGGTCATGCTTGCTGGCAGTAATGTTTCCTTTTTATTTGATCAGCTGTGTTCAGCACATGCCCAGAGCTTTCCTCCTCATTCTGTCTGCCCACACAGCAGTTCTGCATCTTAACAAGCTCCCGCAACCATAGGCCATCATGGATGAATGATTACTGTCATTGATTCATCTCGGTTCTGTATTGTTTATGTGCTTTAGGATTGTGTTTTTAAGCTATAACTCTTTTCCCAGAAAGCTGGAAAGACAGATTTGACACCGAGATTAATGTGTCGGTGAAGGAAAGGTCACTTGAAAACAGTTTATACTATACCTCCGTTGACAAAAATGCTTTCAGGTTTTCAGTAGTTGTCAATTTAAATGTTCTATGATGTTTTCAACTTCATCTCTCTTTCTGTCCCTTGCACCCCAGGCTGTTTGTTTGAGAAGAGGCTGTGCTCTAGGGAGCAGTTCTGCTCTGATGGTGAGTATCACAATCGGGAGACAATATTATATGTCTTATAGATACTGTAAATCTTAAGTTCAAAAACAAGGATGTGGTCCTATCTTCTGCGTCCTGTCTCTTTATTTTCTTCTTGATGATCTAATTGTGATTTCCGGATCATCGTTTGACACCACAGCTCTGTTACATCCTGCTAGTGCAACGACGCAACAGGAGACACATCCTACAGCTAAATAATTTACACTCCAGAAAATTTCTCTTTGTTCATTTTATATTAGTCAGCAGTAACGAAGATTGTGTTGGTGTATACTGGAGGTGGATGTTTATGGGATTTGTGTCTGTGATTTACATAGATATCCACATGAAGATACAATGGGTTTCAAAAGTCTGGAAAAATCCTTGTATTTTGCATGATTTTTTTCAGTAACACTAACAATAAAAAAAACTTCTTAAGCATTTATTATTCCTAGTTAATGTTAAAGGGATAGTTCACACAAAAAGTTAAATTGTGTCATTAATTACTCACCCTCATGTCATTCCAAACTAAGACCTTTGTTCATCTTCAAAACACAAATTAAGATATTTGTTATTAAATCTGAGAGCTGTTTGACCCTGCATAGACGACAAAACACAATAACTGTAATTATTTTTGTTTTCTTAGTGCACAAAAACTATTCGCGTAGCATCATAACATTAAGGTTGAACCACAGATGTCACATAGACTATTTTATTGATATCCATACTACCTTTCTGGGCCTTGAACATATCAGTCATCTTGCTGTCTATGCATCTTCTGAAGATAAAGGTCTGATGGGTTTGGAACAACATGAGAGAGAGTAATGACAAAATTTTTAATTTTTGGGTATTCATTTAATTTTGGCATTTACTAATGCATTATTAAAATGACACCATTGTCAGAAATGTGTGTATTTGATCAGTGACTTTGAAATGTGCAGAATCGTAAATATTCCTTAATTTACATCATAAAAATGTGTGACCCTTGACCACAAAATCAATCTTACGTAGCATGGGTATATTTGTAGCAATAGCCAAAAATACATTGTATGGGTCAAAATTATCAATTTTTCTTATATGCCAAAAATCATTAGGATACTAAGTAAAGATCTTCTTCCATGAAGCAATTTTTTGGTACATGTCCTACCATAAATATATCAAAACAAAATTTTTGATTAGTAATATGCATTGCTGAGAACTTTAAAGGCGATTTTCTCAATATTAATTTTTTTTGCACACTCAGATTCCTGATTTTCAAATAACAATAGAAATAGAACAATATAAAGTTTATTTATTTAGATTTTAGATGATAAATCTCAGTTTTAAAAAAAATTTACCCTTATAACCTTATGGTTTTGTGATCCAGGGTCACATTTCTTTATTTGAAATGCAGCAAAACTTAATTTCCATGATTAAATATTGCAATAAATCATGTGGTCTTAGACTTTTGAAACCCACTGTATGTAACATTTAAAAGACATTCTAAATGTGCAAGTCAATCAGTGCTGACTACATATTTATAGTTTTATGCATTATGTATGGTCTCATATTGCTTTTTTTGTTACAGTTCAGTTCCCTAAAAAATTCCAAACTAGAGTGATTCACATTCCGTCTGTTATTTTGCACTCCTCTCAGGGGTTTACCTGTGTGCGTATTACCACAGCCATGAACCACTAGTATTCTGTCACCTGCTCTTCTCTCTCACCGTCAAGTCCCTCCCACCTCTGCTCCGTGTCCCCTTGGTAACGGTGACATCATCAAGCCCATGGAAGCTGGGTGTACGCCCCCACAATCACTGATGACTCACTACCCAGTGCTTACGCACAGACTCACGTCTTTGCCTTGCTTCCAAACACACTCATACGCACATACGCACACATATATATATATATACCCACACGCATACCTGCAAATTCAAAAGAGGTTACACGAATACGAGGAGCTCTTTGAAATGCGTATCAGAGACTTGCGTTCACAATGACGTTTAGCTGGGTCTTATGGTCAAGGCTTCCGTATTCCCAAGCTCATAAAATGATGGAACAGAGGTGTATAAATAGGCAGTTTGCTCCCAGTCCAATCTCTTTTGTTCTGACAGCACCATACACACACACATACTGAAAGTCAGGTGTTTGTATTACACTGAATATGTACAGTGTAGAGACACAGCAATACAATACTCTTGTGGTGCTTGTACTGTTTAATTTCTACATTTTTTCTTGTAATTATCACAATTCAGACTTATCATCTCAGAATTGAGAGAAAGTCTGAATTGTGAGATATATTTCTGAGTTTATATCTCATAATTCTGAGTTTATATCTCGCAACTGCCTTTTTATTTGATTTTATTTTCAATTTATTTAATTTTATTTTAACTAATGAGTTTACTTTCATTTTTTGTTTCCACCACTGAATAGAAAATTAAGGTAACTTGCACCAGATTTTTTTTTAAAAGAATTTTGAGATTAAATCTCACAATTCTTACAATTGTTGATTATAAACTTTAAAAAAAAAGTCTGAATTGTGAGATAAAAAAGATGCAGTTATCTCTTTTTATTCCATGGCAGAAACAATCTTGTCTTCCACAAGACATAAACTTCAGTTAGACATTTGTTAAAATACATTCAAAAAGCCTTCACTTCATCCTTCATTCTGTCATTTTAACTATAGGCATTTGCTCAGAAATAGATTTTAACAAACAATTTTTTTATGTATGTAGCTTATATGTACACTACCAGTCAAAATTTAACGAAGTCTCTTCTGCTCATCAAGCCTGCATTTATTTGATCCAAAGTACAGCAAAAACAGGAACATTTTGAAATATCTTTCTGTTTAAAATAACTGCTTTCTATTTTAATATATCTTAAAATGTAATTTATTCCTGTGATCAAAGCAACTATTTTTAGCATTATTACTCCAGTCTTCAGTGTCACATGATCATTCAGAAATCATTCTAATATGCTGATTTGCTGTTCAAGAAACATTTATTATTATTATTATTATTATCATCAATATTTGAAACAGTGGAGTACATTTTTTCAGGATTTTTTTGATGAATAGAAATATCTAAAATTCAGCATTTATCTGCTTATCTTGTCATTTATCAAAAAAGTTTTGTAACACACATATACACACACACACACACACACACACACACATATATATATATATATTAGGGCTGTCAAATGATTAATCGCGATTAATCGCATCCAAAATAAAAGTTCATGTTTGCATATTATATGTGTGTTTACTTTGTATATTTATTATGTACATATAAATACAAACAAAATGTTTACATGTATATATATTTATACCTGTATACAATTTAGATTATAAATAAATGTAAATATTTTAGATGTAAATCTAAAATAGTTTTCTTAATATATACATGCATGTGTGTGTATTTATATACACATAATAAATATACACAGTACACAAATATATAGTATGTAAACATAAACGTTTATTTTGGATGTGATTAATCGCGATTAATCATTTGACAGCACTAATATATATTATTTTTTTCTTTCCTGAACTTTCTATTCATCAAAGAAACTTGAAACAATCTACTCAGCTGTTTTCAACATATTAATAATAATAATAATAATAATAATAGTAGTAGTTTTTGAGCAGCAAATCAGAATATTAGAATGATTTCTGAAGGATCATATGACACTAAATATATTCCAAAATAAAAAAAACAGTTATTTTAAATAGTAAAAATATTTCAGAATTGTACTGTTTTTGCTGTACTTTGGATCAAATAAATGCTGACTTGGTGAGCAGAGGAGACTTCTTTAAAAGCATGAAAAATCTTACTGTTAGTGTATTTATGTTAAAATATTCATGTCTGTTATGAAAATTCATATATTATGAAAACCAGAAAATAATTTTGTGTTGAGCATGCTATTCCTTAACTGTGAGTCTTTCTTTTGCTAAAGTGATTGTGTGACATCAGTCCTCCTGGGTGACTTCTATTGCGATGTAATAATGTACTGTGTATTTCCATGCCCCAGGGCAACTGATCTATCTCCCCCATAGTGCTCTCACATCTCCATCTGTACTATAAATAGCTGTGAGTCATGTTCATGGACAGACCTGCTCTGAGATATAGAAAATGGCCGGGTTCATGTTTAGAGCTCATCTGCGTGAAAGGGATCACAGGCTTTTTTTAAACCACACAACTGGAGGTTTAGTCAGGGATGAGTCAGTGGGATATGTGTGGGAAGTGAGTGTATGAGAGCGTATGTGTGGGGTGGGTTGAATATGTTATGGGTGATTATTAGTCAAGGAACTGGCTCATTTTTCACTTATTATTGGTATTTTGTCTGCGACATTTTAATGTGCTTCGTAGTCATACCATATTTATGTATGAGTGTTTAAGGTGTTGTTTTTATTTTTTGACGTTTATACTGACATCAGTAGCTTTTCAACATAATTTCCTATTTTTTGCATCATTTAAACAGCTTATTATTTTAAAAGTAAGAAGTTTCTTTTCAAAATTTTCTCCTCAGTGTTCTAAAACTAAATGGTTTTTGTTTGTATGTGTTACAGACAAGCTCTTTGGACAGTGCCGGAGCTCCAGACACGACCAGGTTCAGTACCAGGTCTCTGTTCCTGTTCTTCAGAGACTGCAGGAAGTGCTCAAAGAGCTGATGCTTCAGGGTAAACGCACACACACACACACACACACTCTCACATATTTGTTTTTCTGTCATGGTGGGAACTTTCAAATTGCCTTCTGTTGTTTTTATACTAGAATAATAATATTGTATAGCCCTACCTTGAAACATATTTAGTATGTATTTAGAATGTTTATTAAGCTGTCTTCCTCTCTGGCCAGGCCACGCAATTTTTATGATGTCAGGTTTTGTAGGCTAACACACACACACATTTACAGTGGTATTGCTATTATTTTTGTGCTTTTTAATTTAATTTTTAAAATACAGTTGAGGTCAAAAGTTCCTTGCATAATCTGCAAAATGTTAATTAGTTGACCAAAATTTAAGAGATCATACAAAATGCATGTTATTTTTAATTTAGTACTGACCTTAAGATATTTCACATAAAAGACATTTACCCACAAGAAAAAATAATAGTTGAATTTATAAAAATTACCCTGTTCAAAAGTTAACATACAAGTTAACACTTGATTCTTAATACTGTGTTGTTTCCTGAATGATCCACAGGTTTTTTGCTGTTGTAGTTGTAGGTTGTAGTTGTTGTTTAGTGATAGTTGTTCATGAGTCCCTTGTTTGTCCTGAACAGTTAAACTGCCCTCTGTTCTTCAGAAAAGTCCTTCAGGTCCCACAAATTCTTTGGTTTTTCATAAATTTGTGTATTTGAATTCTTTCCAACAATAACTGTATGATTTTGAGATCCATCTTTTCACACTCCATCTTTTTCACAGGACAACTGAGGGACTCATATGCAACTATTACAGAAGGTTCAAATGCTCACTGATGCTCCAGAAGGAAAAACAATGCATTAAGAGCCAGGGGTGAAAATTTTTGAACAGAATAAAAATGTGTACATTTCTCTTATTTTGCCTATATATATATTCAAAAAGTTTTCACCCCCGGCTCTTAATTCAATGTGTTTCCTTCTGAAGCATCAGTGAGCATTTGAACCTTTTGTGAAAAAATAAAATATTTTTTATCTATCAGGATACATTGCATTACATTGATTTTATTATAGTGCTGACAACAAAACATTCCCCACATTTTTAACATTTAACACTTCATTTATTTTCTGAATCATTATATTACTTTTTTTTCAGTAGAAGAAGTGTCATCTGCTGCTATATCTAATGGACTGTGCAAGGTGTATGAAAAGCATAATATACTGTAACATCAAGTGAAATAATGAAGAAATAGATTATCCATTAGGATTAGGAGAGACTAAAGGCAAACAAACAAAGCATTGCAGACAGGATTGTGGGTATCTCAGGTTTCAGACTTGTTTTCAAGAAAAAGCACACTCACAATGCATGCTGACTCACTCCTGAAATAAAGACTCTGGGAAGTTATGTACTGTAGTGTAAGTACAATATATACTGCTTTACATGTACATGATTATAATTTTTGTGCTGATGTGTGTATTTCTGTGAACAGGATTTTCCTGGCAGGATGAAATCACCCAGCGCATCATTGCAAAGGAGCTAAGCCGTATTCCTCATACACGCACAACAAAGGTCCAGAATGCACAGTGAGTACCAGTCTCAAGCAATGCTTTTAGTTTAAATGAGTAGTATCATTTACTCCCCCTCATGTTGTTCCAAACCCATATTTCCTTAGTGGAATATTTTTCTTCTCCCTGTCATTTTTTTAAAGGATTCTGGGGCTCAAAAGCACCATAAAAGTATCATGAAAGTGCACTATATTCTAAGTTTGTTAAATGCATATAATAAAGAGGACATCAGATGAAAAATTCACTTTTAGATGATGTTTGCCTATAGATGTGTCTTAGCAATGTGTGGACACAACCATCCTACAGTCTCAATTATTAAGTTGTTTTGATTTCGCCATATTGCTCAGGCTCCGCCCACTACTGCTGACGGACTGTCGCATATTAGCATATTTCCACCCTCAGTCCAGTTGCATGCTGTCCGCCATTTTCTCTTCGCTCAAGCAGCTGTACCAACAGCAGCTCGTAAGCAACGCAGGTGTTTTGTAGTTGGATGTAAAAATGAACAAAGAGAGAGATTTTTTTTTTTGTTTTGGATGGTTACGTGCCAACAAATACACAACAAACCAGAAGATGGGCGGGGCGAGCAGAGCTCATTATCATTTAAAGAGACATACACCGAAATGGGTATCTGTGAACAGAGCTGTTTTTGACAAGGTAAAAAGGGTGAGGAATTTTAACCAAGGTTACATATATACAAAGACTGACAGAAAATGAAAAGTTGTGATTTTCCAAGCTGATATGAATAGGAACTATACTCTCATTCCGGCATAATAATCAAAGAACTTTGCTGTCGTAAAATGGGTGCAGCAGGCGCAATGATATTACACAGCACCTGAATACAGTCCCCAGCTATTTTGCTATTAGCTTAGTGGCTTAGTGCTGGTCACGTTGGAAGTTACCTAGCTGGGGACTATTTTCAGGTGCTGTGTAATGTCATTGCGCTTGGTGCTCCCATGGTACGGCATCAAAGTTCCCTGATTACTACACCAGAATAAATATATAGTTCCTATCCATATCAGCCTGGAAAATCACAACTTTGCATTTTCGGTCAGTCTTAGTACACAAAGTAACTAGAATAGTCAAGTTTTAAATAGAAAAATATCACAAATATTTGCTCATTTTTTTAATGAGATGCTAATGGTCTAATGATTCAATTATTTATACTAAGCTATGCTAAAAGTGCTACCGGCAGACCTGGAGATTGCCTGAATGGATTTAGAAATGGTAAAACTCTAGGGGAGTTGGAAAATGAGCCTATTTTCAAAAAAAGTGGAGTGTTCCTTTAAATTCTTATTCATTAGCAATCTTTCCCTTCAGTTAGCTGGAGATTAAGTCAAGTTGAACCTGATGACCAGATCAGTCTGATTCTTCAATTAATTTTTCAGAATGTTTAAAACCTTTATTAATTAATTTGAAGAATCATTTGATTCAACAGAATATTTCATTCATGAATCACCACTTTACTCATGAATTTTCAAGGTAGAGTTAGCATGGATGTTTTCTCAAGTCAAGTCAAGTCAGCTTTATTTATGTAGCGCTTTTTACAATACAAATTGTGTCAAAGCAACTTTACAGTATCAAATGGGAAAGTAAATATATCAATAATTCAAAAAGAAACTTTAAACAATTTTAATTTGTGGAAATTAATCAATAGTTCTAAATAAATAAATTGTTTGTCCCCAATTTAGTTTTCCCCAATTTAGTTGTTGTCCCCAATCTCAATCTCAGATGCTGCACTAACTTGTATGTTCTACTTATGTAAAAGATCTGTAATACTTTTATGGTGCTTGAAAGGTCTGTTAATATGAATGAAAAAAAATCTCCTCAATTTCTCCTTTTGTGTCACACAAGACAAAAGACAGTAATACGGGTTTGAAAGAGCAGGAGGATGAGAAAGTAATTTCTTATTTCCCAACCGTTCTTTGAGTGTGTGTTATTGCTGCTGGAAAACTTGATTTCAGAGGTCTCTCAGACCTCAGATGTTTGATCTCTTGTATTAGATTTAATGTAATTGACTGATTTTTTTTTTTTTTTTTTGTAGGGCACCACAGCCTGCAGCAAAGAAGATCTATTCCAGCTCTAACTCTGAACCTGGTCCAGCTCAGAGCTACATGGATTACATGGTCTTAGACCCCCACCAGTCCACCTCACTCCGGATGCAAGCCCTACCAATGGACCCATACTCATACCTACAAGTAAGATTTTTTTTAGCTTAGAAAACCAAAAACAATTTATGTTTTTATATAAATTTTTCTCATTGTTCCCTCACAGGAAGACATGACCCATTCTCT
Source organism: Cirrhinus molitorella (assembly GCA_033026305.1). Taxonomy (NCBI): domain Eukaryota; kingdom Metazoa; phylum Chordata; class Actinopteri; order Cypriniformes; family Cyprinidae; genus Cirrhinus; species Cirrhinus molitorella. Next base: position 29,511,946 of record CM065122.1, on the reverse strand, counting down.
CCATCCTCACACCAGCATGGGATACCAGCGACCCCCCTCTCGAGCTGGAGCCCAGCAAAGAGACAGAGACCGTCAGCTCCTGGAAGATGCCGTCTCACTCTACCTCTCCTCCGCACAACCTTCTTTCCGCCACAGGGGGGCAGCAGCCCTCCCTGCCGCCCCATACTATGAAGATCTAGATTTCCCCTTGGAATATGGAGAGGACTACACCCTACAGGAACAGCCCAGCTCAGCCCAGCGCAACAACAAGAAAGTCCCTCAGGACTACAGCTCTCTTGCTGGACTTGATGGTGAGTACCTTTTTTGGAACGTTTCAAATGTTTTGCCCTTAAGACGATGTCATAGTAAACAATGTTTTCCCATTTGCTTTATTTTGAATGAATTAAAAGTATATTATGAGGCTGTTTATTGTATCTTGCTTAAACCATGTATTTTAAATTAGCTTGCTCTCAGATTTAGATAATTTTTTTTGCACAACTAAGGGCTATGATTCCTGTACCTAAAAATGTAGAGCTTTTGGTGCAAGTAACACAAAGGTTATGTTTTATATCCCACAAAATGCTTGTAAAATGTGTACTTTGAATTCAATGTAGGTTGCTTTGGATAATAATTTGAATAAACGTGTATGTAGCATTTCATATTTTTTAAGTGTAAATATGCAAATCTTGTAGCCTTTCATTTCATTCAGCATGTTAATATTTCTGTTGTAGATGATACACTGGCACAGCTGGCCTCCCTTTTAAAGAGTTTTGGGGTAGACCCACGAGACCTGAGCCCTCAGCAGATAAAAAGACTTACTCTAGTGTTACAGCTGCTACAAAACATGGAGAATGCAGGTATCGAGTAACATCACAACACACACATGTACTTAAGTCACGCATCCAGACATATGCATTGTCACACTGCCTGAATCATATAGGAACTGTACCAGGGTCAGAAATTAACTTTTCCATTAAGGGGCAATATTTTCCCCATTTTTTTAAATTCATCAGGGCAGTTTTTATAATCACAATTATAATTGTAATCACCATATTATGTCATAATATATATACTTAAATTTACCCAGTTACTTTAATCAATATTTTAAACTGTTGTCAGTATAGACTGTTTAAAATTGTAGGCTAACTAAATTCTACATGTTAAAAACAGGAGCTTATAGGGCTGCAATATAATGACAAAAATAATTTTTGTAGATTATTGCTGTTTTTGTTTTGTGCCCTTTTTTTGTCCCTTTGACTTGAATTTATGGGGCTTTTTTGTTAATTTTGGTGGCATTTTTGCCACAAGCTCTCATTAAGTTTCGACCCTGCACTGTACATATTTTATTGTCATAGGCCTGATAAATTTTATTGACAGCCTTAGGACTTAGGCATTCCTCAGTTTTTAATCTAATATCATTAAGATTATTTGCGGGACAAAAGCACAGTGTGATGTTTTTTCTTATCTTTGTGTTCCTCAGATCAATCCCCAGGGACAGTCACAGTGAAAGAGGTAGATGCAGATTTGCCGTCTTAATTATTCACCTAAATGCTGGAAGAAAGTAATATTTTCAGCTGGATTTGTTTTTAAACTTTGTTTTCAATGCATAGTGAGTAATCAAATTATTTAAGTAATGCTGGAACTTATCAGAAAGCATGAAAAAGGAGTTAGTTAGCTGCATATTGCATTTTCAGGTATTGCATTTTTTCTTTACACACAACGCTTTGTCTTTTTTTCTTGACAGACGATTGTAGAAGGCAGTGATAAAGTGACAGAAAAAGGAGCGAAACCCCCCTTACCTGTTTCAGCTTTACCCTCTACCCCAACTTACCAGCAGGCCCCTACTCAGCCCCCATCCACAGCAGCCCCTGCGACTGTGCCTAAGGAACACAGTGGGAGCACTGTGGGGCCCACCCTGTCAGCAAAAGACCTGGATTTAAAAGAGAAAACCGCCAACATTTTGAAAACTTCTAAGGATGGGACCAACACCAGAGAGGAATATGGCTACATTGTCACTAATCAGAGGTAGGAGCTCCTAGAACTTTGTAGGTTTTAATGCTGTGAAATTGACTGTGTTTGAGTTATAGATGGCAGATGCCTGATCAGTTTAGACACAGTTATCCATTCTTAGGTTCAATGAAAATGATGTGTCTTGCTCCTCTGAGTTTTACAGAAAGGCGATTTTCTTAGTATTAGTGTTATTTAGTATTAGCATTATCACACTTATTGTTAGTATCCTTTCTTAGTGTTTTTTTTTTTTTACTGATCACAAAAGTCTTTTTAACTTCTGGAGAATTTTTCTTTCCTGCCTTAAAGTAATGAATATAAAGAAACAAAATGATAAGCATTTGAATAGCATAGTATTTTCCTATGGGTATGGAAATCATAAAAATAGCAGGAAATTTTTAAATTGTCAATAAAATTTTGTAGTCAGTATACCTTTGCTTGTTACGCCTATTTCTGAAATATTTCATCAATGAATTTATATTAAATTGTCAGGAAATATTTCATGTGACTACATAAAATCGAATCTACATTCAAATTGAAATTTTATATTACTTTATTATATTTATATAATTTATTCAACACTTTTTCACATTATACACTACCAGTCAAAAGTTTTTGAACAGTAAAATTTTTAATGTTTTTTAAATCACTTCTGCTCACCAAGCATTTATTTGATCCAAAGTACACCAAAAAGTAAAAAGTAAATATTTTTGAAATATTTTTACAATTTAAATAACAGTTTTCTATTTTAATATATTTTCTAATGTAATTTATTCCTGTGATTTCAAAGCTGAATTTTTTTGCATCATTACTCCAGTCACATGATCTTTCAGAAATCATTCTAAATTCTGATTTGCTGCTAAAAAAACAGCAGCAAATCAGTATTTTCAATATTATTATGTTATATCAGGTTTCTTTGATGAATAGAAAGTTCAAAAGAACAGCACTTGTCTGAAATAGACATTTTTTTGTAAATATTATAATGTTACAAATACTTTTTATTTCAGATAAAGGCTGATCTGTGGATGCATCAAATAATAATAATAATAATAATAATAATATCAATATTTGGATCAAATAAATGCAGGCTTGATGAGCAGAAGAGACTTATAATATGGTAGTATAAAATTAACTAGAAATTGAAAGGAAACTCATTCAAGATCACCTTTTCCTCTTGAAATATATGGCATTTGTCTCTGATAACTTCCTCATGTATTTGTGTTAACATGGCTGAATGTTCCTTGAAATGACTTTAATTTATTTGTGCTGAATGCTCATAATAAAACAAATGTATGTCTTCCTGTGTTTTCCCTCCAGTCCTTTAAGTCTGTATGATGGGGTGAAACTCTTAGAGACCCTGGCAGAGAGAATCCATCTCTCCACAAGCAGTTTCATCAACATTAGGTAAAGTGTGTGTGTGTTGGTAGATATAGAGAGTGATAGATTAGTGAATAAAGGGTGAGAATAAAAGAAACCGCAATTTATCGTTCGTTTGTCTCTTCAGCGTGGTGGGCTCGGCTCTGACGTTCAGGATCCGACAGAACTCTCTTAATCTCAGCGCAGAGGATGTGGCCAATAAAGCCGGTGAGCGACAAGCCTTCTCGTTGGGACCGTTAAACTTTGATGAAAAAGAAAAAGAATGAGCAAGCACTTTTTTAATTATAACATTTATCGTCTTTACATTGCAGTAGCTGAGAAGAATTTCCTCGAGGGTGAGACAGGATTGAAAATCATCCAGACTGGAGTTGGAGAGGTATGCTCACTATATAAAATATCCCCTTTTTTTCTCCTACCGTCCTCCAAACGCAAACTGCGAAACCCACACATTCACAGTGATCAGCAGGTCTATAGATTAGTGATTATGGGAACCGGTTGGTATAATGAGGCACTCTCTCTTGTCACTCAGCAACAGAATTGGTCACACAGGTCATTATTCTCTACATAACCACCCTCATCAACCAAACAGGGAGCGTTCTCATTGAAATTCATAGATTGTACAGTTTCGTCCATCTATTATGTACAGATCACGCACCGAGATGTAATTCCCGGTTCTCATGAATCACTTTGGCGTTTAATACTGAACCGAACAAGGAGGACATTTGAAACGAAATGTTTTTGAAATCGTCACCGTTCATCTCGGACTGTCCCCACTGTACCGCTCGCCCGTCTCAAATCCTCCTGCGTTTTTTCCCGCTGTGCCTCATTTCTCTCCCTCACTCATTCTTTCTCTTCTTGTCCCATGCCATTCTCCATTCTGCCATTCTTTTGGCCCTTCTCTTTTTGTTACCTCTGCCTTTGACCCCTCCCCATCCCTTTCTCCCCCTCTCCCCCACTTTCTTGGGTGGCTTTTGTGCTCGGTGCATATTGAGGCGTTCTGCTCTCCCTCGCTCGCTCCCCTTTCACTTTGTACAGCTGTTGCAGGCCCTTGAATGCAGAATAATGTCTTTTGTTGCATCCGGCTGCTCATATTTTTAATTATTCTTTCTTGTTCTATTGTGGGCTGTGACACTTTCTTTGCTGTGAAGTGCACGGTGTACGAGTGAGTGAGCGAGTGTGTGCGCGCTCTCCTTGTCCTTTATCTTATAATTTTCTCTCTCTGCCTCAGTAATGAGACCTGCTTGCACCTGACTGTTTTTTGTCCGTCTTTTATGGGGATAAATGCTTTTCTGCTTAGGCTGTTTTGTCTCTCTGTGCTTCTTTCTCTTTCTCTGAGTCTCTTTCTTTACTTCGCTTCTCTTCTTTAATGAATTAAAGTTTTTACGTCCCACGGTGACATACACAGCAATGCCCTTTCAGCACTCCCACTGAGATTGCGCTGAAATCTTATTAACGGGATAGTTCACTCAAAAATGAAAATTCTGTCATCATTTACTCACCCTAAGATATTTGGGGTTTCATTGGCTTCCATAGTATTTTTTTTCCCATACTATGGAAGTCAATGGGGACGAGCAGCTGTTGCATACCAACGTTCTTCAAAATATCTTCTTTTGTGTTCAACAGAAGAGATATTTATACAGTTTTGAAACAACAGCTAATAATGAACGAATTTTCATTTTTGGGTGAGATGTTTTCAAATGTACCCTAGGACTTTTATATCCTTTTCAGCTCAAAATACACTACCAGTCAAAAGTTTCTGAACTGTAAGATTTTTAATGTTCACCAAGCCTGCATTTATTTGATCTACAGCAAAAACTGTACAATTTTGAAATATTTTTTACTGTTTTAAATAACTGTTTTCTATTTGAATATGTTTTAAAATGTAATGTATTCCTGTGATTTCAAAGCTGAATTTATAGCATCATTACTCCAGTCACATGATTCTTCAGAAATCATTTTAATATTCAGATTTGCTGCTCAGAAAACATTTATTATTAATAATATGTTGAAAACAGCTGAGTATAATTTTTTTCAGGTTTCTCTGATGAATAGAAAATTCAGAAGAACAGCATTTATCTAAAATATAAATATTTTGTAACAGTCTTTATCATCACTTTTGATCAATTTAAAGCATCCTTGCTTAGTAAAATGATTAATTTCTATAATTTCTTTCACCAAAAAAAAAAAAAACACCTGATACTCCAAGAATTTTTATGTATTGTATAATGTCACAAAAACGTATTATTTCAGATAAATGCTGATCTTTGGATTTTTCTATTCATTAAAGAATCTTGATAAAATGTACTCAGCAGTTTGAAATATTGCTAATAATAATAAAAATGTTTCTTGAACAGCAAAACAGCATATTACAATGATTTCTGAAGGATCATGTGACATTGAAGACTGGAGTAATGATGCTGAAAATGTAGCTTTGATCACAGGAATAAATTACATTTTAAAATATATTGAAATAGAAAGCAGTTATTTTAAATAGTAAAAATATTTCACAATATTACTTGCTGTATTTTGGATCAAATAAATGCAGGCCTGGTGAGCAAAAGAGACTTCTTTAAAAAACATTAAACATTTGACCAGTATTGTATATCCATCTTATTTATCAGTGGTGTCAATTGAAACACTTATTCTTCTATAAATCTTTGTCAGGGTACATTACACGTATTGTCCCCAGCTTGTGTGATCTCATATATCTTCTGTCGTACGGTTATTCCAGATGTGAAGGCTCAGTTTTTGTGTCCTTGCCAAACCATATTACTTACAAACCCCTTTCTGGGCCCATGGCACTTTCCTTACACCCCATTCGTTGTACCCCCTCCTGCTCCTGTTGCTTTCGGCCCATTTTTTTCCCCCTCCTCTTTTCTCTCTCTCTCACGGACGACCTATCCAGGGCATCAATACCACCCCCCACCCCACCATTTCACCATCAGCAACATGTGGAGCTGTCGCTACGGCAACGACGTTTGATGTGACAAGTGGCGGCATTGGTTGAATGGGGCTGAGAGGCAGCGAGGCCTTCATACGAGTCGGACACAGCTCTCGGGGAGGCACATTCTCTCTCTCCCCTCCCTTTTCTTGTCCTTCCCATTTATTTTCACTCATTTACCTTTGCGCTCCGGCACTACACGTATGCCACTCTTTCCCTCCGTTTTGGTTTCTCAGCTCTGAAACGTTAACCGCCGGCTACTTTGCTTACGTACTTAAGTTGTCTGACCGGGGATGCTTGGACTGTGAGGAGGTATGAAAATGTGAGATTGAAGACCGTCCTGCTTGTGTGATGTGAAGAAGTATACGGTCTGAGCGTCCGGAGAGCACACAAGATGTGTGCCGGTGAGTTCTGCTTCATACTAGATCTGCTGATGCTATAGGCCTTTGTGTAGGATTTAAATGCTGAGATGTGTATTGTTTTTGGTGTTTTTTATTTAGCTGGGTGTGCTTATGATATATTTTCCTTATGACTAATGCAGAAAAGTGTGTGCATATAGATAAGCTATTTATCGCTTTAATAATCAATTAACATACTGATGCTATTAATCATGTACTGATTTGTCAGATTTCATTTAATTTGAAAATTAAATAAAAAAAGTATAAATATTATATTTTATAAATACTTTTCAGAGCATTTTTTTTATCCTTTCTTTGTAGAAGATAAAGATTGTAGAAAATGTATTTTTAACATTTTCAAAAATGATCACAGCTTAAAAAAGCTTTTTTTGCACACCCATACACTCCTTGAAATAAAAGCTAAAAGCTATGACACAAATGTGAATATTGCTGTATTTTAAGTCTTTTGTACAATACATATTGTAGGCTTTATTACTTCTGTGAATTAAATGTACATTGACTAGTCAAATTTCTATTTTCTAGTTACTAAACTAGACTAAAACACTAGCTTAAACTTATAAGAAGGTATTACATTACATCTCACTTTAGTTTCAAGATAAATTATTGTTAACAGAATTGTCTACATATATAAACACATAAAACACATTTATTTTAGCATCTGTGTCATCATATCTTACCATATTAACAGAAGTAAAATAAAGGGTAAATTAAATGTGTCTTTACTATTTGAAAAATTATGCTAAGACTTAAAATCACTACAAATGAAAACCTAAATAACAGTTAACCACATGCATTTGATCTCAGTGCACATTTTCAGTGTTATTCAGCTTGGCATATTTATGAATGTGTGCGTGCGGTGTGTGCAATGCCATGTGCTGGATGCATAAGGTGTGTATATAATGATGAAACATTTTTGTTAAATTCTGTTTTTAAGAATTATGTTCTTGAATAGTGATGTCAGGTGGACCGGTTGCTGTGGTAACAGGGCAGAGCAGGCTGGATGAGTGAGATGATGTAACCCGTTTGTAGTCATTGCAGGTGCACCTAAGTTCATATTATTTCTCTTGGTTTTGTGTACTAATTGGATATATTTTAAGGTCGTAAAAAAGTTTTCATCACATACTTAAACCTAATATCACTAAAACCTCATTTAGTGACTGGATGTTGCCTTGAAATACATTTCATTGCCTTTTTAGTGTAAGATATCTCCTCTTTTAATCATTTTCTAGTTTCCATCTAGAATGCTTTTACAAATATTATTTATAAAAAAACAGCTGGTGGGAATGTATTGAAAGATGCAAGAGGGAGAAAAACCATTCATTATAAACAACTCTCCAAAGGTTTTTTATTTTTATTTTAAAGGAAACTTAATGAAAACTGCACACCTTCTGCTGTGCAATATAGAGGCAGCGAGAATTCTGACGAGTCATAGTATGAACGCCTCTATCAGATAACAGCAGAGTCCCGCTGAATTGTGAAATCAATTCACAGCGAGTGAATGGAGCAGAAGATACATAATGGGACAGACGGACTGATGAAATCTTAGATCACCGAGAGCCTCGGAGACGGTCTGTGCTTCATTTCTGACTCGGGGCCGTGCCTGAATTGCCTATTGTGATTCAGAGTGCGAAGCTCTTGGTGATCTTTGCCCTCAGGATCTTCCAAAACAAACAAGCGCACACACAGCTGTACGTGTGTGTTTGTGTGTGTGTGTATCTGCTTTTTTTTGTGGCTGAGGTCAAAGGGCTTGCTAGATGTCAACGGGGTCATGGGGAACGGCAGAGGGGTCCTGGGACCCTGAATCCTATTTTCCCGCTTCCTGAGGAACAGATGTTTGAATTATGCTTCCTCGGCCAACAGCTTATTGTGATTCAAATGCACATTAGTATTGGCAGCGACATGTTCGTATATGTGTTATGTTTTCTTTAAGTATGTCGTGAGGTTATTCCTCACGTATCACCCTCTCCGGACCCTTTTTACCCCTCCTTGTGCAGAGTTTTACTCTCTCGTTCTGTGTAACCGTGCTTTCTCTCCTTGCGATCAGTTGCTTTCTCCGCCTGCCCCTCTCAGACCTTGGGGGGCCTTTGTCCTCTTGTCCTAAACCAGCTCATTTTTCCTGCCTGCTCCCGTGCTCCATTCTAAAAGCCTGTCAGTCTTCCTTTAGGGGCCTCTCTGGAGTAGCAGGTGAGGCGCCCCACACCCTTTATCTCCTCCCCCATTGTCCTTCCGTCCAGTCGCGCACCCTTGCTTCAACGCCACCGCCCCCCCCTCCCTCCTTCCACCTCCTTCAATCTCTCCTCCGGAACATTCTTCTAGCTTTTCAGGAGAAAAGGCCGAATTTGAGTGGGAACAAGAGGGACAGAATGAAACGTGTGAGGAACGGAGAGGGAGAGTGGGTGTGAGGAGGACAGGGAGCGAGGGGGAAAATGGTTGATGAATTTCGAGAAAGGACAGAAAAGAAGGGAAAGCGTCCTGACCTCTTTGTGGTCAGACTTAAGTGCTCATTCACTCAATCTTTTTCTTTTGCTAGCTCAGCTCTAACGGCTGCAGAGCCCGTTCAGATGCTGGTGAGGTGTCAGCCTAAAGGTCTGTTCCACTTTCTCAGAAAAACCAGTGGGGGCCTGTGTGAAAATTATAGCCAGTGTAAGAATAGGTTGTTAGAAGATTGTTGCATTTGCACATTGCAATAATTAAAACTCTGTCGTTAATTACTCACTCTCATGTTGTTCCAAACCCATAGGACCTTTTTTCATCTTCAGAACACAAATGAAGATATTTTTGATGAAATCTGAGAGCTTTCTGACCCTAAATAGACAGCAACACAACTACCATGTTCAAGGCCCATAAAGGCAGTAAGGACATTGATAAAATAGCCCATGTGACATCAGTGATTCAACCTTAATTTTATGGAGTTGCGAGAATATTTTCTTCAACAATTCAACAATTTCTTCTCTTCAAGAAGAAATCTTTAACAATGTCCTTACTATCTTTCTGGTCCTTGAACATGGTAATTACATAGGATCAGAAGGCTCTTGGATTTCATCTAAAATATCTTGATTTGTGTTCCAAAGATGAACAAAGGTCTTACGGGTTTGGAACGACTTGAGGGTGAGAAATAAATGTCAGAATTTTCATTTTGGGGTGAACTAACCCTCTGTAATTTATTTTAGCAAACATGTAGTTATTAACGACATAAATCAAACATACATTTACCTGAGCAAGTGCAGTTGTGTGATTATGTATTTAAGTCTACCAGAGACTTAATTTATTTTAGTACAGACTGGGATATTCTCTTTTATCTGAACAATCGGAGTAAAACATTTAACATTATCCCATACTATAACACACAAAAATACCAAAATAATACCACCCACAGGTAAGGATTAGAATGCACATGGATTAAAAAGATGTGCCAGCGAGCATTACGTACTAAGGTGGTTTCTGTAGATAACACCACATATTATTTAACGTAATAATGCAGGCGCATTGACAATAGCATATTTCCTCTGCTCTCCTCTCTCATTTCCTTTGCTCACTGTGATGGCCATGGATTACATTGAGCATTCTGTAGTTGCCATGGTAGCACTTCGGCCTGTTCTCCCCTGCTGAGGCTCCCAGACACCATGGCAACACCAACAGGCAGGGGTTGGAGACACGGGGCAGAGGGCTGGGACAATCATTGCATCCGTTCGTTTTCTGGTTCTCTTAATGCGTTATAAGTACAGAGCATGTAAACCAGTACGAGAGAGAGAGATGGAAAAAACTAAATGAGAGTGTGCGAGAGATCCCCTCAGAGTGATTGACCCTGCATTGTGTGGGGGATTTCCTTAATTGTTTACTTGCCGGTAATTATTCAGCGGGGTGGGCAGGTCACTGACTTTCTCTAATTATTTCAGGGTGGCACGTGGCTGTGCGTGTGCGTCTGGGTTGCCAGGGTAATTAGTAGTCGATGATGACATCTGACTTGTTTATACAAACACAGAGAGAGACAAAAGAGGGACGAGGGATTGTGCCAGAGAGACCACACAAATGCTGCATCTTCATTTTATTTGATGAAAGTGACCTCTGGAATGTTTTAATTTAAATCTTTTTTGTATTATGTTGTCTTATGTTTCCTATATTTCTTTCTTTTCTCCCCTGTCATAGAGGAGCGAGGGGCGTGGCTTGCCCCAGGCCACACGTGTTGGGGAGGGTTCACGTGGGGTCGTCCTGACAATGGTGGCCATGGCATGTGTGGGCACGGTGTTGTTAGTCGCCCTTGCGATTGCCTGTCTCCGACACCACGCCCGTCAGTTAGCCTCTGGCAAATTGGGTTTGGGACCAGAAGCCGGTGCGGAAACCCACTTTGATTACCAGGTACAGTGTTAAACACACAAAAACAGAGAGAGAAAGATACAGAATGACTCTAAGATATTTACTGTGTCGTCCAAAAAGGAAAATGTAGTCCAAAGGACACAAATGTGTATAGAATGAGCCGAAAATAACAAAAAAATTAAAACAATAAGATGGCACAGTCATAAGTAGCATGGGTATATTTGTAGCAATAGCCAAAAATACATTGTATGGGTCAAAATGATAGATTTTTCTTTCATGCCAAAAATCATTGGGATATTAAAGATATTAAGATATAAAGATTAAGATATTTTGTAAATTTCCTACCGTAAATATATTTAATTTTTGATTCATAATATGCATTGCTAAGAACTTCATCTGGACAACTTTAAAGGTGATTTTCTCAATATTTAGTTTTTTTTTGTGCCAGATTCTGGATTTTTAAATAGTTGTATCTCGGCCAAATATTGTCCTGTCTTAACTATACATCATACATCAGTGGAAAGCTTATATATTCAGCTTTCAGATGTTGTATAAATCTCAATTTCTAAAAATTGACCCTTAGGACTGATTTTGTGGTCCAGGTACACGTATTTCATAATGAAAAAATCTTACCATCACCACCTTTTCAGGAGCCTGAAATGCCTTTTGGATCTTGCGTGCACACCAAGGCTGCATTCAGTGATCAAAAAACTTAAAAATGTATTACAGTTTAATTAATTTGACTGTTTTCTATTTTAATATATTTTAAATAGTGCTGTCAACTGATTAAAAAAAAAAAAAACTAATTAATCGCACATTTTTTTCTGAAATGAATTGTGATTAATCCCACCTAACATTAGAGTTTTTAAATACACTTCATATTAATGTATTAATATTTATTATTTTAACAAGATGTATGACTGAAGGTGACTATCACTTATACCAATATTACTAATGTCTCTAGAATTATTATTATTTTTTTAATATTTAACCATTAACCAACCATTAGCCATTCAACATTACAGTATAACTGAAAGCTATGATTTTAACATTTAACAACTTCTTCTTATTATTTTTTTTTTATTATTAACAGACATCACAGCAGCTGGGTTATTAGGTTATTTGGCTGCTATTACTTTAAGACCTGCCGCTGCTGAATGTGACGCGTATCTGACACGCATGCTCTTAGTTTCATACACACTTAAATATAAAATGATACAGAGCACGCTATTTTTGACAGCACTAATTTTAAAATGTAACTTATTTCTGTGATGCAAAGCTGAATTTTCAGCATCATTACTACAGTCTTCAGTGTCACATGATCCTTCAGAAATCAGTCTAATATACTGATTTGCTGCTCAGGAAACACGAATTATATTTTTTTATGAATAAAATGTTCAAAAGAACAGCATTTCAACAGCTTACAGAACTCTTTTGTAACATAAATGTCTTTACTGTCACTTTGGATCAATTTACTCCATTCTAACCAGGTGTATAATCATCATAGTAATTGCATTTAAATTCAGTTGACATTGAGTATTAGTGATATTGGTAACTGTACATTAACACTGATGATTATTGATCTGAAAATGTAATTTAAAACATTAATGCTCAGGCAGTACTGATAAGGTTTCCCTGCGTCTCTCAGGAGCTATGTCGCCAGCACATGGCAGCCAAGTCATCGTTCACTCGTCCGGAGCCAGGCGGTCGACGGGGGACTGACACATCTCGAGTCAGCAGTGTGTCGTCTCAGTTCAGCGATGGACCGCAGCACAGTCCCAGCTCTCACAGCAGCACACCATCCTGGAGTGAAGAGCCTGCGCAGTCCAACATGGACATCTCCACCGGACACATGATACTGGTACACAGCCACAAAAGCATTGTACATATGCAAATTATAATTCAGACTTTACTGTAATATGCTGCATCTTTTTATGTGCTATAAAAAATGAGAATCGTACTCTAATTAACAGGAATTATTGCACTACAATTTCTGACTGTTCAGCACATATCAGTAAATAGGTTGCATACCTGCTTGCACAAACCAATCTATATTTAAACTTGCACAAAACTGCAAATTAAAGGATAGATCATTAGAGTTTTGTGTCTTCTTGGCTTATATAAGTCAGTTCTGAGGCTTAACTCCGGCTGATCTCTAGAGTCTTTTTGCCATGTCAAGTTGTTTATTATTTACATATTATTTAGGAAAAATAGGCATTTCATGAGAAGTCAGTGGAATGCCTCAAATTCATTTCTGTTGTTCAGGCATATATGGAGGACCATTTGAAGAATAAGGACCGTTTGCAGAAAGAGTGGGAGGCTCTGTGTTCGTACCAGGCTGAGCCGAGCTCTGTCTCTATTGCCCAGTCTGAAAGCAACATGGAGAAGAACCGCTATCCTGACTTTGTGCCCTGTAAGAGCAATGTGCCATTTATTTCAGTGATCTCATCCATTTACACTGCAGTAAGATTTTTTTTAAGAAATTAAACACTTTTCTTCAGCAAGAACACACTACACTTACCAAGAGTGATAGTAAAGGCACTTATAATGTTACAAAATTAAAATTTCAAATAATTTCTGTTCTTTTTAACATTCTATTTTTAAAAAAAAAAACTGAAACAAATTTACAGTATCCACTGATGACTGAAGTAATGATGCTGAAAATACAGCTTTGACATCACAGGAATATTTTACATTACAGTAAGATTTTTTATTTTTTTATTCAGCAAGGACACATAAAATTGATCAAAAGTGATCAAAGAAATATTTATAATGTTACAAGATTTCAATTTCAAATAATTTCTGTTCTTTTGAGCTTTCTATTCATCAAAGAATCCTATATATATATATATATATGATTTTCCAAAAAAATTACAATTTATTAAGCAGAACAACCATTTACAATATTTATAATAATTTGATTTTTTGAGCAGCAAATCAATATATTTGAATTATTTCTGAAGGATCATGTGACCCTGAGGACTGGAGGAATGATGTTGAAAATTCAGCTCAGGAATAAATAAATCACGGGAATAAATTAAATTTTTAAGTATATTAATATACATAAGACTTATTTTAAATTGTAATAATATTTCACAATATTACAGTTTAAAATGTATTTTTGATCAAATCAATGCAGCCTTGGTGAGCGTAAGAGACTTCTTTCAAAAACATAAAAAAAAAAAATCTTACCAGCCCAAGCTTTTGAACAGTAGGGTACACTAGAAAGAAAGGCATAAACTGGAAAATACAAATAATGGTATACCAAAATGAGTTAAATTTATATTTATTTTATTTTGTACATTTTTATTTTATTTTATTTATTTTTAATATATTTAATTAAAACATTCTTTGTTTTAGATGACCATTCGAGAGTGAAATTAAAGGCAGAGGTCAACCCCTCCAAAGAGGACTACATAAATGCCAGCACTATAGTAAGAAACGACAATCTTTATTCCACTACAGAAGGTCTTTGCTGCTAGCACTAGTATGTATGTTGGATAAGTAAATGTTTGTTTCTCTATTTAAAAAAAAATTAAATGTGATCATGTCACAGGAAAGGGTCTACATTTTACTATTATATTTATATTTACTATATTTATCTTTACCCATAGATTGATCATGATCCACGTTTACCTGCTTATATTGCAACTCAAGGACCTTTATCACACACTGTTGCTGATTTCTGGCAGGTAAGGTGCACATTTTGATGAAATTTTAAGATTTAGATTTAACAAATATTGATCTTTTTAATTCTTCAAAAAATAAAATATGAATATTAGAATAAAAGTATTAGAATTATAAATTGATTACTAAATTATAGTAAATTAAATAATAGCATAATATGCATCTCTTATATAAATGATTCTTTGAGTACTGACACTGTGTTTTGGTGCACATGTCATTAGATGGTATGGGAGAATGGCTGTACTGTAATAGTGATGATGACCGCTCTAGTGGAGGATGGAGAAAAACAATGTGAACGTTACTGGCCTGATGAAGGATCGTCTTTATACAACATCTATGAAGTGAGAAACATTCAGTGTAATTGCCCTAAAAGTCCATTGTGGCTTTTAGTTTTTTACTATTTACTACCTATTTTGTCTTGTGTGTCTCAGGTGAACCTCGTGTCTGAACACATCTGGTGTAAAGACTTCTTGGTTCGTAGTTTCTACCTGAAGAACGTTCAGACTCAAGAGACACGCACTCTGACCCAGTTTCACTTGCTGAGCTGGCCTGCACAAGGCATTCCCTCCTCCACACGCCCCCTGCTGGACTTCCGCAGGTACTGCCACAACTCAACACCACCTCACATTCAAACAGATCGCACACATATCAGGTAGTAGCTTCTCAAAAAATTAATATGAGGAAATAATTGACAATACAGTAATAGCAAAACAAACTGATTAAAAGATAATAGTGTACAAATGAAGTTCATGTAATACTGTCCTATACCAGCACCACTGGACTCATTGAGAACTCATAATGCTGAAATCATGTGGCATAATGTTCGCAACCGGTCTTAATAATGATAAAACTGGTGGAAATGTTTTTCAAATAACACTGTCCAAAAGCAGCACCGCTGGATAAAGTTTCAGAGGGAGCCAGCATCTTTATTGCCTCTCTTGTGTTTAATTTGTTCTTATAGAGAACATAATGTCGAAATTCATGTGGCATAATGTTTGCAACCGTTTTTAATATTGATAAAACTGGTGCAAATGATTTTCACGTAATACTGTCCAATACCAGCTCTGCTGGATAAAGTTTCAGAGGGAGGCAGCATCTTTTTTGCCTCCCTTGTGCTCGGTATGTTCTCATAGAAAACATAATGTCCTAATTTATGTGGCATAATGTTCACAATCATTCTTATTAATGATTAAACTGGTACAAATGATTTTCAAGTAGCTTATTACTGTCCAATAACAGCATCACTGGATAAATTTTCAGTGGGAGGCAGCATCTTTTTGCCTCCCTTGTGCTCGGTATGTTCTCATAAAGAACATAATGCAGAATTCATGCAGCATAATGTTCACAACCGCTTTTAATACTGCTAAAACTGGTGCTAATGATTTTCAAGTAATACTGTCCAATAGCAGCACCACTGAATAAAGTTTCAGAGGAAGGCAGCATCTTTTTGCCTCAGTTGTGTTTAATATGTTCTCATAAAGAACAAAACACAAAATTACATGGCATAATGTTCGCAACTGCTTTTAATATTTATAAAACTGGTGCAAATGAGTTTCAAATAATACTGTCCAATAGCAGCACCACTGGCTAAAGTTTCAGAGGGAGGCAGCATCTTTATTGCCTCTCTTGTGTTTAATTTGTTCTTATAGAGAACATAATGTTGAAATTCATGTGGCATAATGTTTGCAACCGTTTTTAATATTGATGAAACTGGTGCAAATGATTTTCACGTAATACTGTCCAATACCAGCTCTGCTGGATAAAGTTTCAGAGGGAGGCAGCATCTTTTTTGCCTCCCTTGTGCTCGGTATGTTCTCATAGAAAACATAATGTCCTAATTTATGTGGCATAATGTTCACAATCGTTCTTATTAATGATTAAACTGGTGCAAATGATTTTCAAGTAGCTTATTACTGTCCAATAACAGCATCACTGGATAAATTTTCAGTGGGAGGCAGCATCTTTTTGCCTCCCTTGTGCTCGGCATAATGTTCGCAACCGCTCTTAATATTTATAAAACTGGTGCAAATGATTTAAGTAATACTGTCCAATAGCAGGACCACTGGATAAAGTTTCAAAGGGAGGCAGCATCTTTTTTTGCCTTCCTTGTGCTCGGTATGTTCTCATAGAGAACATAATGCCAAATTCACGTGACAATGTTCACAAACACTCTTAATATTGATAAAACCGGTGCAAATGATTTTCAAGTAATACTGTCCAATAACAACACCACTGGATAAATTTTAAGCGGGAGGCAGCATCTTTATTTGCCTCCTTTGTGTTTGATACATTCTCATAGAGAACATTATGGCCAATTCATGTAGCAAAATTTTCATAACCGGTCTAAATATTGATGAAACTGGTGGAGATGATTTTCAAGTAACACTGTCCAATAGGGAGGCAGCATCTTTCTTGCCTCCCTTCTGCTTGATATGTTCTCATAAAGAACATAATGTTGAATTCATGTGGCATAATGTCCGCAACCGCTCTTAAAATTGATAAAACTAGTGGAATGGATAATTACAGAATAAACAACATTTTCAGTAAGTCATGTCTGAATTGATATTAAACACAAAATTAAAGGTGCACCTGTGAATATCTATATTGAAGATTTGTTGACTTAATAACAATAGCCAAAAAACAGCTAGAAACAAATAAATGTGCTCGTTACTGTCATTGCTTTGTATGTTTTCTGATATCTTTTCAAAATATGTAACTACGTTTTTCTAAAAATGCATAAACAATGAGGAAATATATTTAATTATATATTAGCATATTATGGAAGCCCATTTTCACCACTGAATAAAAACATTTTATCTCACAATTCTGACAACATATCAGTCTTTTTTCCTCCTCAAAATTGTATTTATTATTTTTATATTTATAACTTGTAATTTTATCTCACAATTCTGAGTTTATATCTCACAATTCTTGCTAATTTCTCGCAAGAATTGCGAGTTTGTTTCAAGAAATTTTGAGAAAGTCCAAATTGTGGGATAAAAAGTCACAATAATCTTTTTTTTATTTATTTATTTTTTATTTATTTAAGTAAATATAATATTTAACTATAGCTAAACATATAATGCAAATAAATAAAAGTTATGTTAATAAAAACAAAAATGTTTCTTCTTGATATTGCAGTGTAAAAGGTGTTTTCCACATGGCTTTGATTCAGAAACTGAACAAATTATTAAAATTATTTTTATTTAAACTATCAAATAAACAAAGAACCTCAGTTTAGAAACATACACAGTGTCTCATTCACATCTGTCTCATTACAAATACTTTCCCTACTGTTTCTCCTCACTCTAATAAGAGGATCTTCACACTTGGGATTCCCTACATGGATGTTTTCTTTACCTTAAAGTCAAGTCCATCCACGTTCCTCTCCCCGAATGCATTTGCACTTTAGACCTTCCCTGTTTGTGCTCGACACAGGCCTTGCTTTACCCACTGCCTTTCTCTCCTCTTCCTCCCACCAAGTCACTCTCTCTGTCTCTGATGGAGATCGGTAGGTCCCTGGACGTAGCACACCTCCCAGTGTCATTTTTGTGATTTGCAGCTAGTAGTCTGGGTCCAGTTGCATAGTCACAAAAATGATCATTGGTAGGTGTGAGTGCAGCAGGAGTGAGGCTTAACGGATGCTCCATCTCTTCTCTCCCCCTTCCTTCCCCAGCCTCACGTGTCGCTCAGCTCCTCATTGTTGACAGAAGAATGAATTGTAGGGTTGGACAAATTGACCGTTATGCTCATTAGAACCATGCTTAGTTTTTAATTTTCTTTCTCTTTTCTATCCTCCCTTTTTCTGACTTTTTAGAAAAGTAAACAAGTGCTACAGAGGACGCTCATGCCCTATCATTGTGCACTGCAGGTAAAAGGCAACAATGTGTATCAGGCTCATTTTTTATTACTGTCATCGAGAATGAATGATTTAAATTGGTTTCCTGTTTCAAACAGCGAGGGAACTGGCAGAACTGGCACCTATATTCTTATTGACATGGTACTTAACCGCATGGCGAAAGGTAAGCACTTCGTTACTGTATCTAGCTGTTTCATTTCATGTACGCACCACATGCTCATAGGCTATTTGTTTCAGGAGTAAAGGAAATTGACATTGCCGCCACACTGGAGCATATTCGTGATCAGAGACCAAGTATGGTACGCACTAAGGTATGTACAAAGTGCTTCGCACGACAAAAACCTGAATGAATGAGTGAATTCACACACTAAGCTTCATTGTTTCCTCAGGACCAATTTGAGTTTGCCTTGACCGCTGTGGCAGAAGAGGTGAATGCCATTCTGAAAGCCCTTCCTCAGTGAGCCACATCCTACTGTGTCACTATTACATTCTTTCCACTTATACTCACCTATTTTAATGCACCTCACTCACTTTCACAAGTCAGAATACTCTTTGAACTACGAAAGCTTTCCATACGGTGGAAACACTTTGCAGGGGCCAAATTCTTCAGTCCTAATTGAGTTTCAGGGAGAAACGGTGGTTTGATTTAAAGTGTCCTAATTCTTGAACTTTGACAGTATAATGTTGTCTTTTTTGTATAAAAGCATATACATACATATAATGTTTGATGTCAAAAAAATGCTGATCTTGTTCTTCAAATGCTTTCTTTACCATGGCCAAAAATGCAATTCATGTATCAAATGTAGAAATGACAGAAGAACCCACCATGTCTCATGCAGTCAAACATGAGAACATATATGCACAGTCATGTCTCAACTCATAAACTGAATTTGTTGGAATGTACCTGAAAGGCACCTGTGATATCTTAAGGTTCCTGTCAAATCGCCTGTCAAAACATTCAGTACTTTCACATCTTTAATGTCTAGTGCAGCCTTATTGTTGTGTGATCACTGTAAATAAATCACAGAGCGCTCTGTTTGTTTATTCCTGTAGCAAACGTGTAGAAAATTATAAAAAAAAGAGAAATATATGACTATAATTTTTAAATGGTTCTGAATTAAATGTGAATCTGTGTAGCAGCACTGCTTCATGTGTGTGGCTTCTCTCTTTCGTTATGACCATGCAAACTGAACTATGCTATTTATTAAAAGATATCAAAAATATTAAAAAGGCTTTTTCCTACAGACTGACTGTGTAGCCAAACCTTGATGGCTTTGTTTGTAAATAGTCATTATTTTTAGGGGCCTCTTGCATCCGTTGCCGTTATTATTCTGCTTACTCTTCATCTTTTGTTCTGGAAGTCTATGGCAGCCCATAGAACCGCTTGCAGGAAAGTTTTGAAATTTGTCAAACTCAAACTCTCTACTAGTTTCTGCTAATAACTTTTGAACCATAAGGTCTAGAAGGAAAAATTTTCCTCTGAATCCTTGCCTCATGCTGAGTCAAATGGACATCGAAATGTAAAATTTGTAAGGTAATTTTTAATAGTTCGAAAGACCTACTTTTTTTAACTCATCTTAGACAGTTTGTCTGATTTGAGCCAAAATAATCAGGTAATCTTTAGACCATGCTGGCAAAAACTGTTCTCAAATAACGTATGAACAAATTTGACGAAGAGCACACAAAAATGGATGTAAAGCTGTATCTCAACGGTTTTGCATATTGAGACCAAACTTGGTGTGTGTTATAACAAACAAGACAGTTTCAGCGCAACGCCACCTAATGGTCAGGAGATAAGAAAATGTCTATTTTTGCTTCTCAATAGTTTGGCCAAAAATCCAGAGTCAAACCATACCCAATTTTCCCATGTCAGCCATTTTGGTCATCGGCCATTTTGAATTTTGTCATAAAATGTTAGATTTTTACGAACACATCAGTGTATCATTACGAGACTCGGTATGTCTTCAGCACCATCCTCTGACAGTACTCAAAAAGTTTGCTGGCTACGCCACCTTGTGGTCAGAAGTTATAATGAAATGTAAAAGATGCCAATAACATTCGATTTTGGTCTATTTTATCGAAATTAGCCTATTTTAATGAAACTCAGTGTATTCTTTGGGTCATTCTGAGAACATAGATACCAATTTTGCCATAGTCAACTGAACTTCCTGTCCACCATTTTAATTTATGTTGAAAATCTAGTTTTTCAAACTCCTCCTAGACTGTTGGTCTGATTTTCATGTCAATATACAAAATGGTTATCGTTTAACGCATCTACGAATTTGCTGGAAAAATGCCAAACTGTGTCTGAGACTGTATCTCTGCAAAGCTTTGACATACTGACACCAAACTTTGCATGTGCCATCGTCACCTCACACAGAAAATACCACATCGATTTGATAATTATCGTCAAAAGTAATAACCCATTATTTATATTATTTGAGATTGTATTTATGATTTCTCAGCCATTTTGACTAAAATCATCCTAAAATGACTTTAATTATTTATTGTTGCAGTTGGTCTGTTGGTCCTTGCCATGTGCTCGGCCTTTTATTGCTGCCTGCAGCTATATTTTATTTTTGGTACCATTTGTAACCCAATAATGGCACAGAAATAACACCATTAAAATTACAAAACAAAAAAATGCTTTTAGCAAATCTACAGTAAGTTTCAAAAGATTGGGGTCAATAAACATTTATGATGTTACAAAAGATTTCAATTTCAAATAAATGTGATTCCTTTGACCTTTCTATTCATCTAAAATCTTGAAAAAGATTTGTACCGTTTCCACAAAACATTCAGAAGCACAACTGTTTAAAACACTGATAATAATGTTCAGCATATTAGAATGATTTCTGAAGAACCATGTGACACTGAAGACTGGAGTAATGCTGAAACTTCAGCTTTGCAACACAGGATTAAATGACATTTTAAAATGTAGTCACATATAAAACACTTATTTTAAATTGTAATAATATTTCACAATATTACTGCTTTAATTAATAATGCAGTCTTGGTTCTTTCAGAAACATACCGACCCAAAACTTCTGGACAGTAGAATATTGGAAAAACTACTATAATAAGTTATGAAAAGCATAGGTTTCAATCAAAACACAAGAAACCCTTCTGAATAAATAATAAACCTTTATCATAAGTTAAGAAGATTTTAAGTTCTCAAATATAGCATATCAAGTGCAACTATACATTCATTGCAGGTTTGAATCATTCATTATTAAAAGATTAATGAAGAATTTGTCCTTAAGACACTTGCAATTTTACATGAGCTCATATATTTCATCAGTGCAGGCCATAAATTGAATTTATATATAAAAAGTAATCCAGCATTCCCCCTTCAAGACTGAGAACACATTCATACACAAACACACATACGTACATACATAGCACAGACATTTTTGACCTTTATGTAGTGTTGCCTGGGGTTTCTTTTCCCCAAATAAAACTTTGAACAGGCTCTGAGCAGCAGGTGTGCCAGGCAGAGATAGAGACAGAGAAGCAGAAAGAGAGAGCAGAGCACCGGGGAACGCTTCACCTGTTAAAAGCAGACGAATGAATCCAGTATTAGTGTTGCTTTAAAGTTTCTTATGTTGTGTTTGGTGAAACTAAACATTATTTATTCTCTATTAAAGCATACTGAAATACTACATGCTCTACAGCAGGAGCAGCAAACTCTCAGATAATTACACAAGTAGACATATGTTAATGAACTATGAATGGGGAGAAGAGCTGAAAACTATGCTTAAGAGCTGCAGAGACGTCTACACTACATTTTACCTCGGGGGGTAAGAGGGGGTCACAGCCACAGGTCAGCCTGTGAAGGCCTGGAAGTCGGACTCTGTAACGGTAGGGAGAATGAGTCAGCACAAAAACAATATTAAACACAATAAAAGCACATGAGGTTTACATATGAGTGGGAATGATGATATGAATGTGCTGGTAATGACAATTCCTACTGAAAGAAAATGTGAGAATTACATGCTGAACAGTGAATAAGTGAATTACAGCAGCAAGTGAAAAAACATATTTATGCAAAGCATATTGCACATTTTTTTAATGCTAAAAAAATATCAAATGAATTCTTATGAGCAGAACGTATTTGTTAGAGTTTATTGTTCCTCATATTAGCAACAACATCATGTTAACAATGTCTGAAACAGCATTTATTAACAGTTTAGTCATTTAAATGAGCACTGAATATGCCCTCTGAATTATATTTCTGAGAGAACAATATTGTCTTACATACCATTTTCAAAAGTAAATAGCAGTTTTGCAAATCAGTTACTTTGTTTCCTCTTTGCAGTTTACATAGTTACACAAAATATGTTTTTATTAATATTCACACAGCATTACATTCAAACTTTGTGAAGATATAGGATAAAAGATATAGCACTGGCAACAACAGCCATGCATTTCTTTTCTAAAAAATAAAAAAGGCACAAATGAAATATCAATACTGAGTAATTCTGATACATATAAAACTAACGATGCTGTCAGTTACTGTCAGTCAGTTATTTGGCACATTCTCATTAACTGAGATAATCCTGGATCTACATTCTCTCACATGTCTGACCAGCCATTAGTCACTGACTTGTTGCTAATCACAACATTAGCCCTCAGAGGCAGATTATCTTTAGGTTTTTGTGCAAAATTTCCCCCCAAAAATCACATTCAACAAGTACCTCTGAAGGAATGACAAACGCACAGTAAAAATCAGAACACATCCAGGGACGAATCAGAGAGCCTCCCTTCTAGAAGGAACAATACCAATAAACGTTAACACGGATGAAACAGAGCACTTCACCGCTGGAAGAGTAAATGGAAGGTTCAGTGGGAATGGGATACCAACTAATCAGCTAGATATCCAATGCAACACTTAAACACTTTTCCAAGTTTAGAAATCAGACTTTTAAAATTAGGCTACCTCATATATTCAGATTTTCCAAGGCTGCAGGAACTACTGGTTTGGAGTGCAGCAACTTTCTCTGTAGCTACATTTGAAGTCAAAAGCTTACATACACCTTGCAGAATCTGCAAAATGTTAATTATTTAACCAAAATAAGAGAGATCATATAAAATGCATGTTATTTTTTGTTTAGTACGGACCTGAATAAGATATTTCACGTAAAGGACATTTACATATAGTCCACAAGAGAAAATAATGAATTCATACCTGCATGATCCACAGCTGTGTTTTTTTTGTTTAGTTCTGAAAGTTGTCCTGAACAGTTAAACTGCCCGCTGTTCTTTAGAAAAATCCTTCAGGTCCCACAAATTCTTTGATTTTTTAGCATTTTTGTGTATTTTAACCTTTTCCAACAATGGCTGTATGATTTTGAGATCAATCTTTTAACACTAAAGACAACTGAGGGACTCATATGCAACTATTACAGAAGGTTCAAACGCTCACTGATGCTCCAGAAGGAAGCATGATGCATTAAGAGCTAAGGGGGTGAAAACTTTTTGAATTTGAAGATCAGGGTATATTTAACTTATTTTGTCTTCCAGGAAACATGTAAGTACCTTCTGTAGCTTCTAAAGGGCAGTACTAAATGAAAAAATATATATTATATTTAGGCAAAGAGAAAAAGTTTACACACCTGGCTTGATGCATCATTTTTCTTTCTGGAGCATTAGTGAGCATTTGAACCTTCTGTAATAGCTGCATAGGAGTCTCTTAATTATCCTCAGTGTGAAAAGATGGATCTCGAAATCATACAGACATTACTAATACACAAAAATGCTGAAAAAAACAAACAAAGAATTTGTGGGACCTGAAGGATTTTTCTGCAGCAGTTTTCTAAACAGCAGGCAGTTTAACTGTTCAGGAAAAACAAGGGACTCATGAACAATTATCACTAAACAAACAAACAAAAAAAAAAAGCTGTAAAAAAACATTCTTCTGGTAACAACACAGTATTAAGAATTAAGTGTATGTAAACTTTTAAACGGGGTAACTTTTATAAATTCAACGATTACTTTCTCTTGTGGACAATATGTAAACATCTTTTATGTGAAATATCTTATTCAGGTCAGTACTAAATAAAAAATAACATGCATTTTGTATGATCCCTCTTATTTTGGTAAAATAATTAACATTTTGCAGATTCTGCACCTGCACCTTGACCTCAACTGTATTTATTTTATCTGAATGAAAATTTAAGTGCAGATCATTTATCTTGGTTTTGCAGCAAAAAGACATGTTGAACATTAGATTTAAAGGGGTCATGACATTAGATAACAAACACATATTCTTTGTTGAAAGATAAGGACAAGACAGATCTGACTGCAGCTGTCACAAATGATTTCATAATGCTTTGTCTGGAAATGACGAGGGGTTTTTTGATAATGTGGTCAAAACACATTTGTGCAAGACGTTAGCCAATCATAACAGTGGCTGATTACTGAGCCTTAAAGGACATAAAAACTTTATTAATATGATAAGTAAACATCAAGGAACAAATTTAAATAATAACAAAAATCCATCATGACCCCTTTAAAGGTGTTATAAGAGATTTCAGCCATTATGCTAACTTTCGCTAACTGTATACCTGCTCTCCAAAATCCCAAAATCACACTCTGTACAGACATGTCAGTCAACCTGATGCCAGCAATCCCAAGCGATTCACAGGCAGACATTGTTTCTGATCGGCTAAAAAAGTGGCTTAGCTGAAGGCTGGCAAATTATATCCCAAGACACCTATTTCAGTGATACCTGTCAGTGGCATTCTAAAATATTGCGAAATTTCCTGTTAAATTTCCTGTCTTTGTGGTGAATAAACACATTTTGGCACCTGTTACTCATACCTCACTGCGAGAAAATACAATTTCAACAGTCATCCTTGTGCAATGCCATAAGTTCTGACACAAGAGACAGAGCTGTAAGTCAAAACACAGTCCAAAACTTCAGGAAGGATAAAAAAACAAACATAAGATGAAAACATAAGGTTAGCTCTGCTAATTTCACACACAAGCATGATTATTCTCCATTTTCCTACTAACAGACCACGCACTGACACTTCCTCCTCTTTTTTACCACTTTAGTCCCATTGGCCACCATTTTGTCATTCTCCTTATCCTGTACAACAACACCTTCTGAATCTCTAGCCTGACCCTGTTCTGTCAGTCTATCCTCTGGAGACGAGGGGGTGCTTTGTTCTGAATTATCCAGTACTTCTCTCTGATATTTGTTTTTTTGAACGGCACCCTTCCCACCACCTGGTTTCTTCCCCCTCCCTTCCCCAGCACCTGAGATTACGTCCTCTGCCCGCTGCTGGGCCTCCATCTCCGACAAGCTGTAGGCCAGCGCCATCTGCAGGTCTTCGTCCTCCTCGTCTTCACTGGCATCGGGGCAGTGGTAGAACGGGGCGGCGCTGTAGGAGCGTAAAGCAGGGTTTGGAGAGCTGTTGTTGGAAGGGCGGAGCAGTGGATGTTGGGATTGTCTGGGGGGCTGACTGGACTGCTCTCTACGACTCAGTTCCAGAGCTAAGGCCATCTCATCCTCCACACCTGGACACACAAACACAGCAGAATATCAGATCAGTTCTGTAGCAACACATTAAAGGAAATGAGGATTCTTCATATGGAAAAGCAAGAAGCTGGCGTGAAAAGTAATAAGTTGGCTAAATCTACCTGTAAGCTTTACCTGCCGTTTTGAGCTAATATTCAGGGAAATAAACAGTTGGAGGAACATGTGTTATTATTCCTTTAATTAACAGTTCTGGTTTGGCTGTGTGGCTCAAATCATATGAGAATTACTAAATTAGTGGTTTAGAGTTACTTGAGAAGTTCAACTAAAACAGAAAGTTGGGGTTTAAACACAAACAGTGGCAAGTATTTAATTAGAGAAAAATTCCTTAGTTTTTACTGTAATAAAAGGGAAAACCTTTAACCCTTTAACTGTCACTTCCATTTTTAAACATACACATAAAAATGCATTAAGTTAATAAGTTAATTTTTTATATTTCATAAACAAAAACATTTTGTGATATGATTTTGATGTACATTTTCCATCATAGTGCAATGTCTAATTTTAAAATGGTTTTCAAAGGAATTTTGAGATTTTAAGTTTTCAAGTGCTATATAATTTCTTATGATTTCTAAAGCATGATATGGTAAAAGGCAATGAAGAAAGTCAAAGGTCAAAGCTCCTGTTATGAAGTAGATTTTTAAGGGTGCACTCTTTTCATAAATTAATCTATTACTTTTCCTACAAAAATTTGGAACACAAAAAAGGTAAAATATCTATTTAGGAGTCAGACCTTCCCAACGATATATAGTTTGTCATGATTAAATTAGGATTTATTTGTAAAATGGTCAAGTAAGCTTAGGCGTCCTACAGGTGGGACGGTGACAATTAAGGGGTTAAAGCAAGATGTAGTTTAGTAGACACTGAACAACAAGCAAAGATTGACAAAACAAATTATAAAGACATACAAAAATTGTCTATGCACCAGACTAGAAGATTGTTGAGTTCATCTCCAAAATATTACAATATTAAAAGATTTTCTTAATGTTTTTGGGCCAAGGTTGCATTTATTTGGTTAAAATACAGTAAAGACATAAATAGTATTACAATTTATTATCACAACTCTTTTCTACTTGAATACATTTTAAAATGCACATTTATTTCTGTAATGCAAAGGTGCATTTTCAGCATCATTACTCCAGTCTTCAGTGTCACATGATCCTTGAGAAATCATTCAAATATTTGTTGCATTTATCATCATTTATCAATTTTGAAAACAGCTTTATATTTAGTGGTAAGTGTGATACATTCTTTGATGAATAGAATGTTCAAAAGAACAACATTTATTTAAAACAGAATTTTTTTGTTATATTATAAAGAAATCGTATTGACCCCAAACGTTTGAAGGGTAGGGTATGTGCATTAGTATTCCAAATGCATCTACTTTCCAAGGCAGATTCATCCTGAGCTGATAAGGTGCATTTTTATTACACACCAGAATATGTGCATTAACTAGAGATTGCCTTTTGGTCCCATATTATTATTAAACGATAGCAAAAAAAATTAATTACCATTGATGAGGACAGTTTTCAAAATCCCATCCTCCTCAACCTCTGTTCTCTCCTGGCCATTTTCTTTGACCCTGAGGGGAAAAAATGCAATGTTTATCAATAAATAGAAAAGACATGAACAAACTTGAATTGACTTTCAGAAGTCAGACCTTCACATTATGGCAAGGTATAAACCAATTTTTACTATTGTACATCAACTGCGATTCAAATGACTAATATTCATCAAAAGCAAACTTCTTGTTTAATGTGCAGGACGCATATTTCTGTGATTTCAAATAAAGACGATGTAACAAATTAGCATAATGAGAAGCAAACTGACTTTTTTGTGGTAATACGTTTTCCATTGACAATGCGGGTGGAAGTAGAAACAGACTTGAAGTTTGCTCCTCCCATGCTGCCCATCCCACCCACTGAAGAAGAGAAGGAGGTGAAGTCAGCTGTTGATCAAAAAAGAAGAACGCAGCGCTTAATAAATGAAAAATACAATTCTTATAAAGCATTTGTAGCCACATTTTCATATCACCAACATGCCTTGGAGTTTTTCACCAATTTTTTTATTAGAGTTAGCAAAATACATTTAGCAAAGTTCACCTTAGGTATTAATCTGGGAGGAGACTAACCACATATGCTATAATTACATACAAAAAGAGCATGAAACCAGTTTAAAAACCAACCATTTGCTGAGGGGAAGGAGAAGAAGCGACTGGGCCCAAGCCTGGAGGAGGAGCTGTGAAACCCACTGTGCATTCCACCAAAAGGGAAATCATCTAGTGGCAAAGTGGGAGAGTGCAGAAAATTGAGAGGGTTAAACAGGGTCATTCTTGGTACACGCTGCATGATTTTAGCCCTGATTTTTTTGCGTTCTAAGAGAATCGGTGACGACCTACAGCCATAGAGAGAGCAAGATACAGTGCAAGGGAAAGTTCAGAATGAGGAGTCATAAACTTGCAACAGAACATCAGCAAGCAACCATTTTCTATATTATCCACCTTTTCTATACTGTATATTTATATTTATATTTTTTCATTTTTCCAAATCAGCAAACAGACAAAATGTATTGCAAGCTTCTTGCAGGCAGTGTTGGGAAGTTAATTTTTAAAGTAACATTAACATTAGTGTAATCATTTTAACTCTTTGTCCGAGGTCTTAATATCTAAGCTCCTATGTACCTCTGGCACATCTGTACATGAAAAATATGATGGTAACACTTTACAATAAGGTTCATTAGTTAAACATTAGTTAATGTATTAACTACCATGAACTAACCATGAACAATACATTTGTTACTGCATTTGCTAATCTTCATTAACGTTAGTTAATGAAAATACAGTTGTTCATTGTTTATTCATGTTAGTTCACAGTGCATTAATTAATGTTAACAAGATGTGAATAATGTATTAGTAAATGTTACAATTAACATTAACAAAGATTAACAAATGCTGTATAAGTGCAGTTCATTATTAGTTCATGTTAACTAATGGAATTAACTAATGTTAACTAATGAACCTTATTGTAAAGTGTTACCAATATGATGTCAGTTTAATGTTGCATATCTTTAGCTTTTAGCATTTTAATTAAGGTCATGGAATCAATTTAAAAACTACCCCTGGAAGTCTGAAGAGACCCCCTAGTGGCACCCGGCCTCCTGGTTGAGAGCCACTGGTGTAAGGAAAATTCTAACACATAAAAACACTGATATATGTGACCCTGGACCACAAAACCAGTCATAAGTGTAAGATTTATACAACATCTTAAAGTTGATAAAATATGTTTTCCATTGATGTATTGTTAGGATAGGACAATATTTGGCCAAAATACAACTATTTTAAATCTGGAATCTAAGGGTGCAAAAAAAAATCTAAAATAGCAATGCATATTACTAATCAAAAATTAAGTTTTGATATGTTTACGGTAGGAAGTTTACAAAATATCTTCATGAAACATGATCTTTACTTAATATCCTAATGATTTTTGGCATGAAAGAAAAATCTATAATCTTGACCCACACAAAGTATTTTCGGCTAATATACTTGTGCTACTTAAGACCCCAATCAGACAGAACACGTTTTGTGCAGTGCGACGCACCTTTTTTGAATTGTTTTTGGTTGGCAGTGAGCGATCTGCGTGCTGTTTATGCGCCCCCGGCGCCTCGCATTTTAACCGCCTACTGCGCCTCGCGTTTTTGCTGGAGCACTCCGAGCGTCTGAAGTTGAAAAAAAAGCAACTCTGTGCAGAAAAGCGCTCAACGTCATCACGTTTTTTCCATTGTCCAATCGAATGTTTTGATGGTTTGATGGTTTCCTAGCAACATAAAAACCGCTGCGCACTGCTCTTTTTTTAAAAGTCACCAAAAAAAGACAGTGCTGCGCGCCTCGTGTTTTCAGACATAAAAAGCACGTTCGGTGTGATCGGGGCCTAAGGTTTTGTGGTCCAGGATCACATATGAGCAAGATTCAAGACCAGCTTATCTACCCTGACAACCCACCAAAGAAGTCTGCGAATGGGTCCTGCCCTCCGAAGAACTCTCGAAACACCTCATCTGGGCTGCGGAATGTGAAGGTGAATCCTGGGAAGTCATCAGGAAATGAAGAACTACCAGAGCCTATAAAACAGATATATAAATGAAATTAAGACCTCACATAAACATGTAACAAGATGGTATTAAGCAGTGTGAAGTTCTTCTCACCTGTACTTGGCATGTCCGATCTACCGTATCTGTCGTAGGCATCTCGTTTGCTTTCTAGAAAATTAGAAAAAACAACAGTGAAATATAACACCCTAACCTAACAGTAACCTAAGCCTTTTCTTAACAAGTAATTTAACCATTAATAAAATTGACATAGAGGTCAAATTTCTAGTGTCTTACGGTCGGACAGAACTTCATAGGCCTCTGCTATCTCCTTAAATTTTTTCTCTGCCTCTTCCTTGTTGTCTGGGTTTTTGTCAGGGTGCCACCGCAGAGCCAGTTTCCTGTAACTGTATACACAAACATAAATAAAGTAAAGTAAACTTAGCTTGACTGGCATCTCAAGATTGTGATGAAGTGATATATAGGGTTAGGGGTCATCGACATATGACACATTCTTGCATCCACCTACTTCTATATAAACATTACTGACATATTACTGTTGTGATTCACATTTGTTTTTTAGCATTGACCTTTGTAAATGGTCCCTTTTTTAAAAAAAAAATAAATCAGGCATATCAGCTTGAGCATTCTACTTCATTTGAAGGAAAAGCAGAAAATATAAACTAGTGGATTAGGGTTTGGCTTAGGGTTACTTGCATGTAATTACACATAATTATTTGGTATTATAATAACATATAAAAAGGTTCAACAGACAATGAAGACTAAAGATGATGCTGACAATTCAGATTTGCTATCACAGAAAAGGAATTACATTTTAAAATACACTGCCAGTCAAAAGTTTTTCAACAGTAAGGTTTTTAATGTTTTTTTAAGAATTCTCTTCTTGCATTTATTTGATCCAAAATACAGCAAAAGCAGTAATATTGTGAAAGATTTTTACTATTTAAAATAACTGCTATTTGTAATTTATTCATGTGATCAAAGCTAAATTTCCAGCAACAGTTATTTTTTTAGGATTCTTTGATGAATAGAAAGATCCAAAGATCAGCATTTTGTAACATTATACACTATACCATTCAAAAGCTTGGAGTCAGTTCAGCAGTTTCAGCAAATGAGAATATTAGAATGATTTCTGAAGGATCCTGTGACTTCAGTAATGATGCTAAAAATTCAAAATTTCAAAAATTTCAAATAGTAAAATAGTCAAATAGCAAAAATGTGTACTGTTTTTGCTGTACTTAAAAAACATTACAAATAATGTTAGTCCTGTTCAAAAACTTTTGACTGGTAGTGTACATTAAAATTATGAACATATTCTCTCAATTCTGAGAAAAGAAGCCATAACTTGCAAGAATAAATGTAGGTCACAATGATCTTTTTTGTAATATTTCACCATATTAATGTTTTTACTGTATTTTTCATAAAATGAATGCAAACTGAGCATATAAGACTTATTTCCCACACTTTTGAACGGTAGTGTGTTTCACTGTTAATGAATATTTTATAAAGGTAAACAGTTTCAGAACGCTTGAGTCTTCACTTACAACTGTGAAGAGACAAATTTAGTTACATTCAATAACAACAAAGCCAAAGGCCATCCCATACTGCAAACTACTGATAAGTAAAACCAGTTTTAACTTACGCTTTCTTGATGTCATCTGGAGAAGCATTTCGTGACACTCCCAGAACATCATAGTAATCCACCATTGCGGCCTTCAGCTTAGTCCACCTGTTATTCACATGTGTGAAAGAGCAATGACCTCATGATAAATCATCCAAATGTGTTATGAAGTGTTTCTGAAACCTTTATTTTCAGAACTGTTGTTACATGTCAGTTACAGTCATGTTTAGCATCTGTGATCATTCAAATCAATTCCCATGACACCAAACATCAAGTTGCTGTGTTTTTGACAGTTTTAATGTATCGGACAATTAATAAGAGCTTATTTGATCAACTTGTAGGCTCTTTAATGGCAAGACTTTTAGCTGGTATTCTGTTCATGTTCAAACGTAGTGCTGGATGACAGCAGTTCAATGAGCTGTTGCCTATTATTACAGTTTCTCACAAAGTGCTGGACTTGGATTAATTGACTGAATATAGACTGGTATTCCCCTGGAGTCTGGCCTGCCCATGTCTGGAACTCTCTGGAAACCGGACTCAATGTGATGTTATTTCAAGCCCAAAGTTGAAAAGCGATTTGTGTGGGCCATATGGCCACTGACAGCTGCTGCTGCTGCTGCTGAAACACGCGTGATCATCACAGAGACACACATAACTCCCTACAAATTCAGCATTTTAGAGATCCAGCGAGCCCTGTGGCCGCCCTATTATAACAACTTTTACCTTTTTTAGAAGTATATCCAGCCAGGAGGAGCCGTGCTTCTGTAAACAGGGCTGAGATATTTTGGCGAAGCGCTAGTCCGTCCCGACTCCCAAGACTCGGATCACAGGAACTGACGCTCTTTTAACGTACGCGTGAGTACGGAATACCGTCAGAATCACCCATTTACCGTTGGCACACGGGGCTTCATTACTTCAGCGTGAAAACGACACCCAACTCCTATATGTGTCTGTCCTTCGCCCTCTGCTGCGAATGCGGTGCGTCACGATCAGCTGAGCAACTGTCCAAAAAACTGTGCGACGTCTAGAACATGCCAGTGTTTGTTTACGTCACGAGCCCCGCCCACTACTGAAGGAGCCATGTGCAGTACAGAAGCAGTAGCACAGCTAGCGCGTACTAGACACAGTACCTATCAGAATGAACTATATTTATTAAATGTATTAGATACAGATAACTCATCCTATCAGGCTCAGAATGGATTGTACTACATGTTTAACAAATGTCATAAAAACAGGGACTGCGCTAAAATGGGGACACTGACTTTAATATAAATATTTCGATTAGATGAATGAATAAAGCCTCTTTTTGATATGTAAGACAATTAATGCTATTTACTTAAAGCATCTTGGTCAGCAAAGCAGCAATGTGTACGGATCGTTCACACAAAAAAAAATAAAAATATTGAAATTATTTACTCACCTTCCAAAACCGGTAACGTATAAGATAAAAGATAATAAAAGAAAAAATCTACATATTTATGTTGAGCAGATTTCACATCTTTCTGCAAATTGACAGCTGATGTTGTGGGTACATTTCAGCAACCTAAAAATGCTGAAATAAAGAATAGGAAAAAAAAATATAATATAAATATAAAAAACTATTCTTAAATTCAACATTTTCTTAAATAATAGTCGATTTTATAAAAAATTACCCTGTTTAAAAGTTTTAAGTTTACTTGACTTTTAATACTGTGTTGTTACCTGAATGATCCACAGCTGTGTTTTTTTAATGTTTAGTAATAGTTGTTCATGAGTCCCTTGTTTGTCCTGAACAGTTATGCCCACTGTTCTTCAGAAGAGAGAGAGAGAAAAAAAAAAAAAAACTTCAGGTCCTACAAATTCTTTCTTTTTGTGGCATTTTTGTGTATTTGAACCATTTCCAACAATGACTGTATGATTTTGACATCCATCTTTTCACAATGTGGACAACTGAGGGACTTGTATGCTACTATTACAGGAAGTTCAAACACTCACTGATGCTTAAGAAGGGAAAACAATGCATTAAGACCCAAGGGTGTAGACTTTTGAACAGAATGAAGATGTGTAAAAAATAATATTTTGCCTAAATATATATTTTTTTCAATTAGTACTGGCCTTCAGAAGATACAAAGGATACTTACATGTTTCCCAGAAGACAAAATAAGTTACATTTAGCCTGATCTTCAAATTCAAAAAGTTTACACCACCTGGCTCTAAATGCATTGTGTTACCTTCTCAAACATCAGTGAGTTTTTGAACCCTTTGTAATAGTTGCATATGAGAAGAATTTGTGGGACTTTAAAGATGATTCTGAAAAACAGTGGGCAGTTTAACTATTTAGGACAAACAAGGGATTTATAACAAGGAAATAACTATCACTAAAAAAAAAACAAAAACAGTTGTGGATCATTCATGGTAACAACAGTATTAAGAATCAAGTTTATGTAAACTTTTGAACTGGGTAATTTTAATAAACTCAACTATTATTTTCTCTTGTGGACTATATGTAAACGTCTTTTATGTGAAATATCTTATTCAGGTAAGTACTAAATAAAAAATAACATGCATTTTGTATGATCCCTCTTATTTTGGTAAAATAATTAACATTTAGCAGATTCTGCAAGGTGTGTGTAAACTTCTGACCTCAAATGTATTTGTAATGGAGCGCAGCGTTAGTTCTGGCAGGTCACGTTAGTCAAGCTCGCTCAGCTGATCCAAATCTACCTATAGGAATGTGACACCAATCATATATTCCCTTTATAAGGTCCAACTGTCATTATTCAGCAGCTATCGCTTTGCTCAGGAGCTAATCACCCACCTCCATCCCCAACTCCTCCTCTCGTCCAGTAAGGACTTGGCATTGGATTTCTCGTTGAGTCAGACCACTGAATTGTTGTTACATAAAAAATCACTTACGACATTAATGATATCTGCTACATTAATCATTAATGTTGGTTCTGTTCTGTTTACCTTTGGGTTATTCATGCTCTCCCTGCTCCTATGCTAGGCTGCATGTATGGTCAGGGAGTGTTTGTCCAGAACCTAAAATACCCCCAACCTAAAAAACATGCTAATTGTAAGTTATCTTTGACGATAGTGGTCCTGACAGAACTAGAGTTTGATAATTTATACCTGTGTGCAAGTATAGTAGAGCAAAGTTTTGATAGTGTTTAGCAAAATTTTGTAATAAAATTAGATGTTTGTTTACTTGAATTGCCCAGAATGTGGTAAAGTCACCATGCTCTCCAGCACTAACTCTGGCTGATTCCTTGCATGAAAATCATCAATATTAGAATCCTGTGAAAAAACTGTTGAGCTGTTTATGACTATTAATCACATTTAGGTCACATATATTATTATAATCAGCACAATAAATATACAATAATTTAATTAATTAAATAAATTAATTAAATGTAAGAACCAGGCTCTAAAATGCTTTAATGAAAGTGTCCACAGGGACTACAAACTATGGAATAAACTGCAATAAGAACACAACCTGACATCTCATGTGACAGGACAATGTTATGTTAATGTTAAAGTTAAACATTCAAATATAGTGAATGTATCTATGTTCTTTATGTACTACTGCTCTCTCTCTCTCTCTCTCTCTCTCTCTCTCTCTCTCTCTCTCTCTCTCTCTCTCTCTCTCTATATATATATATATATATATATATATATGCGCGCCACATTCATAGCGCATGCGCAATCGGGCTCGTCCAGGAAGACGCTGTCAGGATGTTCTGGAGTCATCAGGTGAGTTAAAATGCTTTACTTTCCAAGTAAATGTAAAGTATTTACACTGACGACAGCATACTGTAAGTGTAATATTACAACGTACATCGGCAAAGACAATGAAGCGAATACACGTTCATGTGAAGTTACTGATACGCGCTGAGAAATTGTGAATACGCCATAGCAACGCACTTTACGTAATTCGACTGACCAAAAATCAGTAAGTCACTAAAAAAACTTAGCATGTTACATATCTAATTATTATCAGAAGTATGCTATTAATGCCTGAGCTCAGCTTTTAAGCGTAGGATTTATCTCGAAATTGTTTGGTTATAAGTCTTTTGCAGTTTGAGACTGAAAGCCATATTCATGTCTAAAAAGTGTCTTTCTCTGTTAATCTAGATGCTCTACACTGCTGTTAGATGTTTTCCTCAATGAACAGAGGCTGATCATTGCTACACACATAGACAAGTTTCTTCTTCTTCTAAAATGTTTGATAACCTATTAATTTAACAGTCTATTCATAACTGGTAGGTCTTAACCATGAAACTTGAGAAGGGAAACTAGTATGTGTGAATCAAAAGCAGATCACTCTTTAAACAGACATTAAAGGGACAGTTTAATCAAAAATAAAAATTCTGTAATGTTTTACTTACCCTCATGTCGATCCAAACATGTATGGCTTTATTTCTTCAGCTGACCACACAATATTTTGAAAAATGTCTCAGCTGTTTGTGTACATGCAGTGAAAGTCAAATGTTCAAAAACAACATTAAAAAAAAACAACAGGAAAAAAAAATAAAAATATTTTCTCTTATTTTTGGTGAATAATCCCTTTAAAGACAAACCTTTTGTCTAGAAGATATATTAAAATATATTTTTAAAGAAAACACAGGAAAATAACACTTTGGGTAAAATGTATATTTTTATTTTGTCACTTCATCCACAACATAACAACACTCTGGTAACCCACAACATTAAAACTGTCTTTGAACTTCTGATGTTGTTTATATGATTTTACACACTGATTGTTTTAAATTAGTTTAACTTTTCTGTTTAATAGTTTTTTTTTCTCACACATTTATTTCTTATTTTAGTTTTAGTGAAGCTTTATCTGAAAAATGTTAGCAAAACATTGTCACATTTTTTTTCTTTTCATTGAGGAGGAGCTAAATGCATTTTGGCAGGATAAGAATTAAATCAGTCAGACATCAACATTTATTATTACTTACAATTAATTGTGATTTTAATTAATTTTCACAGCAAAATCGATTAAGAACTTAATTTGACAACGGTTAAGCTATATGTCTATCCAACTTACCTGTAAATGGAAGACTGTGATCTTCTGGTAGGTCAATCTGCTGCTGTCCAAAATCAGGTGGTTTGTCTTCGTCTGGCATCTCAGCTGAGACCTGTCCACTATGGGTGACCCTACCAGTAGTTGTGAAGTACCAGCGGCGTAGCTCTCAGCATCACTGATGCACACAAGCCCTCACAGCACGTCAAGCTGCAAACCGTGTGAGGGACCCTAACCTAACCGAACCTAAAACAACTGTTAAAAACAACCGCATGTCAACCAGCCACTCAAAACATCCCAACAACCATGTAATGACCCATGAAATACTAAGAAGAGGAGTCCAACAACCGCAACGCAACATGCTAACAACCGTGCAGAAAACACTGGCAAACACAAGTCAACACACAGGAAACAACCTAAACATCCTGACAACCACGTAGCAAAGCACAAAAAACAATCAGAACGACCTACAAACCGCATAACAATAGACTGACAACCACCAAAAACACCCTTTCAGCCACCAGGTATTATGTGCAAAAGACTAATTTTAGAAAATGAAACTTACTCTATAACTATGTATGGTATATACAGTATTTACAAACATAGGCCCTGCTGTGTGAAGCTCCATGTTACACTGTGATGATGACTCAGTGTCTGGGCTTCTTTCTTTTGGGTTCCTCAGGCAGGGGCTCTTCACTTATGTCCACGTGGATTCGTGGAGCAAAGCTTCTGCTGGTTGTGAAGCTCTCAGTGACCAGGATGCGTCCATCTGGCTGCTCTGTCTCCAGCAGTGAAGGGCAGTTGAGCTTCTCCCACAGGCGCTGTTTCATCTTCAGTCCCAGCTCAAGGCTGTAGGGACGTTGTCGACCGCAGCGTGTCTTCATCGTGGGCTCCACAGAGCGGTAAATCTCTTGGTAGCCCTGAACGCTGCAGCCGTGGATG
Source organism: Cirrhinus molitorella (assembly GCA_033026305.1). Lineage (NCBI taxonomy): Eukaryota > Metazoa > Chordata > Actinopteri > Cypriniformes > Cyprinidae > Cirrhinus > Cirrhinus molitorella. The sequence goes on along the minus strand of CM065122.1, from coordinate 29,474,148 downwards.
GAGACGGGCTCTTCCTTCTGATACAGAGGTGATGGACGCTCATCCTCTGAGGAGACTGATGCTGCTGCATGGATGGCAGGAAGGACAGCTGCGTTCTTCAGGTAGCGCTCTTCCAACCTGTTAGGACTGCAGACTTTGGCAGAGATGCAGCTGTAGGTGTGATCTAACCTGGTTACAGCTGCCAGCTGTGAAAGCTCACAGGCCTCTTGAAAGGAAGAGAAGCCCTCCACCAGGAATCCCCTCAGGTGTGTGGGAAGAGCCCTGCTTCTTCTGGGGCGACGCTGCTCCATGAAGACACCTGGAGAAACACTTTACAAATTGGACAAATTGATGAAACTCACCAAACTGTGGAGTTGAAGAGCTTGTATCACGTGTGATCAGGCTTCAAGGCTTCAGGGATAGTTTGTTGATTTCAAATATCAACTGAAGCTGCTGTTACTAACATAGAATGTTGAGGTTCATTTAAATGTAAACAACACTTGACATCAGCAGTAAGTCAATTAGAGCAGCTTGAGCTCTATACGTACTATATGCTTCTCTATTACCATCTATTGCTATCATCTTCATTTACATTCATATACATTTCTCATCTGAGTATGTATGCAGTGGTGACTATTAAGTCTAGCATCACTATACCACTAATCTTACTCATTGGGAAGTGCTGGTTGGCTGATAACTGGTTGACTGGAAAAAGTGCATTTCCACAATGGCATTGTTAACCTTTTAAGCTTCTGCATGACACTAGGTGTCAGTATAAGACTTAGTTTTCTTAAATGTAGCAAATAAAAAAATAAATACAAATTTAAGATTACCCGCAGCATAGAAAAAAGTCTAAAATTTAGTGCAGCTGTGCAACTGCCATTAAGATGAATGGAAATACTACAGATTCATTCCAGATTGATATTCAAGATGAGACATCTCTCCAGATATGTTAGACTTCCTTAATGCCTATTGATATTTTATTTCTGCTGTTTGAGTCATTTATTATTACTATTCCATTTTAAATGCTTTAAAAACATTGGAAGAAGAAGATGTATTAAATGGTAATTATCTTGGCCGCTTTATCATTTTATATTTTTATTTTTTTTGTTTAGGTAATCGCAGAATGCATAATAAGTCATTTAACAAAAAGTTCTAAAAATATGAAATAATTAATTATGAACTTTCTTAAGTGTAAAATATTGTGACTGAGACCAGAGAGAAAACACACAAAACACACGAGAATAAATTCTTTCTTTTATTATTCAAATTTTATTAATATAAAACCAATTGTAATGCAAATGGAATTTATTTTTTGCAGGAATCTTAATGGTCAGATTTAATTTGACCAGGCAGTAGTTCTGCCTCTTTAATATTCTTCTCCCTCTTCGTCCTCCTCTCCCATGCTGTCAGTGCCAACTTCTTCATAATCCTTCTCCAGAGCTGCCATATCTTCTCTGGCCTCTGAGAACTCTCCTTCCTCCATTCCTTCTCCCACATACCAGTGCACAAAGGCTCTCTTGGCATACATCAGGTCGAACTTGTGATCTAGACGGGCCCAAGCCTCAGCAATGGCTGTGGTGTTGCTCAGCATGCACACGGCTCTCTGAACTTTGGCCAGATCTCCACCAGGAACCACAGTTGGAGGCTGATAGTTGATACCTACTTTGAATCCAGTGGGACACCAGTCAACAAACTGGATGGTGCGTTTGGTTTTAATGGCAGCGATGGCAGAATTGACATCTTTGGGCACCACATCTCCACGATAGAGAAGACAGCAGGCCATGTATTTACCATGACGAGGATCACACTTCACCATCTGATTAGACGGCTCAAAGCAGGCGTTGGTTATGTCAGCCACAGAAAGCTGCTCATGATACGCCTTCTCAGCAGAGATCACAGGAGCGTATGTAGCCAGAGGGAAATGAATACGTGGGTAGGGCACCAAGTTGGTTTGGAACTCGGTGAGATCCACATTCAGAGCTCCGTCGAACCTCAGCGAGGCCGTGATGGAGGACACGATCTGTCCGATGAGCCTGTTGAGGTTGGTGTACGTCGGACGCTCGATGTCCAGGTTTTTACGACAGATGTCGTAGATGGCTTCATTGTCCACCATGAACGCACAGTCAGAGTGCTCCAGGGTGGTGTGGGTGGTCAGGATGGAGTTGTAGGGCTCCACCACTGCTGTGGACACTTGAGGAGCAGGATAGATGGCAAACTCCAGCTTGGACTTCTTGCCGTAGTCGACAGAGAGACGCTCCATCAGCAGGGAGGTGAAGCCAGAGCCAGTGCCTCCACCAAAGCTGTGGAAGATGAGAAATCCTTGTAGTCCAGTGCACTGATCAGCCTGTTGGAGTAAATCAGCTTATTAGACATGACATCTTCATAATTATTAAAGGATTAGTCAGATCAGCCAGAATAAAAAGTTCCTGATAATTTACTTACCCATATGTCATCCAAGATGTTTGTCTTTTTTTTCTTCAGTCGAAAAGAAATTAAGGTTTTTGAGGAAAACATTACAGGATTTTTCTCCATATAGTGGACTTCAGAGGGAGCCAGCAGGTTAAAGGTCCATACTGCAGTCTCAATGCAGCTTCAAGTCGAGCATTTTTTTTTAGAAAATGACAATCATTTTTCTAGGTAAGACCTTATTCCTCTACCCTTTAAAGCTTTAGTGAAACTGCAATTTGGACCTTCAACCCATTGATTCCCATTGAAGTCGATTGTATGAATAAAAATCCTGGAATGTTTTTCTTAAAAACTTATATTTCTTTTCGACTGAAGAAAGAAAGACATGAACATCTTGGATGCCATAAGGGGTGAGTGAATTGTCAGGAAATTTTTATTATATAAGTGAACTAATCTCTTAATGCACCTAAGTCAAAATAATTTTGAATTCCAAAGATTTTAAACATTTCCAGGTTGATTTTTTTTTTTATAAACCTCACCAGTTTGCGGGTCCTGTCCAGCACTAGGTCAATGATCTCTTTACCAATGGTGTAATGACCACGGGCATAGTTATTGGCCGCATCTTCTTTTCCAGTAATTAGTTGCTCAGGATGAAACAGCTGGCGATATGTGCCTGTGCGCACCTCATCTGAAAGGAAAAAAATTTTATTTATTCACAGCCAAATTATCTAAACTCCTGTTCTTTTTATTCACAGTAGCAAATAAGAAGAAGAAGGAATCTAAATGGTCCAATAAATTCAAAGGTATTATTTTAATAATAATAAAAATTATTACTTCTTATCAGGAAATACGTTTTGTAGATCTGTTGCTTTTCCAATACTTTGTAAAATTGTTTTTATGACCATTTAAATGCAATATTTTCTGTTTCTCAGGTTCAGTTTACCAATCACAGTGGGTTCCAGATCAACAAAGATGGCCCGTGGAACATGTTTCCCTGCTCCAGTCTCACTGAAGAAGGTGTTGAAGGAATCGTCTCCTCCTCCTATTGTCTTGTCACTGGGCATCTGTCCATCCGGCTGAATACCGTGCTCCAGACAGTAAAGCTCCCAGCATGCGTTCCCCATTTGGGCCCCAGCTTGGCCAACATGCATAGAGATACACTCACGCTAAAGGGAGAAAGACAGTAATATATTAAATATATATATACATACACAACCAGTCAAAAGTTTTTGGACAGACTTTTAAAAAAGTCTCTTCTGCTCATCAAGCCTGCATTTGTTTGATACAAAGTACAGCAAAAACCGTAATATTGTGAAATATTTGTACTATTTAAAATAACTGTTTTCTATTTGGATATATTTAAAAATGTAATTTATTTCTGTGATCAAAGCAAAATTTTTAGCATCATTACTCCAGTCCTCAGTGTCACATGATCCTTTAGAAATCATTCTAATAAGCTGATATGCTAAAAAATCTACTCTAGCTGTTTTTAACATAATAGTACTAATAAATGTTTTTGGAGCAGCAAATCGGCATATTAGAAGATTTCTGTGACACTGAAGACTGGAGTAATTATGCTAAAAATTCATCTTTGAAATTACAGGAATAAATTGCAATTTAAAATATATTAAAATAGAAAACAGTTATTTTAAACAGTAAAAATATTTCTAAATGTTACTGTTTTTGCTGTACTTTGAATCGAATAAATGCAGGCTTGGTGAGCAAAAAATCTTATGGCCCAAATACTTTTGACTGGTAGTGTAAATGGCAGCTGTACATATTTTGGTAAATGCTCTGATAAGATAATAAGACATAGTAACATGTTAGCTCCTAATGTATAACTTTAATGTTTAACCAGGGCCCAGTTCTTAATGGGGATCTTAAGGTGACTTAAAATAACTATTTAAAATAACACAAGACAAGCAGTAAAACAATAATTTAAGAAAACTAAATATTAAGATATTCCTTATTGTAATATACTCCCTTAATAACTATTTATTTCCTTTGAGAATCAGGGTTCAGAAAGTTTTGGAAAACCTGAATTAAGCAGCCAAATTTCAAAAGTGTGTGTGCGTGTTTTTAAATAAAATCTTAAAATGTCATGGGCATTTTTATAATGAACGTATGAATGTAAAAAATTCATAGTTACGCCAAACTGATTCGTTTATTGTGTATTTAATTATTTTAATTATAATTATTTTCGTTTTTTTTTTATATACAGAAACTAGCCTATAGATTAAAACAAGTTTTGAAAAGAAAACTTGAGTTTTGTTGTAACCAATATGGGGCCTTGAATTCAAAAACTGAACTAAATGTGTTATTTATTGTTTTGAATAAGGGATTTATAGTTAGGTCTGTAATTTCAGTTGGTAACACACTGACTGACCTCGCCCAAAACTCAATACTGTAACGACATACATTTTCCTAAGCTTTTGAACCTGTTGTTTAATGGAGAACTCTTTTTTTTTTTTTTCAATTACATTTACATGCATGTTCACCCTCTTCTCTAGATTGGGTCATATGATCTGTAGAGTACAGAAGAGGAGACTGAGTGTGTTCCTTCGAGGCCTCAGTCCACCCCCTCCCTGTCCCAGCTGTACACTCTTCTTTGTGTAAGACAGAGATATCTCACTCGGGGGTTATCACTAGAACAGTTATATCTATTATTCTGCCATGCTCCAGATTTTGTCATTCATGATCTCATCACCAATGCCTCTCTGTATGTCATAAAAGCATGAATGTATTCATTCTCTGAGTAACAACTGCATGCTTTAGTTCCCCTTTTTCTCCTCTTTAGTTGACTGAGGTTCAGTGAGCTATTTTAGCTCTGCAGACCCACCAAACATAGATAAATGTTATATTCAGAAAAGGCAAAGTACTGGAGTTTCCTGCTGACATGTGTGTCATAGTCTGGGATCAGGCTTTGAAGGCCGTAGCCACATCCTCTGTATAATGAAAGGCCAGCTTTGTGCCTGAAACTCAACATGGCTTGATGCTTTACATTTGAGTATTTTTTAATATAACCGTAGTTTTAAATCAGTAGTTTTACTACAGTGCTGCTAACTAGTCATCCACATATAAAAAATAATACATTAATGCAAGAGATTTTTTTTTAATTGTCAATAGAGTTTACTGAAATCTTCTAATGTGCCTCAAGTGAACAAAATATGGAATGATGTAGTTCAATTGATTAATTTATTTTTTTTTTTAAATTGAATTAAGAATCGATCAAGAATTATGAACTTACCATCTTGTCAGATTTCCCTTCAGGCCGACTTGAGGATTCGGAAAGAGAAGGCAGATGTGGAGAAGAAAGGAGAGGTGGGGTTTTTATAGAGAGGGAAGAGGGAGGAGGAAGAGAGGGGGTTAGCAGGAAGTGGGATCGCCTGTTTGAGTGAGGATAGTCGTACAGAAGGGCTGTCCTTCCTAGACAAGCATAGTCTAGCTCCCTCTTGGGACTTTAGGGTCTGTGAAAACCATCTGGCTTCTTTACTAGCTTTTTGGGCATTTGATAATGCTAAAAGCCAGGAAGGAATTTTACAGGCTACATGTCAACGTTCTCCACGGTCACGTGTTAAAGTTTCATAACAACTGCAGGCAAATTGATATCTTGACTATTTGAAATATAATGCTTACAGGAGGATTCTGTATTCTTTGTGATTCCAGCATGAAGAAAAGCAAGTTTAAAGACTTGAGGGTGAAAGTGTTATTTAATATCAGTAATTACTTCACAAGCCTGTGTGTAAAAGAACTTTTGTGTCGAAGTACTGTAAACGTAGCCCTATATCTGAAAACAGATATGTCTGTTTCTCTCTTTACAAAGCATAAAAAGCACTATTGACTAAGAGTTTCTATACAGAAACAGATAAACACAGGCCCAATTGTCATCAGACTTTAATTTCTGTGCTACAGTGATAATGAAGGCACAGACATTATCCAGCCTTTCATACTGATGCCCACTGACATGTACAAACAGCTGAATCATGAATAACAGCTATAGCAGGTGGTCATTTTTGTGCTGCATAGACACCGGAGGGGGGAAGGGTGTCGTGCTGGAAAATATTCTGTTTTGCATGTGGGCCTTTATCACTTTTGCATGTGCAAATATATACAGATTCGAAACGGATAACTCTATCATGAAAGGAGTGTAGATAACAACTAATTTTTAGAAAGAGCTTGTCACCAGATCTTTCACTGCTAAATTTTATTTTATTCTTTTTAACATTTTTAATAGATTTAACTTTTGCATAAAACATAAAAAGCAGAAAAATTAGGAACATTTAGTTAATGCATGAACATTAGGCATCATGAACAAACAATAAACATTTCATGAACTAACAATGTACACCATTTACTAATCTAGGTCATTTAAAAATCATTCTTATTGGTCATATGCATGTTAAATTATTAACATGTGACCCTGGACCACAAAACTTCTATAGCATAGGTATATTTGTAGCAATAGCCAAAAATACATTGTATGGGTAATAATGATCAAATCTTCTTTTATGTCAAAAAACATTAGGATGTTAAGTAAAGATCATGTTCCATTGAGATATTTTGTAAATTCCCTACAGTAAATATATCGAAACTTAATTTCTGATTAGTAATATGCATCGCTAAGAACTTAATTTAGACAAATTCATAGGTAATTTTCTCAATATTTCCATACATCAGTGGAAAGCTAATTTATTCAGCTTTCAGTTGGGGTATAAATCTCAATTTCAAAAAAATGTACCTTTATGACCAGGGTCACATATGTTAGTTTACATAACTTAAATGTTATGTAGAAATGACCGAAGATTAATAAATGCTGTAAAAGTATTCTTCATTAAATTTTAAGTCAGCTTGAAAGAATCTCATTATGAAGTGATACCAAAGAATGTGTAGCCCCAAAAAAACACTAAAATGCTGCATTTTAGAAGATAGAGTTAATTTTAGATTACCCTGAGATTACAAACAAACTGCATTTAAAATTCCACTCCGTCCTCATCATCTCCGATGCTGTCAGTGCCGACTTCTTCATAATCCTTCTCCAGAGCTGCCATATCTTCTCTGGCCTCTGAGAACTCTCCTTCCTCCATTCCTTCTCCCACATACCAGTGCACAAAGGCTCTCTTGGCATACATCAGGTCGAACTTGTGATCCAGACGGGCCCAAGCCTCAGCAATGGCTGTGGTGTTGCTCAGCATGCACACGGCTCTCTGAACTTTGGCCAGATCTCCACCAGGAACCACAGTTGGAGGCTGATAGTTAATGCCTACTTTGAATCCAGTCGGGCACCACTCTACAAACTGGATGGTGCGTTTGGTTTTAATGGCAGCGATGGCAGAATTGACATCTTTGGGCACCACATCTCCACGATAGAGAAGACAGCAGGCCATGTATTTACCATGACGAGGATCACACTTCACCATCTGATTAGACGGCTCAAAGCAGGCGTTGGTTATGTCAGCCACAGAGAGCTGCTCATGATACGCCTTCTCAGCAGAGATCACAGGAGCGTATGTAGCCAGAGGGAAATGAATACGTGGGTAGGGCACCAAGTTGGTTTGGAACTCGGTGAGATCCACATTCAGAGCTCCGTCGAACCTCAGCGAGGCCGTGATGGAGGACACGATCTGTCCGATGAGCCTGTTGAGGTTGGTGTACGTCGGACGCTCGATGTCCAGGTTTTTGCGACAGATGTCGTAGATGGCTTCATTGTCCACCATGAACGCACAGTCAGAGTGCTCCAGGGTGGTGTGGGTGGTCAGGATGGAGTTGTAGGGCTCCACCACTGCTGTGGACACTTGAGGAGCAGGATAGATGGCAAACTCCAGCTTGGACTTCTTGCCGTAGTCGACAGAGAGACGCTCCATCAGCAGGGAGGTGAAGCCAGAGCCAGTGCCTCCACCAAAGCTGTGGAACACGAAGAAACCTTGGAGGCCAGTGCACTGATCAGTCTTTTGGAAAAGGAGAGAAAGAGAGCTTACCAAAAAGACAACAATAGACTAATTTCAGTATATTTTGTCAGACCAAAAAGTATTACCAGTTTGCGGATACGATCCAGGACTGAATCAATGATCTCCTTGCCAATGGTATAGTGTCCCCTGGCATAGTTATTGGCAGCGTCCTCTTTTCCAGTGATGAGTTGTTCTGGGTGAAAGAGCTGGCGGTAGGTGCCTGTCCGTACTTCATCTACATTCAAAGAAAGCAGTTTCAATTGTGGTGTTCTCATGTACAAACAATTTCAAACCATTTTTCATCAAAAACATTTCTATACCAATCACAGTGGGTTCCAGATCAACAAAGATGGCACGTGGAACATGTTTTCCTGAAGCCGTCTCACTGAAGAAGGTGTTGAAGGAATCGTCCCCTCCTCCAATTGTCTTATCACTGGGCATCTGTCCATCTGGCTGAATACCGTGCTCCAGACAGTAAAGCTCCCAGCATGCATTACCAATCTGTGCTCCAGCTTGGCCAACGTGGATGGAAATGCACTCACGCTGCAGATTGAGAATTCATTTATTTAATTATACAAACTAAATATAAATACTAAAATGGTGTGTAATAGGAAAAAATTTGGTGTATGTTACCATATTGTATTTTGTCTTCCAGCCGATGCTCAGGGTTCGGAACGAAGCTCTAAATGTGTCAAAGTCTGACACGGAACATATTTATACCTGGAGCATCATGCGGTAACAGTGTTCTTTGTAATCGGAGAAGCCACTGATGTCGATACTATCTTCAGGGGAAAAAAAGGAGGAAGACAAAAAGAAAAATGAGGTTAGCACCTCCTACACTCACAGGAATAGTTTATTGTTAGTGCAAGATAGGAATTTGAATAGACTGGTGAACAATATTACAAAAAGCTCCTTTGATCCTCTGGGGAGCATTTTGACAAAAGCACAGCTGAGCAAACTCTTTGCCTTTACATGTGCAAAATCTTGGTTCATGTATTCTCAACAAAGACGCATATATCTAAGAAAGAATTTGTAGGTTACTCATGCAGAGGAACCACTTTCATGAATTAATAATGGCTCCTCTTATTACAGAGAGTAATGCGATATCCTCTGTGTGTGCTCTGAATGAGGTTTGCTGGAGGAGAGTGAAAAATAGTAATACAATAGTTGCTCAGATTGACTTGTATAGATACTGTGAACTATATACATTTAAATTTTCTTTTATGTGGCTTCCTGAAAATTGCAAGAACACAGTTCACATCCTTTTTCTTGTAACCCTAGTCTGCTTGTCTGCAGCTCAGACAAAGCCTGTTTGAATGTGAACAGAATTAAGAAGATTTAATAGTTCTTAATTTATCAATGTCATGTCTCTGTGACTATTTATCTGTTAATGCAAGTGCCTTCAAAGCAATACACTGCTAAACATGACAGGGATCACTTTAATTCAGAAGTAAGACATTTACTCTTAATGTGTGTGTAGAAGATTCAGTTTCACTGTTTCATCCTCTGCTTCCAGCCTTCCTCTGACATGTCTTGTTATTACAAGCAAACGACTTCCAAAAAAATGGTTTTTGAACTGGTTTGGGTTTCAGTCAGAGTATAGTGTTGTCCACTTTTGTATACTGTAGGCTTGGTAAATTGTTTCTTCTTCCTACAGATCAATATGGACTCCATATGTCGACTGTCACTTTCTAAACTCATTCAACTTTAATGTTAACTTCGCTTGAACTCCAAAGATGAGACAAGTTTTTATACCGGCCCCTAGTGGTTGTAAAAGGTAAACGACAAACATGGCATAATCTGAATAAACAGTGCATTTAACACTTTGACCATCAGATGGCAGAAAAGTTGTAGATTTTCTATCATCTGGTTTCAAGCTGATTTTTCAATCAGTATTAAATGTCAGCAATTGTCATAGAATTAATTTTTTTGTTTATTTATATTTTGTTTATTTTTGTTTATTTATATATATATATATATATATATATATATATATATATATACATTTCAGTATTTCATACTACTGTTGACATAGCTGATATTTGATTTGTTCTGTTACAGTAACTGTGACTGAATGAACCTGTTTCGCCATCTGCTTGATTGGTAATTTAGGCCATTTATTTACAGACAATGCAAATCAGATGTCTTAATGCTAATAGCATCCAACCGCATACTATAAGGTGTAATTTGTAGCGCTAGTGGGTATTTATTTATGATCTGTCCATGTTTGCAACTAATGAATTTAGCTTCACAAAAATGAAATACTTAACAAAAACACTCCAGAATTAAAATGTTCTGATAAATTTATTCACCCCTATGTCATCCAAGATGTTCATGTCTTTCTTTCTTCAGTCGCAAAGAAATTTTGAAAAAAGGTTTTTGAGGAAACATTCCAGGATTTTTCTCCATATAGTGGACTTCAATGGGGATCAACAGGTTGAAGATCCAAATTGCGGTATCAATGCATACCAATATACTTTTTAAAAACAAATGCTCATCTTGCACTAGATCTGCATCCATTATGTAGTCACATTGGAAAGTTCATGCAAAACACAGGCAGAAGTACTGGCCCAAGTGTTTACAAAGCGAATGTACAAAGAAAGGCAAAACAACGATGTTGGACGATTTTGAATTTGGAGGAGAAAATTAGATTTTTTTTTGACAAGTTTTTCGTCCTACCTTACCTTTTTGAAATGGAGTGCACAGACAAAGAACTAACCGCATGTGACCTTTCCGACATGATTACATAATGAGTAAAGTCAGACTCAGAGCTAGTGCAAGACTAGCATTTGTTTTTAAAAAGTATATATATATATATATATATATACATTAGAAAATGTCCAGTCCTTTCACTAGATAAGACCCTTATTCCTCGGCTGGGATCATGTAGAGCCTTTTGAAGCTGCACTGAAACTGTAATTTGGACCTTCTTTCATCTTGATCCTCATTGAAGTCCTCATCCTGGGATGTTTTCTTTTAAAACCTTCTTTTCGACTGAAGAAAGAAAGACATCTTGAACATCTTGGATGACATGGGGGTTAGTAAATTATCAGGAAATTTTAATTTAGGAGTGAACTAATGCTTTAAAGTTTAAATCAGACAGCTTGATATTAAAGGCCCAGGTTAATGACAAAACTACATTATTAATCAACAGACCAACAAACCAGAACAAAACCAGTAATCTTACTTGCTTTTTTTTCTTTCCTTACAGGAGATATTTGTTTATGTGGGCCAGATGAGTAAAAACTGAGGAGCTGTGCAATTTGGAGCACAGCTTTCAGTCTGCTGGCCAGATTCCCTGCTGCTGGTGATCCAGTGCTTGATGACCCATTTACCACCTTCTTCAGTGAGAACAGTGCTGGTAAACATGTACAGCGAGCCTCCTTTGTTGATCTGGAAACCTCTGTTATCAGTATGTCAGTCTTCAAAGAGATAGACATAAAGGCAATCAGCCAATCAGTGTTTAAATAGCACAGTTTAAATAAACTGATTTTGCAAAGGCAAACTATAGCAACTACCTTGAAGGGAAGTTCACCTAAAATTAAAATTCTGTCATTAATTACACACCCTCATGTCGTTCCAATCCTGTAAGACATTTGTTCATCTACTGAACTCAAATTAAGATATTTTTAATGAAATCGAAGAGCTTTCTGAGCAAGTTCAAGGCCCGGAAATGTAGTAAGGACATTGATAAAATAGTCCATGTGACATTAGTGGTTCAACCTTAAAATAACAACTTTATTCAGCAGTTACTTCTCTTCTGTGTCAGTCTTTGACACACATTCACAACAGTGCCACAACATATGCATGTGGTTCTGCTGATGCAGGAGCCACAGTTTTGACATAGAACCTGGATGCTTTGCGCTGTATTTACAAGCATATAGAAATGTGCAAGTATGTTTTGGAATGCACGTCAAAGACTAACACTTTGACAACGTGTTGTGTTGCTGTCTATGCAGGGTCAGAAGGTTGTTGGTTTTTATTACAAATATCTTAATTTGTGTTCTGAAGATGAATGAAGGCCTTATGGTTTTGGAACGACATGAGGGTGAGTAATTAATGACAGAATTTTCATTTTGGGGTGAACTATCCTTTTAAAACAGTGTAATTGTTATTCTACTTCACCAAAAACGAAATATTTACCAAATTATGTATAAAAGGTTTTGAAAATAACTGATCCATTGTGCATTGTGGCAAAAACACCACTAGGGGACAGTATAGTCAAGTATAGGGAAGTGTCTCAAACGTGGTGAGAAGAAATGTATTATACATGATAAATATGATTTTCTGCATAGATATAAAGACATTATTTAAAAAAAAAAAAGGAAATAATTAATAAAATAAGGTGACCACTACATGTATTTTGGGTTGGCAAATGAATAAATATAGCCATATGCAATGTATACTACAACATTTACTAGTGGGACAAATCAAAAACAATTGTAACGACTGGAAAGTTTAAGTTACTAAAAAAATTAAGAATTAGTCACTGAAAAAATTCATAATGACATTCATTTAAAAAAAAACGTTTTGTATAGTACAATTTAGAGTAGATAGAAAGGATTGTGGAACAAGTACACAAGTCCACTAACCAGGACTTGAACTGATGTGTTACCTTAAATGTGTTCTTCAATACTATATATTTGCAAACACATAATAATCCTGCTTTCACATTCTGCTAGAATATATGTATATAATATTTACATGCTGCTGATGAAATTAGGCAAAGAATCCACTAAGCAGTGGCCAACAGGTCTCAGACCATCACAAAGAAATATGTTGGCCAACAGATTTACAGCCATCAAGGTCAGCAAGCTCAAAGTGACGTCGTACCTCTTTCCATGTCCTAATTAATCACTAGAGTGACCTTAACCCTGTAGCTCATACACACACAGAGGAATGAATTACACTTTGATTAAGGTTTGCCACAGTTATGTCCTCACCAACACCCCTGGGTCTCATGCTTACAGTGTATTTGATTTGATAGTCTTTCATGTATTACCTTTGTACTGGTTGTTTTTAGTAGCCTATACTAGAATATGAAAGGCTTTCTGTTATTTTTGAAAAGATGCATTACATTTTCTGCACACCTATGAGCATTAATTCTCCATATATTCTATTTTGTCTTTTGCAGAAATGGACTGCACTAGGGTGATATATATTAGTGGAGTAACAGAAGAAAAAACAGTTATAAATAATGGAATATTTAGAGTAGGAAAAAATGTCACTTATTTACAATACGATGAAACATGCTGTGTGATTAAGAAATTATATTTCTTATGTAATCTAATTAAGAATATTTCCTATGCTGAGTTTAGATGGAGCCCCTGGGAGCAACTAAAACACAAATGGTGTGAAACTGGCAATGGCATTCAGCTGTTAGCTGATTACATTGATTCCATTTATTTGTGACCGTTTTCCAGTCACTTCACTCCTGAAGGTGAGTATTTCATCTCCATATAAACACTTTGGACTCAGAGCCCTTCTGTAAGCTTTGAATCTCACTGAGAACGCAGATTGAAAACGCAAAGCGTTTTGGGATAATCAATACTGACATGGATCAATGCAAATAATTATTGATTTAATTCATTAACACACTCCACTTTCCCCTCATTGACTTATGCAATTAGAATATGAAATGCTAGCATAGCATATTTATTAAAATATATTTACACATCATCTATCTGAGAGTTGGAATTGGGAAATGTTCATACAAACTCCACTGGTATGTGGAGACCACTGTGGTCTTGAGCTAAAAACTCTTTAGCAGCCTAACTGTTAGTGTGGAATTCAGATTCTTTGGGTTTTGGGTCATGAATCTTGAACATGCCAGTTCATTTTTGCTGTGCAAAGAAAGCAAAATCTGTAGTTGACACTCTCTTTGATATGTTAATCATTACTTATAACTACTGTGAACCCTGAGAACTTTGACTAATATTCTGTAAAGGTTCTGTCAAATTAAAAACAAAATATTACAGTAATATAAATTTTAAAGGGATAATTCAACAATAAAATACTTTTTTTTAATATAAAGATCAGGGTAAATGTAACTTATTTTGTTTTCTGGGGAACAGGTACGTATCCCCTATAGCTTCTGTAGAGCAGTACTAAATAAAAAAAATGTATATGATTTTTAGACAAATTAAAAAAAAGTATACATTTCATATTCATTCTGTTCAAAAGTTTACACCCCTGGCTCTTAATGCATTCATTTTCTTTCTGGAGCATCAGTGAGCAGTTGAACCTTCTGTAATAGGTGCATATGAGTCCCTCAGTTGTCCTCAGTGTGAAAAGATGGATCTCAAAATCAAACAGTCATTGTTGGAAAGGGTTTAAATACACAAAAATGCTGAAAAGCCAATGAATTTGTAGGACCTGAATGATTTTTCTGAAGAACAGAGGGCAGTTTAACTGTTCAGGACAAACAAAGGACTCATGAACAACTATCACTAAACAAACAAAAAACAAGCAAACAAAAAAACACAACTGTGGATCATTCAGTTAACAACACAGTATTAAAAATCAAGTGTATGTAAACTTTTGAATGGGGTCATTTTTATAAATTGAACTATTAATTTCTCTTGTGGACTATATGTAAATGTCTTTTGCGTGAAATATCTTATTCATGTCAGTACTAAATAAACCATAAAATGCATTTTGTACGATCCCTCATTTTTGGTAAAATAATTAACATTTTGCAGATTCTTCAAGGTGTATGTACATTTTTAACCTCAACTGTAGCTTATAGCTTAACATCATTCAAGAGAGAACAATAACAGGATTTTCACATAATTGAAATATATCCAAATAAGTTATTTTAAAATTTCAAAAATTGACATTTTGTCTTTTGAGATAAGGTGCTACATAAGGTGTATAATCTCAATCTGGTTTGTTAGGCTGGAGACATCTGTTCTTGGTGTGAGTTTGTGTGTGATTTAAGAGTTTCTATGGTCTCTTAAAGTTTAAGGAGTATTACGAATGGATTTACCGAATTTGTAACATGGTTTAATCCTGTGGCAGTTAAAGCGCGCTGGTAATTTATCGGCCACGTCTTAACATGAGTTTTGATAGGTTCTAATTGGTGGATTAAGGCCTTGTTAAAACAGATTAGGATTGATGGGATTATGTGGCTGTGAGAGAGATGAGACAAAACAGGAGACACAGCACGAGTTAGGGGTGTCAGTGGCAGGGGGAATTAGTTGATTAAAGCAGCCCAGGAGGAGGCGCAAGGTTGTGATTTATTCCTGCTAGTGGGTGGTGGAACATTTGCGTATTCTTCCACACTGTTGTCAGAGCGAGAGTGAAAAGTCTTCATCAATTTGTACCCATTATCATGTCAATAGACTAAGAGGGGTTGGGCATATACGCAAATGCACTCACACACTTCTGTTCCCTCCATCTGTGTGAGTTTGTGAAATAATTCAGTTTGATATGGGATTCTCTCCTTGGCAAACACTCTCTCTCTCTCTCTCTCGCTCTCTCTCTCTCTCTCTCTCTCTCTCTCACCCGCTGTCACACACACAAACACACACACACACACACACACACACCCTCCCGAGTCCTTTTACCGTAAACCTTATTCATTTTCCTGAAACAGTGACATAGACAAGCCCTTATGTTGATTAAATGGACAGCGTTAAAACACCAGGAATTTGTTACTGTTGCTTATTTTAGTAGAAAACCAGTAATATTATGTAACAGTGCGGGTTTATCTAAATACGCCAAATGTATTGCAAATGTTTCTGCAGTTAATCTACAGATTGTTCTCACACTCAAGGTAACAAGTAAAAATGCCCACTGTTGAGTTTAGCCCACCTGGACTCATTGGGATAACCCTTAATACTTCACATTTGCTCATTTCAAGGATTTCAAAGGACATTTTCATGATAAACTTTAGTCAAAGAAACAGAAATAAACATTTCCAGATATGCAGCACAGAGAAAAAGACTAGAAAAGCACTTGAATCCTGAATCAAAGTGTATTTTAGCCCAGTTCTGAAGTTAATCTCCTGGTCTCTATTACTGACACTTTATATAATAAAAGACAGATTATATATTCTAAACGCTGGCTATGCCGAGAGCCTTTAATACCTCATACGCACTTAAAGTTCTCTGTGATTTGTTTTCCGTGACCTGTAAACAATACCAGGTGTTAAAATGTCATCCATTTCAAAAGACAAATGACAATCTGTCCTTTGATGCTTATCCATTGAGGACTTCTGCACCTACCCAAAGCCCATTGAAGAGTCACACTGCAGTATGGCTCTTTACCAATGCAAACAGAATAAACAAACAAACTCAGAGACACAAGCACGCAAGATTATATCTGTGGGTGAGGCCATGCGATTTCATAGAGCATTCATTGTCATTTTATTCTTTATTCAAAAGTCAATTTTAGATGATCTAACTGCTGCTGAATAAACTTGAATGAATAGAAATTAATCCCCATTCAATTTTTCTTTGTGAGTCATGAAAAAAAGAAAGAAAAACAGTTGATACTGTGCTTATATATTAATCAAACATAGGACTGCTCAGCTATTATATTATATTATATATTACAGGTAATATTCAGTTATTAACATGAATTAATAATGAATTTGTTCCTGTAGCTCAAATGGTATAAAATGGTGCTAGGGCTAGGTAAGAAAATATTGATTTCTTGAATAATTGAACTCATTTTTACAAAACAAAATCAGTTCTTCAATCCCAAGAATCGATTAGTATAACCTGTTTTCAGTTATTCAACGGAACATTGTAACCTACCATCTAATAGATCACAATAAGCTTTGTGCTTTGTTACTTTTGATATGATTTCGAATTCTGCCCATTTTATTACAATATTCAAACAATAAATGCCGTTTTGGCACTGTTTAATGTGGAGTGACAGATCGCATGGCGCCTCAGTTCAAGAGAGGCGGCAGCACAAAGCGTACATGAACTGATCATCTCCTCCACTTTAATACCATTTCAGCATGAAATAAATAAACATCCAAAGGTAAGATTTAAAGAAAGAGTACTGCTTTCAGAAATCCATATCCGGTCTTGTGTAATCGCTTAATCAGTGGTCCTACCGCGGAAAGACATCAATATAACAGCTTGTAAACAATATGGCACGTAATTTAGACTTAAAAAAACCAAATCTTACTGTTCAAAAAGTTTGACTGGGAGTGTAATTGTAACTTAGTATTATAAAAAGCTTAATTGAGTGTAATTTAAGCATTTTTATTTATTTTACAGCATTATTAGCAAAATTTGGCGTACTGTATCTGATATGTAACCAAAATAATCGATATTGAGTCAAATTATATCGAAAATAACATCGAATCACAAAAAAAGTGCCCTAGTGCTTACAATGCAAAGGTCACATGTTTGATTCTCATACCAATTCTGTAAGTCACTTTTGAGCATCTGTCTAATGTTTAAATGTAAATCCATGTCTGGGTATTTCAGTTTTTCAGCATATACATTCCAATTAAGTTGTTTTTTTTGTTTGTTTTTTTTGCATTATATATGCTTTATGTAAAATGTTTTTGTATTGTTAAAAGGCATTAAACTATAGGCATTAATCAGTGCTGGCAAAGAACATATTAATCACTCTATAGGAACAGCAGGACATTTAACTAATGCATGACCAGATGTACAATTTAGCAGTGCTGCAGTGTTTTAATTAGTCCAATTGCAGCCAATGTCCAACCCTCCATCCACACCACAGCATTTAAGGGTTAAGCAGCCTGATAAATGGCTTCTTCCAATGAATACAGGCTTTTGGCTGTGCTGGGGCTCATTTTGGCTGCGTTTCCCCACCACCCTCCTCCTCCTCCTCCTCCTCCCTTGTGTCTCTCAGGGGTCAGTCAGTGAGACGATAATTGAGAGATTCCCAAACAGTAATCTCTTATCTGCCTGATTGACCTCAAGTCCTATTCAGTAGAAAGCGACCAAGTGACATCTGTTGACTCTGCTTGAAAAGGACATCACGGGCTGCATTTGTTTAAGTGGCTCTACACCCTTTGTGGTGGAAGTGTCCCCTGCTTCTATAAAAATGATGAGCTGTTAAACACTCCGGCTTGTTTTCAGAGATGCCGTTAGCTTGTCCTGATGCTAAGTGGGCAGTTCACAGGGAAATATACAAAAGAAATCTTGAAATTTTTTTGAAAAAATACACCAGTTGTTCATAGTGCAAGTGTCCCAGAACAAAACAGGTGGTGGAAACCTGTTGTTTTCACAGTTTAATTCCACCAAAATAGCTTGTACTTTTGATTTAGATTCTGCATAAATGTATATTTGAACACTAATTGTGAAAGACGAATTGAAAATGGTTGGTATAGTGTGTTTTAGCATAATGGTCACGTTTTAGAATGAAATGTGGGAGACACCCGATGTATGACCTTCCCAGTTTTGACTCCAAACGTGTTGCGGCCGTTCCTCAATAAATCATCGTCTTAATCAAAGTAGAGCCCTCCTCCATCACTAAAGCAGTGCGGCGAGTCCAATTCCACTACACAATGCGGCATAATGGAACTATTTATTTCCATAATGCCGCATTGTCACTGTGATGTTGCGCCCTCGGGACGATGACGGAGAGGCGGAGGGATCGAGGAGAGGTGACGAAGTGCTAGAACAGAGAGGGTGGGGGGGGTTCTAATTAGCGAATGAAATTTCATGTTGGGCTCCATAGAAGATAAATTAGCTTTTGACAGCTCCTCCCTTTCAGCTTGTCAGAACCTCTGACAGAACGGCCAGTTAACGGATTGCTAATTCCTCTTTTAGGCCCCACCGGTTCGTACGGCTGTTCACAACCAAGACTATTTCCTAAATGCGCTGCAGCTATGTATCGGTGGCAACATCAACTTTATATAGATGCGGTTATACCAACCCAATCGTACGCAGAAAATGTAACTATTTTAGGAAAGCTTAAAGGATAGTTTACCCAAAAATGAAATTACCCCATAATTTGCTCACCCTCAAGCCATCCTAGGTGTATATGTATGACAGGGTTTTAGTGGCACTTTAGATTAAAGTACTACTATTTTGAAAATAAAGTAAAAATTACGAGAATAAAGTCGAAATTACGAGAATAAAGATTAATATATTTTGATATTCTAACCTTTTGCGCATACAAAATACTCAGATTGGGAACACTGGAAGATATTCCAAAGTCTCAGCTTTCAAAATCTGTCAGTTTTGTAGCACAATAATGTGTTTTTCATGCTCTTTAGTGTGACGTGACAGATCACTGTATTTGCCTCAGTTTAAAGCTGCAGTCCATAAATTTTGCCTCTTTGTCGCCATCTCTGTCTGAAAACCTGCAATTGCAGTTAATTGCGGAATTATCATCCATGCGTGGGTTGTGCTCCGGTACGGCTCCAGCGTGGATGAATCTAATGTTTTGGTAGCTGTCAGTCACCACACCGTTGTGGATATTCACTGTACTTAGGAACAGTGGCGGCTGGTCAATAGGGGGTGCTGGGGCACTGCCCTACCAAGTTAGCCAAGGAGGAAGACTGCTTCAACATGTTAAAAATAAGTGTAATATATATTGCAAAATAATCACGAAATTGCATTATTTAGTCATACTATTCCACTGGTATTCATTTTAGCACCTATTCAAAATAAAATAATCAACAATTTTTCATTTGATTGTGTGTGCAGGGTGCCAGCCATACTGATTCGGTATCTTATTTCATGCTTCAGTCCTGCTGCCTGCATTAACAGTGCAATTCAGTTTGTTTGTGCACCCCCCCCCTCCCCCCCAAACTTTTTTTGCACCAGCTGCCACTGCTTAGGAATCACAGATTAACAGATTCAAATATACGGCCCAAATCTGCAATCAAATGCACATTTAAAACTGGAGTAATCTAATTTTAGTCACTTGTGTTTCTTAAACACAAACTTTTTGGATGACAATCCACAATCAAAATGATAAATTTAATTATTCCAGCCGCTGTGAGAAAAAGCTATAAACTATCCGGTACCTGCAGCACTCTCACATGCGATATAGATACTAGCTGGGACGCCTTCTTTGTTTACAGATGTGACGTAATGACGCAGTGGCATGCTTGAATTTCCTGCAAAAACCTATCCGTACCACTCAATTTAAAAAACATTATTATAAGTTAACCGTTGTGAATCGGGCTAAAGTAAGGCCATAGTTTTGAACACTGGCTGGTTATGTACTTTCTCAGAAATGGATTTTGTATCATTTTTAACCAAGGGAATGAAAAACACATTATTGCAAGACACATTGTTTGTATTTCACTACTAAACTGACAGATTTTGAAAGCTGACTTTGTTTTATATTAAAAGTAAAAAGCTTATCGCTATTATTGGGTGGCTGGTGGACTGCCTAATGAATGCAATCAAAGATGTGAAATTTATTTTCAAGCATACTGTCCCTGCGAGTATAACTTCTGCTAATAATCCCACATATATTCAAATCAATTCTGGTGGCCTGGCAACTTCTCCTGGTGCTCCCAATCTGGGCCATTTGCATCCATAGGCTGTATTCTCAAAATATTATAACTTCAATTGCTACGATTTAATTCTTGTAATTTCGACTTTATTCTCAAAACATTTAGACTCAATTCTTGAAATTTCAACTTTATTCGCTAAACATTTAGACATTATTCGTCAAACATTTATACTTTATTCTCAAAATATTCCGACATTGTTCTCATAATTTCATAATTTCGACTTTATTCTTGAAACATTTCAACTTTATTCTTGAAACATTTCAACTTTATTCTCGAAATTTCAGTTTTATTCGTGAAATATTAGGACTTTATTCACATAATTTTTACTTTATTCTTGTAATTTCTACTTTATTTTCTAAAGATTTCACTTTATTATAATAATATCTTAAAATTTACATTTTATTTGCGAAACATTTTGACTTTAGTCTCATAATTTCAACTTTATTCTCAAAATATTACGACTTTAATCTCATAATTTTAGACCTTTTTCTTTTTAATGTGGCACTAAAACGTTGTCGAATATATGACTTTCATTTCAGATAAATATAATCGAAGTTGTATTAAAAAATGCTGGGACTCTTCCAAGCTTTATAATAGCAGTGAATGGGTGTTGAGATTTTTAAGTCCAATAAAGTGCAGCCATCCATCTAAAAAGTGCTCCACACAACTCCAGGGGGTTGAATAAAGGCCTTCTGAAGTGAATTTATGTGTTTGTGTACAAAAATATCCATATTTAAAACTTATAAACCATAATCTCTAGCTTCTGCTTACTGTTGTACGCACTTTCACGAGAGTGTGGCATTCCAGCGGATGACGTATAGGATGTAGACGAACACAGGAGTGACGAACGCAGAAACATGGATTTGTATAGGAAAGTGTTGAAGGATTTCTGTATAAGACAAGAGTATACTGGTTTTCCTTTGCTGTAAACAAAACTTGGTTCCCGTGAAACATATTCTCACCATGTCTTACATCATCCGCTAAAACGCTCTCTTGAATGTGTAATTACACGTTTATAAAGTTAGTTTTAAAAGACTAAATCATTTAACACAAATGCATGGATTTACTTCAGCCTTTATTAACCCCCCGGAGCCATGAGGAGTACTTTTTATGATGGATGGATGCACTTTATTGGACTTAAAAATGTTGACATTTTTTTATATAACACTGATTGTATTCGTCTGAAAGAACAAAGTTAGATACACCTATGATCACTTAAGGGTGAGTAAATCATGGGGTAATTTTTAATTTTTGGTTGAACTATCCCTTTAATTGCTATACAGGTCAGCTTATTAGGTGCAAAATCGTCTTGAGTATAGTGATGATGAAACTTAAAATGTACATTGTCCACACTCATTTTTTTTAAAAACTAGATTAAATTGTCATTTAAACCTGTGAATAAACAAAGGATTTTTATTTTTAAAGAATTTACACTTTTTTTGCTAAAAAATAGAAGAAATAAATTTAATTACTGAACAAACAGTAAAAAGTCTGCACCATTTTATATCACTAATCATAAACCTGAATTTGTGCTCTGTGGAATATTCTAAACATATTTTTTAAAATGTTACATTTGAAAAATTTGCAGCATTTTCACTAGTGTTCCCAACACCCAAGTTCCAGTAATGGGTAAGATACTAAATTATTCACAAGCCAGATTTGTTTCTGGATGAGAATATGCTTTCTTGGACCCTTTTTGTGCCCCTTGACTTGATCCCCCATAGATCAACACCCATTTAAATACACCTAGCAGCCTATGCAGTCACTCTGCAAATTGGCATAGATTTGCAAAGCAAATATTAAATTTTAACGACAACCTTCCAGACAAACACAGAGATTTAATGTGCGCATGTCATTATCTAAGAGAATATTTTAATGAATTCCTGATGGAAATCAGATGCTGTAATTTATGAATGACAGGTTTATGATATAAAAGCACAGACATAATCAGTACATAAAGGGATCGGAGGCTGTACGCAGATGCTGTTTGTTTCAGGGTTATTCTACACAACAAAACAGCTATTGGTGTGACTATACATTTTGATTGGAGTCAAAATGAAAACTATATCAGTTTTTGTTAGTGATTCTGTCTGATATGCAAATCTCTCTTTTTAACATAGCATGTGAGCTAAGGTTTGGGTGCACGAATTTAGAAAGGTGAGGTGGGCTTAAATCATAGTTTTGAATTATAGCTGTGTGGTCTGAGGGCTGTCTGATTAAAAAACATATAGTCTATTGGTGGGCGGGGCTGCTTATCCTACAGCAGGATTAGGTGCAACCATTTGGACAAGCAGGGCTAATTGAACTGTCATATTTAATTTGCTCACCTCTGACAGCCACACACACATACACCCCTGGATGAATCTGTGAGCTGACTAGGATGGTCCTGGAAGATAAACACAGAGGCTGATTAGATGTAGTAGTTATCCATCATGCCTGTCCTGTTATATATCTCCAGACTGACCAAACACACACATACCCGTACACAAAGGGCACAGCAATTCAGCCCTGCCTTCTGTGCATGTTGTTTGATTTTTGCTTTGCTAATTAAATTCCACCCCGACAAATAAAAATACGGCTATACTTTGGAAGTTATTACATTGTGGTTCAGAAATCTGGATTCATATCCCATAAATTATTGTGGCTCAGGAGCAAGAAGGGCCCCAAAGGAATGTTCTGATTAAACTTTTTTAATATTTGTCCAGAGCACATCACCTTTTATCTCTGTAAGAATTAAAATGAGTATTTATTTGTTAGTTCATTTAATGATTTACTTATTAATGAAATATATAATCTCATTGGTACTGCACTTTATATATATATATATATATATATATATATATATATATATATATATATATATATATATATATATATATATTTACATATTTAATCTATCTATCTATCTATCTATCATCTGTCTATCTTTATTTTTATGAAAAGTATAATCTCATAATTGTTATTGCACTTTATTTACTTATTTATTTTATTAAATATATTTATTTTATTAAATACATAATCTTATAGTATTGCATTAGTTTGTTTATTGTTTAACCTTATAACTGGTGTTGCACTTTTTTTGCAATTTTTTTTAATGAAATGTATCTCAAAACTAGTATTGCACTTTATTTTGTTAGTTACTTTTCATTAAATGCATAATCTCATAATTGATATTGCATTTATTTATTCATTTAGTTTTTTTTATTATTAAATGTATAATCTCAAAACTAGTATTGCACTTTATTTATTTAGTTATTTTTTACTAAATGCATAATCTCATTTAAATTGCATTTATTTATTAATTTAGTTATTTTTTATTGAATGTATAATCTCAAAACAGGTATTGGACTCTAGTTAATTAAATGGATAATCTCATAATTGCTATTTTGGCTTTTTTTATTAAATGGATAATCTCATAATCAATAGTGCATTTAATTATTTACAGTATTCATTTAGTTATTTTTAAATGTAGAATCTCAGAATTAGTAATTGAGGAATATATATTTTTGTGTCTTTCTGTGTACATATGTCTCAGCAGGAGAACCACCCACGATGCGCCACCAGCTCCTGATGTTGCCACCATTTTTTCCGGAGCAACAGATGTTTGTAGCAGCTCCACCGGACTAATTATCCATCCCGGTCATCCTCTTTGTGTAGTACGTGCACGTGTGTGTGTGTTGAACTTTCTGTTATGCTTTAACTCCACAACGGTAGGATTTAGCAGTAATTATCCAGAAACACACCCATCTTGCCTCTGCCATTGTCTTGATGTCTGGGCAACATAGCCGTCATTAATCAAACGATTCAACGCAGGCCTGAACTGGTTAACCTGCACCGCCCAGCCCTGGTTACTGAGGAAGTTTTCAATTCCCTCTGGTCATTCACAAGGACACAAGAGTGCAACAATGGCTTGGTTATGAATGGAAATGAAAATAAGATGCAATTATTCAGTGGATTCCAGCAGTGCAACATTAAGTTTTGGTAGGTCTGGACAAAGAGTTCAATTCGCTGAGTAGGAAGACTGGAATTGGAAATTAGACAGCACTTTAATGCTGAAACCTACACAAGCAAAGCACACTGCTATTTTTTACATCTGACCTAGAGCAAGAGGTCAGACAGTTACGAAAGGGGCAGCCCATGTCACCATGTTGCATTTGTGTATGAATAGCAGTCCATTCAATGGCTCTTTTACAGTCTCTTGAATACAAGTGTTGGCTCCCTTCTGGACAGTCAGAATGCAGAGTGCATGCACTTTTGGCAGGCTTGTTAGGCATCTGTGGTCTCCTTTTTTAGAAAGAGGACATTTATTTGTAGATCTACTTTGCCTAGCAAAAAAGGTTACCATTTCAGTTCTCTTATTTTACCGAATTTGGAAATTCACTGGAAAACACTGAAAAATTCACTGAAACACTGAATATACACATATATAACTTTGTAAAGGCACATTACACTAATCACTTTGCATTTTTAGGTCTTTTGTGCCAAGTATGCACACATTCAGATGTGATACTGGTCAATTTATCCAGCCAGTCTGTCAGTTTCCAAACAGTATCAGTTTCAGAAACCTGCTCGTTATTATGCTTATAGCAAAACTATAAACCAATGAGTTTTCACATGGTTCTTTTGAGTAATGCCTTCTTTTGTGTCACTTTTTTTATATATAAAGCTAGTTCTTTGTGCAGAGAGTTAAACATTTTGAGGGACCACTATTTAGGCACTTAAATTGAATACAAACTGTTCAAAACTGATCATTTTCTGCTTGCAGAGGTTAGGCCCAGTGCTCCTTTTCCTTTTGTAACATAATGTTGAAAATTAGTTTTATTCATTATTTACAATATTTACATATAACAGTTTACAATAAGGTTCATTAGATAACATTAGTTAACTACATTAGTTAACATGACCTAAGAATGACCAATACATCTACGGCATTTATTAATATTTAATGTTAATTTCAGTATTTACTGATGCATTATTAAAATCACAAATTGTGTTTGTTAACATTAGTTAATGCATTCCATTTCCCTCATTAATTTAGAGAATTGTGTTACAGTTATTACAAACTATTTTATTAGGCCTAATGTTCATGCAGTTGTTTCTAAAATTCCAAATTTCAGTATGAATACACAAAAATGAAATAGTTAAAATTCTCATAAATTAGATAGAATGATGACATGAAAAGGTAGCTAACAGTAATAATTTATTGCATTCACACAACTGCAACTTTTTTTCATCAAATAGCACTTTTGAGCTGCTATAACACTGAATTTGTATCACTTAGTCGTTCTGGTTAGATCATTTTCAAAAAAGAAAGCTGGTTATCTCTAAATATATCCAACCTTTTTTTTTTCCAGAAATTATAAAAAGAAAGGCAAATCCGTGTATTATCTGTTCCGCTGCACAAACCTTACAGCTGTTAATGATTGATAGTTAGAAGCCTAATAATTGACCTTTATCTTCCTAATGAACTAAGATTAATTATAACCTCAAGGTCTTGTCTGGGAACACACTGAGAGTGCTGAGTGCATTACCTGACTTCCCATGAGAAAAAAAAATATATTCACAGACCGCAAATAACCATTTAAAACAGCAATCCTACACCTCAAGTGTGAATGCCATGACTTTGAGCTATTGGATAATATAGGCATCTTTCTCGCTTTTGAGTCTTTGCTCAAACTTTAACAAAGATTTATTATTATTATTATTATTATTATTATTATTATTATTATTATTATCATTATTATTATTTGTTCGGTGTTTATTATTTGTACGCACGCTGACGTCTCAGCAGCCCTTAATGCAAAGTAGGTTACCGTTGTTTCCTCAGCAGTTACTGGAAAAATAAGCAACAAATATCCGGCAGATAAGCATGTTGCCTTTGCGTTTATCCTGCTTGATGATTTATTTGTGCATTAGTATATGTTTGCACCTGATAAGAAATAGATATAAAGGTGGTCGTGCAAACACGCCACATTACTAGTGTGAGAAAAGCAAGGCTGCATCGCACCTGCGAGAGCGCGAAATGGAAAAGGTTAACCTGTCCGTCATTGTCCCTTTATTTGTCAAGGTTAGCAAAAGTTAGTAATCTATTTGAACCTAATCAGTTTCACTTCTCAGGAGAAACATGTAATCTAATTTCGAGATAAGTGAAATGTTTAATTCCTGCTTTAATTCTGCCATTAATATATGGTATGAAGTCTAGTGCTCTTAAAAAGCGAATTTACTTTATGTAACTGTATGTGATGAGGTGTACGTTGTCTTATTTTACAAGATACATGTTATTTTACGTTCTTTTATATTTTGCAAGCAAGATTTCAGTCCCCATTCTATTATATTTTATTTCTTCAGTCGAAATGTTTTGTTCAAATTGCTACCATTGCTACCATTATGCTTATTATATCGCTATCTTTGTAATTGTAATTAAGAATAGGACTTTGCTATTAATGATATTCACTTAACTTGAACCACACATAAACATCTCAAACATTTCCCCCTCATCACTTCGAATTTAATTATGACGAAAATCAGTGTTATTAAAGGTAAATATATGATATCAAAAACACCCCTAAGTGAAATAAGAAAAATGAAAAACACACATAGATCAGTCGAAATGAAATCGACAACGTGAATGAATAAGTACACTATTTTAAGGTATTTTTTAGGCTACATTTTCTTTTTTTTCGTATATTAATCATTATTATAATTATTATTAATAATTAATTATTAGTTAATAATTATTATTTTTCTTTTATGCCAAAAATCATTAAAATATCATGTTCAATGAAGATATTTTGTAAATTTCCTACCGTAAATATATCAAAACGTAATTTTGGATTAGCAATATGCATTGCTAAGAACTTCTTTTGATTTCTTGCGATTCTGCGATTTTCTCAATATTTAATTTTTTTGCACCCCAAATTCCAGATATTCCCATAGTTGTGTCCCGGGTAAATATTGTTCTAACCTAACAAACCATATATCAGTTGAAAGCATTTTTATTTAGTTTGCAATTTCAAAAATGACTGGTATGACTG
Source organism: Cirrhinus molitorella (assembly GCA_033026305.1). Taxonomy (NCBI): domain Eukaryota; kingdom Metazoa; phylum Chordata; class Actinopteri; order Cypriniformes; family Cyprinidae; genus Cirrhinus; species Cirrhinus molitorella. Next base: position 29,446,312 of record CM065122.1, on the reverse strand, counting down.
GTTTTGTGATCCAGGGTATTTCTCTCACCTCTCATTGTTATTATTTACATTGCGGTGTTATTGTTTTATCAACATTGCAAATTGCATTTTGGAAATTTCCCAGTAGATCAAAATTAGTTGTGGTGAAAAAAAAAATGTTTGTGTGGTTAATTTATAATTTTGAGCAGTAAGTCTTAAGAGATATGTGAAATGTTTGGCTTGACGTTGAAATAAATGCGTGTAATGAATTAATTGGCATGCACTGGAAGTTTCTCAACTCTAAGACATCGAAATGAACCAATCAGAGCGTGTTTAGGAGGAGCGTGCTGGACCGCCAGACAGTCAAAAACTGAGGACTTGCTTCAGGGCATAACATTGCGTCACAGGTATAGAGATGAAAACACGTCGTTATAGAGCAAACGAAATATCCACAACAGTCTTAAAGAATTAGACAAGGTCAGGTCAGCAGTCTAAGTAAAACTTAGTTATAATTTTAGGCTAGTGTGAGGAGAAAAAACTCTTAAACTAAAAATATTTTAGCTCGTAACACTTAAAGCCTAAAGTTTTTCTTCATGGATAAGTCGAAGAATTTTCGAATAGACGCTCTGTTGTCAGAGAGCTCTCAGCGGATAGTTCGCGAGGATTCCCCGGGACTCTGCAATGAAGGCACTGACATCGAGCCCGCGATATGCAAACGGACAGAAAACTCTTCTCCCCGCGCCTTTCATCTTCAGACAGGGGTCATACCCAAACCAGGCATGCTGAACATTTCTCATCCCGGATTAACATCACTTTCCCAAGGGTCTATGCCTGGAATGTATCCCTCACCTATGTACTCCATCACGGCACTTGGAGCGCAGCATCCCACCTTCGCGTATTCTGGCTTCCCGCAGCCGTACCCGGAGCACCTGAAGGCAGCAGCCGTGGCCGGGTCATTTCCGTTAGAGCACTGGCTTCGGGCTGGACTCTTAATGCCTCGGCTTGCAGACTACAGCGGTATGTGTCCTTTCTGCAGAATTATTCATATTAAGCCTAAATTAAGACTTTTTGAATTTAAAAAGGAGTCAACGATTAAAAAGGCAAAAAGTGTCATTTTAACGCAGAAATCTGGAAAACAGGCCTAAATTTGATTTATTTTTTACCTCAGTAAAGTATACTTACAAGTATAAGCCTTTATGTATCAGAATGTAGGGGAAATTTACATACAGTAGGCTATGTAACATACTCATGTTTTCTTTCTGCAAAAACCCAATAAAGTGAACTCACGCCATAAATATTATCTAGCATAATTGAATCAGTATTTACTGCTAACGGAACTATAATGCAAGCTTTTTTATTTTCGGTCTTTTCATAGCGTCATAAATGACAACTCCATTAAAACTGCCTTCATCTGAAGGAAAACTATAAAGAAACACTTAAAACGGTCTGAGCTTCATCAATAAAGTTATCTGCTAGCATTTATTGAATTTTCATTAAGTTAATGGTGCTCTCTGGTGTTTTATTGTCCCGCTAAAGCAATATCTCCCGGCCCTGTCATCAACAATAAACTGAAGTAAAGCTGTTATCATTATCTATTAGGGGGGAGGAACAAGAGGTGAAAATGTTCTTGTTTGCTGCGTCTGCTTGGTGTCTTCACCGTATGTCTTTGTTTTTTGGCACGAGTCTTACACCTCCTTTATCAACTAACTTTCTTCTCAGGGGCACCTCAGGCTGGTTTAATCGGAAAGTGCCGAAGACCACGCACAGCTTTCACCAGCCAGCAACTGCTAGAGCTGGAAAATCAGTTCAAACTCAACAAGTACCTATCAAGACCCAAACGCTTTGAAGTGGCCACTTCTCTAATGCTGACTGAGACACAGGTGAGAAGAAAGCAACACACTCGTATGAGAATTCATAGAAGAACCATTTTTGGTTCCCCAAAGAACCAAAAGAACCGTTTTTACTCAAGCTAAAGAACTTCAGTCTTAAAACAAAAAAATCTTATTGGCATCGATGGCTCTATGAAGGACCCTGAACATCCATGGAACTTTCAAGTGTAGAAAAGGCTCTTTAGATTTTTAAAATGTTCTTTAAAATGGCTCTTCAAAGAATTGTTCACTGAAGGGTTCTTTGGGAAGCCAAAAACGGTTCTTCTGTGGCATCACTGCAAAAACAACCCTTTGGAGTCTTTATTTTTGAGAGTGTTCTTGTGCAATGAAAAGGTTCCATGAATGTTCATGAAAGGTTCATCTTGGAACCATATAGGCCAATAAAGAACCTTTATTTTTATTGGTATTGGATGTTTTGGCAAATTGGTGGCTAATTTGTACAATCTTATTCATACGATCTGCTTATGTTCCTCTGACGGTTAGGTTTGGGCTGGACCTTACTTTTTTCTAATCGCGTCATACGAATTTATTGCCACCTCGTAAAAGTTATGTTTTCTCATGAAATCAGGTTGGGATGAGGGAGAATGACATACTGAGAACAAAGGAACAAGGAAATAATAAGCTCATGAATATTTTCAAATGCTAATACCGATGGATCAACCCTTATGTGAATGATTGAGATGATTGGTATGTATTTACCAGGTGAAGATTTGGTTCCAGAACCGACGGATGAAGTGGAAGCGCAGCCGTAAGGCTAAAGAGCAGGCCGCGCAGCTGGAAACAGATGGCTGTAAGTCAGGCAAGAGAGAGAACAAGCCCAAAGACCTCAGTCGGTGCAGTGCACATGATGACGATGAGGATCTGGATGCAGAGGATGAAGATGAAGAAGAAGAAGAGGAAGAGTTCAGAAAATCGATTAACGCAGGTGTGGGTTTACCTCACCGCTCGGACTTCCTGCAGCACAGCTCCGCGCTGAGCTACAGCTCCCATGGCTCTTACTCTGATGACGACCTGGAAGAAATCGGAGGAGACCGAAAGATCAGGCTAGGGTTATGAAGAACTAATGACAGCTGTTGTTTGCAGGTTTAAAACCCAACACCTGAAGACTGAAAGCGGTCGATGTCAAAACTATCCATTAGACCCAACGACTTCATTGTCCATGGTGTTTATAGTCTTCATAAGTGATTCATGAAAATGGTCTTCCAGTTTATTTGCACTTAATATTTTTTTTTCTTAAAGGCTGCTTGTAAACTGCAAATGTACACTGTTTCAAACTAACATTTTTCTGATGTGATCAAAATCTTTGCGATATATGTTAACATGGACACTTTGGTTGGAAAAAAAGCTGTTGAACCAAATGAGGAAGCCTTTGCACTGAACGTCACAGAACTGGATGCTGAGGAACATAAGATTGTTGAAATCATCCGTTCCAGCTTTCTTCCAGTAACCACTGCCTGGAACAGTGAGGAATTGATAAATCCTCTGCAAATATTGAACAAGGGCAAACTGTGAACAGTGCATTAGTTAGTCCATTAGTTAATGTCATGTTGTTGATGTTGGTGTCTTTAATGTTATTTAACTGTTATAGATTATATCTAATTTATTCAGCTGATATCAGGACTCCGTTTGAAGGATGTGCGACCTTCAATGATTGTACTTGGAGACAAAAGGGAAATAAACAAATCGAAGATGAGTTTGAGCCATTCTAGAAATGCTGTCCAGCTTATGAGTGAAAGATTTAAAACTGTAAATGAATATCACCCCCATCCTACATATTCATCGTCCCACTCTCCTCTCCTTTTTAACCTCTAGCTGACACAGATGGTGATTAAAGTGCAGACGAATCTACAGTGCATTATAAACAACGCAGGACCTGATATTTATGGCCGCAGCCTCTCAAATATGAATTACTCAGGGGGGTTTACTGATAGGCAAATAATTAAGTTAATGAAGGAAAAGTAAAATAATCTACTCCTTATGCTGATGTCACCACGCCATTTAATTTGAAAAGATGAATTACCTCAGTGACCAAAAGAGCATTTTTACTGGGGTGTGGTGTAAGGCCAACAATTAAATATTAAAGCTGAGAAGGTGCAGTGTTCTCAGCCAAGCTAGAATAGGACATATTTATATGCTGATTAAATGCATTGCAGTGGCGGGAATAAACACCCTGCCAATACAAAGGAAACTTGAGCACTCAAGGAGGGAAACTTTCAACATTTATCACGCATTTGGAAAATTACACCTGCATTTTGATCTCACCTGAGTGCTAAAGGTATTGTTGATGTTGAATAAAGAAAAAAAAAAAGGGCTCGCTGTCAGTGTAAAATGTCCCTCGGCTGTTTCCGTCGGCGTTGTCATGGAGCTCAAATACACAACTGAACTGTGAGGAAAACTTTCAGCATGGCGAAACAAATAAACTGACACATTTCTATTCAGTTTTCTTGTTTGTTTGTTATATAACTGCGTGAGATAAAGATACAGTGGTAAGTTGTCATTTCCACTTAATACATACATAACGTAAAAATAACGCAAATGTTGTGTAAGCGCGTATCTGTAAATGATTCATGTTTAGCAGACGCATTTATGAATGATTTTAACAGAATTACAGATCTATGCAATTATTAACGCCATGTCAGCTTGTTAAAAATAAAAGATGTAAGTAAATTTTTAAATAATACAGAAAATACCTTTACTTACTTAATAACATTTCATTTGACATATAATAACATTTCAGTAACATAGTAACATTTCAAAAACATGATCCTTGTAAGGGTGAGGCTATCACCTTTGCTGTCAGTGATTTTCTTAAGGCAAATCACTTAAGCTAATAGAGAGGTAAAGAAATGAGTGGCGGGGTCATACATTTATACCAGCCTCAGTTAACCTTAGTCAGACATATAACAGACTTATGCTTATGCTCATAAATGGAGAGAAGAACAAATAAATGTAAATGTACCACTTCAACATACAGCTGTTTAAAGTAATACAGATATTGCCTAATGCAGTATGGTCTTTATATGTTCATGTTATCAGTCCCAACTTAGCAGTACATAATTTGATCTAAAAGCTTTATGAAATATTTGAAGCCCATAAATGCAGCACTATGTGAACTCCTGTGGTTTGGGTGTTTGTCTTTTTAGGTGCAATGTTGACAGATCATCCAGTGAATCCTCTGAGCTCAGGCATTCCCTTTGGAGTCACACACAACCCACATAGAAAGGTAAGGTGGAAATAGTTGTCAGTTTGTTTGTTTTTTGTTGTTGTTTTTTAGCAAATATTCCCAAGGTGATTTTTTGCAATTAAACTGCTGCACAAAAGAAAAAAAAAAACTATAAAACTATAGGCTACCTCATGTAAATTCTTACATAGGTTAAGCTGCTTATGGAGCCTGCCTTTTCAGCAAAGTTTAGACAATTAAAGGATTATAATGAAACACAACATATACACTAACAGTCAAAAGTTTTTGAACAGCAAGATTTTTCATGTTTTTAAAAAAAAGTCTCTAGCGTTCACCAAGCCTGCATTTATTTGATCCAGAGTACAGCGAAAACAGTAACATTTGTAAATATTTTTACTATTTTTTAAAAACTGTATTCTATATGAATATATATTTGAAATGTTTCCTGTGATTTCAAAAATGAATTTTTAGCATTGTAATTAGTAGAAATATTTCACAATATTACTGCTTTTGCTGTATTTTGGATCAAATAAATGCAGGCTTGGTGAGCAGAAGAGAATTCTTTGAAAAAACATTAAAAATCTTGCTTTTTTTTTTAAACTTTTGACTGGTAGTGTATAACTTACATAAACCTCTAAAACCAGTAATTTGACCTTATAAAAATGATCTGTAAAGAGTATATAATAATTGTGCCAACCTCCTTGTTTCTATTTCCTGTTTCTATTTGTTGTTCATTATTCTCACCTACTTAATCATGTTTCCTTATTCTACTATTTGCAGCTAGTATCTTAGAGTACTTATACTGTAATAGTTTTCAAGAAAAAATTATTTTGCATTGGCTTTTTCCTCAGTCTGCTAAAATGCTTTGCTGAAATACACTGCCATCTGCTGGTGGCAATGGCCAATAAACATTATGACTTGCTTACCTCTATTTTTCAGAGGGTCTCGCGCCTCAGGACAGGGAGTCATGTGAAGAGAACTCAAAACTGCTTTTTTGGAGTTGAGACCTGGGCTGAGCTAATTTGGGAGGGCTGGGAGCCAGGACGAGAGTATACCAAATCACTGTTCCTTAAAAGCATACATGGAAAACTCCAGAAACTCACATTCAGGTCAGTCGACTTAAAACAACTCATGAAGACCAGAAGTTCCTTTTTCGAGAATTTAAAATTTTTTTTAATGGTTTTAAAGTCCCTTGTGCTTACCAAAGCTGTATTTGATAAACATACAGTAACAACAGTAATACTGTAAAATAGTAATAAAATGTAAAATAACTGTTCTCTATTTGAATATTCTGCTTGAATATATGTATTTTCGGCAGCTTTTACTCCAGGCTCTAGTGTCATATAATTGCTCAGAAATCATTCTAATACACTGGTTGGTGCTTAAAACATGTTAATTAATAATTTTGTGGAAACCGTGATTCATTTTTAGGGTGTTTTGGTGAATAAAAAGTTTAAAAGAACAATTTGAACAATTTGCTACTGAATACAATTATTCTCCATTTTTCAGACCTCAAACTTTTGAAGTGTAGTGTTCATATTGCTGGATTTGTTGTATTTTGTCCTATTCAGACCTCCTGCTTCCAAGTTCTTCAGCACACCATTTCCTCAGACCATCCTACTGAGCCCAGGAACTTCTTACTCACTCCCAGTTACTTTTCAGCCTCTTGAGAAAGTAAAGTTTAAATTACGCATGTTTCTTATCTAATATATTATCTTAAACATGTTATATTATTGAAACATTCAATAATTCAATAATCATGATTTACAGTCAAACCAAAATTTATTCAGACATCTTCAACATTTCTCACATTATCACAGTTTATTTGCTGTAGTTTAGAAAATGGTAATAAAATATGACAAGAAATCAAAATTAATCTGTTGCAGAACAAATTCATATTGATAATGTTAGATAACGTTGATGAAAATGTATGTAATGGATTACAATCGACCAAAAATTTAGGCAACTGTTAGTATAACAATATTTACACACAACTATCAATACTTTTTGACCAATTACCAAAAAATGCTTAATTTTGTTTAGCCTATGGGGTAAAATTTTGCATTAGCAATTAAAAAACACTTAAGTAAAACATGGTGAAAGTGTCTGAATATTTTTTGGTCCCAAATTTGTATCATAGTCCACTCTATGAAGATTTTTTGGGTATAATATGTCTGTTTATTTTGCTATCCTCACTTACATAAATTAACTATAGTGTCCTGCACCCACTAGTAAAAAAAAGATCAGACATTATATCAGGTGTCTGAATAATTTTTAGGTTGACTGTGTATGCAAACATTCTTTTATTGCCCTGCTCATTCCAGTGTGAGTATGCAGACATTATAGAGTTTCAGGGCAAGGAAGGCACATTCCAGGTGTCTCTGCGAGCTGTGATTCCTCATCATGCCCTGGAGGTACCAGACACAGTGATGCTGCCACCCTGTGCTGCCCAGCATAGCTCCCAAATCAGCTTCCTCTTTCGGAATTCCAGGTAAATCATGGCTAAAGATCATCTGGTTTATGGTGAAACTGCAAAGAAAGTGTTGAATTTTGAAACCTGTAAATGCACTTTTTGTATCTCCAGTAAGCTGCAGACAGGATTCAGGTGGTTTGTGGATCCTCCATTCCAGCTGTCCCCTGAGACAGGAGAGTTAAAGCCTGGAGAAGAGTGCAGGGTTACAGTAGAGTTTAAACCCCAGCAGGCTCTAGTGTATCAGACTGAGGCCTGCTGTGCTTTCGGAGATGATGGGAAAAGCAGCTGTACTGTGCTTCTGCGTGGCCTGTGTGAGTACACTGAGCTTTTCAAAGAATTTTGGAAAGCACATTTAGGGTATAATCTGGTCTTTTCTAACATTTCAATATATAATATGATAAAATCACTCATAAATAAATAAATAAAATCATAAATAAATATATAACAATTCTGTATAAACCTTTAAAGACAGATGTACTGTGAGCTCAGAATTTGTGTGTGGAATCTGTGGTATATGGTTTTGAAGCCATCAGAGGACAACTACTTATTACAAATATTAAACAATATAAATCTAAATATAGTTTTAGTTAGAATATATAGTTGTTTGAGTATGCATATAATATATAATATGTTGTTTTTTTTTGCTTTATATAGCTTACATATAAATATATTTCATAGTTCATTTGTTCCTGATTTTCAAATACTCAAATTATAGTTTTAAATCATAGTTCTCAATGCTGTGTATGCAATGTATATCATACATTGGTTTGGTTCGTGGCTTAGAAATGACTCACGTCACATTTACAATTGAGGTCGAAAGTTTGCATACACCTTGCAGAATCTGCAAAATGTTACTTAAATCATATTTCACATAAAAGATGTTTACATACTGTATAGTCCACAAGAATTGTTCATGAGTTGTTCATTGTCCTGAACAGTTAAACTGTCTGCGGTTCTTCAGAAAAATTCTTCAGGTCTGACAAATACTTTGACAACTGAGGGACTCATATGCAACTATTACAGAAGGTTCAAATGCTCACTGATGCTTCAGAAGAAAACACAATGCATTAAGAGCCGGGGGTGAAAACTTTTTGAATTTGAAGATTAGGGTAAATTTATTGTATTGTCTTCTGGGAAACATGTACGTATCTTCTGTAGTTTCTGAAGGGCAGTACTAAATGAAAAAAAGAAAAAGAAAAATGTACACATCTTCATTTTGTTCAAAAGCTTAAACCCCTGGCTCCTAATGCATTGTTTTTCCTTCTGGAGCATCAGTGAGCGTTTGGGTCTCTCAATGTGAAAAGATAAATCTCAAAATCATTGTTTGAGATTTATTTGAAGTCATTGTTTGAAGGGGTTTGAATACACATAAATGCTGAAAATTCAAAGAATTTGTGGGACCTGCATGATTTTTCTGAAGAACAGCGGGCAGTTTAACTGTTCAGGACAAACATGAACATGAACAACTATCACTAAAAAAAAACAAAAACACAGTGGATCATTCAGGTAACAACATAGTATTAAGAATCAAGCATATGTAACTTTTTGAACAGGGTAATTTTTATAAATTCAGTTATTATTTGCTCTGGTGAACTATATGTAAATGCATTTTATGTGAAATATCTTATTCAGATCAGTACTAAATAAGAAATAACAAGCATTTTATATGATCCCTCATAATTTGGTAAAATAGTTAACATTTTGTGGATTCTATAAAGTATATGTAAACTTTTGACCTTAACTGTAAATACCTTTCCACAGCCAAGTACCCTCACCTCCAGATCAGCTCCATGGGGCAAGAAGAAGGCTGTAAGGTGCTGGAGTTTGGCAGTGTGGCAGTAGGAGACTCTCTTGAAAGCCACTTTGAGATCCACAACCTCTCCACTGTATGTTTCCCTCCACACTGGTTTTTATTTATTTATTTATTATTATTATTATTTTTTTTTTTCAAATTTGAATATTCAGACATTTGATATTTCTCTGTTATGGTCACTTTCTCTTTAATCTTAGGTTAGCACAACATTCAGTCTGTCCTGGTTGAGACGCCCCACTCTCATGGAGTCTGTGTTCTCCTGTGAGCTGCATGAGGGGAAGATCGCTCCAAATTCAGTGTTGAAAGTCCCCGTCTGCTTTTCCCCGCTCACAGTGGACAGCATAAGTGTGGACTACCTCTCTCTTACCTGTCCTGGGGCTATAAGCAAAGACTTGCTCAAAGTGTCGGGCACCTGCATAGGTACAATATACAACCCTACACTAAGAGCTTTCCAAAATTCTGCTTGTAGACATATCAAACCATCCGACCATTTTCTTCTGTCCACTATAGGTCCAATAGTCTCTCTAAGTACCTGTGTACTGGACTTTGGCTGTGTTAAGGAGGGCACAGCGGTCACACACAATGTACAGATCATCAATTCCTCTTCAGTATTGGCTTATTACCAGTTTGATGTGGACACTTGCAGCCATAATGTGTTCAGCATTGATAAGCCTTGTGGCTCTCTGCCAGGCAGCAGCAAAATAACTCTTCGTGTGAAGTTCCGCCCACTTCAATCTATAGCTTATCACAAGACAGTGACCTGTTTGTTGCTGCACAGGGTAGTCTATCAGTTTATTTGTTTGTTGGCTTCTACTCTTTCTCATCTTGTTTTTTTTTAATTGATAGTCCAGTTCTGCTTTTCTCATTGAAGGAGCCACTGTTTCTGGATTTGATTGGCACCTGTCACTCAGAGCAGCTGAAGCCAGCTGTTTTAAACCCCAGACACCTGAGTGTCTACAGAATGAATCTGCTACGAGGGCTCACCTGTTATCCTCCTGACATACTGAGTGCCTTGCTGGACGAACACAAGTTAAAACTAGATGACTGCGGAGCATTGCTAATCCAGGAGGTGTGTGTTTGTCCATCTGCACTGTGACATCTAAGAGTTACAGTTGAGGTTAAAAGTTTACGTCACCCCTTCAGAATCTGCAAAATGTTAATTATTTTAGCCAAATAAGAGGGATCATACAAAATGCATGTTATTGTTTATTTAGTATTGACCTGAATAAGATATTTCACATAAAAGATGTCTACATATAGTCCACAAGAGAAAATAATAGTTGAATTTTTAAAAATTACCCCGTTCAAAAGTTTAGATCCCTTTGATTCTTAATACTGAGTTGTTAACTAAATGATCCACAGCTTTTTTGTTTTGTTTAGTGATAGTTGTTCATGAGTCCTTGTTTGTCCTGAACAGTTAAACTGTCTGCTGTTCTTCAGAAAAATCCTTCAGGTCACACAAATTCTTTGGTTTCCACGCATTTTTGTGTACTTGAACCCTTTCCATCAGTGACTGTATGATTTTGAGATCCATCTTTTCACACTGAGGACAACTGAGGGACTCGTATGCAACTATTACAGAAGGTTCAAACGCTCACTGATGATCCAGAAGGAAAAACCATGTATTAAGAGCTGGCGAACAGCAGAGTTTTCTGAAGAACAGCAGGCAGGTTAACTGTTCAAGGGACCCATGAACAACTATCACTAAACAAAACAAACAAACAAAAATATCTGTGGATCATTTAGGTAACAACAGGGCATTAAGAATCAAGGGCATGTAAACTTTTAGATGGGGTAATTTTTATAAATTTAACTATTATTTTCTCTTGTGGACTATATGTAAACATCTTTTATGTGAAATATCTTATTCAGGTCAAGACTGAATAAACAATAAACATTTTATATGATTCCTCTTATTTTGGTAAAATAATGAATATTTTGCAGATTCTGAAAGGAAGTGTAAACTTTTGACCAAAGCTGTAAGTCAAACATCTTTACCTCATATTCTTATATCTGATTCACAAAAAAATCAGGTACATCACAGCTATCAACAAATAAAACTGGAAAACAAGCATTTATGTGGCATCACATAACACTGCATCTATATCTTTCTTTAGGTTCCAGCAGAGGTCACTGACAATTCCACACTTCTCTTCAACTCGCGCAGTCCTCTGGAGGAGTATTTCCATGTTAATTCAGCACCTGAAGTGGAAACACAACTTGACAACACCTCAAACCCTTCCAGATTCCCCACCCCCCATGTGACAGTTCAGCCATCTGAGCTCCTTTTTTATGACGGCCCAGCATCTAAGTCAGTCTCCATCACCAACCACACCAAAGGCAAGATCTGTCTGATGTGGACTCATGGAGCTGAATCCCCTTTCTCCATCTCTCCTCTCTCATGTGACCTTGGCCCTTTAAAGAGCACAGCCTTCAGAGTGACATACAGTCCCACACAGCATAACGTCTTCCATGCAGCAGTGCTTGAGTGTTTTGCTTTTTACAAGGTAATGTGAGACTAAACTACGTAACATGTTTGTGAAGAAAAGAGATCTGAATCTGTGCACATCATAAACTATGCAATTTTCTGTGAAATATGTCACATCAAATCTGCAGACTGGCTCTGACTTTCGGCAACTAGTGTCGACTCGTGTAAATCAAGGGAGAAGTCGTGTATTCAGTTGTAGCCAATATGTAAATTGGATGTAAAAAGTTCTGAATTTAGTTTTTGTCATCCCCAGGTTCTGAGGGAACATAGAAACGTGGAGGATTGGACTTTGTGCCCACCCTGGTGCCTTACAGTCAGGGCAAGTGGTCACTCGTTTCAGTCTGGAAAAGAGCACTTCATCCCCAATTTCTCTCTTCAACACCCTAAAGTAGTGAGTCTGATAATGCTGACATCTTTCAACATAATTCTGTATGTAGAAAGAGAGAGCGCATAATGGGAAAAATACTGTATATAAATATATTTAAAGGGATAGTTCACCCAAAAATGAAAATTCTGTCATTAATTACTCACCCTCATGATGTTCCAAACCCATAAGAAATTTTATTTTTGCAACACAAATTTAAGATTTGTGACTTTAATGAAATTCGTTCTGACACTGCATAGACAGCAACGCAACTACCACGTTCAAAGCAGAGGAATGCATGGTACTCTCATGAACGCACATCACAAAAACTATTCTCGTAGCTTCATAAGATCAAGGTTGAACCACTGATGTTAGAGTATTTTAACATTGTCCTTACTACCTTTCTGGGCCTTGAATGTGGTAGTTGTGTTGCTGTCTATGCAGGGTCAGAAAGCTTTTGGATTTCTTCAAAAATATCTTAATTTGTGTTCCGATGATGAACAAAGGTGTTACGGGTTTGGAACGACATTAGGGGGAGTAATTAATTATAGAATTAAAATTCTTTGGTAAACTATCCCTTTAAAAGGTTTTAACACCATCCATCTCCCTGCAGGTATTCCCTCCACTAAAACAGTTATCATACTGCAGTATTCTCCTGCAGAATACAGGGGACCTGCCCTTAATCTTCAGACTAGATCCAAAGGAAACTCCATCTGTATGTGTGCTGCCACCCAGTGGTCTGGTGCCACCAGGCGACCACCAGATCCTTACCTTCAGATGCACTCCATCACCGGAGCACCCTGCCAGTATCCCTTTGACATTACATCTGAATGCCAGCCCCAGACACACACAGGTTAATACAATGTCTTGCATGGCAGTAAGATAGTATAATATAGTGATTTAACTCAATAAAAAGAAAGTGAAGCCACTTCCGAAAAGCAAAAAATCTATAATGACACCTCTAGAGACTCATTATCATGAAGAAAAAAAATATTAATAAGGTCATGAACTCATTTTGACATAGTCTATGATCTTAGTATAAAAATATTATCTAGGTATTACTGACAGTTTCTATAATAATTTTATTTTGCTGCTACTTCCACATTTAAATAATGGTTTTTACATTAGTAAAATACACAAGTATGACATTTCAACATAATTTATGAATAATATCAGTATAGCTGAATTAGGAGTTGGACTCTTGCAAACTGTCCTTTTAAATATAGAAATGAATAAGTCAATATAAAATAAAGTGATGCAGCAAGAACAAACATGATCTAACAGTGAACAAGGCTTCTAAAAACCAAGATTAATGTTGTGGGTGAACAATCCTTTTAACTCTTTTATGTCCTTCTAACATAGAATACCAGCGATACAATCAGTTGTGTCATTAGCCTATTTGTAAAATTAACCTAAAGTAGTTTTAATTTCAGTTGCTTTTATTTCTGTGTTTTTCTGATGAGCTAGTTTACCTGTTACCTTTGACTGTGGTTTTAATAGACCATTTTAGCTTACAAATGAATTTTTTGCAGGTCCTTAATGTGGTCGCTGTAGCAGAGAAGCTTTCTGTGAGCGTGGAGGGGGATGGGAGTCTGTTCTTTCAGCCCACAGCTGTGGGCTCCTGCTCTGAGAGAACCCTGCAGGTGAAGAACCTGAGCAGAGTGCCGATGGAGTTCAAGTGGAGGCTGTGTGGATCTGACCAAAGGGTTCTCACTGTACTGCCAGACACAGACACACTCCAGCCCAATGAAACAAAGGTAAGGCTGCAGTGTGATTGTGGTATTTTATGGTATAGTAGTTTCAGTCTTATTAAAGAAAGTATTTGTTTGCTTTCAGGTACAAAAGTGGTCCTTTGCCCCTGTAGAGGAGATGATGTACAACATGAAGCCCAGTCTTACGTTTTGGCCTGTCCAAACACCACAATGCCAGAAGTCCAGGCTTACCATTAAAGCTGTTGGATTGGCATCCAAAGGGTCTCTACAGGTGTGTTACCTGAATAGAATTAAGACCATCTTGTCATCTGTAGTGAGCTTGTTTTGGGATGAGTTGGTTCACACTTTACTATAATTTTTATATAAAAATGATTGTCATAACTTGATGTAATTGTCATTTATTTCATAGGCAGAGCATCCAGTCATAGATCTTGGAGAGGTTCTGGTGGGAAGCTGTAAGTCATTTGAAGTCCCTCTACTGAACAACAGCCCCTGTGCTGTCAGCTACTGTCTGACCACACAGCAGAGCATCAGAGTTACAAGCCTTCCTGAAGATATGACTCAAGATCCTTTGGGTTGGAAAACTTACATTTTCAACTCACTATTCGTATAAATATTTTAACTGCCATTGCCAGGACTCTGTGTCTCACTTTAAATGCTTCACTGTCTATATTCAGCCATATGCAAAATATGTACACTACTATTCAAATCGACACATTATTTAGCAAGGATGCATTTTACATTGATCAAAAATGACACTAAGGACTAGGAGAATGTAACCAAAAATCTAAAAAAATTGAATAAATGCTGTTCTTTTGAACTTTCTATTCATTAGAGATTCCTTAAAAACATTCAGACAAATATTAAGCAGCACAACTGTTTTTAGACATCACAGAAACAAATTACAGTTTAAAACATATTCAAATAGAAAACAATTATTTTAAATTGTTCACACTATTACTGTTTTTACAGTATGTAGATTTCTTTTAGAAACATGAAAAAAATTGAATGGTAGTGTATTTGTTTTATGTTGTACTTATGATTGCTGTCAAGTCAACCTTTATTTATTTATTTATTTTTAATTAAGCTTTTCTTTTTCAGTTCTAGAGATGCAGAATATAAGGGGAACCATACCTGCTGACTGCAGGCTACCAATCCGCTGTACAGTGAAACCAACTCGCAGGGCCCATTACTGCTGGGCCATCAGTTACCACATCCTCAGTGCTTCTGGTAGTGTAATAAGAAAAGAGTGCTCTTTATGCTTTAAAGGGAGTCTTGACTTGTATGGATTTATATAACGTAAATGATGTCTAAAATATGTAGTAGAAAACCCATGAAAGATTTAAGCTTTTTAGAAAATCCACATTGTTTTTTTTTTTTTTGTTTACATATTTTGGACTATAGGGGGCGCCATTATTTTGATGGCGGGAAATGGTTGCAGTCAGTGAGCTACTGGCGCTACCTGTTGCTATTTTTACGGTAAAACAAATTAAAAATAAAATACAGAGGAGCTTACATGTGGGGATAAATAGAAGCGTAGGCTTAAACCAAATGCTGTACCATCGATTTTTCCAGATATCGTGTGGAATCTGAGCTGAGAAACTTCAGTGGTTGCGGTGTCATAACAAGCACTGACATGTTTACATCTTGCCAGGATAGCATCTAGCGATTCTTGTCTCTGTCGTCTGTAAGCTCTTTTAGTAGCTGTTGTCTACTAAAAGCCTCAAAGCCATCAGGGCTAAAGTGGAGAGAACAAAGACACGGCTCTTTAGGACGTTTTATTCGTCCACAAGCATCTTCCCATTCTTTTCTCCTCTTCTTATCGCTAGGGAAGCAGTGAAGAGTTACATTGTTTCACTTGTTGCCCTTCGACTGAAAATTACAACTAAAAGCCACACGATGTGGCATTGTATCAGCATTTTTTTTTCTGAGTTGCTTATTCTGAGTACTGTTGCAGTAAAAATAGCAACATGTTACGCTAGTAGCTCACTGAGTGCAACCATTTAACGTCATCAAAATAACAGCGCCCCCCATGCGTATAAAACGATGTGGATTTTTAAAATAATGTAAATCTTTCATGAGTTTTATACTTCATATTTTAGTAAGAGACATCATTTATGTTATGTTAAACCATACAAGTCTTAATACCCTTGGTTCCCTTTAAACTGCAATTCTAGTGTTTCCATGGGATTAGACAATAGTGGCTGCTTGCCTGCTTCAGACTTCCACCACCATTAGCCAACACTTACTAGAATAAACAAACCTTCACCAGCATGGAAACTCATGCAGATATTTTCAGCTGAGTTTATTGCAAGTCTAAAATATGCCATTTTGCATGTTTGTGAGAACTGCTATGAGTACATTTCTGGTGGCCAGGCTCTGTTGGAGGAGAGGCCCAAACTGTATGCCATGCACAGGCTGAGGGAGTGTATCCAACCCTGGAGGTGATGGATGCCCGTAGCTGTGGCAGTGTGGAGGGACTGAGTAAACTTCAGCTCTGGCGCCTCTTCAATCTTGATGCACTCAACACTTATCTACGCAGAGACCCCAGCCCATCTGAACTTACCTTCAGAGTGCCCACTAGACACAGGTAATGTTTCTTTTTTTGTTTGCTTTAATTAAAAGATTTCTTTGTACCCTGCTTTCTAATGATATTCATTAAAACCTTCTGCAGTCTTCAGCGTTGTCCTTCCGTCTTCACCTCAGCCATGTTGGATTTTAGCTTCAGCGCTGCTCCCCTGAACTCAGACCCCTCCATTATTCTGCTTTTGTTTAAGAACCCAGGAAGTATTTCTGTAGAGTGGTGAGCATCCATAATCTGGTCTCCCTGTAGTTTATGGTAGCAAAAAAATCATGCCCACATTATGAAGAAATTGTTAAAATGGTCTCCCTCAGGTCATTCTTGCTTCCAGAGGACCAACAGATTGAGCTGGAGTACTGGGCTGAGTCTGGAGATTTCAGTCCATCTGAGCTTCACCTTATGAAGATTCAGGACCACAGGCTTTTCTCTGTCTCCCCACGATCTGGTAAACTTCTGCCTGGCCAGCAGAGGACAGTGCAATTCACATACAGGTCAGGAATGAGCACAATAGTGCTTTTACACTGAAGTGTTATTTAGTGAGCCACATAAAACTAAAGTATATGCTTCTCTCCCAGACATGACTTTGTGGGGACAGATCGCCTTCCTGTCTTGCTGAAACTTTCACATGGAAGAGAGATACTGGTGAGGCAAATGATTCATTTCATTGCTGCAGCTCATGCATCAATTTAGCAATGATTTATGCTGACAAATCTTTTTTTTTTTTTTTTTTTGTCCAGCTGAATTTTGTTGGAGTAACTGTGGAAAGAGACAGACGCTACATTTACCTCTCCTCCAACCGGCACGTCTTTTCCCCGGTGGCAATTGGAGGGTTCAGTCCACCCAAACAGGTTTGTATGTATATACAGTGCCTAGAGAATGTATTCACACCCCTTCATTTTTTCACATTTTGTTATGTTGCTGCCTTATGCTAAACTGCTTTAAATTACTTTTTTCCCACCTCAATCTACAATCCATACACCATTATGGCTAAGCAAAAACTAACATCTTTGTAAATGTATTAATAATAATAAACTTAAATGATTCCATTGCATAAGTATTCATATACTTATCTGGAACAGTTGAAATTTAGCTCAGGAGCATTCATATTGCTTGTAGATGTTACTACAATTCAAATGAAGATATCCTGTGGCAAATTCAATCAAATAGGTATGATTTGAAAAGGCACATGTTTTAATAAAATGCCAAATGTTGATGTGCAAATCTTGTTGCATCATACCCAAAAAGACTTGAGGCTGTAAAGATGCATCAGCTGAGGACTGAGTTAAGGGTATGAATACTTATGCAATGTACTTATTTCTGTTTTGCTTTGTCATTATGGTGCATGGAGTGTAGATTGATGTGAAAAAAGTATTTTAAAACAGTTTAACATAAGGCAGCAACATAACAAAATGTGAAAAAAAATGATGAATGAATGAATACTTTTGCAAAACACTGTAATTTAACTGAAGTGAGGTTTCCCTGAAAGGTCTTTTTATAAGCTGTATAGTTTATATAATTATAGTTTAGGATAAGTTACTGAAAAATTACTGTGTTAATTGTTTCATTATTGGCAGGCTCTAGACAGTCATCTACTAGATATCATGTGTTTTTTTTATGTTTTTTAGATGTGCTAAATATATAATCTGCACAGGTGTTTGAGTTGTATAATGGAGGCGCTCTTCCACTGAGATACCACATTGACACCACTCCACTGGAGGAACTGATGGAGGAGAACTTCAATCACCCTGTCTTACAGTGTCTGAACCCTGGGAGAGAAGTGGAACCAGGCCACACTGCCCTGGTGGAATGGATCTTCTCCCCACTGGAGGCTAAAACATACAGTGTTAGTTACTCCACAATAACATCCTCTTAAAGGGGTCATCAGATGCCCATTTTCCACAAGTTGATATGATTCTTTAGGGTCTGAATGAAAAGTCTATAATATACTCAGGGCGGGTCTAAGGTAAAACGGCCATGTCAATTAATCTATCGTGGGAAAAGCCTCTGTCAGTGTTATGTTACATTACGTCACACCCACAAGAAGCTAAGAATGGCTTAATTTGAAAAAGGGGAAATTATGTTTACAGATTAAATAAAAACCACTTGGTGGATTTTTATCATTCTAGGGTAAATGTGTACACACACTGCCAATACACATTTATGTTCAAACAACATGCAAAAGTGAACTTTGCGTCCGATGACCCCTTTAAAATAAATGTGGTGTTAATGTCACTTGTTTTTATCTGAGAATACATTACGGTCTACTTTAATATGCAAACCATTTGTACAATTCCATGTTTTACAGGTGGATGTACCTATTCATGTGGCGGAGGGGGACAGCATGTTTGTAACATTTGAGGGCCAAGGCTTTGATGAAAGAGAGTCAGAACCCATTCTGGATGGGCGTATTACTGTGCCTTGCACTCAAAGAATCCCAGTACTTGGACAAGTAAGAAAGTGCTTGATGAAGTAAGCCATATATAAGAACTGTTCCACACGTAATGGAAGCCAAAAAAATTTCTCTCTCTTTTTTTGTGAATAGGCGGTGTTCCTCTCGGAAGAGAGAGTGTGTTTTGGCGATATCCCAGTGGGCTCTCGTAGTACACGCATCCTGTTTTTGACCAACGTCTCACACACAGACCAAGTGTTGTATAAATGGAACGGAACAAGCACAGAACTCCAGCAGGTATGTAGATTTAAAATAAAGAAAAATCTGCTATATAGTGCAAAAGTCAAATGGGCTACTTTTATGGTACCTTCATGATGGTCTTTGATGCTGGACAGAAGTGAAATGTCACTATTGAACCATAAACTGTCATTATGTGCAAACGAACCCAGTATATTGACCACGTGTTCATTTGTTTCTCACACTGAGCATAGACTGTAAAGATCCATCCTGAGAGTGGTTGTCTGGCACCAGAGGAGAGTGTTCTCTGCATCCTGACAATACAGACCTCAGGCAGCCCCACTTTCTACCAGCAAGACCTCATCTGTGAGGTGACAAATACAAAAATACATATACCACTGAACATGTGTACACAGAGACACATACAGTATGCATATTTGATAAGGTACACTACCATTTAAACGTTTGAGGTTGATAATATTTTTTTTAAAGAAATCTCATATGCTCACTACAGCTGCATTTATTGGATCAAAATACAGTTAGCAAATCAAATATCATTACAATATTATTACACTCTGAAATAACTGTTTTCTATTTGAATATATTATAAAATGTAATTTATTCCTGTGATGCAAAGCTTATTTTTTAGCAACAGTCTTCAATATCACATGTATCAAATCATTCTAATATGCTAATTGATAATGCTAAACAAATATTCTAATATTTGTTGTTGATTTAAGAAACATGTATTATTATCAATGTTAAAAACTGTTGTGCTGTTTAATATGTTTGTAAAAACAATGGGACAATTTTTAAGAATTCTTCTAGAAAGTAAAAAAAAATAATTCATTTGAAATTAAAATCTTTCTTAACATGATAAATGACTTTACTGTTATTTTTGGTCAATTTAATGTGTCCTTAATGAATAAAAGTATTCATTTCTTTTAAAAAAAAATGTTTTACTGACCCTGAACATTTGAACAGTACTAAGTTATATAACACAATCATGACTGCACTTCCAGTGTTAAGTCAAGGCCACCTGTGTGAACTTGAGAGACACTGACTTTATATATGCACACACATTATTTTGGGGCCACTGTATATAAACACCCTAATGGCTGTCGTTCTCTTTGTTAGATAACTCTTGTGAAGAAGCTTGCACAGTATCACAAAGACCTTCAACAGTGGAAGGAGGAGACTGAAAGACAGAAATATGAGTTTACCATCACTGAGAAAGACCTGATACAGACAAATCAACTGGATAAATGCACTCTGGTTAGAAAGACACATTTAAGTCTTCAGTACTGACAAGTATCACATCTCATTCACTGTATCAAAACATTGTTTTAAGAAAAACTATTTGACCCCCCCTCAGGAAGGTGCAGTGTTTGAACAGAAAACCGGAACAAGAAAATACAAGGTAAACTACACCAGAAAAATGATAAATGAGTCATTACAGGTTATGTATCACATTCACAGTTTTGGTTTAATTTACATTGTAGCAGTCAGCTGTAGCAGTGTTTATGTACATTATATTTATAAATGAGAGACTGATATTTTGTTCCTCATGTGGCAGACACTTCCACCCATCCGCAGCAGTGATCAAGCTAAAAGAGGTCCCTCAGTGAGACCCACTCGGGCTGAACAGCGGGCACAGCAGCAGACAGGCCAGGAAAGGAGAAGATGTCCCGAGCCTCCCCGCCCTGCAATACTCCACTTAGGTGTCACTGCGCGCTCTCACAGCCTCGTAGAGTACCAGACACATTTCCCCACTCAGTTCAACACTCATTACATCAACAGGTACAGTGGTGTGCAAAACTATGAAAATGTAGGATTTTTTTTTATTTAAACCTGGAGATAAATTAGAGAATTAAAAATAAGAAGTCTGAAATGATGATGGCTTTTATTATCATTATATTTCTTACAGGTCTAGGCAACCCAAGCTTTGTCAGTCTGGGACAGCTGAGAGCTGCCATTGTCCTGCAGACCTGCTCCCTTCTACTCCGGGTCCTGAGAGAGACATCATCACAGATGTGCTCAACTCTTTACTACAGTATGACTTACAGTATTAATACATTTATTGAGAAAAGATGCACTTAAGGATTAGTTCACTTTCAGAACTAAAATTTACAGATAATGTACTCACTTCTTCAGTTTGAACTTCCATAATGCAGTTTAAATGCAGGTTCAAAGGGCTCTAAACAATCCCAGCTAGCGAAATGATTGGTCATTTTCGAAACAAATTGACAATTTATATACTTTTTAACTGTCTGTGTGATCTGGGTCAATACAGTTAGGGCATGTCGAAAAACTCCCATCTCATTTTCTGCCCCAACTTCAAAATCGTTCTACATCGCTGCAGAGATACCAACCCAGTGTTTACAAAGTGAACATACAAAGAAGATTTAACGCCCTTTACAAAAAAGGTAAAACAGCATTGTAGGATGATTTTGAAGCTGAAGTCGAAAACTAATTGGGAGTTTTTCGACATACCATAACTATATTGACCCGGATCACACAGACTATGCATGTGCATCGCAGAGATGAGACAAGATGAGCATTTGAGGTTAAAAAGTATATAAATTGTCAATTTGTTTCAATCGTTTCACTAGATAAGACCCTTTTTCATCGGCTGGGATCGTTTAGAGCCCTTTGAAGCTGTATTTAAACTGCATTTAGGAAGTTCAAACTTGAGGACACCATACATATCCATTATATGGAGAGAAATCCTTAAATGTTTTCCTCAAAAAACATAATTTCTTTACAACTGAAGAAAGAAAGACATGAATATCTTGGATGACAAGGGTGTGAGTACATTATCTGAAGATTTTTGTTCTGAAAGTGAACTAAAACTTTTGATAGATTGATAGTAAGGACATTTATAATGTTACAGAAGACTGCATTTCAGGTAAATGCTGTTCTTTTGAACTTTTGGTTCATCAAAGAACCATGAATATACCTCACCATTATCATGATAAACTATATATTGTGTGAAAGGTCTAAGACTCCTAAATAGATATTTACCTTTTTTTGTGTTAAAAATTATGTTGGAACAGTAATAGATTAATTTATGACAAGAGTACCTCAAAAATCTACTCCATAACAGAAGTTCTGAGGAGTTCTCATGCTTTAGAAATCATAAGACATTATATATCAGTTAAAAACTTAAAATCTCAAAATTCATCCTTTGAAAGCCATTTTAAAATCAAACATTGCATTACCATGGAAAATCTACATCAAAATCATATTACAAAATGTTTTCGTTCAAATTTAAGTTTGAATACTGCATTTTCACATTTATGTTCAAAAATGGGAGTGACAGTTAAAGGGTTAAAAAACATAAAACCTGACCCCAAACTTTTAAACAGTAGTGTATGTTTTCCAAATGTTCTGTCTTATTATAAATGGAACAACTATCATTCAGCTGGAGTTCACACTGGTTTCAAGGTCAGATATTAACTTTTCCATTGAGGGGGTGATATTTTGCCCCTGAAATTGATTTCCAGGGTCATTTTTTACATTTGTGTGGGCAATTTTTAAAAGCACCTTATTATTATAAAATCATATGTTGTCTTTACTGACAAATACTTAAATTTACCCAATTACTTTAATCAATATTTTTTAAAGGCTGGAATACACTACACGATTTTTTGCCCCGATTTTCGTTCTATTTCCAGTCTGCAGAAGTTGACGCTAGTTGCCGAAAGTCAGAGCCAGTCTACCGATTTCAGCTGACAGATTCGAAAGAAAATCGGGATGTGTATGATGGTCACAGATCCGATTTTACAGCGTCAGATTTTGATTCCATCCAGTCAGAGGTTATCAAACCATGTTTAATATTTTGAGCCGATTTTAGAACACATGATCATCTGTCATGCGTCTCCTAGCAACCAGGCGCGCGTTTCTGCGTGAGTTTGTTGTGATCGGAATGACTTGAAATCTGTTAGTGTATGATCCTAATCGTGTAGTGTATGATGCTCAGTTGTTCTCTATAATCATTTATAAAGTTGGCAAGTGTATGATGCGTAGATTTTTAAAATCTGTTCAGATTTTAAAAGTCGTGTAGTGTATTCCAGCCTTAAACTGTTGTCAATAACAATAGACTGTTTAAAAGCGCTAACTAATCTAAGCGCCTCTGATTGACATTTCATTCATTTTTAAATTTAATTTTGATCACGGCAGCCTAATATGTTGTTTAATTGTTCAGGGGCATTGTTTTTGCCCCTTTATATTTAATTTATGGGGCATTTTGATCATTTTGGCTGCATTTTTGCCACAAGCCCTGGTTGATTTCCAACCCTGACTCGTCGGTCATTCTGTGTTCTCCTACAGGAGTCTCCTAGATGAGCCTCAGTTCCAGCAGTCTCTGGTAGAGGGCGACAATGAGCAGGTGCCATACTTCACACAACTACGGCCTGCTCCCATGCTCCCCACACAAACACAACCCTGTTCTCCTGCAGGCAACCAGAGTCCTGTAGAAATGTCCAGTGTGTCCAGTGTCACTCCAGCAGAGACTTACACAGGAAACTGTAGCAATGCAGACAGACCCAAGAGTGAGTGTGACCAGGAGTATCGGACAGAAGTTCAGGAGGAAATAAGGTTAAAGGTCCAGGAGTCCATTCGCAGGTATACTGTGATGCTTTAGAGACTTTTATAACACTAAAAGAACAGAAAATTTACTCACAAATCAAATGCTATGATTTAAACAACTTACCTTCATTCTCTCTCATTCTTTTCTGCAGGTTGCCTGAGTTTTGTGACCTAGTGGAGGACATTTTGCTCAACACTTTGCAGAACCTAATGACAGAGGCTTTCTTGGGTGAGCTGGTGTTGACGACACGACCACGAATCATCGCTCTTCCACCATCTTCCTCCAGGTCACATTTACATTTTATGTTAATCTGTGTCAATTTTTTTTTAATACTTATTTTTGCCATAACCCTTTTTTAATAAGAAATGGCATTGACTTAGCTAAAGACTTTCTCATTTTATGTATGTGTAGGAAAAACAGCCTTGGCTTAATCAGACAGTCCAGGGCTGGATCGAATAACAACAGGGAGCAGATGCACCCTCTAGTGACCAGCCCAAGCCCCTACATGTCTACTCAAGACAAAGTCTCAAACCTGGAGCCAGAGCAGCAATAATTAACTTAACACTCAGTATATGTATGACATGCTTAAGACTTATTCGTATTAAACTGTTTTTTAAAATGACAAACCCTGGAGTCTGTCTCATCACCAGCAGCTGGATCTTCCAGACTAATGCTAACATAGAAAACATTGTCTTAAGATCTAAAATGTTAAACGTTCCTAGAATTCTGAAGCAATTAGTTAGAAAGAAACTTCATAGATGAGGTCACATAAAATACAGTAGTCAAATGTCCAAATAAACATAAATGAATGCATTTTAAATAAGGCAGTTTTAGATATAGTGTTTTTGTTTTATTTGTGCTGACTTTGGTCAGTCCCAAAGGTATTTAAACAGTGCAGTCACATGGCCAGAGTCGCTCATTATCAAGTTAAGGACACCGCCTGTGAGAATTAACTTTGGCAGCACAAATTTCTGTCCTCGTGCATGAAGGATGTTGGCTCTACTATAAGGAACTATAGCAATGCCTATGAGTATGACGTGCTGAATTTTAGCTCATTTTAGCAGGAAATAAACTTTGTTGCTCTAAATGGGCGCCACTTATTCTGGCTGCTGTCCTATTCATGAAACTACTGAGGAGAAAGATTGTATATTAAGGTAAGCAGCAAAATTCATCAACAGAATAGTATTTTATCCAAATGTGTTTGTGAAGCTGTTTAATAAAGTTCCTAAATACAGTGTTGCCTCCACCAGGACCAGTATGTCCAGTGGCAGTGAGACAGCAGTACCTCATGAGCTGCAGGACAGCAGATCTGGACCTGAGAACGAGGGGATGACCATCTGCACTACTGAGGGGGAATCAGATGCTGAATTACACGCATTTATCAAGATGAGAAACAAAGTGGACAAAGATACTGAGGTGAGAAACAAATACGCATGCACCTATTGAGATACAAAACAAATACAGAACTAAGCAAGTGAATATATTTTACAGCAGCTATTTAAAGGGATCATGCTTTTTTATTATTTTAATGTTTCTTAAGGTTTGCTTATAATGTTAAAAAAGTTGTTTGAACAAAAAAAAAACAAATACTATGTGCAAAAATTATCATTTTTAACCCTAATTTTGACTCTCTGTCTAAAACAACTTGTTTATAAGGTCCTTTAAGTCTTCTCAGTAATCGGCACTGTTATGACTGGCTAATGTCATAACAGTCACTGTTTTAATGCCCCTCCAGGCCCCCCAAATGATTCGACGGGCCCCCCTGCACATGATCACGAGCGAACTTACTATTGAAAAACATTGTTCTGATCTAGCAACAAATCTAGCAACAAATATTGCCAAGCAAATCATTTAGCTCAAAAAACCCCCCCCACTAATTTCTACAATATGAAGCTCATAACTCCACCTGGTTTTATGCACATTTTGGTATTTTGCATAAAAACTGTAAAAAATATGCATAAAAAACTTTAAACTTAGATTATATTCTTATCCGGTAAGAAAATGTGCATAAACTACAATGAAAACACCTTAATGCGCATTAAAAAATACATGTGACTTTGCGATGGGACAACATGGACTAATCAACGAACCAATCTCTTTGCACAGCATCTGAAATGCTAGTTTTGTCATTCTAAATTGCTTGAGCAAAGTCTCGTCAAAGTGCTTCGTTATAATTAGATCCGTTCCCAAACAGCAGAGTCTGAAAATGAGCTAACATGACCACGTTTCATCTGCGTGCTCTGAATCTTTTACAGTTCCGAAGTCTTATTCTTATCTATTTGACCAAAAATGACAAGTTGTTTCCATTACTATAAGAAAAAAAAATCTCGCCGGAGCCTCTCGTGGGAAATATTTGTATCTGTGCCAAGTGATGTTGTGCATTTCAGTTAAAATTCATTTTGGTTACTTTTGTATGTTGATTATAATGAATGCCATTATAATTTGTGTTTTGTTTTATTATTTGTCTGTTTCTTTGCCATGTACTGTATAATTTGCGTTATAATTTGTGTCTTAAATAAATTAGTTTTGGTTAGACTTATATATGTTGTTTATAACGAACGCCATTATAAATTGTGATTTATTGTATAATTTGTATATGTACTATAATTTTGTAGCTGCTCATAATTGTGCCCCCCATGAAAACGAAATACCCCCTCATTGAAGATTTTCTGGTGATGGCCCTGTGCCCCTCCCCCTCGCTATTGCATGCGAGTGTTTTGACACCATGATAAAATAAAATGTAATTTCCAGACAAAGCATTATGAAATCATTTACTTACCGTTTGTGATGCAGCTGCAGTCAGATCAGCTTTATCTTTTAACACATTATTCTTTGTGAACTCTCCATGACAATGTGCCTCATTTACTAAACAAAACGTTCTGGACAATCCTCTGACAAATCCTGGAAACCATTAAAATTAAACTATCCACTTGTTTCTTATGCTGGGAACCTGTGTCAGAAAGTGAACTCTTTAATTACAAGTGTCAGATGTTAAGTGACTATACCCAGCTGCAATGGTAAGAAGATGATTATTCGTCGATGTGTTGCTCTGGAGGCAGTGTTTATGCAGATAACTGTGCCCGGGTGACATCACCTTGGACCTCAGATTCAAACTAACCATTTTTGGAGCTAAATAAATAAATAAATAAATGTTTTGTTTATAATGAGGAGGATGTTTTGAGCTATGACACTGGTACAAAGACCTCTTATATGCCAAAAGATGAAGGCAAATTTGATTTCTCATGTCATCACCCCCTTAAGTTAATTCTTATATTCTTTGTGACTTGCTTTTGTAAATTTCATGGGCATTTCCTATTTTCCCTTGCCTTTTTTTATTTTTAATTAATTTAATTTTTAAAATATGTTTATATGAATGACAGCCTACACAATTCTTGAAATCAACTTTGTGAATTCTGGGAAATGTCAACTTTGATGAAGATATAATTGAGTTTGTGCGCAATATTAGTGGAATTGTTAGTTTAATGGTCAGCTGGCTCTTATATACAGGCAGGAGCTGTCTCCACCCATGATACACAGCTGTCATACACGTCCGTCTAGCTTGTTTGCATAGAAAACGATAGAAAAGTAGTGCATTTGAATGGAAAAACATGTACTGTGTGAACGGCCCCTTATGCAGTTATGCCTGAAGCAGCACAAATCCATAAGTTCTTCCATACTTACTGATTTATTCTTTAAAGCAGATGTGACTTAGACTTTTTTGTATTGGATTTTGGATGCAAGTAAATACATCGGAATTTAGGCTGATGTAATTTGCCAATTTTCTCAAATTGAATTCAGCTCAACTGTACCAGAAAGACAAGTGATGAAGAGTTCACTTCAGACACAACCCTAAGGTGTGGTGAGGACACTGATCCGGTCCATCACATTTGAATCATTTAAACTGTAAACAGCAATCATATGATCAGAGAAGAAATTCTTAGTCAGTATTAAAGGATTGGTTGACTCTTAAATGAAAATTTCCTGATAATTTACCCTTCCATATGTCATCCAAGATGTCAGTCAGAAAGAAATTAAGGTTTTTGAGAAAAACATTCCAGGAATTTTCTCCATATAGTGGACTTCAATGGGGACCAACAGGCTAAAGGTCCAAATTGCAGTTTCAATGCAGCTTCTACACGATCCTAGCTGAATATAGTTTTTAAACACAAAGTCTACTATATGGAGAAAAATCCTGGAGTGTTTTATTCAGAAACCTCAATTTCTTTTCGACAGAATCTTGGAGTGTTTTATTTTGAAAGTGAACTAATCCTTTTAATAAAATGGCATGCATGTGATCTTAACAACCTTGTCATATTGATGTTTCCTGTATGTCAGTGTCCCTTGCACTTCATGCAGTAGCTTTAACTTTTCTCAGCTTTATCAGGCTGTGGACAGCTGGAGGAGCACATGGGCTATAATACACTTACGAATTTGTTAGTCAATCGACGGTAACCCAATAGTGATGATTTCCCACACAACCTATGCCACCATCCACAAAGCTCTTCAAAGCTTTCTTTCTGTCTTGCTTTTTGACCCTCACTTCCACTATTTGTGTGTGTGTGTATGTGTGTGTTAGGAATGGGAGAAACTGAACTATGATATTCACACTCTGAAGTATGCTCGTAAAGAAGTTTGTACACGTTGGAAGAAGATCTTGCTTCAGCTGGGTGAGGTGGACTATATTTATTTTGATTTATTATTTTCACGTTTATAATATTTTATAAATGTATTAATTTTTTTATATTCTTGTATGTTTTATTTTCTATGTTCTATGTGACAGTAAATACATTTATAATGTTACAAAAGATTTCTGTTTCAAATAAATGCTGTTCTGCAAAAATGTTACAGATTCCACGAAAATATTCAGCAGCACAACTAAGAATTTTTTAGAAAATGTTTTGTGAGCAACGACTCTCCGAATCAGCATATTTTAATGATTTCTAAAGGACCTTGTGACACTGAAGATTAAAGTAATGACTTCTGACAGGAAAAAAAAAAACATTTTAAAATATATTAAAATATGAAAATGCTATATAAATAATTAAAAAACGGTGTTCACAAGAAACCTTACCAATCTTACTGTCTCCAGACCTCTGAATGGAGGTGTGTGCTCTCATCAGGGCTTACAAGAACAATGTTCATTTTGTCTTTAAAAATGTAAACTATTTATGCTTAAATCTACACACAATGCCAGTTGACATAATAGCAATAGCATTCCAAGTCAAACGTGACCCTTATTTGCCCACGTAAGTGGAGTTTGAGCATGTCTTTGTGTCTGAAGAAGTGCAGTCATGTTAAATGTTACATGTATGTTGTTGATCCAGGTTATCAGAGGGAGGCAGATTCCTTACTGACGGTGAACAGACAGACCATTATGAGTGACTGGGAGAATGTGGAGAAGGCCAGGGAACTGCTGCAAATACTTTCAGATGAGACAGGCCTCTTCCCCCGTGGACTCAGCAACAGTGAAAGATACGTCTTTGTCATGGTAAATTATTGTCTGCATAATAAACTACAGTCTTTAGTCCTACAGCCTCATTACTGTACTGTACAGTATTGGAACCCTTGGTAAATATAAGCAGGTGGCTTTGAAAATAAATCATTTATCATTTTGATCTTTCCCTTAATCATCTATCACAAGGAGTAAAACAAAAAAATTTAGTTCTGATGTACAGAACAAGATTGCTGAGCTTCACAAAATAGAAAGTGGCTGTAAGAAAACACCTAAAGCATTGATCAGGGCAATAATTAAGAAGTTACAATGAACTAAAGATGTGTGTCTATATTGTCCTAATGCATGCTGAGGAGTTTGAGTGGCCAAAGGCTCTCAAGGATAACAGCTGGAGAACTGCAGAGATTAGCTGAATCTTGGGGTCAGAAAGCCTAAACAAAATACATATCAAACAGCCCCTACATCAACACATGTTGTTCAAATGTCAGGTGTTCTCCAAATGTATTAGGCATTATAGGAGAAAACTGTTATCTTAGGGTGCCAATATTAGTGTACGGCACTGTATGTGTACATTAAATGGACATGATAAACGTGTAATGTAGAAAGTTTTCTACAGGATTATAATTTACTTGATCAAGGATGTGCCACATTTACAAGCAGCTTAGTGGAGCCTTGAGGTATAATGAGTATTTTAATTATGATCATTTCCTAGGACCGACTGGTGTCTTTGGACAGTGCTGAAGACTTTGTGCGGTTGGCCAAAGAGAAGTATCCAAGAATTGAGCCTTGAGCTCGAAAGGAACTTTTAACTTTGGATTCGTTTACTATCTTTTTCTTCATCAACTATTTTTATCAGTAAATTCACTGTTGTTTTGTCCTGAGGAATACAGACTAAATGACATTATATTCGGAAATTTAGAAAGATATCTGCAAGTAAGAAAATTATGATGTTACATATAGAACAAGAGTCACTTTTTAAAATACTTAATATTTCCTTAAAAGGATAGTTCACCCAAAAAAACGTTTCTGTGCCTTGACTGTGGTAGTACCCTTATTGTCTTTGCAGGGTCAGAAAGCTCTCAGATTTCATCAAAAATGTCTTAATTTATGCTCCGAAGATGAACAAAGGTCTTACGGTTGAAAAAAATTAAGAATTTACATTTTTGGGTGAGCTATCCCTTTAATTCTTCCACTTTTTAACAATAATCCAGTTTAATTCTCATTTAAATGTTATTTACGTGTCTGCTAAACACATAAATGTAAATAGAACAATACGCAAATCTATTTATTCATTGGTATTCATTATTCAGATTACAGTATACTGTAGTGTCAAATAAAGATGTCTTTGTATTAAATTGAATAAAATCCATACATTTTAGCTTCTTTTTCCAAACATGACACGATTTCTCATATTGGATATACAAATAGATTTTAATAATATACTTTTAATGTGCTTTTATTAAAAGTGCATTCAGTTTGGTGCTGTTGAATGCACGAATGTCTTACACATTAAGAAATAAATTGTGTTTTTGTAAAGAGGAGTTTAAATTGTACACTCACATAATATGAAGACTGCACTCATAGCTTTCTATATATATAAAAGTGACTAAATAATAGTTTCTTCTGCCTTGATGAAATGACGTGACCCGAGCTGTTTCATAAAACGTCATAAATAACCACCTCATTTTTCCCATAAGAGTGGGTGCGGCCATTTGTAAAATTTTTGGGTCTGGCTTCCGTCTCATCTAAGTCCAGCTATTTGTATCTGTACAAAACAGTTCGTTTTGCTGCTTGATATTGCAAATTGGCGTGTCTTACCATATAATTTTTATGTATTATCTTAATTATAAACACACTGGTTTGTAATGCAAACAGTTTTACTGCACATTGTTATTCCGGAAGTCTCGCCCATAGGCTTAGTTCAACATGGAAGAATAAGGTGGATATAATATATAATCATTTTCGCCTTGAAGAAATGACGTGTTCCACACCGTTTCATCAAATGTCAGATTCATTGATAGCTAACTAGCAGAGCTGGGTAGTAACTGATTACATGTAATCTGGATTATGTAATCAGATTCCAAAAATGAAGTACTTGTAATCAGAGTAAGTTACATTTTAAAGTACTCATAATCAGACTACAGTTACTTTTTCATGGATTACATGATTACATATTGTTCACACAGTAGCAATAAATTATTCATAATTCATTGATTCCCCCTTATTTCTCTTTTTTATCTTTTCAGTTTTCATTTCTAAAACAGCCTACCAATTATAGGCCTATACATTCAGAAAGTCCAGTTTTGTTGACATTCACACCACAGGTGGTGACACAGCATTTGACCACTGGATTTACAAAATTCTTTTCAGGTTTAAGAAGGGTTTCAACATTGGAGCAATACTGGTGAACACATTCATTTTGAACAGGTTTTTTAACCATGTATTAGTACGTTTTTGGAAGGCTTTTGTCTTTCCAACTCATTAAAAACACACATTCACATTATTTCTTATTTACATGTCATGCAGGCATTCCAAAACTGTTTGTCATCTAAACCTTATATGCCAAATATACAGGTGCGTCCCAATACATTAGAATGTTGTGGAAAAGTTCATACATTTCAGTAATTAAACTCAAACTGTGATGATTTTGGCTCACACTTAACAAATTACTGAAATAAATGAACTTTTCCATGACATTCTGATTTATTGAGATGCACCCGTATTTACTATAAATACCCCTGATTTTTTTTACTCCTGAGACCCCTGAAAAATAAGCTTTTTTTAATTGCTCTTTGAGCATAAGAAACTACATTCATGGGGCAATTAATTTCAGTTTTTCAGTCATATGTACTTAATTGTGAGTTCAGCAAGCAGGTTTTGAGATTTCAGGATTCACCCATTCAATAAGACTTGGTCGTGTATGAGGTGCCCAGAGGCGTTGTAAATATGGTCACTAAGTGTACAGACTATCTTTGAAAGGGACTTTGTTTTAAAATGATTTATTCATTTTATTAAATTATTTTTTTTATGATGTAATTAATTGCTAGCTTTCATTGAACTCACAAACCCCTTCAGTTCCTTTACGAGCCCTAGTTTGGGAAACCTTGATGTAATATAATGTTTAATGAACATAAATTCTTACTTTGCATTTTTACATCATTATGCTACAAGTTAATCCTATTTAAATCAATGTGATAAACAAGTTGTTAAAAGTAATCCAAAAGTAATCTGATTAGATTACCTAAAATATGTAGTGTAACTGATTACATTACTGACTACAATTTTTGTCATGGAATCTGGAATCAGTAACTGACTACAGTTCGTAAGTAATCTACCCAGCTCTGCTAACTATAGTAGCTAGTGTTGTTTAGTGATGTGAAAAGCGAAAAATAGACAACAAACCACACATTATCGTTCTTTAGCAGTGGAGGCAACAGGAAAAACAGTACTTGCACGGCCGATCGATGAAAAAACGTGTAGGCTATATGGCATAAACAAATGAATGACATTGTAAATCCCGAGTGGAGATGTCCAAGTTGCCCCCAATAGTAGGCTACGTTTTTTTTTTTTTTTTTTTTTGCAGGTAAGGGCATTAATTGTGGCTATTATGCTGGTCCACGTTAAAAGACGGCAGTCTAAGAATTTCTGAATATCTGAATAAGAATTACTGAATGCACTTTTGATATAGTTTAATATCAATAATTTAATCTACGGGTTTACTTTATCAGTTACGTGTTAATGTGAATAGAATATCCCCTTTTGTGATTTGATGTACTTCATCAGAATCGCCACGAGAGGTCAGTCTAACCTATTTATTTGAAAATACAGTTTTTTTCCCCTTCTCAGCAGTAGTCCACCATGAGCTCACTAAACATCTAAAAAGATAACTTATCCCATGATGAAGATTGACTACAGTGTATTTCGTAACTCTCTCTGCTTGATGCCATGCATGTCTGTTTAATATCCTTCTATCAGATAATAAGTGAGTACGGTCATAGTTTCAGCTGTGCACGTTGACCTATATATTGTTGTCTCCTGGGCCTGATCTGAGGGGCCAGAAACAGATGTGGAGCAGAGAAAGAGAGGGAGAGAGAGATTGAGAAAGCAGTGTAAGGAGGAGGAGGTGGGGGCTTTATTATAAATCTTCAGCGTTTTCAAGCTTGGCTCTCTCTTATTGCTGAAGGCCAGCAGAAACACCTTGTTCTGATTATGTGTGTGTGTGTGTGTGTGTGTGTGTGTGTGTTCATGTCAGTGTGAATGTGTGTGTGATAGTCCTGGCTTTGTTGTCACGTCCCTCTAGCAATTGCTGGAAATGTTCCTCTATGACCAAAGAAAGGACAGGGTCCAACTCTCTACAGTTTACATCATCATAGGGTCTGTCTATGAAAGATGATCTGCCCCCATTCACCTCGCAGACGGAGAAAAATAGGAGCATTTTATCCCTATTTGATTGTATTTCATAATGACTATAATTGCTGCATGAGTCCAACTTCATATCAGCTCTACAACTGGGTCAGGGTAGAGTATTATAGTAAAGTCTTTTCCCACTTTTTCATTCACTCTTTATTAACTTTCTTCCCTTTCAACTGCTACAACCCTTTCTTCAGTGATTTCTAAATCTCTTCCCATCAGTCCCTAGCTGTGTTGCTCAAGTTACTATGGCTGTATCCTTGAGTTGCACCAGAAATCTTACACTCTTACACTTACACTATCCCGCTATGGGACTATGTTGAAATTATCTTATTTTCATATAATTTGTATACTATTATAGTTTTTATTTGTTATTAATTTTCATGTATTTATTATTTTATTTTACTTTTATTTTCATTTTAATTACGTTTTAGTCACTTTGTCTGGGCAGTGCTCTGACATATACTGAATTGTGGTTATTTTAGTACTACAACAGTTATTTCAGTTAGACAATAGCTTTTCTAGTTAAAGAAAAAGCTTTTAATATTTAAATTAGTAAAAGTAAAAACTCAGCTTCCAGGAAACAGTTTAAAATATTCAACCTTCAGTTGAAAAGTTGAATAATGCATTTGTTATGCAGCAAGAGCCCAGTCTCACTGGAATTATGCTGTATTGTTGCAAAAATTAACTACAGTTTTGGGACGAATGCAGTAAGTTTGGTTATGTTTTGCATAGTTATGGTTCCTAAACTTATTCAAGCCAAATTAGACTCAACAAAGACAGCCATAGTCGGAGTGTATGGCCTCAGATTTAGACATTACCCTGCATCTCACACACCACAACACACCACAGGGCATGACCTACATGTTTAATTTGCTGAAGCAATGTGAAACCATGTGTAGTCTCACTGACTAACTTTGGGAAACTTTATTTACTTACAGAAAAGCCAAAATGTTCCATTACTAACATAGTCTCACCACTCATTAGTATGTCCAGTACCAAAACCAGTGTCTGATTAATCAAATAATCATACTGAAACCTGCAGTTCTTTGTTTGTTGATGCCACTTAGGCTAATATTTTGGTATATAACACTACGAGATTCTACATTATTACTTAGGACTTAAGTATCCTGTCCAAGGGTGTTCAAATATTTTTTAAGCCATTATATATGTGTATAAGTATAAGTGCGTTTAACAGATGATGAGGAATGTGAGAATGGTTTTCTCATCATAAGAACACTTGGCAAAGAGAGCAGCCAGGCCTGTGTCTCTCTCTCTCATTGCTCCACTACCCTATGAGGTAAATAGACCTGGAGCCAGACTTCTCTCCCTTTTCCCAATAATATGAATGTGAGAGATCAACTAGAATGGCATAATTTGTTAGTTTAAGAAAGCAGACCAGAAATCAGCTGAACCCTAATTAAATGATTTAGTGGGACAATTAGGAATAATTTGTCCATTTTCAATTTTCTAGTTTAGTAGCTTGTTGCATCAGTGTCTTGGGACTTGATGAGCTTTCGTTAAGTTATTTAAGGAATATGAGCCTTATTTTCCTCTTGCCAAAATTTTGTTTCTTATTTTTTATTTTTATTTTTTTACATTTTTGTACGTGTTTTGTTTTATGGTTTAGCTCTGTAAAGTTATAGTTTTATCTGTAAAGGATTAGTTC
Organism: Cirrhinus molitorella; assembly: GCA_033026305.1. Classification (NCBI taxonomy): domain Eukaryota; kingdom Metazoa; phylum Chordata; class Actinopteri; order Cypriniformes; family Cyprinidae; genus Cirrhinus; species Cirrhinus molitorella. The sequence continues at coordinate 29,411,105 of CM065122.1, read as the reverse complement.
CTTATTAAAAAAGTTCATTAGTAAAAATGTCCTGATAATTTACTCACCCATGTACAGTTGTGCTCAAAAGTTTACATACATGCATTAATCAGAATGCATTGAACAGAATGGAAATGTGTACATTTTGCTCATTTTGCCTAAATATCATATTTTTTCATTTAGCACTGCCCTTCAGAAGCTACAGAAGATACTTGCATGTTTCCAAGAAGACAAAATTAGTTACATTTACCATGATCTTAAAATTTCAGCCCCCAAAAGTTTTAGGCTCTTAATGCATGTTTTTTCCTTCTGGAGCATCAGTGAGTGTTTGAACCTTCTGTAATAGTTGCATATGAGTCCCTCAGTTGTCCTCAGTGGGAAAAGGTGGATCTCAAAATCATACAGTCATTGTTGGAACGGGTTCAAATACACAAAAATGCTGGAAAACCAAAGAATCTGTGGGAGCTGAAGGATTTTTCTGATGAACAGCAGACAGTTTAACTGTTCAGGACAAACAAGGGACTCACGAACAACTATCACCAAACAAAAAAACACAGCTGTGGATCATTCAGGAAACAACACAGTATTAAGAATCAAGTGTATGTAAACTTTTGAACAGGGTCATTTTTATAAATTCAGCTATTGTTTTCTCTCGTGGACTATATGTAAATGTCTTTTATGTAAAATATCTTTTTCAGGTCAGTACTAAATAAAAAATGACATGCATTTTGTATGATCCCTCTTATTTTGCTAAAAGAATTAACATTTTGCAGATTCTGCAAGGGGTATGTAAACGTTTGAGCACAACTGTATGTCATCCAAGATGTTCATGTCTTTCTTTCTTCAGTCGAAAAGAAATTAAGGTTTTGAGGAAAACATTCCAACATTTTTCTCCATATAGTGGATTTCAGTGGGGATCAAACGGTTAATAGTCAGTGCAGTTTCAATGCAGCTTCAAAGGGGTCTACACAATTCCAGCCAAGGAATAGGGGCCATATCTAACAAAATGATCTGTCATTTTCTAATAGACATTAAAATTGATATACTTTTTAACCACAAATGCTCATTATGCACTAGCTCTGTGATGCACATTTGCGTCTTCATGCAATAATCACGTTTCAAAAATCACATGTGGTTAGTTTTTTGTCTGTGTGCTTCAGTTCAAAAATGTAGGGTAGGGCAAAAAAACTCCACATTTTGTCCTCCAGCTTCAAAATCATATGAAATTATTGTTATACCTTTTTTTTGTAAAGTGTGTTCAACTTTCTTTGTACGTTCGCTTTGTAAACACTGGGTCGGTACTTCTGTCTATGTCACTTGTGCGTGATTATGTAATGTGTTGAGCTAAAGTTGAGCTAGTGCAAGATGAGCATTTGTGTTTAAAAAGATATAAAGATATAAATTGTTTTGCTAGATAAGACACTTATTCCTCAGCTGGGATCGTGTAGAGCTCTTTGAAGCTGCATTGAAACTGCAATTTGGACCTTCAGCTCATTGGCCACTATTGAAGTCTACTATATGGAGAAGAATCCTGGAATATTTTCCTCAAAACCTTGATTTCTTTTTGACTGAAGAATGAAAGTACTTCTAGGTTTAAATCTAACTTATTGTTGTCATTTTGTCACCAATGAAATGTCAGAAAACAAGAGTAAAGTATGAGGTCCCTCAAGGCTCTGTTTTAGGACCAGTGCTGTTTTCCTGTACATTTAAACAATTAGTAAAGAAGAAACTAAGTTTTAAACATCTGTATGGTGTTCCATATGCACAATTGTGCTGTACTAAGACATTTTGCCTTTGTGTCCTCATTTGTTTGGTATTTTGTAAACATATTACCATAAATGTCTGTTAGCTTAAATGAATAAAACTCTATACAGATGTGACTCTCTAATGATGTGGAGTGAAGAGTTAGATGCATACCCAGAGCTTTTGGTTGCTGTATATTCGCTCTTTCACTGTATCCTCTATTCTTTTCTATTCATGTTGAATTTGGTTTTGGAGGAGAATAAGAATTTAATATATGATCCATACTTCTGCTCTGAGGGGGCCATACCATGTTTCCTTATTGAGTGAATCCAGTCTGTGGCTTAAAGCCATATTGGACAGTGGCCTCTTACTGGCTAACATATGTGGTGTGGTTAAATAAACGCATGTCAGTCTTCCTAAAAGAAAAGCATAGTTTCTTTACTGTCCTCCTTATGAGGCCCCAGTATAGCACAGCTCTTTATTCTCATAAAAGAACAGAAAAATTAGGAGTTTTTGCGTAACAGTGAAATAAGGAACATGTAGCCCCAGGCATGTTGGATCACATACAGATTTATTACTTCAGAGGGCAAAAGGTGAAAGGTCACTGTAAGTAAGTAAAAATGCAGCTTATCACATGTGTAAATCATTTGAACTACAGCTTATTTTCCCCAGTCTGCTGTCTTCCATGAACTCTTAACATCATTATAGTGAAATTCTGAGAACATAATTTTCTTACGGAAAATGAAAAGCTGAGAAAAATTTCCAACAATGGCCTTAAATATATCATATAAAATCTGAAATAGAATAATCACAGTGACCGTTGAGAATTTTTATGAACTTGACCATCATCTAATGTCCATTCCCTAAATACACTTACAGCTGCGGTCAAACGTTTACATACACCTTGCAGAATCTGCAAAATGTTAATTATTTTACCAAAATAAAAGGGATCATACAAAATGCATGGCATTTTTGTGTATTTGAATCCTTTCCAACAATGACTGTATGATTCATTGCATATGAGGAACTCATATGCAACTATTACAGAAGATCAAACAGTAACTGATGCTCCAGAAGGAAAAGCGATACAATAAGAGCCAGGGGGTGAAAACTTTTTAAATGTAAAGATTAGATTATGTGACAATGTAACTTATTTTGTCTTGTAAAAAAACATGTAAATATCTTCCCTAGATTCTGAAGGGCAGTACTAAATGGAAAAAAAAGATATTTAGGCAAAATAAGAAAAATATACACATCTTCAATCTGTTCAAAAGTTTACACCCCTGGCTCTCCTTCTGAGGCATAAGTGAGCATTTGAACCTGAGTTGCATTATATGCAATAATAATATTGCATATAATGTAATATTGTAATATTGCATATTCTTAGTGTGAAAAGATGGCTCTCAAAATCGTATAGTCATTGTTAGAAAGGGTTCAAATACACAAAAAGGCTGAAAAACCAAATAATTTGTGGGACCTGAAGGATTTTTCTGAAGAACAGCTAGCAGTTTAACTGTTCGGGACAAAATGAGAGTCTCGTGAACTACTATCACTAAAAAAAAAAAAACAAACAAAAAACAGCTATGGATCATTCAGGTAACAACACAGTATTAAGAATCAAAAATGTTAACTTTTGAACAGGGTCATTTTTATGAATTCATCTATTATTTTCTCTTGTGGACTATATAAACATCTTTTATGTGAAATGTCCTATTCAGGTCAGCACTAAATAAAAAAAATAACGCATTTTGTATTATCCCTGTTATTTTGGTAAAATAACTAACATTTTGCAGATTCTGCAAGGTGTATGCAAACTTTTGACCAACTGTAAGTGGCCTTTTATTTCATTCATGTCTGCAAAAATATACATTTAACATCTGAAATGCTCTACAACAATTAATCGCACTTCTTTTTCACACACAGGTCTACATCTGAAGGGTATGTTACTTAACAGTAATGCACTCTAATGGCCCTCTCCAGTGTCATCGGATAGACATTTGTCTGGGGACATAAATCATGTTAAATCTACAATCAGCTTTGCTGTTTCCTTCCTAAACAACACAAGGGTCAGGTCACCAGACTGAGGTAGGATAACCAGCTTTAAATCAATCCAACTGACTCCTAAACTGTGTCCTTATCTATAGCCTTGCTCTACTCTGCTTTATCTCACCGCGAAACACTCCACAACCTGAACTGACCTCTTTGGCCAAGTCTGCATGCTCCCACTACCCCCTCAAGAAACGTTAGACTTATTTGGGTCAGTTGACGTAGTCCACAAATGAAACCCATTATACGCCGTTCCCGTGAGACTGGACCATATTGAATCTGAAATTTTGCACGTAAGCATACTGGCATCGACTCGTCCAGTGTTTTTCGTTTCTGATGCTATTCCCTGATTTAAACAATTTGGTTTGAGCAGCTTTGAGGGGTGACACAGTCTCGTTGGAGCAGAGCAGAAATCCAGATGTGCTTGGAGGGTGAAATCTGCAGTTATGTCACAAGCGCGAGGTGAGCAGAGAGATTTGTTTAAGAGAGAGGCCCTCTGAATGGAGATAAACATTCAGAAGAGAAAGCTTTACTGCTGTTTGCATTCAGCATGGTATGTGCTTAAGATAAATGTCTGGTTTGAGTTGTAATGTGTCTGTAGTGACATTTATGTGTCTGTGGACCCTGTCTTGAAAAATCTAAAAAATCTCATTGCAAAACCATGTGACACGTTAATGCGTAGTGAAGACTGACATAGAAAAGAAGAAATTGTTGAATATAAGTCCTTATTTTTGTTATCTTTGCACACAAAAAGTAGCTTCATAACATGGTTGAACCATAGATGTCATATGGACTATTTTAACAATGTCCTTGCTTTCTTTTTGGGTTTTGAATGTGTCTGTTGCATTGCTGTCTATGTAGGGACAGAAAGCTCTGGGATTTCATCGAAAATATCTTAATTTGTGTTCCAAAGATGAACAAAGGTCTTATGGGTTTGGAACAACATGAGGGTGAGTGATTAATGACAGAATTTTCATTTTGGGGTAAACTATCCCTTAAAGCCTTGAACCAAACCAATTAGCTCATCTTAGATCACAGCATTTTGTAAAAACAAAAAAGGCAAGATACAATACAAAATTCTGTTACAATTCTAAAATATGATTTGTTAGAGATTTGTTCCAAAATATTCAAATATGCAAAAAAACTTTGGGGATTAAAAAATAGTCTGACATGAGAAAAGGAGTTAAAATCTGTGCTATGTTAATCTGACAGTTGCCCTGCTAAACTAATGCACATTTGATTGTGTCTATGTTCCCATGGAAAACTGGCTCTCACCAAAAATGACTTGGTGACCTTGAAATACCAAACCATCCGGTATAACAATAACATTATGCTGACAGCAGTAAGAAAAAGTGTGCAGAGAGAAAGAGAGAAATTCAGCCTGCCACATAACAGGAAAAAAGAAAAGCTCTATCAAAAACATCTAATTACATGTGAATGTAGGCACACAAAACAAAAACATTTAACTTTGTCACTTTTTTGTGAGATGTAAGTTTTTTTTTATAATTTATATATTTTTAGGGGTTCAAGTGCATAGTGCTGAAACCATCTCGTAATTGTTAAAGTGACCAAGGATCAGCAATCTCAACACACAGAAACAAGACAGTATTAACAAACAACACAGTATTAAGAATCAAGTGTATGTAAACTTTTTGAACTTTTGAACATTTTTATAAAGTCAACTATTGTTTTTTTCTTGTGGACTATATGTAAATGTCTTTTATGTGAAATATCTTATTCAGGTCAGTACTAAATTAAAAAATGACATGCATTTTGTATGATCCCTTTTATTTTGTTAAAAGAATGAACATTTTGCAGATTCTGTAAGGGGTATGTAAACTTTTGAGCACAACTGTATGTCGTTGGAAACGCACATCACCCTGGCAAAATGTTCAGGTATATAGCAGTTTTTGAAAAACCTGTTTTTGCAAACTAGTCCTAGGTTTTTCGCCCAATCGGAACCAAAACAGGAATATTCTGTGGAGAGAGAATATCAATAATGATCAAAAAAAAAAGTTTAACTTTTGACTCTCCGTCACAAAGGGATGCCAAAACGTTCAAAAGTGTCAAGGTTGTCTGTCTGTAAGGACATTAGTATATCTCAAAAAACATGGCCGCCATAGGCTTTGAGCACATATTAGACAAGGTTATTGGAGGCCAATCAGAGTGAAACTCTGTGGGCCTGTTTTGACTCTCGACCCTAAAAGTCTATGAGAAATTTGAAATAATTTGGCCACCAGGAGGCAATATCATGTTTTTCAAGGGTGTAAACCAGGGATAGGCCATGTCGGTCCTGGAGTGCCAATGTCCTGCAGAGTTTAGTTCCCACCCTAAAAAAAAATCTCACCTGCCTGTAGCCTAGTAATTCTGAAGACCTTGATTAGCTTGTTCAGGTGTGTTTGATTAGGGTTGGAGCTAAACTCTGCAGGACATCAGCACTCTATCCCTTGTGTAAACGATTGTATATTGCACAGTTTTAACACATACGCATTCACACACAATATTCATATCATACAACAGACCTCCTCATTCTGAACAACTTTAGTCAATCAAACCTTAGTTAAATGCTTGAGAAGATGTGAAAAACCTACTTATGAACTAGTCCTAGGTTTTTCACTCTGCAGTACAATTCTCTGGACTCTCTAGGTCAATAATTATATATATATATATATAAAGAAATTTACCCTTTGGGAAGCTATAATGGGTTTTATAGAAAAGGGGCCTGTCCAAATATACCCAAAAGCCTATAAAGCCTAAACGAAAATCACTGATTTAGTTGGTTTCAGGCTTGCTAAATGATATTTAATGTCTTTTCTCATATGTGCTTAAATGCCTTAAAGCGCTTGAACCCAGTAATCACCACTTGCAGCTATATTTTTATGGAAATAATGAGTTATAAATTAATTGCATTTTGGACTTTTGATATAATATGTTCATATGTGAAAATATTTTCACACAAACATTAGTAGAGACATTTAATGCCATTTTTCTATAAGTAGAAAATAAAGTTTTAATTAAGAATTTATCTGTTTTAATAAAATTAAACTCTGAGAACATAAAAGTGCCTGAAGTTGAAGAAACACCCAGTTATCACAGACATATACACAGCTGAATTCACTTATGAGTGAACGCCCAGGGCTGGCAGGCTGGTAGAGGCTGGCCGTAGAGGAGCTCGGTGTGGTGAATATAAGGCTATAATTGAGCAGGGATCTTCCTTTTTATGGCATGATTTATTAATGCACATTAAAGCATATGCACAGTACAGTCAGATAATTACTGAACTCAGCAAGACACTTCAGTGCATCCTTTACAGGACCGCCCCACAGATTACTGCTGCTATCAAAGGAAAACAAACGTCTGTTTTATGATGAAGTGAGTCACATGTAATTGAATGAGTTATTGCTAGCATTTGTTCTTTCGGAGTACACGACCTATGAGTTTATGCTTTAAATTTCTAAATGCAAGTATCTTTACTTTGGTTTTGGACATGATATAGAGTCATTATGGCTTTTGTGTTTTACTGGAAATGAAGATGGTTGCGTAGGCAAGTTAGGTTGTATTTCAAGGCATGACATCTTTCAGTGAGATCTAATCTTTGCGCTGTGGCCTTTCACCTGAGGGCATGTTTTGGGACAGACAGAAGCACATATTCAGAAAGTTGTTCCATGACTGTTACCTGTTGACTTTTATCTTATAGACGACGCTATATTACCTTGAGCTGTCAGACAGTGACTCACACACTGACATCACCAGCCTGAGGCTCAAAAAACCTCTTCGTAAGTTGTCCTGTGTCTGACATCCCCTACAGCTTATATCATGGGTTTCCAAATTCCCTTTTAGACTTATAGTAAGTTATATGAGGTATACAGATAAAAAAAAAAAAAAAAAATTTGAGTTGAGGTCAAAAGTTTACATATACCTCGCAGAATCTGAAAAACGTTAATTATTTTGCCAGAATAAGAGGGATCATACAAATTGCATGTTATTTTTTATTTAGTACTGGCCTTAATTTGATATTTCACATAAAAGACATTTCCATATAGTCCACAAGAGAAAATAATAGTTACATTTCTAAAAATTAACCTGTTCAAAAGTTTACATACACTTGATTCTTAATATTGTGTTGTTACCTGAATGATTCATAGCTGTGTGTGTGTGTGTGTGTGTGTGTGTGTTTTAAGTGATAGTCCCTTGTTTGTCCTGAACAGTTAAACTGCCAGCTGTTCTTCAGAAAAATCCTTCAGGTTCCACAAATTCTTTGTTTTTTCAGCATTTTTGTGTATTTGAACCCTTTCCAACAATGACTGTATGATTTTGAAAACATTATGCATTAACAGATCAGGGTAAATCAAACTTATTTTGTCTTCTGGGAAACATGTAAGCATCTTCTGTAACTTCTAAAGGGCAGTACTGAATGAGAGGCAAAATCTGAAAAATGTACACATTCTGTTCATAAGTTTACACCCCTGGCTCTTAATGCATTGTGTTTTCTTTTGGAGCATCAGTGGGCGTTCAAACCTTCTGTAATAGTTGCATATGAGTCTCTCAGTTGTCCTCATTGAGAAAAGATGGATCTCAAAATCATACAGTCATTGTTGGAAAGGGTTTAAATACACGAAAATTCTCTCCATTTAATATCATTGTTGTCTGTGTAAAACAATTAATATTTAAAAGAGATCTCACTTAGGATGTATTTCCTTCCTACCCTCCACATGTTCACATCCCATAATTATAACCCACATTGTCCAGACTTTCATAGACCATTGATTCTCTCCAAACTGTTGTATCCATCTTAACTCTCACTTTATCCATTACTTAAAATGTCCGCTACACACATTACCATATAAACTCTGACCACCGGTTTGCTGAAATAGTCTTTGACTCAGGTCACGATGACATCAGGGGGAAAACACACAACTATGACCATCCTTGTAACCATGGCTACAGTACAGCCAGACCCTTCCTTGGTCCTGTGAGAGACATTCTGGCCTAATGGGACCTGTGAGATGCTCAGAGAGCATGCAGAGCTCTATGGTTAAAACGCTACCACATTTGAGGAGTATCTCAGACTTTAGCCAGGCAATGAACCCACAGCTAAGCAAAGTTTGATCTATAAATACCAATGGAAGTGAGACAAACATGTTGAGCCAAGATTCCCCATCAGGCTGTGTGTGTGTGTGTGTGTGTGTGTGTGTATGTATGTGTGTGTGTGTGTGTGTGTGTGTGTGTGTGTGTGTGTGTCAATGTATGTTGTACAGACACACCCATGTTACTAAGGCTTCAGTAGTTGATGAAGGGGTAGTGCTTAGTAGAAAAGGGATGTGAAAATAGAAATATGTAAAAAGAATATTCCTAACATTCAAAATGTGATGTATTGATGGTGTCTGCAGTTTAATTTTATAGACTGACTTCACTTTCTATGAAGTCAGTCCACAAGATCAGAATTTTCTTTAATGGAATTGTTCATCCAAAAACTATTCTTCATTTATTCACATTATTCCCAATTTTTGTGGAACATGACACAAGACTGTGCTGCTCACTCTTTTCTGTGCAACTACAATCAAACTTAAAAAAAAAAAAAATAGAATGAAATTAAATGAAATTAAAAATCTTGACATCCACCCTAGCTCTTCTTGGCACATTTATGAATGTTAATGAGAGAAGTCATAATGTCCAGTTTCTTTTGAGTCATCCTTTCAACTAAGCTGAATGATTAGTTCACAAATCCATTCCCAGTGGTTAACAGATTATCATTGAATGACGACATAAATTCCCGTTCTTTTTCATGCAAAGCTATGGTGCAAGACTTTAGAGGGAAGACTTTAAAGGAATAGTTCACCCAAAAATAAAAATTCTGTCATTAATTACTCGCCCTCCTTTCGTTCCAAACCCGTAAAGCCCAGTTCAGATAAGACAATCTTTTTGTCGTCACGAAAGTCACTGTCAATGTCAGACTACACATTTCTACCCGACCATTCATGGCTTACTATATTTAGCGACATGCAAGCTGTCATCGATATGATTGGAATTCCACCTTGTCAGTGTTGGGGCTAACTCATTACAAGTAACGCAAGTTATGTAATAATATTACTTTTTTCAAGTAACTAGTAAAGTAACACATTACTTTTTCATTTCCAAGAAAATGTCTGAGTTACTTTCCCAAAAAAGTAACGCTAGTTACTTTTAGTTTCCTAAATGAATTTAATCCCATTTTATTAACCAGTGACTTTGCTGCTGACCTTTGTTGATCCAATTCACTGCAAAAACTTATCAATATCAGAACAAATTTAAATCAAGAAGTATTTTCTAGACAAGTAAATAATTATTTTCTTTTTTTCAGAAAAAAGAAGTCAAAATTGAGTAGAACAAGCAAAATAATTTGCCAATGGGGTAAGCAAAAAAATCTTATTTCAAACAGAAAACAAGATTATTTTGCTTGTTTCAAGCAAAAACACACTTAATTTTGACTTGTTTTCAGAAAAAAATGACAATCATTTTTACTTGTCTAGAAATTCCTTCTTGTTTGAATTTTTAGATATTTTGGCTGGAAACAAGACAAAAAAAATCTGTGTACTAATAAGCAAAACTTTATATTAAATAACATTTGTGCTCTTTTTTTCCTCTCATTGCTGAAGAGTGTTGAACTTTCTTTTCCTACAGTTCTACTGTACAAGCATGAATTTAAATTTCATTTAGCCTTATTTAGGCTTATTTACTTAATTTTATTTTGGTGTGAAAGGGCTTTTACGTGTACTAAGAATCAAACATATTTATATTTAAAACAAACAAGCAAGCCCTGCCCAGATTTAAAAAGTAACGCAAAAGTAATGTAACGCATTACTTTCCATAAAAAGTAACTAAGTAACGTAATTAGTTACTTTTTTATGGAGTAATGCAATATTGTAATGCATTACTTTTAAAATGAACTTTCCCCAACACTGCACCTTGTAGGACCGATACCATTGTTTGAACCAGGCCTTCCTTCATCTTCAGAACACAAATTATGATACTTTTGATGAAATCTGAGAGCTTTCTGCCCCTACATAGATAACAATTCATCTACTAGTTTAAGGCCCAGAAAGGTAATAAGAACATCATTAAAACAGTCCATGTGGCATCAACCTTATTTTTATGAAGCTACGAGAATACTTTTTGTCTGCAAAGAAAACAAAAATAATGACTTTATTCAACAATTTCTTCTCTTCCCTGTCAGTCTTCAGTTAATTGGTAGTACCATTGCTATCTATGTTAGGGTCAGAAAGCTCTCAGATTTCATCAAAAAGATCTTAATTTGCATTCTGAAGATGAACAAAGGTGTTATGGGTTTGAAACAACATGAGGGTGAGTAATTAATCGCAGTATTTTCATTTCTGGGTGTACTGTCCCTTTAAGGGTAATTTCATGGTTCTTTTGCATTCTTTTTGAAGTTTTACAGGAAAAAATGTAACCAGAAATAAGTGACCAGCACAATATTTAGTATTTCTCCTTCTGTGTTCTACAGAAGAAGGTAGTGAAACAACATGTGTGAGTAAATGATACATTTTGGGGGAAACTATCCAACTTATTTGCAACATGGAAGTAAGTTATTTCTGTGAATGTGCTAAACTTTCAATTAATACATTAATACCTACAGTGTTCATAAATAGCTCATATAAATGTGACACTGGACCAAAAAAAAACAGTCATAAGGGTCAACTATTTGAAACTGTGCAAAAAAAAAAAAATCCAAATATTGAGACAGTCACCTTTAAAGTTGTCCAAATGAAGCTTCTAGCAATGCATATTACCAAAGTCCCTTTAAGGCAAGTCATTTCATTCGGCGGCCATCTTTGAAATGCCTCTTGGGCATGCAAGTGCAGCTATCTCTTTGAATGGGGAATCATCAAATTCTCCAAAACTGCTCACCAAGTTTATGATTAAATTTTATATTTGAAATAACCAATGAAATCTGACAAGAACTGCCTCATAAATATGGTTGCTTGTGCTCCAATAGCGTTAAAAAACGCTTATTTTTCACGCTAGATCAGCCAGCGCATGCGCAGTACTGAGCGCACGTTTTAGAATGCTGCCTGTTTCTATAGCAACCAGGACTTCTAACGGCAGCTGCAGTGACACGCTGACTTTACTAATCAACGATTGGCTCTTTCGTTAAGAAGGCGGGGCTTCGTGGCCATAACGAGCGTTGCATTTTTCCCCCATTCGAAACTACACGAGTGACAAGTCTTGGGGATTTTGATATATTTACGGTATGAATTTTACAAAATCTCTTAATGAGACTTGATCTTTTCTTAACATCCTAATGATTTTTGGCACTTTACAATAAGGTTCATTAGTTAAACATTAGTTAATGTATTAACTAACATGAACTAACCATGAACAATACATTTGTTACTGTATTTGCTAATCTTCATTAATGTTAGTTAATGAAAATACAGTTGTTCATTGTTTATTCATGTTAGTTCACAGTGCATTAACTAATGTTAATAAGATTTAAATTATGTATTAGTAAATGTTAAAATTAACATTAACAAAGATTAATAAATGCTGTATAAGTGCAGTTCATTATTAGTTCATGTTAACTAATGTAGTTAACCAATGAACCTTATTGTAAAGTGTTACCAGAAAAATCTGTAATTTCACAAATATTAATATATCAATGAAGAATGTAAAGCCAGAGAAACGAATCTTTACTCTAAATCTGATTCAGCAGGCACTGAGCCAAAACTTTCCTCATACAGGAAGTATTACCCAGGCCCAAACGTCTGTCTTTTGACCTTTTTTTTGGTCCATTCTGTAAAGAATTTCCCAAAGTCTGCAAAATGTCCATGACTAAAGTCAGTAATCCCTGTACTAAGGGTTTTTTCTCCCTCGCACAGCTGCCATAGGATCATGACAGAATTCTCTTTATCTCTGAATCCATTTCTGCCGGCCTTTCTCTCCCCCTTTCCAAACTCCTAACTTTAACTTCAAGTTAAAACCCTTTACAGTCATCTGTTTCCTTCTTTTTCACTAATTCTCACTTTCTTTTTAGTTTCCCTGTCTCTTTTCATTTGCCCTTCTCACTCCTTCATCCGAGTTCATGTCTGTTTTTCTTTTCTTCCCCCCTGCCCCCCTCTGTAGACTTGCAGGCCAGGTCTCTACTTGCATTTCATTCATCACTGTATGTAATCGATTAAAAAGACGAGGTCGCCCTCCTCTGTGCCAGCAATCAGGCCTTCACGCTTTATATTTCATTATTTATTAAGCAAACCCGCTGCTTCCCTTTCTGGGTCTACAGACTACAGTTATGCTCTCCAAAAATATTTATGTGCATGACATCAGCCTCGTCTTTTCGCTCTCCAGCACACATTCTGTGAGACGCTGTGGGGCAGAATAGAGAATGTCCTGTGTATAGACGTACAAACCTCAGAAGAGGCAGAGCGGGGGTGTCTTGTGGTGTGCTGTGGGAAATCATAGAAACTCCATAAACAATAACGGCAGCCGGTGACAGCCGTGTCTGCGTACATGTGTAAGTCATTTTGTATGGCTTTGTGTGTGTGATGTACTTCATTAGGGGGGTCTGCATGGTTTTACTTCACAGCAGCACATAGATCTCCTCACCATGTATGTGTGCTGGTAACTGCCATTTTGTGCCTGTTTGATGACTCTCCACGGCTCTTTGAATTCAGCAGAGGAACATTTAGCACTGAGGGATGATAAACTTGCTGTAAATGCTGTCAACAGTTGTGATGTGTAACAAATTGAAGACATGGTCGTCCGCGATGAGAAGGTGTAAAAATAGCTTGTTCTTCCAGGAAGCCTTTTATGGAGAAGGACCTCAAGTTCTGAGGGTGCAAGGCTGTCTACAGTAAAGAAAAGGAAAAGCCTTTAGGTATAACGCATTATAAAGGTATTCATAATGTATGTTGTAATAAGTATTTCTAACCAAAGTTAAAATGCCAAGTTCTATCATGAAACTCTAGATGGCACAGGCTGATGAGTCTTTACTGCAAACTGGCGATATTCACAGCATTAAACTATTTGGCACAAGCTGATTGGTTCATGTTGTATATACAGCCAATGAGCTTGCTGATTTACATTTAAATGGCTGGTTAGAATTCACTAGAGCAGTTTGCAGTGTACTTTCAGAGGTCCTCTAAAACCCTCCACCTTCCCAGCTCCACCTGTATAGATCTGCTACAGGTCAAATACAGGGCAGAAAATAGCCTATTACTTCTTTATAACAATTCTCGCATTTCTGACTTTTTTCTTGCAATTCTAACTTGATGATTTATGATATAAACTCACAGTTGTGTATAAAGTATAGAAATAGTTGCACTTCTGAGAAACAAACAACTATTTCTCACAATTATGACTTTTTTTCTTAGAATTGTGAGTTTATATCTCGCTATTCTGCTTTTATAACGCACATTTACAAGTTATTATGTCAGAACTGCATGATATAAACTCACAATTGCGAGTTATAGTGTCAGAATTGCAAGATATAAAGTCATAGTTATGATTTTTTTTTCTCAGAATTGTGTTACAAACTCAGTTACGAGAAATAAAGTCAGAACTGCGGGATAAAAACTAAAAATTCTGATTTTTCTCGCAAATGCAAGTTATAAAGTCAGAATTGTGAGACAAACACTTTAAATTCAGAGAAATAAAGTCACAATTCTGACTTTTTTTCCTTGAAATTTTGACTTTTTTCTCAGAATTGTGAGATATAAATTCGTAATTGCGAGTTATAAAGTCTAGTTTTGAGGGGAAAAAAAATTATGTTCTAAGAATTGCAAATTTATATTGCAATTCTGACTTTACTCACAATTTTGTGTTATAAAGTCAGAACTGCAAGATATAAATTCGCAATTCTCAGAAGAATGTCTTGCAATTCTGTCTTTTTCTCATTTCTCAAAATTGCGACTTTATTTCTCAGAATTTCAAGTTTTTGTCTTTACCTTTACCTTTTTACCATCATTACCTTTTTATTTTTATTCAGTGGTGAAAACGAGCTCCCATACCTGTATTATATAATTACCTGTTTTATGTTGTTTTTTTATTATGCCAAACTACTTAATAAGGTCTTTTGAATAATTTCAGTAGCCATTGACTTCTATAGTAATATTTTTTCCATACTATGGAAGTCCAAGGCTACTGTTGCCAACATTCTTTAGAATATCATCTTTTGTGCTCAACAGAAAAAAAAATCACACAGGTTTTGAACGACTTGAGGGTGAGTAAATGATGACAGAACTTTTTTTTTGTTTGGCGAACTATCTGAACTATTTTGTCAACATTATAGAAGATTTAAGTTATTGTATGTATGAAATGCATTTATTTTCATTAAATGAAAGAACAAGACAAATAAAACAAAAATGTATGCATTGCTCCAGGAGCCACAAAGTGTAGTTCAGCATGATGGAAATTCAACAAAAGTAAAAGAGAAACTTAAAAAAAAATTCCATAATAATATTTCACTTCCCATTGTTCCAATTCTAATTAACAAAGGTACTTTCCAAGAATGTTATTTTAATAAAGCTGAAGATTGCAAGCTCCAAAGGGACAAACCCGTGACTCTTCAGAGGGCTTCGCTTTCCATGGTATAGATCCTTTACAAAAGAAAAAGTGCATGGAGACTGAGGGGGTGTAGAAGATGGACATGAGGGACTGTTAGTTTCCTGTCTGCTCACCAAGAACTGAGTCACGCAGAGCTTGTTATCAATCTGCAGCTTATCCTCTTGTACCCTCTGAAAGCAGTCACTACACAAATACCCATCAGCACCAGCTAATATTACATATCAGGCCAGTAAATGTTCAAGTGGGCTTCTTACTGTAAATGATTCATCTGTTTTGTAGCTGCTCACCAAGACTCACACCAAGTGCTTAAGTTTTGCCAAATGTGGAAAAGCCACAGAGGTTACCACACACGTCTGGTGGACTTCCTGTCCTAATCTCCCATGGAAAATCTTGGTTTTGAAGACACAGTGCAAGTGTCATGTCAGAGATGACTTTCTATTTATGTGCTTATTTTGGATGTTATGTAACTCCAGACTTTGCTTATTGCTCAAAAATTATATAAAATGTTGTATCATGTCTCTTTTAAAAATTATAAATTGCACTAGAGAGTCCTAACACAGTCTCACAAAGAAAGCAAATGTCATTCTTTTGTTCTTTTGTAAATTACATTCAATTGTTCATCAGCAATTCATATATTTCAATCGCTGATACTGAATAGCTTTTATTGTCCTTTCTGAGTCCCTTTGGATTCAGATTTGTTTTTAGAGGAGACGAGCCATACTATCCAGCATAAATCACTCATCTCTGCAGTCCACTGCACACAAATCTCATACATTATTCCAGAAAGTTCCCTGGGGTCACATGACGAAGTTCTATTGCATGTCACATCACTAACTAGCTCTAACAATGGCTCTATTGACTTGTGCGGATTCCATGTGGGACTCTAAATGCTAAAGCGCTAACAGGTTGGCTTTAAAGGAGTGTCCAGATGCTAATTTATCACATAAGTGTGTTGACCTTTGTTCTTTGCGCAGCTTCCCATTGGGGGTGGAAACAACATGGCTTTGTCAGGCAAGTCAAGGTCAGAGGACATACTGCGAAGAGAAACAACCTGAGAGAAAGAGAGCGATTCCTGCTTCTCAGTAGGTCATTTTGTGTCTTAGCATGCAGCAACTTGTCCCTTGCTGAATGGACTTTAAACATCTGTAATTACAGCGTTCTCTGGGAAGGATATGGAGTGGTGTGTGTTTCCGCTCTTTACGTCCCCGGAGAACCTCCTCGTAGCTCATCTTACACAATTATGTCTTTCGTTCAGCTTGTAGATCTTTTCTTTCTTGCTTGTGTTTTTTAATCCTTCACCCTTTGCACTACTTTCTGCATTTGTAATCCAGCAGCTTATCTAAGCGGTTTACAGTAAAGACCTTTTGATTTATTTCAGTGTTCCCTAAAAGGACTTTAGCGTTCTTCTAAATCAGGCATGGGAAACTCCGCAGCCCGAGGATGCTCAGATGAGTTCTATCTCACACAAACTCAAAGGTATTGTTTTAAGTAGGCAAACAATATGTATAAATTTGATCTTCTTTGTGAAGGGTGGACAACCGGAAATGTTGTCCTGGGACCTATGACTGGGGAAAATCCACTAAATGCGTCATTACGCTTTCTTGTTTGGCGGGGGAGGGGATCCTGATATCAAGCGATGGCTCTGCAGTGAAGTATTTTGTGAGAAAGTGCTTATTTGTTTTAATAAAATGCATGTGCTTGTTAACTTCTCCATGGGAAAAGCACAAAGCAAATTATTACAATCTAAAGTGAAATTTTCAATGAACTAAAGCAACTGATTAGCTTTCTTTTAAAGACTGAATAAAATCCACAAAGTCTTAAAGCAAATTAAAGAGGTAATTCACCCAAAACGATCAAAAAAAAAAAAAAAAAGATCTTCAGAAAAATCCTTAAGCGCCCACGAATTCAGTTTTTTTTTCTCAGCATTTCTGTGTATTTAAACTCTTCCCAACAATGACTGTATGATTTTAGGAGCCATCTTTTCACACTGAGGACAACTGAGGGACTCATATTTAACTTTTACAGAAGGTTCAAATGCTCACTGATGCTCCAGAAGGAAACACTGATGCATTAAGAGCCAGGTGTAAACTTTTGAAAAGAATGAAGATGTGCACATTTTTCTTATTTTGCCTAAATATTGCATTTTTTTCATTTAGTACTGCCCTTCAGAAGCTACAGATGGTGCTTACATGTTTCCCAGAGGACAAAATAAGTGAAATGTACCCTGATCTTTAAATTCTAAAAGTTTTCACCCCCCATCATCATGTTTCCTTCTGAAGCATCAGTGAGCATTTAAACATTCTGAAATAATTGCATATGAGTTCCTCTGTTGTCCTCAGTGTGAAAAGATGGATCTTACAATCATGCAGTCATTGTTGGAAAGGGTTAAAATACACTGTCCCACTTTATATTAAGTGGCCCTATGTGCTTACATTTAAATTAATAATTTGTTACAATGTACTTATTGTGTACATACATGTTTTACATTGTACTTATATATTTGTTTAGATTCCTGCATGTAATTACATCTGTAATTAATTTCTGTATTTACATTTGTAATTACACTGTTGACCCATCCCTTACACCTTAACCCACCCGTAAACCAACCCATACCACCAAACCTGTCCCTAAACTTACCCGTATCCCACCTCAAAAGTATTTTGCAATACAATATGAACACAATAAGTACATTGTGTCACTTAATATAAAGTGGGACCAAAAACACAAAAATGCTGAAGGATTTTTCTGAAGAATAGAACTAAGAATTAGTTTCTCTAATAAACAAATCCATCATTAAGGTTTAACAATTCAGCTACATCTCGGACTGCCTGAGGGTGAGTTTGTTTTAAGTACATTTTCAGTTTAGGATGAACTATTCCTTTACACATGACCGAGGATACCTCCTAAACAGCTTTAAGATGAGCTTTTTGTACAAAGTAAACTTTAATTTGCACTATAACATTTCCAAGTTTGTTTATCACTGGAAATGCCTTTGTAGCAGAAGTGGGGCAGGAACTTGATAAGGTGGAGTCCTTGTTGAGCTTGCCTTGCATTTTCATCCCCTGGGGAGCCGCAGTTGCAAACAGCTTATCTAGATGTGCCCGAACCGGCCCTTGAAGTTTGTGGTAAATGTTGATGTGCCAGAAAAGTTTTTTTTGTTATTCCTCGGGGGAGCGGGACTCATATAACCCACCCTGGCTTTATCTGCGGCGGGCTCTCAGATTTGCATGTTAGAACGTGACAGACAGTGTCAGAATGCTCCCTCCCCTTCTTCCTTTGGTGTTTATAACAAACTAAAAGAACAAATAGTCACAGTGGATGCTCTCCTCTCTGTTGGGATCCACTTGGATCTGTGAGTAAATAGACTCTGTGGGTTGTTTCCTGGGAAGAAAGAAAAAGCAGCAAATGGGTGAAAATGTAAGCCAATAACAAAATCGGGCCTTTGTAGAAAACACAGTATGTCCTTTTGCACATATCACATCATTTTTGACCAGTTTCTATACTGACCTGAACTAAACAATGGTGATTTTTGTCCATATAGTGGATTTTAATGGTGGAAACTGCAGTTTCAATGCACCTTCAAAGGACTCTACATGATCGCAACCGGGGAATAAAGGTCTTATGTAGCAAAACTATGTAATTTTCCTAAAAAAAATAAAAAAATTATATTCTTTATAAGCACAAATGTGTCCTGCACTAGTTGGAAAGGTTGTGATGTAGACCGACAGTGTTTACAAAGCAAGTGTGCAAAGAAATCAAACTTTGGAGGAGTTTTGAAGTGTTTTGAAGTTGGAGGAGAAAATGAGATGGAGTTTTTTGCCCTACCATACCTTTTTGAACCGGAGTACACAGATGAAGAACTAACCATGCGTGACCTTTCCGAAGTGATTATGTAATGTGTGAAATCATAGACGCGCAACGCAGAGCGAAAGATAAGCATTTGTGGTTAAAAAGTTTTAGTTTTTTAGAAAATGACAGATCATTTCGCCATATTCCTTGCCTGTGATCGCGTGGAGCCCTTTGAAGCTGCATTGAAACTGCAATTTGGACCATTTCAGATTCACCATTGAAGTCCACTGTATATGGAGAAAAATCCTGGATTTTTTAATTCAAAAAACGTTTTTTTTCGACTGAAGAAAGAAAGACATGAACATCTTGGATGACATGGGGTGAGTAAATTATCAGGAAATTTTAATTCAGAAGTAAACAAATTCTTTAAAAAAGAGCCATGTTAGCATAATAGCTAGCACTTCACAAGCCCATGCATTAAATTGTAATTATTACAGAATTCAAACATAAGCAAATGTATGGCAGTGAAGCAATGATTGCTAACCCATATACACAAGTTGTGTAAACTGCTATAGTGTGTGGTCTATTGCGGTTATTTCTCTGTGGTCATTCATATGTGTGTTCTCTGGCTCTTACTAGGGGTTTCTAGTTACAATTCCCAGATTTGTTTTTTAAACCTTCTGTCTGAGCTTCTTTATTTGTGTTTTTATTTAATTTGGGTTTTAAGCCCTCACAAGAGAGTGTTGAAGTTCCTGACCATAGAATTGTTTATATAAACTGCACTTTTGCTTGCTTGCTTGCTTTTGAAATAGAAAACCCCCTCTCAAAAGCTGAGCAGGACAGTGTTTCTCATTCACTCATTCAGTCTAATCCTTCTAATAAACTCTTATCTCAAGAACGGTACCCCTGGAGCAAGTGCTTGCTCAAGGGATATTGGTAATAGGTTATCTGGGTTGTTGTAGTGCCTGATTTACTATAGGAATTAGGTAAATCAGGTAATGCAAACACACCCACAAAATCTGTGATAAATGCAATTAACGTTTGTTTCAAGCCATTTGAAATGATGAGAGTAATTTTGTCATCAGAGTTTCATAGACGGGTCATAAAGGAAGTTCTCAGTTATTCTCTGAGAACTTCCGCTATTAGTTCTAGGAATTATGAAAAGGTTCCTCTGGTGTGAAATCCTCCTAGATATCAACATATTTCACCATTTGCTTAATTACACAAGAATTACAAATATTTTTTATATTACAAGTTTCCTCAAATATACAAATATATTTAGATATACAAATGAGGCAGTTTCTTCTGGCTGTTCACTGTATTTTCAGATTCAGAAGAAAGAGCTATTAAAATGAAACAATGCATGAAAAAACTATGTGGTAATAGTTATTGCCACTGAAGAATTTAAGCCTAAAAACTAAAGGGCCAATTTTTAAACCACACTGCCACTTCGAAACCTTCTCTCTAACACACGCACATCAAACACAAGGTGATAAAACATACCAGAGCCTTTCATCTGCAGGCATTTTACAAAACATGTAATAAATTAAACAGGAAGAAGGTTAAATAAGGCCTATCCTACAGGGAGGTGGGTGAGGCTGCTTTGTAGACTTGGTGGGCCCGTTAGCTTCGGACCCTCAGGCCCAGTGTACACCTGGTATTAACATCCGCCCTGGGTGATCTGATGCTGACTGAATATGTTATTTAAAAACAAAAACAGCAAAATGCATATGAATTCTAAAAGTTAATAACATATCATAGCATTTCACATAATAAGGGATCATAGAGTTTGCAATTAAATGTATTTGGTCAAGTTATTTTTGCTTAATGTTGCTTAATGTATATGTACAGAATCCAATGACATGTCATTTATGCCAATGACAATCATTTTGACCTCAGTTTGTGCAAACAAATGAGAAACAGAGTCATTTAAAACAGTCACTTTAAACTGTCAAATATAGTACAACAGATATTTACAACAGACATGGGTGGATATAAATCCAAGCTGTCAATTTTAAAGGGATAGTTCACCCATAAATTAAAACTGTGTCATTAATTACTCACCTTCATGTCGTTCCAAACCTGTAAGACTTTCATTCATCTTCTGAACACAGATTAAGGTATTTTTGATGAAATCTGAGAGTTTTCTGACCCTGCATAAACAGCTACGGAACTACCATGTGGCGTGAGTGGTTCCAACGTAATATTATGAAGCTGCGAGAATACTTTTGTGCGCTAAGAAAACAAAATTTCTTCTCTTCCGTGTCTTTGACACTTGTTCACAACAATACTATGATGTATGAAAGGGGCAGGGTTTAGGTAGTCTAAATAATTGAATAATTGAATAATGGCTAAATAATGAAACAAGTCAAGTCACCTTTATTTATATAGTGCTTTTTACAATACAGATTGTGTCAAAGCAGCTTTACAGTATCAAATAGGAAGGTAGTGTGCCAATAATGCAAAAAGAAACAGTTGTTTATCAAAGATTACTAACATGCATTTAGCATTCACCTTACTTTAAAAGTCAACTTTATACCCCTGGGAAATGTTTCCAGAATTTGGTTGTGAATGTACTTTAGATGTGTTTATTTTGGATTGTGATTTGACAGTGATTAATTCAGTCAGAATTTGGTCAGAATACCTGGTCAGAATTTCGTGCACCCCTGGTAAGTATGAGCAAAAGAAGGCAGTGAAAATAAATCTGCATTGTTTATCATTTAAAACTTTTTTTGTAAATTCACAAAAATGAATCTCTCATTGAAGCAAAACAATTCAAAATGGTGGTAAAATCTCATGAAATAAATGTTTTGAGAAAATTTTTTCTCTATTATTGACCCCCTTTTATTCAATACAGGATTGACATTACTTTTTTTTATATGCAGTAAACAAGAAGGCAATATGTTTTAAAGAAAGCATTAAAGGGGATAGTTCACCTAAAAATTAAAATTCTGTCATTGATTACTCACCCTCATGTCGTTCCAAACCCGTAAGACCTTCATTCATGTTTGGAACACAAATTAAGATATTTTTGATGTAATCCGAGAGCTTCTGAAGCTATGAGAATACTTTCTGTGTGCAAAGAAAAAAATAATGACTTTATTCAACAATCTCTTCTCTCATTAACGTGCATCAAAGACTGTCAAGGAAGAGAAAAAATTGTTGAATAAAGTCATTATTTTTGTATTCTAATTGCTTCATAACATTACACGGCTTAAACCACAAATGTCACATGGACTATTTTAGCGATGTCTGTACTATTTTTCTGGGCCCTGAACATTTCAGTTGCGTTGCTGTCTATGCAGGGTCAGAAAGCTCTTGGATTTCATCAAAAATATCTTAATTTGTATTCTGAAGATAAACAAAGGTCTTACTGGTTTGGACGACATGAGGCTGAGTAATTAATGACTGAACTTTCATTTTGGGATGAACTATCCCCTAATATTCAGATAGTTGTTTTTCAAAAGTCAAAAAGTTTTCAGTATCATGAATCAACGCATAAACGAAAGCCAGCAAACTTAATTCTGGTTTTATGCGTTAGTGTAATGAGACAAAACACAAACTTTGTCTATCAAACGCACTTGTTGCAGGGAAACTCTGCTTCTTATCCATGCTACTCACATAATTTGGTCTGAAATCCAGTGAACACAGAAAAGTGGAGTGGTACAAACAGTGAAAAGTCTCAAATCTTATATAATAGCCATGAACACTTTTAGAACCCTGTTCAAATAGAAGACCAGAACTTATAGGGCAGTTTGCGCAAACCGCATTTTGGCACTTTGACTCTTATTGAATATGCATTTGGAAGAGTTTCTCTTTCAGATGCAAAACTTATGGGAGAAGAGTATTAAAATGAATCACGCGATGCGATTTACTAACATTTGTGCATGTCAAATTACTGTTATTTGCGCCATTATTTAACTCCCAAAAAAGCAGGTGGTAATTTGTGCTGCTCTTGGTAGATTGCGCTGGTCATTATGGAAATGATCTGGCTACGTCTGTGTTCTTTAATGTGCACATTTGTCAGTAAATCACATGCAGAATTTTCCCCTCCCATTTGCGCTTTTATGCAATTGCGCTCTAATGCTAATTTGCCCTGTTTAGTAAATCTAAAAGTAATAATGTACTTTTGGCACAGATGCATTATGTCAAGACCTCATTTTATCAAGGTGTCTATCCATTTGTGAAAGAAATCTTCATTTCCAGTCTGGGATTTGTAATAAATCACACAAACCACACAAGCCTTATGACATGATGTCATTCCCTTATTGTACAATGACACAGAGAGATTCATTGACAAGATAAACATGTTTTTTTCATCTTGAATTAAATGCCTTCGGGGAGCTTCATCCAACCCTCCAACCCTAGTGGGTGGTGAAAGAATCCTTTTAAAGATGGAAATGCCATGATTCAGTGTGTCACAGCAATAAAGAACGCCACAAATTTTCCTCTGGATGCCTGTCACTCTACACCATTGGGTTTTCCAGTGCAAGGAAATTCTCTCGTTACTAACGCTGCGCCATCTGGAATGACGTGCAGGTGTTTATCCATGTCTCAGGGTTTCCACTAAAATTCTATGACATAACATTGGGTGAAATATGGCACTGAGTAATAGTTCCACTCATGCACATCCTTCATTTCAATGGTTTGTGTAGTTTATAGGTTTAGTGTGCCTGAGTCTGTCCTGACTTATTGTTATCGGTTTCAAAAACGTATTGTTTTTCTAAAATATTTGCCAGTTTTCCTGAAATGCATCTTACTCACTATCCTGTAAAATCAACCTAAGCAGTACTCTTCTGGGAAACATCTGAGAAACAATAACATTTTAAGACTCTCCATAATGCATGCCAGGAACTAACAAGATTAGATTTTCCTTAAAGGTCCAACAGCTCATAAATCTGAAGCAAACAAGTACTTACGCACCTATTAGGATTTTAAACACAGCTTTAGTACGTATTTGCCGTTGATCAATTTGCACCAGCACATGGTGGCTGAGAGGCTGTCCTTTGTCAACATGAGTTAAAATATACACATAACAGTTTGAAAGAGTCCTTATTTATTGATGTATGTAATATCAACTTCTGTGTTCAATGTGGGTTACTTAAACGTTTCCCCTGAAATGTTTTTCTCTAAACCAGGTGTCAGTTTACACTTAGCACATTACTATATAAGGCGAAGATGTTTTTGTATATGTGATAGATATTAAAGTTAATCTAGGATGAAAAAGAAAACCGTCTTCATCAGTGTTATTGTGTGATTTATGACAAACATTACTGTGTCTGTTCAGAGTAATGCACTCTGAGGACTGTCTCCCATGCTTTTATCTGTGGGTGATTTAGTTTCATTAAAAGGATAAGGGAGGACACAGCCAGAGACTGCCAGCGATGTTTCCCTCCCTCTAACACTGCTGGACTGAGTGCAGCTGGAGGCAGGTAGGTGTAGACCCAGCCCAGGTAACAGTATGACCTGTCTATATCAGATCATCTCTCGGGACAAAAATAATCAGCCATTGTTTTGTGAAAGAGGGCAGTCTGGGATGAGATTGGGATCAGTGGTGAAGGCGCCTCTCATCATGGATAAAGGGTCACCTTATCATCTCAGCAGGGGCTTTGTTGGATTCACCCTGGCCTCATTTGAGGAGTTTTCCCCTCCGCCCATTCCTCTTTCCACAAAACATTTCCATTGTTGCAAAACACTGTGGTTTGTTCACTCCACCCCTAAAACAGAACAGTTATGTTAGGCAACAATTCTTTCATTTGAAGATAGCATAATAAATATCTGAAGCTTCTGTTTATTAACTGTCATGTTCTGTTGGAACCCCTGTTTGTCGTTATATGATTTATATTATGTTATATTAAGCTTTGAAAATTTGCTTTTCTGATGCATTTGGTACTCAGAAGCATCACACTGAGACTTTTTGACTTTCCCTAATCATATGAAAACTGGCCATCAACAAAATTTCATGTTGTTACTGTTCTCTTCTACATTTAGGTCTTAAATAGAAGTCCGATTAGCCATGAATAATAAAAAAGGTAATTGTAACTTTTTAACTCAAAATTCTGTCTTTTTGTCTCGCAATTACGAGTTTGCATTTTGCAATTCTGACTTTTTTCTCAGAACTTTGTGATACAAACTCGCAATTCTGACTTTTGTGAGATATAAACTTGCACCTGCATGTTAGAAAGTCACAATTGCGAGACAAATTCACAATTCGGACTTTTTATCTCACAGTTGCGAGAAAAAAGGTCAGAATTGCGAGATACAAACTCACAATTGCGAGAAAAAAAGTCAGAACTGCAATTCCGAATTAAGTTTATATCATGCAATTCTGAGAAAAAAGTCAGAATTGCAAGATATAAATCAAAAACAAAAAAAGTCGGAATTGCGAAACAATTGTCAAAAACAAAAAAATCTAAATTGTGCATTTTTATCTTGCAATTCTGACTTTATTTATTGCCATTGTGAGTTCATATCATGCAATTCTGAGATAAAAATCTCTCAATTGTGACTTTATAACATGCGTTTGCGAGTTATCAAGTCAGAATAGTGATCTAAAAACTCTCAATTCTAAGAACATATCAGTCTTTTTTCTCCTCAAAACTGGACTTTATAACTTGCAATTGCAAGTTTATATCACAATTACGAGGAAAAAAATCTGAATTGCAATTCTGACTTTATTTCTTTCAATATATCACGCAATTGTGAGAAAAAAAGAGTCTGAATTGTGACTTTCTACCTCACAGTTATATAGGAGATATAAACTTGCAATAGCGAGCAAAAAGTCAGAATTGCAAGATACAAACAATTGCAATTGTGAGATTATAACATGCAATTCTGAGAAAAAAATTCATTGTGATATTTTATGTCACTTATTTTATGTCTGACTTTATTACTCACAGTTGTGAATTTATATCTGAGAATTGTGAGAATTCTCTCAAAGTAGTAGAAAAAAGTCAGAATTGCGAGTATGTTCTTACGAGATGTAAATTTTCGAATTGTTAGAAAGAGAGTAGCAATTACCTTTTTTATTTTCTATTCAGTGGCGGAAACGGGCTTCCATATTTAAAGTTCCCAGCTAATGAATAAATGTGATATATTCGTATTACTAAGCATTACTACTTCCCATTGTTTATATTGATCTTTGATTTTAAGGTTTTGAATTTTATTGTTATCTTTAAGTTCTATTGTATTTTGCTACATTATATGGTTTATATTGTGACCATAGCAACACACTGTGCCAAAATTGAAAAGTCTGATCAAACTGAACTCAAACTGACCTATAGCATACCCTTATATTTCTATCGCAAAGGGCTAAAGCTAAAAATATATCTGGTATGTTTGAGTAGAATGATTCTAAATTATTTTAATGTAATAGTATAACACAGTGGCATGCAGTGATGTTCTGAAATGAGGAGGCAAAAACTTTTTTATTTATTAATTTATTTTTAATTAAATGTAAATTCATGTGCCAGTCACATTTTTACTCACACAACCAAAATACAAATCTATCTTGTATTTTTACATTAACAAAGTAATTAATAAAATCAAGCATAAATCTCGTCATCTTAGTGTTTTTAAGGATTTTACATTTATAATCAAGGCAGTAACAGTTTAAACAATATATATTATTTATTAACTGTTTTTCAGCTGTTAGATCATCAGTCATCAAAGCTTGGTAAACACTGGTCACAGACACAGAGATGTACCTTTAATTTCAACAAGCTGATTGTTCACTAAAAAACCCTCCACAGATTATGTTTTCGCGACATTTGAAGTTTGATTTTACCTTGACAAAGTGAGGATATATACGAGTGATTTACACTGTTTTTTCCTGAAAAAAGTGAAGAGTGAAGAGACACTGCCTCCCTTGCCTCCTAGGAGAAAGCTGCCTTTTTTTTTTTTTTAGTATTATTATTATTGTAAATGCAAATTTATTCTTGGAAATCCATTACTGGGTTCTCTTGGGCTCCTGGGCCCCAAACATAAGACGAAGTGAAGTCAATCCAAACAGAACATGAGGGTTAATGAACGCAAAGGCAGACCAAAGATCATTCATAAATCACTACCAGATTGTTTTCTGACTCACAAATCTCAGGGGTGTAGAGCAGTGTTCCCTTAAAGCAAAGCTTTAAGGGAAATCAGTGTGAACTTCCACCCACAAACAAAAAAAAGAGTTTTCCTCTCAAAAGGCAGGGGGGAAAAACTGTCTTCTGTGACTCAACACCTTAGTAAGCATTCCTTTCGCTCAAGTCTGTGTGTTTTGCTGTAACTAGGGATAACCTTCGTCCTCCATGTAGCCTTTCTGACTATGGAAAGGAAAATCTGAGACATCACTGACTAAATGCACATCTGGGTTGTCATGGTGATGGGAGTAAAGACGGTATATGTGACTTTCAGTTCCCTAAGACGTGACGAGAGCTTTACCCTCTGACCTCTTGGCTGGTCTGAAATAAACTGCAAAAAACACATGCGCACAGATACATACAGACAATAATGACATTAAAGCGGAAGTCGCTTCAGCATGATAGACAGTTTATTCAAATAAACAAACGCCCCTCTAACCGACTCGAAACTTCCTCTAAGTCCTCTGGCAAGTAATTTTATCAATTTGTGGCTTCCTTTGCCCATTGCCATTGAAAGCACTTCTGACTGATCCATAGATGATAACTATACTTTTTTTTTAGAGGAAAACTACACATTTTGATTAAACAAAAAATGTTAATTTTAGTGTAATATATGTACATCCTTCTTCAGTCTACAGCAGGTACCAAACAGAGCTAAAACAACTTAGGATAGCATTAAAAAAATGAGTTGGGAAGTAGAAAGCGGCAGTTAGATGTGATCTTGTAGATTTTGTGGGGGCTGTAGGGGTTTAGTGCAGTCTGGGTAAACTGATGGGGGTTGCAGCTGTACCCCGCCCCTGTCCTCTGGGAGAATGATGTCATACACTGCAGCAGAGATGAAGAGATTAAAAAGGGCTTAGACTGGATATTACCAAAGTGCTGTCCTATTAAGGCACATTATTTTGCATGGTGGCCATCTTGGAAATAAGCTATTTTCTATTTGCAGTACAGCCTTTGTCTACTTGAGGCAAAAACTGGACAAAGACTGACATATCCTCAACTGTTTGTCAATACAGGTCATACAACAGAAAGCCACAATAATACATCATAAACATTTTCTTATTTATAGGTTCTTCTGGAAACATACTTTTCAAGAGTGTCACTAAAAATATGAATTTTTACATGATTCTACAGTGAAATTCCTGCAATTGTCTTGTTTAATCCAATACACAACACTGTTCAAAATGTTGCAGCCAGTATGATCTTTATGAAAGAAATTTAAACTTTTATTCACCAAGGTTGCATTCATTTGACCAAAGGTGACACTTGAATTATTCATCGAAGAATCCTACAGAATATTAAGTAGCACAACTGTTTTTCTTGAGCAGCAAATCAGCATATTAAAATTAGTTTTAAATGATCGCATGACACTGAAAACTGGAGTAATTATGCTGAAAATTCAGCGTTGCATCAATGGAGTAAATTACCTTTTAAAATACACTACCAGTCTGAAGTTTTTGATCAGTAAGATTTTTAATGTTTTTTTTTAAAGAAGTCTCTTCTGTTTGATCCGAAGTACAGCGAACAACAGTACAATTTAGAAATATTTTTACTATTTAAAACTGTTTTCTCTTTGAATATATTGTAAATTGTAATTTCTACCTGTGATTTCAAAGCTGAATTTTTAGCATCATTACTCCAGTTATAAGATCCTTCAGAAATTATTCTAATAATCTGATTTGCTGCCCAAAAAACATTTTTATTATTATTATGTTGAAAACAGAATACATTTTTCAGGTTTCTTTGATGAATAGAAAGTTCAGAAGAACATAATTTATCAGAAAATAGAAATCATCATTTTTGATCAATTTAAAGCATACTTGCTAAATATATACAAAAGTATATACAAAAAATATATATTGTATAATGTTACAAAAGCTTTTTATTTCAGATAAATGCTGATCTTTGAACTCAACTCAACTGTTTTAAATATTGATAAAAATAATAATTAAAACAATGCTTGAACAGCAAATCAGCACATTAGAGTGATTTCTGTAGGGCCATGTGACACTAAAGACTGGAGTAATGATGCTGATAATTTAGCTTTGATCACAGAAATAAATTACATTTTAAAATATTTTCAAATAGAAAGCAGTTATTTTGAATAGTAAAAATATTTCAAACTTTTATATTTCTTTCTGTACTTTGGATCAAGTAAATGCAGGCTTGATGAGCAAAAGAGACTTCTTTAAAAACAATAAAAATCTTTTTTTAAAAAACTTTTGACTAGTATGGTATATTTCAAAACACTTTTTTGAAATTGTAATGTTTTACAATATTACTGTTTCACTGTATTTATTTTATCAAATCTATGCAGTCTTGATGAAAAAGACAAGTGTATTTTCTGACCATAATGGTAACTTACAAATTTTAATTATCAAATTATAATTTTAGATTTGTTACTTTTTTTTTTTTAACTTGGCAGTAAAACTTTGTTTTGTAAACTATGGTTTAGAAACAGAACCATAATCTATCTATCCATTATCTCTACTTGAACAATTCCTGGCTAGTTATTTGAAAACTTAATAACTTTCCTGAACACATCTGTCAGCTGTCAAGATTTTCATGGACTATGGTTGTTTCTAGAATATTGTTGTGCAGCTATGCACAAAAACACTGGCTTTGAGTCATTCATTGAGTCATGGCAAATGCAGCCAGATGCAAATGCAGTGCTCGCATATCCAGACCTTTGTTAGAGGAATCAGATCTCCTGGGTTTACCCTTAGTGCGTTCACCTCCATGACGTAGCACCCTTAGGTTCAATCTCTCTAACCTCTCTACTTTCCACAAAAATCCCCCAACAAGAACATATTTGCCACTCACCAGTGGTTTCAGATCCTTAGAAACCAAAGCACAGGAAGACCAACCTCAAAATGTGCCCATAAAAAGCCTTATTTTGGAAAAATCAAACCTGATTCATGCAGAACATGAACCTCATTGATGACAAGATGGCCTGCATTGAGAAAATTCAAAGCAGAAAACTAGATTAACTGAGATGTTTAAAGAGCAAAATGTCATTAAAACTTTGTGGACTGAAGTCTTTATAAGCTCATTAAGTGAAAGAGCAATATCTTGCATATCAGCTCATAAGCATAGATTACACTCATCCTGGGGGAGGGTAAAGAACGCCTGCAGAGTGAGACATGTAAAGTAAAGCATGAGTCAAACCAAACATCTGGCCTGGAAATCACTGAATCATCTGTTAAGCGACAATATGTCTCTTCTCATCATCCAAAAAATTGAACTACATGGTGGTATGATTATTACAAACACAGAAAGCTCAGAAAGCAGTTTCTAAAAGTCTGATGATGTTTAAATGGCACTTCTGTCAGCACAGTGGCCTCTATTCATAGAGAGAGAGGAGTACAGTTTTAAAATGAAAGGGTGCTGACATCAGCCTGCATTTTTATATTACCTGAAAGATAGGCTTAAAGATAAAACACACAGACAGAAGTAGATCCAACAAGCTGTGAGTAACAGAAAAGTAAAAAGAAATCCTCCTAGCTTGCTTGAGAGACGTTTTCACAAAACGTCAACAATAACTATATTAGTGGCACTGAGCTAAAATGAGCAGAACGCTGATTATTGCTGCTAAAATGCTAAATTATTGTCATGTTTTGGGCTATACTAATCAGTCAGATTGGGAAAGACATTTTGAGTACTATAGACTGCCAAAAGTTATAACAAATCAAGAAGAGTGCAAAAGACTGTCTGAAGAAAGAAGGCATTTGTGGTTGCCCAAACTAGCCCAGGATTTCTAGGGCAAGAATCTTGACAACCATTGTGTCTGTTCTTATCATTTCCAGTCAGGCAGGTGAAATACTAGGCTAATATTTTAATTAATACTGCTTGTATGTGTCTTTAGACTATTAACTTTAGTTTGTCAAAATATTGCACCCTTTCCTGCTCTGTATGATTTAGCAAACATGTTATCCGTCGTTTAGACAGCATAATTAGCAGAACAATGTATTCAGTAGTTCATTAACCATGCAATCAATGCTGTTGTTTACATCCGAGCATCTCCAATATGGCCGCGCATCTGGGTAACTGACCTAATCGTGACGTAAGTGCAGACCCTCTATAAACAAAGTCAAATATAGTTGCAATGCTAAAAATGGGGGAATGAATTATTTTAAATGTATATTTACCAATGGTAACCTTTTAAATAGGTGAAAAATGAAACGCAATATGATCTTCACCAATGGAGTCAAACACGTTCAGTATGTTGTTGAATAAAACTTAAATAAATTGTCTTTAAATTCCACTTACGTCTGTCTATTGAGTACTTTTTAATCTTTATTTCTTTTCAAGGGTGACAGTAAACTGAGAATGACTTTATTTTACCACCAGGGAAGTGTTATTAAAGTTAAGAGTTTGTCTAATTGGTTTCAGATGGATGCAGCGCCCTGAACCATCTGTGAACGGGACATGGGACATTCGTGCACCCCAACTCTGTAGCATGATCTCTATTAGATTATAACAGACTTGCAGGATTCCTTAAACGGACAGATTTGGGTCATTACTAAAGACTGGAACAATATTTAGAAAACAAAAGGTGACTGAAATGGCTGGTTGTTTGCTAGCGTTAGCTTTGAATTAATTATTGTACGCAAAAAGCGAGCTTCAGATTGGGTGTCCACATGTGTGGCTGTCCTACGCGTGTGCATGGGTAGTTCCTCCTCCAGGGCGGAATGTGGAGGTCAAATAAAAGCGCTCCGCACATCTGAGCTCTCCGCAGAGGTGCGCCGATAGCAGGAGGGGCAGGACGCACAGAGGGAACTTGGAGACTTGAAGAGGCTGTAGTGAATTCGAATCCCTCAGCCAGTGAACTACCGCGTCTCCTCGAGCCTCTATTGCAGGGAACGGAAGGTTTAACTATTGTATATTTGTTTCATCTCACCTGTGAAAATGACCGGTGGCCCATTGGGCACGGCGTTGGCAGTGGCTTTGCTCGCCTGCACTGTGCAGTGTATGCCAAAAGGACCGGGGAAGCATAGGAGACAAGCTCAGGAACACTCGGTGTCATCCGTATCCCAAGGTATGCGGTCCTTCATGTGTTTGTTTTTTGTTTTGATTAATTAAAATGAGCAATTTAGTAGCGTATTGTTGATTTTGGTTAATTAAATGCTGGTGTGATCGTGGTTTGTTGTTGTTGAGAAAGTTAAAATATTCTAGAGCTCAGAATAGTGCTATTGTGTCCTCTGCAGATGGCTGTCTTGAGAATGGTCAGTTTTATGGAGCTGGAGAGCAGTGGGAGCGCAGTTATCTGGGCAGCACACTCCTCTGCACATGTCATGGAGTTTCTGGTATAAAGTGTAAATCAAAACCTGATGGTGAGCCCCTTATGGTTAAATTAATAACCATTTATATGCATATAAAAGTACTACAGTGTTACAGTTTGAAGTGTTCACTTTGGATAACGAAGTCCATGTCTGTTCCCAGCTGAGGAAACCTGCTATGATAAAGTAAATGCTCGCTCCTATCGGGTTGGAGAGACTTATGAGAGGCCCAAGGACGGGATGATCTGGGACTGCACTTGCATTGGCTCTGGCCGAGGGAAAATCAGCTGCACCATTGCGAGTGGGTAGACTGGAACTTTCCTACACTGTTCTTAATGGCACTTTGGAAATTACGCTTTTTGGAGTTGTGCTGCTGTTTACCTACTTGGCGTCTGTTGTAGACCGCTGTCATGAGGGAGGGAACTCCTACAAGATTGGAGACACATGGAAGAGACCCCATGACACTGGAGACTACATCCTGGAGTGCGTCTGCTTGGGAAATGGAAAAGGGGAGTGGACCTGCAAACCTGTTGGTAAGTTTGAACATTTAAGGTACTCATTAAAATTTGAATTTTGTTTGTTTGCTATGATGGCACACATTTAATTTGTAGCAGATATATGTATTTTAAATGAATGTTCACTTCTGTTAATATTTACCGAAACTCTTGATGACTCATCACGCACTACAGATTTTTGTCCAATCAAAAGCTTTCTAGAAAATGAATGTCTCCCGTAATCAACTAGACATGGTTCATTGCTGTGAATTTGTAATTTGATTTATTTGAATTTGTAATTTGTTTTTAAAAGGGTCGGCCCCTCCAATATGTCCCACCCAAATTTCCTGTTTCAATACGCAATATGTTGGCACAAGCAAGAAACCGCAATCATTAAGTGATTCAGTGGGCTCTTTAAATTAATTATTGTGATTCTGAACATGATGGAAATCAGATTAGACATATTATTAAAACCATTTTTTTTCTTTTCTTGATAGCGGAACGCTGTTTTGACAATGCAGCTGGCACATCCTACATGGTTGGTGAGACTTGGGAGAAACCCTACCAAGGTTGGATGATGGTGGACTGCACCTGTCTAGGAGAAGGAAGTGGACGTATTACATGCACATCCAGAAGTAAGAGCTCCACCCTTTTTAGAACTGTGGAACAGTCCAAACCACACAAAACTCCCTTTCCCAATTTCACATCTGTCCAAGTGGATTTCACTTTAATTATCCGCTATGCAGTCAAACCCTCTGGCTTCAGTGCAAGGACAAAAAAGTTTTACCTTACTGTGTTTTTTAAATATTGTTTATTGGAAGAAATCAAGCATTACATGTTTCTGATGTAAAACATCTGGTTTGTATGTTTGTGTGTGCATCACAGATCGTTGTAACGACCAGGATACACGCACTTCTTACCGGATCGGAGACACATGGAGCAAGACGGATTCTCGTGGACACGTGCTACAATGTTTGTGTACTGGAAATGGACGTGGAGAGTGGAAGTGCGAGAGACATGCGTCGCTGCACACCACTAGCCTGGGTACGATCCTCACATTTTTGTTAATTTAAATAAAGCTGAATACAATATAAATAGATAAAAAACATTCAAATAAGAAAAATTAAAAGCTTAAAATTAAGGTTAAACATTAATATCAAATATGCGTAGCTCAGGTTGGACATCAGTGTCTCATAACCGAAAATATCTTGTAATATGAGGGTGTC
This sequence comes from Cirrhinus molitorella, assembly GCA_033026305.1. NCBI lineage: Eukaryota > Metazoa > Chordata > Actinopteri > Cypriniformes > Cyprinidae > Cirrhinus > Cirrhinus molitorella. The sequence continues at coordinate 29,376,867 of CM065122.1, read as the reverse complement.
CAACCTATTTAATTTTTAGTGTTTATTTTTAGTTTTAGCATTTTTTTAGCATAATTTACTCACCCCCATGTCATCCAAGATGTCTTTCTTAAGTTGAAAAGAAATTAGGGTTTATGAGGAAAACATTCCAGGATTTTTCTCCATATAGTGGACTTCAATAGGAAAAATGGGTTGTATGTCCGAATTGCAGTTTCAGTGGAGCTTCAAAGGGCTCCACATGATCCCAGCCAAGAAATAAGGGTCTCGCCTATTGAAAAACTAATTTATAGACATTTTAACTACAAATGCTTGTCTAGCACCAGCTCAGCCTCCCACATTATGTGGTCACGTTGTGAAGGTTACGATTTTGTCAGACAATTTCAAAGTTTCCCACATGATTACGTAATGCATCAAATAATGCATGCACATCGAAGAGTTTGTGAAAGACGAGCATTTGTGGTTAAAAAGTAAAATGTTATTTTTCAAAAAAATGACCCATCGTTTTAGTAGATAAGACTAGATAAGATTATTCCTCAACTGGGATCATGTAGAGCGCTTTGAAGCTATATTGAAACTTCAATTTGGACGTTCAACCTGGAAAAATCCTGGAATGTTTTCCTCAAAAACCTTAATTTCTTTCGACTGAAGAAAGAAAGACATGAACATCTTGGATGACATGGGGGTGAGTAAATCATCAGAAAATGTTTATTCTGGAAGTTAACTAATTTTAAGACTATTTGGGGCACCCCTGGATCTTTGTAGTGACCCCCTAGTGGGCCCCGGCCACCTGGTTTGAGAGAAAACATGTATCCTCATGTGTTATTTTGTGCACTAGGTACTGGATCTCGTGTGGTGACCAATGTCCAGCCCGCAGTGTACCAGCCACAGGGGGTGCCTGAACACCCCACGGAGGGATCCTGTTTGACAGATGCAGGTGTTTCCTATGCCCTGGGAATGCGCTGGATCAAGACCCAGGGCAGCAAACAGATGATGTGTACCTGCTTGGGCAACGGTGTCAGCTGTGAAGAGTCAGGTTGGTGTCTTTATTTATCACGTTTATGCCATTGTCAATTAAACGATCAGTGTTCATTGTATCTCATTGTTTATTGTCATATGTGCATACAGAGAGCCAGTCTCAGGTGTATGGTGGGAGCTCTGGTGGCCAGCCATGTGTGTTCCCTTTTGTGTTCATGGGAAAAACATTCTACTCCTGCACATCTGAAGGACGCAGTGATGGGCAGCTCTGGTGTAGCACCTCATCCGACTTTGAGAAAGACTACAAGTACTCCTTCTGTACCAGCAAGAATGGTAGGTTATAAATCCATGCATAGCTTAAAAATATTCAGATCAGTCTGCTACTGTTTTTCACTGGTAAATATCTTTTTTTTAGTTATAGTTGCAACCAGAGGTGGAAACTCCAATGGTGCACTCTGTCACCTCCCGTTCCTTTACAATGGCCGTAACTACACTGACTGCACCGCTGACGGCAGGAGAGATGGCATGAAATGGTGCGGCACAACTTATAACTATGACCGAGAGCAGCGGTTTGGCTTCTGTCCCATGGCGGGTAAGTGCCAGTTTTACACTAGCAATAAATGCTGAAGCCAGAGAGAAAGAGAGAGTAACACGTTACGACTTGACAGGAGCTTGGAACACAGGAAGATGGAGAATTATAATGTTATGAAAGCACTTTAGCCCTCTAACTATCCTGGATCTTAATTCTGTGCCTTGAGCACAGCATTAAATCTTAAACATTACATTCCAGGCCTCATTCTTTTCCTTACTTCGGGCATATTCGCAAAAAGAATGAATGGATAAAAGAAGTGTCATTACATGCGTCTCACAGCTTTTTCAATTACCTTGAGGTCTGTTTGGGAGGAGATCTGATAACAGTTAAGATGAGGATGTTAACTGTGTGAAACAAAAGATCACTCAGCACCTATTCAGCCATATTTACATAAACACCTCATTCTGACTGAGCTTTGATGGGTGTCTCTGTCACCAGGGTGCCAGTTAGAGCCAGGCAAACCCTGGGGAGTTTATTGATAGTGGTGAGATTCTTAGATTGAAACCAGAGCTGTTCTTTGTGTTGCCCTGTCGTGTTTGTTTTGTAGGGGGTAGAGATTCTTGTCTCAACACAGGAGCCATTATCATGCATCAACTGTGTTTTGTTTCAGTACAAGTAATATCTTGATTTGTAGGTTTTACTTACTAACTACTAAAAGTGCAAAATGTGGGAAAGAACTTGTACCTTCGAAGCTTCAGCTATTGTTCAAGTGCACATTTCTGTGATAGCCGTGGCTCCTCTGCTGTGCGGGGCTGCAGACGGAGGGGAGGTTGGCTTTGGACCAGAGTCTGGTTGGCAATGGAGCATATACATCTGGCTGGTCTCCAGGACAGCTGCGTAACCTCCTTCACTCTTAACCTCGGAGAGATTTCCTCACTCTCATCCCCTTTTATTAACCAGATACACCAAACCCAGTTTAAACAATAAGGCTGATTATGAGGAACTGCCTTGAGCTTTATGGATCTATGGTCATTAGGATTGAGCTGTTGCTGTTTGACCCTAATTGACCTACAAATTACTTAACTGATAATTATACATATCTCTTTAGGCCATTAAAAACAATTCAGTTTACTGGATTGGGGTTTCCTGCCCCAGAGTAAATTCAACTCTGATGCTGTAGAGCTGCTTTTGGCTGAATTTGTTTCATAATTTGATGAACAACACTGAACTGATTGAGTTAATGACACGGTTTTCTTCTGAGAGGCTTTTTAGTTACATTTATTTCACTTCATATAATTTTTAACTTTGACACTCAACTGAATCAAAATTGAACTACATTAAGCTAAATAATAACACTTGATATGACCAAAACCTTATATCAGAATAAGAGTAATTTTATTGCACGATAAGGATATATATCACAATAGATATTTTTGCTTTAAATAAGATATAAAAATGTTTGATACCATAGAATTTTCATATGAACAGTGAGAGATTTTCTCTCTTTTGTGGGTTGATTAACATTAATGACTGTCACTTTAAGAGTTGCCTGGATCCAATATACTGTTACACGTGTTTTCTTTCTCAGCTGTTTGCTTTCACTTAAGACCTAAATTACTGTTTATGAAGACACTTGCAAAGACAGGCTTTTTGATTGCATTTCAATGGCTTAAAACTACTTGTTTTTAAACTGCAATGTCATGTAAGTGTGTAACCACGATATAGACGATAGTCCAAAATCTCTTTTTGTATCAAGCGCTATATAAATAAATATGACTTGGCTTACTTTAAAAGCTATAGATGCCAGTCCCTCAAGTTCTCATTGATCCATTATTTCACCTGCTGTACTTCATGCTTATTCTTGTTCTATGAAGGATTTAGAGAGTTGTTATTTGGAAGTCATCAAGTGCTTCCAAAACAGATACAGTTGAAGTCAAAAGTTTACATACACCTTGCAGAATCTGCAAAGTATAAATTATTTTACCAAAATGTGTGGTGTTGTTTTTTAATGTAGTACTGACCTGAATAAGGAATTTCAGATAAAATACATTTACATATAGTACACAAGCGAAAATAATTTATTAAAATTACCCCGTTCTAAAGGTTACATACACTTGTTTTTAATACTGTGTTGTTATCTAAATTATGTTTTTTTTACATTTTGCCTAAATATCATATATATATAGTTTAGTACTGCCCTGCAAAAGCTACATGTTTTCCAGAACACAAAATAAAATAAATTTACCCTGATCTTCAAATTCATAAGTTTTCATCCCCCGACTCATAATACATTGTGTTTCCTTCTGGAGCATCAGTGAGCATTTGAACCTTCTGTAATAGTTGCATATGAGTCCCTCAGTTGTCCTCAGTGTGAAAAGATGGATCTCAAAATTATACAGTCATTGTTGGGAAGGGCTTAAATGCACAAAAATGCTGAAAAACCAAAGAATTTTTCTAAAGAACAGTGGGCAGTTTAACTGTTCAGGACAAACAATGGACTCATAAACAACTATCACTAAGCAAAAAAAACAAAAAACACTCAGCTGTGGATCATTCAGGTAACAACATTGAGAATCAAGTGCATAAAAACTTTTGAACAGGGTCATTTTTATGAATTCAACTATTATTTTTTCTTGTGGATTATTTGTAAACATCTTTTATGTTGAATATGTTATTCAGATCAGTGCTAAAAAAAATAACATGCCTATTTTGGTAAAAATAATTAACATTTAGCAGATTCTGCAAGGTGTGTGTAAACTTTTGACTTCAAATGTATATGCTCGTCTCATTGGCTGAACAGCCTTGAAATTGGGTTATTTTTTATCAGGACAGTTGAGGAGAATTTAAAGATCTGGAGGATTGTGAATGCTAACATTGCAAGTGCACAATTAAATATATTTCTGCTGTTTACTAATATTAGTGTTTATGTTTATCGGTTTCCATCAGCCCATGAGGAGGTGTGTACCACCAATGAGGGTGTGATGTATCGTGTGGGAGATCAGTGGGACAGACGGCATGATGTTCTGGGTCACATGATGCGCTGTACATGTGTGGGCAATGGCCGTGGAGAATGGAGCTGCATTGCTTACTCGCAACTCAAAGGTGAGAATTGTCATTTGTGTTTCCCATTTGTAATAGATAAAGTTATGTATCATTGTGTAAATGTACATGCATGTCTTTTCATCTTTCAGACCAGTGCATTGTGGATAATTTGACCTATGAAGTAAATCAGACTTTTACTAAACGGCATGACGAAGGCTACATGATGAACTGTACCTGTTTCGGTCAAGGCCGTGGACGCTGGAAGTGCGACGCTATTGGTGAGCCATCCGCTTCCAGGATTTCATCAATTAGAAGAGAAATTCGACATTCGTCTTCATTTGCTTAAATGAACATTTCTTGAAACAATTAGAGTGTCTTTTCCTCTAAATTGGCGCCTTAGGATCCAGTTTTAGCCTTGTTCCCTATAAATGACCAATGAACTAATTATTGGGTAATGACCATGTTACTCCGATTTCCATTTCCAGATCAGTGCCAGGAGCCGGAGACTAGAGTATTCTATCAGATTGGAGAGTCCTGGGACAAACTTATTCAGGGAATCCACTACAGATGTCACTGCTATGGAAATGGCATCGGAGAGTTGAGCTGCGAGCCTCAGCAGTCTTTCTCTGGTGAGTAAACAGCATTTTTTTATGGGGCACATGTTCCCTCACACACACACAGAATGTGGGTCACACTGTGTACTGCTATAAGTAGTCTTGTGGGCATGGGTGGGGAGAGATTTGGAAGTCAAAAGCTTCCAGATGTTTACTGAGAGCAAGAGTGGTGTTTGCTGTTTCTCCCAGGTGTTTTGTTGGAGTGACGATTAGGGTTCGCTCTTCCTTGTGATCTTTTCTTTTACAACTTTCAACAAATGCTCGTCCTCCAGGAGCGTTTGAAATCAAGGATGTTGGTTTTAAGATGCACTCATCCACACCTTGATTTGGGTGGGCCTGTGCCTTGTGTTTGCCGTCTGTTCTTTTGAAGTTCTGCGGATGGAGAAAAGCACACACCCAATCAACACAGCTGTCTCAATCACCCCCTACAGCCCTTTTGGCACTGTTTGTTTGTCTTTTAGTTTCTTTCGTCCTGTGCTAGGAATCAGCTTGAAATTCAACCAAACCAGTTACTTTTTCTGCTTGCGCAGCATTTGTAGTCATTTGGTGATTATGTAGTTTCCACTGTTAATGGTTGCCTCAAGTCTTCAAACTTTTGTAGAGGAAAACCGACAAGTACAGCTGGACAGTATGGTGATAGAAATGCGTCACTTGGTGGAGATTCTACCATTTAAAAAAAATCTGAGAAAAACTATTTAAAAATAATCTGAATCTTTTGATATGCTGATTTGCTATTCAAGAAGCATTTATTATTATTATTATTATTATTATTATTATTATTATTATTGATATTTAAAACATTTGAGTATTTTTTTTTTTTTTCAGGATTCTTTAAGGAATAGAAGGATCCAAAGATTAGCATTTGTCTGAAATAAAAAGCTTTTGTAACATTATACATTATATCATTTAAAAACTTGGAGTCAGTATAATTATTTTGTTTTATTTTTTGGGGGAAAGAAATGATAGAAATTAATACTTTTGTTTTAGCAAGGATTGATCAAATGGGATGATTTATAATGTTACAAAAGATTTCTATTTCTGATAAATGCTGTTCTTCTCAACTTTCTATTCATCACAGAAGCCTAAAAAAATTCTACTCGGCTGTTTTCAACAAAATAATAATAATAATAATAATAATAATAATAATAATAATAATAATAAATGTTTTTTGAGCAGCAAATCAGAATATTAGAATGATTAGAATGATGCTAAAATTAATCTTTGAAATCACAGGAATAAGTTACTTTTAAAATATATTCAAATAGAAAACAGTTATTTTAAATAGTAAAAATATTTCAAAATTGTAATTGCAGTCTTGGTGAGGATAAAATACTTTAAAAATATTACAAATCTTACTTTTCAAAAACTTTTGACTGGTAGTGTAAACTTAAATTTCATACTGCTACTGTGATATGAAATTATAAAATAATTATTTTGCTCATATCGCCCATCCCTAATGACAACTACATTGTTTTTTTTTTTTTGTTGTTGTTTTTTTTATTCAGTCCTTTTAGCCCAAAAGAAATTTGTGAATTACTCGTATTTACACAGAACCACAAAACTCCACCGCTAGATCTGACAAGGTCTGCATTAATAAAGTTTTCCCTTCTTGTAAGAGCTTGTTTGGGTCAGTGATCCCTTTGCTCAGTGGGTAGAAGCAACCCCAAAAGCAATATCCCTCAGTAATGGTGGCCAGCTGTGAGAAAGCTGGGAACAGTGGGGGTGAAGCTGGGGGTGAAGCTGGTGCAGGCTGGCGGAACGTAATGCAGACTAAGTGAACTTTAAGTGCTGTGTACAGACTCCCCTCATGGCAGTAATTGGAAAAAATGAGGACCAGATTGAAATCAGAAGCAATTTGGGGGATATTGCCTTATGAGGCTGCAAGACCATACAGTGTTGTGAAATTTGTTGGGTAAATAGAGATTTACCACTTCAGAAAAACTGATGGGGGTTTTAGAGCTGTTGTGATTTTTAAAGCTGTTTTCCTGCAGGATTTAAAGTTTAAAAGCCTGAGATGGTGTCGCAAGAATCTCACAGGCTAGTGCTATGTTTCTCATTTCCCAAAAGGAACAGAACACACTAATGCTGCGAACATTTTTTTTCTCTTTCCTAGAACACCTCTGACAGAAAAACAGAGAAAACACTGTTCAAATATTATTAGCATGATAAGCCAGATTCGTAAACATTATATTTTGCAAGTACAGGCTCTCTTGACTATAAATGTGATTTAAATATTCAGTGACTTTTAAAAGGCACTTATTATGCCCTTTTTACAGAATGTAATAAAAGTCTCAGGTGTCCCCTGAATGACTCTGTGAGGTTTCAGCTCAAAATACCCCAAAGATCATTTGAAGAGTTCAGAAGCAAAACCCCTTAAAAGCCATCTTGGTCAAAAATAACAACATGATACTGAGTGAATGCTCTCGACACACATACGTCCATCAAATACTTTTACTTCACATTTGCTAAAATCCCAGCCTCAACCCAATCAGAAGTACCGGTACTTAGCTAGAAACCTGTACATCGGAGCCTGATAAAAATGCCTTTTTTAAAGGAAGACTTCAGAGGGATTTAGAGGCTTTTGCATATGAACTATAATTTTGAAAATGCCTATTTTGAGTGGAAGCAGAAACACGCTGTTTCCATGGATGTCTCTTTAAATGAGCTGTTGCTCTCTGCCTCCTTTTTCAATAGGGCTGTGCCTTTACATTTTGTCAGTTCCTCAGATACTCTGCCAAAAAATATCTGTTTGGATTTGATAATCATGTCTATCATGCTGAAATCATGCGTTTTAAAGCCATATCAGTTTTAATTTCTGATATACGTTTTCTAAATGCACACAATCCGAAGCATGGGCACAGGAAGTGTCTGTCACACGGATTGTGAGTACTACACTAAATTCTCTTTAATTTCTAATTTCGCTTAAACTGTCAAATGCACACAAGTTTATGTTAAAAACACAAATAAGTTACAAAACCATTTGGTTATGTCTGTGAAGGTTAAGAAAATGCAGTTACTAGGTTGTCCTTTTTCAGGTTTTCTGGGTTAGTAGATGCACTGGGGTCCCAATCATAGTACTTTAACATGGAAAAAGTCAGATTTTCATGATATCTCACCTTTAAATATCTATTTCAGGTGGTCATCGTCCAGTCCAGGTGATTATATCAGAATCTGGCAACCAGCCTGGCAACCAGCCCGATTCCCACCCCATCCAATGGAACGCACCAGCTTCTGCACACATCACACAGTACATACTCCGATGGAGACCGGTGAGTCTCTTTTGTGGCGCTGTCTTTGAATCAAATTGAGTTCTGATTGTATTAGAAAGGGTTTTTATCTAATAAAAATTTACGGGAGTCTGTTGAGCTGCAACCTACTTGTTTTTGAACAGAAAAACACCCATATTCATTGGATGGAGGTCACCATTCCGGGCCATCTGAACTCTTACACTATTGCTGGACTAAAGCCAGGAGTCACCTACGAGGGTCAGCTCATCAGCATCCTGCGTTTTGGACGTAGAGAAACCACTCGGTTTGATTTCTCCACCGTGCATGGCTCATGTAGGTCATCCAACTATGTGGCTATGGGTCTACTTTAATAAACATGCATGCGCATGTGTTTGAATTCATCTGTGAGTTGAATGGGATTTATTGTATCCAAATGTCTGGAAGTCATGTTTGTTAATGTTTCCCCTTCCATTTCTCTTTCCCTAGTGGCGACCTCTGAAGGAGAGACCACCCCCCCTCCTCCGATGGTGGATACCTCTGAGTCTGTGACTGAGATCACTTCCAGCAGTTTCGTCATCTCTTGGGTGTCTGCGTCCGACACGGTGTCTGGATTCAGGGTGGAATATGAGCTGACTGAGGAGGGAGGGCAGACTGGACAGCCCATAGTCTTAGGTCAGTATCTGCATCACAAGTTTGGCATTTTTATTTTAGTCAGCTGAGACTAGCGAACCTCATTTGTCCTGTGTAGCAGTTGAATATGAATACCTGCTAACTTGATTATCCGTTTACAGACCTTCCTCATACGGCTACGTCTGTGAACATCAGTGAACTTTTACCAGGAAGGAAGTACACTGTAAATGTTTATGAAGTGACAGGAGAAGGAGAACCTAATCTGATCCTTACTACTTCCCAGACCACAGGTAAACCTTTCCTCTATCTCTGTCTTTTTTGCTTTTGGCCCCTCTTTCTAATCCTACAAAAACCCTCATGAATGAGCCATATAGGATTTATATGACCTGCTGAATATTCAGTAGGAGTTGGTGTAGAACGAGACTTAATTTTTCAATTTCAATTTGACTGGGTTGTGAAAAGTGTGCTATGATAGTTAATCCTAAAATGCATGACCCCACAGAAAGGTGGACAAAAAACCCTATTAAATTCACTAATTTTCTTTAGATAAATCAAATACAAAATTAAGAATATGATTAAATTTTTTTCCAAATGCATTTTTTTTTTCTTTTTTTTTTTTGGATTTGCTAGTTTTTAATTTTTTTTCTAGACTAGTTTTTAATGGTTAAATGTTAAAACAATCAATCAAATAGCATGTCTAATTAACTGAAATCATAAAATGTACACAATTTAATAGCAACGTATTAAAAGTTACACGTTTTATTTTTAACAAATTATGTGTTTTACAGTCATTTTCTGGATTTGTAACAAATTTTAAATTGATTTGAAAAATCAAAAGCATCTAATTAATTGATTTTATAAAATAAATATTTATTATATATTTTTTTTAAATACTGTTGTTTATTAAAAATTTTGGGGAAAATAAATTCTGGTAAAAAAATATTTTGTAATTATTCCTTCAATATGATGTTTAATAATAATTGTTTCTTCTGTCACAGTTTCTTCAAGTTAAACCAATCTTTTATTTTGACAGGTTGCCGTGAAGACTTAAGTTTCTGTTTGTATATGATATGACAATAGTTTTCAAAAGAAATAGTGAAATGCTCATGAAGTGACTCAGAGCAGTTCTAGAGATTGAGTTTGTGTTCATATTGATGCGGCAGAGGTTGAAAAACTGCAAGTATCAGACACGCTTCAGTATTTGTGTGTGGTAAAAAAAAAAAATGCATGTCTGCGTCATTCATTCACACAGAGATACGCAACATATGCAGGATTCATATTTAAATAGTATTTTTGCAGCTAAATATTCACAGACACTAGACCATATCACGTTTTGATTTGAAGTGTACTAACCTACTTTTCATTTATTCATTCAAAATTTGGCAAATTCCGTGACATTCCGCATTATACAGTAAATTCAGTTTTTATGACTGGATTCTGCGATTCCGTTCCACGTTTTCCACATCATGGAAATCATAGGGCCCTAAGTATAAAGTAAAAAAAATATATATATATAATCTAATCTAATATAAAATATAATATTTCACTGCTATAAAATTCAATTTCTTGTTGACTTTCAACTCCCATTAACACACTCATTATTTCACATGATGATAATGGGATGTTTTTGGCTTGTGTTTCCACAGCTCCTGATGCTCCTTCTGATCATGAAGTGGAAGATGTTGGGGAGAGCTCGATCCTCATCAGCTGGACTAAACCTGAGGCTCCCATCACAGGTAAACACAAGCTTTAATTATTTAGTAAAACAAACCATTATGTGCCCCATTCATAAATTGTACACAAAATATAGAAGCTAACAAGTGTATATCTTGTTTATTTAGGTTACCGTGTGGTTTACACACCATCCGAAGAAGGTAGCTCTGGTAGCACTGAGCTGAACCTGCCTAACACCGCCACCTCAGTGACCCTGGGTGACCTTCGTCCTGGACTGCTCTATAACATCAGCATCTACTCAGTGGAAGAGAATCTGGAGAGTGAACCTATCTTTGTTCAGGTCACCACTGCTGGAGAACCACTGGCAGGTATGAAATCACTATGAGGGTGAATATATAATGACTATAATGAGGTTACAATACAAAAAAATAATGTTTCTAAAACAGGCTTCTGTTTTATTAAATATAGCTGAGGGGTGAATTACGACCTAGATCTGTTTTTGACAGGTTTTATGAGATTCACCCTCATTTTTAGAGAGGAGATGTGTTGCTTGACCTCAGATGTGTGTCAGGATACATCTGAAGATAATAACTTCTGTTTAACAAATGGTCTGATCTCTGCAGTGCAGTGGAAACATAACATGATGTCATCAAGCCATAAACGTCTTTTATTGTTTTCTTTTGCCTAGATTTAGGTGTTTTGTCTGGCAGCCCAAAGATAAGATCACATTTGAGTTGAGTCAGCTAGTCTGCGTCCAAACGCCTGTGAATCCCTTATAGGGTAATATGTCGAAAGTGTGCAGGTCTTGATTTTTATGGCAACTGGCTGGGAGAAGATTTCAGAGCTCTGACTGTTTGGCAAATCGGCAAACACTGCAACTTTGCAAAACTGTCTGGGTCACAGTGAGGAGATGTTTGTCTGGTGTTTACTTTTTAGCATGCTCTGATTCTTCTACGTAATCTTGATGATGCAAATTCTACAAAAATGGTTCCACAAACATTTTGGCTTCACATGCAATTAGGGTTTGATGGTGAAACATTATGGCTGCTTCTAAAACAAACAGTCCTGAAAGCCTATTATTCTTTCCCTGTCAGGCCAGCTGGTCTGTCTGTAGGGTGTCTAAATTCCTTTGCTGAGATGAGCAAATTTTACAGAATGGTAAACACTTGAATTGCCATGTTTGAATGAGAGGCTATGATAAACTTAAGCTCTTCATGGGAAGGTCAGAATCAGATTTTGTGACTCAAGAGGTAGAAAGAGTAGCAGGATAGCATGAAACTTTACCTATGTAGTCTGACTAAAGAATAAATATTGTTTTGTACCCACAGAAGAAGTTCCCTCTCCAACTGATCTGCAGTTCTTTGAAGTGTCTGACTCTAAGATCACAATCACTTGGACCGGACCGTCCACAGAGGTGTCTGGGTACCGTGTGTCTGTGGGCGAGGTGGGTTCAGACGGGTTGGTTGAGAGAGAACTCCCGTTCCCAGTGACACAGAACGCCTATGCTGAGATCACACACCTCCAGCCTGGAACACTCTACCGCTTCTTCATCTTTGCCCTCAAATCAGGGGAAGAGAGCGAGCCGCTGGTTGGAGAGCAAGCTACAAGTAAGAAATGGGTTAAAATATAATTTTGTAGGTTTCTAAATCAATATAATCTTCTTGTCCAGTAACGATACCTAAACATCCTTAAAACACAACAAATTTATTTGAGAAACATTGCTTACTATAATTACAAAATTATATACCCTGCTGTTCAAAAGTTTTGGATCAGTAAGATTTGTATTTTTTAAGGGCGCTTCTTATGCTCATCAAGACTGCATTTATTTGATTAAAAAATAGTTTTCTATGTGAATATATTTTAAAATGTTTATTTTGTTATTATCAATGTTGGAAACAGCTGTGCTGCTTAATATTTTTTTGGGGAACCTGATACTTTTTTCAGTGCTCTTTAATAAATAAAAAGTTTAGAAGAACAGCATTAATTTAAAATAGAAATCTTTTGTTACAATATAAACGTACCACTTAAAAGTTTGTGGTCAGTAAATGTTTATTCTTTCTTTTTTTTTAAAGGAATTAATAATTTTATTAATCAAGGATGTGTTAAATTGATAAGAAGTGATAGCAAAAACTTTCTTTTTTGAATAAATGCTGTTCTTTTTAACTTTTTATGCATCAAAAAATCCTGAAAAAAGAATCGCAGTTTCCAAAAAAAATATTAAGCAGCACAATTGTTTCCAATATTGATTTCTGAAGGATTGTGTGACGCTGAAGACTGGAGTAATTTCTGATGAAAAAAAAATGGCTTTGCATCAAAAATAATACCATATTTTAAAATATATTCATGTAATAATATTTCACAATATTACTGTTTATTTTTCTTGCAGCCTTGATGAGCATAAGAGGATTCTTTAAAAAAAAAAACATAAAAAATCTTGCTGATCCCAAACTTCTGTAATAATGTAATATTTTACTGTTATTATTAATATTATACTGTTAAAGTCTTTAATTCATTTAACAAAAATATGTAACAGAATATTTACATATTTCTTCTGTAACCAAGACAAAAATACTGACAAGAAAATATTGTGAATGGAGTAAAATGATACAGAAAAATACCCTTACTGAACAGAAAGAATGTTTTAATAATTTACCTCATAAACAACACTGCATAAGATAAAAAAAAATACTAAAATGAATTTTCTTCTTCTCTAATAATTCTATTATTTTTAAATCTTATCCTAAATTGTTTACATATTTTTATAGGTATAAGACAAAAATACTAACTATTAAACAGAAAAAATGGTCAAAATGAACTTGAGAAACAACATTGTATAATGTAATAAAAAAAATAAAAAAAATCTAAATGTATATAATATAATTTAACAAAAATATGACAGTGTTTCAAGAATTATTCAGTTCAAAATATAATATATATAAAACATTTTTATTCTTAATTAAATAAATTTTGTTAAGATATTTTAACTGCATAAAAGGACAAACATACTGACTATTAAACGGAAAGAATACTGTCAAAATTTACTTGAGAAACAACACTGTATAATATGTTTACAAAAATATAAAATCTACATTCAAAAACATGACAGCAATTCTATTAAAAATACTTAATCCAAGAAATATTTAGTTCAAAAACAGTATTAAATACTGACTGTTAAACAAACAAAAAAAAAATGTTAATCTGCTTGAGAAACAAAGTTGTATAATATATTTTCAAAATTTACTCAAATTAATTTGATTAAAAAAATAATATATTTAATACAATATATTATAATAATAATACAGTAGTCAACATTTGAAGCGGATCAAAACCTTTAATCAAAGTTGTCCTAAAACCAAAACAATACCCATTCTTGTCTTAGGACAACTTTGGACTTTTTTTTTTTATATAAAATAATATAATATAATATAATATAATATAATATAATATAATATAATATAATATAATATAATATAATATAATATAATATAATATTCGGAAAATTGTACAATACTAAATATCTTGGCTCATTGTTGGTATTATTTTCGGCAGTATGATGCACACTAACCCTTTACATCTTTCTCTTCACAGAGCCTGATCCACCCAGTGATATTTATTTCACTAACGTTACTGAAGACAGCGCTGTAATCATCTGGTCAGCTCCCAGGGCTGAAATCACAGGTTACAGACTTTTCCTGACTATTGAGGGCTCAAACCCCAAACAGCTGCGTATGCCTGGCCGCCTGTCGCAGTACACACTCCTCAACTTGCAGCCTGACACTGAGTACACTGCCACTCTACATGCAGAAAGAGGCAATGTGCTTAGCGAGGGATCCCTCGCCTCCTTCACCACACGTGAGTTTCAGTTTGTAAAAAAAAAAAAAAAATCAAATCCAGATACATTGGCTTGTTCTAATCAAAATGAATAAAGAGAGTGCTAAAGCAATAGTCTGTATTTTCTGGCTTTCAGTTCAGCGGATGGGAAATGCTCCTCACTTCAGCACAGATGTCACAGACACCTCCATCATTGTCTCCTGGACCCCTGTGCCTAAAATTGGATACAAGGTAGCATTGAAACACACCAGAGCACAGCTATAGGCAATCACTCTTTGGTTTAATAGCTGGTGTGAGACACATGTGCTCCTGAGAAACTGACTTTTGACATTCTTCTTTCTCACATTCACACACATGATCACTTAATACACAGTGTTTACTCTGCAATTCTGCTCTGTTCTCAGTTGACTGTGAGGCCCAGTCAAGGTGGAGAAGCTCCAAGGGACGTGATCTCAGAGTCTGGTAGCGTCCTCATTTCAGGTCTGACTCCTGGAGTGGAGTACACCTACAGCGTCCAGCCAGTCATCAATGGTCACGAACATGGCAACCCCATCACTCGACGCGTGGTCACTCGTAAGTGTGAAGAAACAGCATTTTTCTGTTATTGTATTGAGCTCATTAAAGATGTGGGAGTGTGAGAGAGACATTTCTCACACTGTTGGTGGAGTCGTGCAGCTGTCTTATGACTATCTCTCTACAGCTCTTTCTCCACCTACGGATCTGAACCTGGAGTCCAACCCGAACACTGGAGAGCTGACGGTTCAATGGAATGATGCTAAAATCCCAGGTTAGTACTGAGATATTTCTCATGATGCAACAAATCCTGTTTTATATGCGCTTGTAAATGAGACCTATTGTTGTCTGTGAAGTTTAAGCTCAAAATACCCCACAAATCATTTATTATATCATTTTAAAAATGCCTATTTTGATTGGAAACAGAAACTGTTTTTGAGCATGCTCCCCGCCCTCTTTTCCAAAAGAGAGCTGTGACTTTACTCAAATATTCTGCTAAAAACATCAGTTTGGTTTTGATTATTATGTTTTAAAGCCACATCAGTTTAAACTTCAAATATACTGTTTTCTGAGTGCACACATCTGAAGCACACGCACAGAAAGTATCTGTCACACGTCGTGAGTACTAAACTAAGTTCTCTTTCATGTCTTATTGCGCTTAAACTGTCAAATACACACAAGTTTATGGTAAAAACACAGGAGTTACAAAAAAGACCGTCTGTTATGTCTGTGACAATTAAACAGCTGAGAAAGAAAGAATGCATGTTTCTATTAGATCTGTGTGGCAGCAGCGTAATATACAGTAAATAAATCAATAAATCCACTGCTTTCTTGTCTCCTCTGAGGCTGGGACTCTAAACAATGTTCTGTACTCGTCTGTGCAGCCAAAGACAGAACAGTTAGCATGCTTTGCTCAAACTTTTGCCATGGTGTTAGAACTGATACACTTGCGAAAACAAAATGGTGCGTTGTGGGTGGAATATTATAATAAGATCCCCTTACTACGTAATTGGGGGAGCAAAATCTAACAGGCTTGTTTTTTCACATGGTTGCAGAAAAGGCTTACCAAAAAAAAAGTTACTGGGTTGTCCTTTTTCTTGTTTTCTGGGTTGGTAGATGCACAGGGGACACAATTATAGCACTTGGAAAATATCAGATTTTCATGATATGTCACCTTTATGAACTGATGAGTGTTTTTATTGCTAAAAATCAACTTAATGTTCCAAACGCATTAATCCCAGTGTTCCAGTAATTGCATTCCATTTCGTGGAAATTTATTTGGTCTAAAAAAGTGCAGGAACACTGTGTAATGAAAGTGTTCTGTACTTTCTGCAATTGAGCTCATGTGTTCGCTATGCAAAGTTGCTGCTTGGTCTTGGTAACACTTGGTTCTCTTCCCACAGACATCACGGGTTATAGAGTAACCTGTACTCCCACCAATGGGCAGCAAGGGAACTCCGTAGAGGAGTTTGTGAAGGCAGGACAGAACTCGTGCACGTTAGAGAACCTGAGTCCAGGAGTGGAGTACAATGTCAGTGTGTTTACTGTGAAGGATGACATGGAGAGCGTTCCTGTCTCCACCACCGTGACTCCGGGTAGGTATAAGAGAAACACAAATCACCCCTAACCTCAATAATTTTGTGCATGAACTGGGGAAAGCATGTGCATTGTAATCAATGCAGACCTTGCATTTTATGTCTACTAAGACATTAAGTACAAAAAACAGAGAGATTACTGAATACACATTGCTTTCTCTGTATTTTAATTTATTTAAAGCATATGTTGCTGTTGTCATCATTAATTCTAATCAGTCGATTTTGGCAAACAGAACATAAGAGCTCAGTTTCATCTAGCATTTTTGGTCAGTTTTATGAAAAATTGGCATTACAAGTTATATACACTACCAGTCAAGATTTTTAATGTTTTTCAAAGAAAAGATTCTGCTCACCAAGCCTGCATTTATTTGATCCAAAGTACAACAAAAACTGTAAAATTTTAATTATAGTTTATTTCATATAACAGTTTTCTATTATTATCATTATTATTATTATTATTATTATTGTTATCATCAATATTTAAAACAGTTTAGGATTCTTTGATGAAATTATAGAAATTAATACTTATCAAGGATGCTTTAAATTGATCAAAAGTGATGATAAAGACATTTATAATGCTACGAAAGATTTCCATTTCAGATGCTGTTCTTCTGGACTTGAAATTCTGCTTGGTTGTTTTCAATTATTTTCAATGTTAATACATTCAATTAGAAAACGGTTATTTTAAATAGTAAAAATATTTCAAAATTGTGCTGTTTTTGCTATACTTGGGATCAAATAAACACAGGCTTATTGAGTAGAAGAGACTTCTTTAAAAACATTAAAAATCTTACTGTTCAAAAACTTCTGACTGGTAGTGTATGAATTAGTGATTGTACTATATCACAAATTCCTAACACTTATCTCCATGGTTCCATTTTCACAATATGAACCATGAAGGATCTGTTTTCTGGTCAGATGACTTACCTCTGTCTCTCTCTGTGTTGTGTCTATGTCTCTGTCGGGCATCTGGTACCTTCTCTCCTCCAGATGTGCCCAAAATAACTGACCTTAGCTTCATCAACGTCACTGACTCCACTATCGGCCTCAGCTGGAGTCCTCTTAACTCCACCGCCGTTACCGGCTACCGCATCACGGTGTTGGCTGCTGGGGACAGCGTCCCAATCTTTGTTGATTTTGTGGAGCCCACAACAGGCTTTTATACTGTGCATGGTCTGGAGCCCGGTATTGATTACGACATAACCATCACCACAGTCACAGAAAACGGAGAGAGCGAACCCATCGTCATCACCCAGCAAACAGGTACAAGTTTGCGTCTAACTATACTTGTATGGACAAACCTGACTAGTAAACCTGACAAAAATGTAGCTTTGTTGAAGACTTCTTAAAAGGAAAACAGATTTGCAGCCAGCTGAAAAGAATGGTTTAAACTAATAGCTTTCTATTTTAATCTATTCTAAAATGTAATTTATTGCTGTGATTGCAAAGCTAAATTTTCAGCAGTCAATATTCCAGTCTTCAATGTCATATGATCCTTCAGAAATCATTCTAATACAGTATGCTGATTAATCAAAGTTAAGAACAGTTGTGCTGCTTCAGATTTCTGCGTCGATCAAGATTTCTTTGAAATCTTTTGTAACATTATAAATTCAATTTAAAGTATTCTTGCTAAATAAAAGTATTAATTTCTTTAAAAAATGAATAAGTAAGGAAAAAAACTCTGAGTTTAATGACCTGTTGGCCCAGATGAATGTGCAGTACATTTGTGCCTTCATACTTGTTGAACATTCCTGCTCTTTGTTGCTACAATATTTCTTCAAGTACATATGGCAGCCATATCCCTGTTTGAAAGCTGACTGAGGAAATCCTAGCAGCTGTGTCTTGTTTCAGCACTTTATCCTTCTTTTCTCATTTCTTTCGCTTCCCCCCCCTCCATTTTTCTTCCTATGTCTCTTTCCTCCTCACTTTCATTTTGCTGAAGAAAACTGATGTGTAAACTCACATGGCATCAGTCTGTGTGAAGTCTGCTGTCACATAAACAGATTCTCAGTCACACCTTTAAAGATAGTGCTCATTTTCTCACTCTTTCCTCCACCAGTGGCTTTTAAACAAGCTGTAAATCTAGAGGTTAAGTGTGCTCACATTTAAGTTCTTTGAAGTTGAAGTACTAAACTTATTAAAACTGAAATAAAAATAAATTAAAGCTTAATTATCAGAACTTGTAAAACCTAAAGTCAAATGAAAACATAAACACGAATGCTAATTCAAAATATTATATAAAATATACTAAAATAATACAGTTTGAGAGCCCTCCAAAATGTGACACTGGTAAAACATCTGTAATATAGGGCCCTTTGATTTCCGCAATGTGGAAAACACAGACGGAATTCCGGAGTTCAGTCATAAAAATTTAATTTACTGTGTTATGTCACAGAATTTGCCAATTTTTAATGATTTAATCGAAAGTAGGTCAGTACACTTAAATCAAAACCTGATATGGACTAGCGTCTGTGAATATTAAGCCACAAAAATACTATTTAAATATGAATCCTGCATGTTCTGCTTGTCTCAGTGTAAATGAATGGCTCTGACGCACAGTTTTTGTTTATTACACACATACTGAAGTGCTACTACAACAATAAAATGATTAAAACATGACTATTTAAGTAATATTTACCAGAAAAATCTAAATGCACAACACAGTATTTCTGGGGAGAAAAAAGAGAAATAAATAAAATAATAATTACAAATAATAATTATTTTTTATTATTAAAATTGAATTAAATCATTGAAATTAAATCCAGAACTTTGGTCAAATTGAACTGAATTTGAGGGGAAAAAATATTTCATAGGTCCTTAAAAATGTAATTTTTTTGTTGAACCTATAAAATTGCTGTTAAATTGTGTAAGTTTCATGATTTTACTTAATTAGACATGCTTTTTGAGTAATATTTTTAAAATGTAACCATTAAAACAAGTCATTAATTGGGGGGAAAAAAATTAATAAAAAAACATGAAACAGATTTTATTTGAGCCCTAGTAATAATACAATGGAATATATTACACAGAAATCTATTGAATGGATATAAAAAAAATCATGTACTTCCTACTTGTCTCTTTTAGCTGTCCCTGCCCCGTCTGGCCTGTCATTCGGAGAAGTGACCGCAGACACTATGCTGGTGACCTGGAAGGCCCCTCAGGTGCCCAAATCCTCTGATATTGATCGCTACATCATCCACTATCATCCAGTCGATGACGATGATGACACCATTGAACGCACTGTGGATGGAAACACAAACTATGTTGTTCTTCACCGTACGTGACTTATTAAAGAATTGATCCTTATTTGTTTATCCAGCTCTGTCTTCAGTGTCTGCAATGAACACTAACTAATGAGCCTCTCTGTCCGATTTTAGATCTTGTTCCCAATACTGAGTACCTTGTTAGTGTGATTTGTGTCTATGAGGAGAGAGAGAGCTCACCTGCCATTGGCACTCAAAGAACAAGTGAGTTTGTTGGCTAAAGCTCTTTAATAATAGACCTGTTTCATTAGTTGACTAAGCTATGCATCCTTTTATTTCACAGTCCTAGATGCTCCCGTCGGCCTGCAGTTCTCTGATGTTGGCACCAACTCCTTCACCGTTCGCTGGCAGGCTCCTCAGGCCGTTATCTCAGGATATCGTATCCGTCACCAAATGACCAGTGGAGGACGTGCTAAAGAGGAGAGACTGCCCCCATCGAGGAGCCATTTCACCCTCACAGGCCTGACCCCGGAGACCGAATACAGCATCAGCGTCTATGCTGTCAGCGGATCCCGCGAGAGTCTGCCTCTAACTGGAACTCAGTCTACCAGTATGCTGCTACTTTCTGACTTTTGACTACTTATTGCAGCTCACTTCAGATCTTATTAGTACTAATCGTCTCTCATCATGTTTCTGCTAGTCTCTGATGCCCCCACTGACCTGGAAGTTATCTCCTCAACACCAACCAGCATTACCGTTCGCTGGGATGCCCCCTCTGTCACTGTGAGGTACTACAGGATCACACACGGAGAGTCGGGTAAGTGATTGGAGCCTATTGAAATAGTGTTAATAAGCTTACATCACAATACGCCACTTTGAACAGATTTGTTCAGATTGAAATGTTTATTGGAGAATATTCATCTCGAATTGTGAATTGATGGTCCTTTTGACGTTGATTGAATTCTGCTTTTTCGCATCCAGGTGGTTTTGACACTCCTCAGGAATTTACCGTCCCTGGCTCTCAGTCTACTGCCACTATTGAAGGCCTGCGTCCAGGTACCGATTACACCATCACCGTTTACGCTGTGACCGGCAGAGGAGACAGCCCTGCATCCAGCACTCCCATCCATGTTATACACAGAACAGGTAAACATCCATCTGAGAATGTCTTGTCAGGTCTTTGTTGGTTTGAAAGACTTTCTAAGGATTTAGAAAGACAAGATGGTTTAAATTTACAGTTTGACACTCAGTTGAATGCAAAAAGGTCTAAATAATGGATTTTGTATTGTTTCTTTAAACATAGATATTGAGTCTCCATCAGGGATGGAGGTGACTGACGTGAAGGACAATACTATTACTGTACGCTGGAGCCCAGCGGTGGGTCCCATTTCAGGATATCGTGTCACAGGAACTCCACTAAATGGGCAGGGACCTGTTTTCTCTGAAGTGGTCGCTCCAGGTAATGTGTATGACTCTTAAAGGAACACTCCACTTTTTTTTGAAAATGAGCTCATGCTAAACTATGGGCAATGCCAGGCTATGCTAAAAGTGCTAATGCCAGACCTGGAGATCAGCTGAATGGATTCAAAAACGGAGCCTATTTTCAAAAAAAGTGTTCCTTTAAAGCTGCAGTCTATAAGTTTTGACACTTAAATATTTAATTTAATAAAAAGAACTGCATGTGTACCTTAGTGATTCAGGATAAGCCAGAAACACAGTTTGGAAAATGGATTCATGATGTACTCACTTATTATTATTATTATTATTATTATTATTATTATTATTATTATTATACATTTTATAAATTATGAACACAAAAAAAGTTACAGACTGCAGCTTTAAAAATAAAAAGATTGTGTTGTGCCTACTCTTGAAATGAAGGAGGTAATGCTGTCAAAGCGAGAGTTAAATAGTTGTGTTTTTCACATGTAATTGCAGACCAGACTGAAATGACGTTCTCTGGCCTGATGCCGACAGCAGAGTACACTGTCAGTGTGTATGCTTTGGGACAGGATGGAGAGAGCCCCCCTCTGGTCGAAACTGTAGTCACAAGTAAGTGTTCAAACGTGGAGGAAGACTTTTTTTGCTTCTCAGTGTCATATAATGTGTAAAAGTGGTTGGATCCCTTGTGAAACAGAAGTACACTTAAGCATATTTTTTAAAAAGAGTACTTATTATTACAGAAATAATGAACTTTAAGTATAAACTGAATATAATGTTTTCAAACATTTTTGCATGTTAAATGCAGTTAATAGAAAAACACATCATAAGATTTTTAATGTTTTTTTAAAGAAGTCTCTTCTGCTCACCAATCCTGCATTTATTTGATCCAAATGTTTCTTGAACAGCAAATCAGCATATTAGAATGTTCATGTGACATTGAAGACTGGAGTAATGATCACAAGAATCAAGTACATTTTAAAATATATTCAAATAGAAATCGGATATTTTAAATAGTAAAAACATTTAAAAATGTTACTGTTTTGCTGTAGATCAAATTAGATCAAATAAATGCAGGCTTGGTGAGCAGAAGAGACTTCTTTAAAGCATTAAAAATCTTACTGTTCAAAAACTTTTGACTGGTAGTGTATATTATGGTTTTAATTTATATCATTTAATTAGCTGAACATTTTAGACTCGCTTAGTAATATTTTAAATGTAACATCAAATAACACATGACAGTTCAAATTATAATCAAGTACTTTACATGTTTTTAATGTGAACACATCAAATTGAGTGGCATGAAAGCCACTGTTAACTCATCAGTTTGTAAATATTAGGTTTAATTGAAACTGATTAATTCATAGTTACAAATATTTCTTTCTCTAGCGGTGGACAAACCCAAAGACCTGTCCTTTACTGACGTGGACTCCACCTCCATGCGCATCTCCTGGGAGAGTCCTGATGGCGTGGTCTCCTCTTATAAAGTGCTGTACTACAGTCCAGAGGAGGGAGAGAGAGAGCTGTTCCCTGCACCACATGGAGATGATGAGTCTGCAGTACTACATGGCCTCAGACCAGGCACAGAATACACTGTGAAAGTCATTGCACTGCATGACCGTACCCCCAGCACTCCACTGGTGGGCACTCAGACAACAGGTATTACTTTAAACAGCTGCTCTTGTACTATTTAAGATCAGGTCTACCAAAACCTTGTATTACTGTAGTACTATATACACAATATTACTGTGTTTACTCTACAGTAACTTAAAAGTAACTTAAAGGATTAGTTCACTTCCAGAATAAAATTTCTTGATAATTTACTCACCCCCCAAGTCATCCAAGATGTGCCTGTCTTTCTGTCTTCAGTCGCAAAGAAATTAAGGTTTTTGAGGAAAACATTCCAGGATTTTTCTCCATATATTGCGCTTCAGTGGTGGCCAACAGTTTAAAATTGCAGTTTCAGTGCAGCTTCAAATTGCTCTACATGACTCCAGCCGAGGAATAGAAGTCTTTTCTAGTAGAACGATCAGTCATTTTGTTACGTGGACGGAAGTACCGAACCATTGTTTACAAAGCGAACATGCAAAGAATGTCAAATGCCCTTTACCAAAAAAAAAAAAAAAGGTAAAACAACAATTTTGGTTGATTTTGAAGTTGGAGGAGCAACTGAGATGGAGTTATTTGCCAAGCAAGCTGAGTGTTTGTGGCTAAAAAGTGTTTAAATATTAATTTAAGAAAATTACCAATCGTTTCGCTTGATAAGACCCTTCTTCCTCGGCTGGGATTATGTAGAGCCCTTTGAAGCTGCAATGAAACTACAATTTGGACCTTAAACCGTTGGCCACCATTGAAGTCCACTATATGGAGAAAAACCCTGGAATGTTTTCCTCAAAAACCTGAACATATTTGCAACTGAAGAAAGAAAGACATACATTTTTATTCTGGAAGTAAACTTCTTTAATTTTAGATAGCAATGTCCTGACAACATCCTAGTATTACGATAGTGAGTCTTGTGTTCTTAAAATCTAATATACTTGTTTTTTTTTTTTCAATATTCTGTTCTCTCCCTGTAGCTATTCCTGGGCCCACCAGTCTGCAATTCTCCCAGGTGGGTCCAACATCCTTCACTGTCTCCTGGTCATCTTCTGACGTCAGGCTTACAGGTTACCGTGTGGCCATCACCCCCAAGAGCAAGAATGGACCCACTAAAGAGGACAACATCCCCCCTGACTCTACTGAGTTCCACGCCACTGGACTCATGGTGAATAACCATCTCATACTTTTCTCAAAACTTTAACCTTACTGATATTAAACATAATGTAGAACAAACTACTTTCATGCATTTCATGCCTTAAAAAATGCCTTAAACACAGGACTGAGGGATTTCATGGAAAAATCTCGATCGAAACAGCTGTTCCTCAGGCATTTATTTCTTGATTTTTAGCGGTGGTTGTGGGTTACTGGTAGTCAGAGAGCAATGTTAATCTCCATCAGGCAAACCTCACACTGTACGTCTACCTTGTCATTTTGGTCAGTGGGTAGATCAAAGATTAAAGCCTGTGCCAGATTGTTTAAGAAAATTATATGGTATTTTGTTAAGCACATTTTCAAGGCTCTGCTTCATTTTTTCCCCCATGTGTGTGTTTATAGCCTGGCACTGATTATGAAGTGGAAGTTTACAGTGTGAAGAACTCTCTCACCAGTCCTCGTGTCAAAGGAGAAGTCACAACACCTGACAGTAAGCCACTTTCCCTAAAACATCTCTGAAATGCACCCCCATTGAGTCAAAACTCAATCTAGATCTCATCTTCCCAGACATCAGCCCACCTCGACGTGTCCGTATATCCAATGTGAAGGACTCCTCCATCACTCTCACCTGGCGCTCAAAGACCGAGGCCATCTCTGGCTTTCTGGTAGAAGCCACACCCACCATGGGTGGCCATAATCCTGTCCAGAGAACAATTGAACCTGATTCACGCACCTACACCATTACTGGTACAACATGACACAGCTATAATAACTTGTATTCCCGACTGCATCTTATGCTTTTTTGAAAAGTGAGATTAATTCAGTTATGTGATTCTGTGTCCTATAGGTCTGGAGCCTGGAACCACTTATAAAATCAATATCTATACTCTGAATGGAAATGCACGTAGTGAGCCTTTCACCCTTACAGCTACTACAGGTACCTGTATAATCTAATCTAATCTAATCTAATCTAATACTATTACTTAATTTATTAAATACATAAATATTTTTTTCTTCAGCAAAACCAGTTATCAGCCCACCCACAAACCTCCATTTCACCTCACTGACTCCTACGTCAATCTCCTTCACCTGGGAGCCTCCACGAAGCACGATCACTGGATACTATGTGACCTATGAAGAGGCTGGGGACATTCCTAAAGAGTTGACCCCTCGACCCCAGGCTGGCAGGACCTTCGCTTCCATCTCTGGTACTGCTTTTTCTCAGTTTAATATTAAATTTTATGTATACAGATTTTTTTCTTGCAGAACCTGCTATTGATTTCCTATTTTTAACCTTTTTTTGTTTATATGTGCAGGTTTGAAGCCTGGCACTGAGTATGTTATCAAAATTGTGGCATTAAATAACGCACAGAGAAGCATTCCACTGATTGGCAAGGCAAAAACTCGTAAGTATGCCTCTGTTACCTTTTTTTACAGGACTGTTTAATTTTGGGGTCAGAAATGCTTAAATAAGTCTTGAATACTCACCAAGACTGCCTTTATTTAATCAAAAATACAGTAGAAATTATAATATTGAGAAATAATAATAATACAATTTGAAATCCATTTGTATCTTTGGAAGTGTACCTACTTCTAAACATTAAAATGAATATTTTAAGTAGTTTGGTGGTTTTAAGTATTTGGTGGTATTTTGTTAAAAAAAAAAAGTCTCTTCTGCTCACCTAGACTACATTTATTTGATCCAAAAAAACAACAAAAGCAGTAATTTTGTCAAATATTTTTACTATTTAAAATAACTGATTGCTATTTAAATATATTTTAAAATGTAATTTATTCCTGCTACATTTTCAGCATCATTCCTCCAGTCTTCAGTGGCACATGATCTTTCAGAAATCATTCTTATATTCTGATTTGCTGTTCAAGAATTTTTTTTTTATTATTATTATTATTATCAAAGAAAGTTGAGTATATTTTTTTCAGGATCCTTTGATGAATAGAAAGATAGAAATATCAGCATTTATCTGAAATAAAAAGCTTTTGCAACATTATGCAGTTCAAAAGCTTAGTCAATATTTTTTTTAAGAAATGATAGAAATGAATACTTTTATTTTTAAAGTGATGCTAAAGACATTTAGAATGTTACAAAAGATTTCTATTTCAGATAAATGCTGTCCTTCTGAATTTTCTAATCATGAGAGAAACCTGTGAAAAATTCTAGTTAGCTGTTTTCAACGTAATAATAATAAATTATTGAGCAGCAAATGAGAATATTAGAATGATTTCTAAAGGATCATGCGATTGGAGTGCTATCAATGTGATCTAATCAAATGTTGCTGTGATCAGTGTGATCTAATCAAAGCACCATGAAATAAAATCACTTTACATTGCCCTCTACTGGCAACATATGCCATTGCATTACTCATGTTTTTGCCCCACCACAATTTTCCTGCTAGAACTGGAAATTCTCCAGCTGACCCCCCAGCTCCCCGACCCCACCCGCCCCCGTCATGAAATCCTGGATGTTCCAGAGGACAATGACAACAACAACTTCAATAACCATGTGCATATGCTGGGGCCAAATAGACACAACACACTTGGGCAGCAGGGCAAACACATCTACACTGAATATCAAAGCTTCAACCTAGGCAATAACGGCCAGCAGCCTCATCCCCCAAGCAACCGCGAGCCCCTGGTCTACATCCCCCTGCCGGGAGCAGATGGCCAGAGAGTGCCAGTGGTGCAGGTGAGCGAGGGACCTCAACCTGGCTTCCCATTCGATGGCCTTTACAATGAGACAAACCTGCCCCAGGAAGCTCAGACCCAAACCACAATCATTTGGCAGCCTGTGCCGCACACCTCAGAGTATGTGGTGTCATGCAGTCCCATTACAGAGATCAACGAGAAGAGCTTCCAGGTGAGTAAACAGTCAAACTTCTGTAATTTAAGAGCTGTCAATCAATTAAAACATTTACGAAAATCGAATTATTCACAATTACTGTGTATGTGTATGTGTATATATATATATATATATATATATATATACATACATACATACATACATACATACATACATACATACATATATATATGTATATACATACATGCATACATACATATATGTATACATATATGGGCCATTCTACAGAGTCAGTTGGAAAAGTTTTCCAAAAAAATTTGTATGTATGCAAAATGTATAATATTCAAGGTACACATTTCTAGTAATTGTGCAGTTAATTCTCATTTTGCATTTTCAGAAAGTTTTCAAATATTTGTCCTCTCCGAAGCAGTAATAATAATTTAATTATAATTATATTATATATGTTATATTGACCTATAAAGATTTTGCTTACATCTATATTTTAAATATTATAAATTATTTTTTCCTATTATATTAAAAGCTAAATCAATAACGGTTACATTTTTAATAATATTTCAAGTGTAATTTATGATTATTTTTGTATTTTGAATCCAATTATTCTTTGTAAAAGGCAAAAAGTTGATCATACTGATTTCAAAGTTAAGGATTTGTTTGTTTGAATATACATTGGACCAAAAACAATCATAACATCTTAGCTGATAATTCAGTATACTCATGTTTCGGTAGTGACTGCACATTTTCGGGAGTGACAGTAATGTTTCGGTAGCGACCATATCTCATTACAGATATTAACTTGCATACTAAAACACTACTAAAACATTAAAATACAAACAATTTGCATAACTGTACTAAAATTGTTTATTTCTGTTTCGGTAGTGACAATTTTAGATGCCTTAGAACCTAGCTCAAATATGCTAATCAGCACATGGTTAGCTAGCACAGTTCTGAACAGTGATACACATATAGAAACTAAATGTTATGGAATAACTCCCAAAAAAGTGTGCTTAATTGCAGAAAGAAGGTGTTCTGTAGTGACGTTCCTTAAAGTTACAAACAGATTTTTCATACTTTTGAACACATTTACATTTCCTTAAAATAATAGGGCCTTTATTCTACTCACCATGTAGCTATGAGAGAGGGGGGCATGGGATCATGAATGTAAGGTTGTAGTTAAAATCAATCTTGACCAATGTACTAAAACTTACATTGTTTCGGTAGTGACATGAAAACTCTGTCATCATTTTCACAAGTTGAAGTTTAGGGGTAGGGTTTGAGACCGCCACCTCCCAATTAAAAATACCCAATAAATTATGATTTTATACATTAAGCATACTGGTATTTTAAATATTATTGTGGGTTTTAATAGATAATAAAAGGATCTTAGTAAACATCTAAGATTTGAATACTTAAATGCTTTTTTTAATGTGTTTTTTGGTTGTGGGACAGCAGTTTGCACCAGTTCTGTAGAATGTCCCATATAATGCAGCTTCTAGCTACTGATGTTGTTGTTGTTGTTGTTGTTGTTGTTGTTGTTGTTGTTTTTCTTGTAGTAAGATATTATCAATGATTATTAATTAACACTCTCTCCCTGTCTCTCTTTCAGATGCGTCTGCCTGGTACATCGACTAGTGCTACACTGATCGGTCTCACCTCTGGTGCCTCCTATAATATTCTTGTGGAGTCTGTCAATGGAGACCAAAAACAGAAAGTCCTGGAAGATGTTGTGACTGTTGGAAACAGTGGTAAATCATCCATAAACCAAACAAATTTGTAACCATATTTCAAAAGCATACGTGCTTCTTTCTGACTCCTAATATGCTTTAGTTCCAGGAGCTGGAGTGATTTCAACAGGAAGGGATATGTGCTACGACACATTCACCGCCACCTACCATGAGGTCGGCGCGGAGTGGGAGCGCATGTCCGAAACAGGCTTTAAACTTTGGTGCAAGTGCACTGGCCTCGGCAGTGGTCATTTCAGATGTGATTCATCCAGTGAGTGAATGAGCAGTGCTGCTACATGCTAAACAACACACCTCACTCTAGCATGGGTGACGGTTTGCCAGTGTTGTATTTCATATTTTTGCTTCATTTGGGATTTTTAGTGAAGTAAAACAAATGTAAAGTTTAAACGTCATATTGTTACCCATGCTAACATGTTTGTAGAGGTTATCAAACATGGCAGCGAGAGATGAGGTGGCTCATGTCTCTGATTTGTATTGTCAGCCTTTAACCAGACAATATTAAACACTGAGACCAGCCTATTATGTGCAATAACCACTGTGTGAATGTGTAAAGGATGAATTCGCTGGAAATGTCTTTCTCTAGAGACTTTTGAGGGTTTATATACTAAACAACACACATCTTTCAATTTATAGAGTGGTGCCATGATAATGGCCACAACTACCGAATTGGTGAGAAATGGGACCGCCATGCTGAGAACGGTCAAATGATGAGCTGCACATGTCTGGGCAACGGGAAAGGAGAGTTCAAGTGTGAACCCCGTAAGTAGAGTTGTTTAACAGTTGAGTCTAAGCAGCTTTAAGGATTTAACGGCTGATTAATTGACATTAATGTTCTGCTGTAGATGAATCCACCTGTTATGATGATGGGAAGCTGTACCAGGTGGGCAACCAGTGGCAGAAGGAGTATCTCGGAGCTATTTGCACATGCACCTGCTATGGAGGACAACAGGTAACACTGGATTTTATGTCTTCTCTGTATTTCAGTGTATATTTGATGAGTTTCTACACTATATATATATATATATATATATATATATATATATATATATTCCCATGATTAAAACCCTGCTGTTTCTCCAGGGCTGGCGCTGTGAGAACTGTCGTCGGCCTGGCGCTGAAGTTGATGCAGACCTCATTCAGCCTCCAGTGCGCAGTGATGTTTACGACCGCTACAGAGAGAACGCCCTACGCAAACTGGTGAGTTTCTTATAGATGTTACAAATGCTTGAATAAAAAAAAAGAAGAAGAATCGGATAAATCTCAGATAAAGATCAGATTTGATTTTAATTACAGTGGATATTTTATAGTGTTATGTACTATATAAGTAACAGTTTTAAACAGTTATATTGTGAATTATCATTACAATTTAACATAACTGTTTACTAATTTAATATATTTTCAAATTAAATGTATTCCTGTGATGAAAGCTGTATTTGCAGAATCATTACTCCAGTCTTCAGTGTCACATGATCCTTCAGAAATCATTCTAATATGATGATTTGCTGCTCAAGAAACATTTCTACTTATCACAAACACATAATTCTGACTTTTTTCTCAGACTTGAGAAATTGCGAGAAAGAAACTCGAGATTTGAGCTTGCATTTATGACTTTTTTCTCAAAATTGCTAGTTTAAATCTCACATGACTTTTCTCATAATTGCAAGTTAAGTCAGAATTGTGAGATATAAGCTTGCAGTTCTAATAACATATCAGTCTATTTTTTCCCTCAGAACTGTACTTTATAACTCGCAATTTGGAGGGGGGGGGGGATCCGAATTGTGAGAAAAAGTTAAATTGCGAGATACAAACTTGCATTTACGAGTTATAAAGTCCAGAAGAAAAAAATGAATTTTGAGTTTATATCTTACAGTTTTGAAGAGAAGTCGTCAAAATTTTGAGATACAAACTCTGAAAAGTCAGAATTGTTTTTATCTTACAATTTTGAGAGAAAAAGTCAGAATTGTGATATACAAACTCGGATTTGAAAGAAAAAAAT
This sequence comes from Cirrhinus molitorella, assembly GCA_033026305.1. Taxonomy (NCBI): domain Eukaryota; kingdom Metazoa; phylum Chordata; class Actinopteri; order Cypriniformes; family Cyprinidae; genus Cirrhinus; species Cirrhinus molitorella. Next base: position 29,346,284 of record CM065122.1, on the reverse strand, counting down.
AATAATTGTGAAATTATATCTTACAGTTCTGAGAGAAAAAGTCAGAATTGTGAGAAAATAAGTCAGAATTGTGAGATACAAACTTGGATTTGCGAGAGAAAAGTTGTTATAATTGTGAGTTTATATCAATTCTGAGAGAATTTCTGAAGTCTGAGAGAAAAAAAAGTCAGAATTGTGAGAAGAAAAGTTAAAATTGTAAGATGCAAACTAGGATTTGCAAGAAAAAAGTCAGAATTATGTGTTTTTTTACAATTCTGAGAGAAAAAAGGCAAAGTCAATTGTCAGAAAACGTGTCAATTTTCAGATACAAACTCGAATTTGCAAGAAAAAATGTTACAGTTCATGAGTTTATATCACAGTTCTGACTATAACTTGCAATTGCAATTTTATATCTCACAATTCTACATCTAACAAAAAAGTTAGAAATGTGGCATTAAAACTCACAATTATTTTTTTTATTCAGTGGTTAAAAAACGGACGGCTTCTGTAATTTTAATGCAGTGTATATTGTATATTATTATATGGAAATGAATACTGGATACTGAAATGTCTGATACTGAAAACAAAAATATTTGTAACCATTATTCCTTATTAAAAAGTGCCATATCAAATGCATATGTTTACTTTCTCCCTACAGAACATTCATTGTCCAATCGAGTGCCTGAGACCAGACCTCTTAGCAGATGCTCAGAGCGGTTTAGAATAAATGTCTATCAGTTTTGCCCAGTAATGGAGAGGACATGGCCCCCAGAGACTGTATCTAGCTCCCTCAGTGCCTCTCTGTCCTTATCTTCACTCACACTGCAAACTCTGTCCTGCTGCTTCCACCTGCGATGTCACGCCCAGAGAAAACTTCTTACTCATCTGATTGGTCGAGTCAGCAGCCAGTCTCCCTCTGCATAGTGGATGGAAGGACGCCATCCATCTACAAGAAGATTCCACTGATTTGAAGCTTGCCTCTTGACATCATTTCCACATCCTCTGTAAACTCAAATCAGTGGAACCTCAGCAGAGAATCAACACATCCTGCCTTTGTGTTTTTCAGTATTATTGCCTATTGTCTGATTGTGATTTTTTTTTTTTTTATGATTTTGTGACTTTTTGTGTATTTTTGTCAGTGATCAAAACGTTCATTGGATGTTCTTTTCTAAAACAAGCACTGTCTCACAATGAAAACCTTTGTGCCTTGTAGGCATCTTTTTTGTATGATGTAATATTCACCCCTCCCTAATCTGATTGGTTGGTTTGATCTGTGGCCTTTGTGTCCGTCAGGAGACAAAGGAAAGCACTGTTAATGAAGAAGTGAACTTTTTTTTTTTCTTTTATTTATCCCTTTTATGTATGTGTTTTGATGGAATGCAGATTATGGGTGTATACTGTTTTTATGTTTGTGTTTTAGGTGCCAAAGTCTTAACTACTGTGGACAGAAATACTTTTTAATAAAACTTTTTTTTTACAATGTTTGTGATTCAAAGCCTATTTGTTAAAAGCTTTCATGGCAAAAAAAAAAAAAAAACAGCGTGCAGCTGGTGTTATTTTCTTGTGATGATTTTAATAATTCTAATATACAGTCAAACCAAAATTTATTCAGACACCGTCCAAAAATTCAGTTTTTGCACCCAAAAATTCAGACAACTCTCAATACTTTGTTGATCAATTACCAAGCAATGCCTAATTTGTTTAGTCTGTGGTGTAAATTTTGGTCCCAAATTTGTATCAGCTTTACTGGTAGTCCACTGTATGAAGAATTTTTGGGTGCAATATGTCACAGTTTACTTTATTTTGCTATCCTCACTTACATAAATAAACTATAGGGTCCTGCGCCCACTAGAAAAAAAATATATAAAAATCAAAATTATATCTGGTGTCTGGTGGAATAATTTTTGGTTTTACTGTATATCAGCATGCTCGACTTTTTGGAAATTTAGTCATTTTGTAATTTTGTAACACTTAAAATACTTATAGTTGTGTATGCATAATAAGGCTTATTTTGAGCATCCAGACCCAGTAATGTTAACTCAACCAATGGACAGATTTTGAGGGCGGGGCTATGGTTATCTGACCAATGAGAGATTGTTTAGGAAACTTGTTTGAAAAGAAAACCTGCGGAAATTATTAATATTTTTAATATAAACAGAAATTATTTTCTGTTATATATAGAGCGCCACACAGAAAGAAAAAAACACAAATAAAGACTTACCTTTTTTTTTGGTAAAAGTAGCTATATGCATGTATTTTAACTTGAAATATCAGTTTCAAAATCTGTTCTGAGAGGAAAAAGTCAGAACTGCAAGAAAAAGAGTCAAAATTGTGAGTTTATATCTCACAATTCAGAGAGAAAAAGTCAGAATTGTGAGAAAAACAGTCAAAATTGTGAGATACAAAGTTGGATTTTGCCAAGAAGTTCAAAATTGCAAGTTTATATCCTCTAATTCTGGAAAGAAAAAAAGGCAGAATATTTAAATAAAAACTCAAATTTGTGAGAAAAAAAAGTCAGAATTGAGTTTATATTTCCTAATCCTGAAAAAAGGCAGACAAAAAGTCAAAATTTGTAGTTTATATCTCATAATTCAGAGAGAAAAGTCAGAATTGTGGGGGGGAAAAGTCAAAATTGTGACATACAAACTCAAATTTGCAAGAAAAAAGTCAGAATTGTGAGATACAAGCTTGGATTTGTGAGAAAGTCAGAACTGTGAATTTAAGTCTCCTAATTTTGAAAAAAGTAAGAAAAAACGAAAAATTTTGAGTTTATATCTCACAATTCAAAGAGAAAAGTTAGAATTGTGAAAAAAGGTCAAAATTGTGAGATACAAACTCAAATTTGCAAGAAAAAAGTCAGAATTGGAAGATACAAACAGATTTGCGAGAAAAACAGAATTGTGAGTTTATATTTCCTAATTCTGAAAAAAGGCAGAAAAAAAGAAAACAATTGGAGAGAAAAATTCAGAATTGTGAGAAAAGTCAAAATTGTGAGATATAAATTTGGATTTCGAGAAAGACAGAAATGTGAGTTTATATCTCACAATTCTAGTTTATATCTCACAATAAGAGGAAAAAGTCAAACTTGCAAAAAAAATAAAAAATTTTAGATACAAACTTGAATTTGCAAGAAAAAAGTCAGAATTTTGAGTCTATACCTCGCAATTCTAAGTGAAGTCAGAATTGCGAGTAAAAAGTCAGAATTGCAAGTTAATAGCTAATAATTCTGAAAAAAAAAGAGTCATAATGTTTAGATACAAACTCGGATTTGTGAGAAAGTCAGAATTGCAAGTTTATATCTCCTAATTCTGGAAAAAAAAGTCAGAATTGTAAGAAACAAACTCGGATTCACGAGAAAGTCAGAATTGCAAGTTTATATCTCATAACTCTTAGAGAAAAGGTCAGAGTAAAAAAATCTGAATTGTGAGATACAAACTCAGATTTGCCAGAAAGTCAGAACTGCATGTTATATCTCATGTCTCTGAGAAGTATAAATTTTTGGATACAAACTCGAATTTGTGAGAAAAAAGTCACAATTTTTGGATACAAACTCGAATTTGTGAGAAAAAAAGTGAGAATTGCGAGTTTATATATCACAATTCTGAGAGAAAATGTCAGAGTAAAAAAATCTGAATTGTGAGATACAAACTCAGATTTGCCAGAAAGTCAGAACTGCATGTTATATCTCATGTTTCTGAGAAAAAAGTTAGAATTGCAAATTGTAACTATTATTATAAACAGTGTTGGGGGTAATGCATTACAAGTAACACGAGTTATGTAATCAGATTACTTTTTTCAAGTTACAAGTAACTTGTTAATTTACAAGAAAATATCTGAAGTTACTTTTTTTTTTAAAGTTACTTTTTGTTTCCTGTATGTATTTAATCCCATTTTATTAACCAATATCTTTGCTGCTGATCTTTGTTGATCCAACTCAACCATACTAATAGCAAAACTTACTTTTGATTAACTAACATTTATGCTTAATTTTTCTCAATGCTCAAAAGAGTGTTGAACTTCCTTCTCCTACAGTTCTTCTGTACAGACATCAATTTACTTTTCCTTCAGCCTTAGGCTTATTAATTTCACTTTTTGTGCTTTTACATTTGCTAAAAATTGAACTTTTTATATTAAAAACAAACAAGCATATTTACCCAGACTTAAAAAGTAACGCAAAAGTAATGTAACGCATTACTTTCCATAAAAAGTAACTAAGTAACATAATTAGTTACTTTTTTAGGGAGTAACGCAATATTGTAGTGCATTACTTTTGAAAGTAACTTTCCCCAACACTGATTATTATGTCTCAATATCTTTAATATCTCAATAATTTAATTAAATGGATATGAATCATTGTAAGAGTAAATATTTTCCTAGCTGTATTCGTTTGGATGGAAGTCTTCACATACTTTTCCCTCAGTGAGTTCTATGGCGCGAACAGATGGAGGTTGGCTTTGCAGCAGCTGATATCATGCACGGAATGGAGTATGAAGCGGGAACTGTTCCAGATATTCTTTGTGAGTGAAATCCCTCTTTGTTTGTTTCTTCTTGAAGATAATACTAATTTGTGTTCTCTTGTTAAAGAAGATCGTTGGTTACAGGACCTTCTGCCACTTTATTTTTCAGACAGATCCATTCTCTGGCTCCTCTCAAGACAGAGCATGTTGGAATTCTGTTTTCATTCACATTTGAGCTACGACTTATGTAAATATCACAACATCAAATGTGACCATGGACCACAAAACCAGTCATAAGGGTCAATTTTTTGTGCTCCTTTTTACAAGATGTATTATCAGGAGTACCTAGAATATGTCTGTGACGTTTTAGCTCAAAATAATCAGATTATTTATTATATCATTGTGAAGATGCCTATTTTGAGTGTAATCAGAAACACGCTGTTTTTGTGCATATCTCTTTGAATGCAAATGAGGTACTGCTCCAATTCCCTTCTCCAGAACAGGGCTGTGCTTTTACAGCTCATACCTCAGATACTTTGCTAAAAAAACTTGTTTGGTTTTGATTATAATGTTTATCGTGCTGAAATCATGCTTTTGAAGTGAAGTGCACACATCCAAGGATGCACACAGAAAGCAGATGTCACACGGCATGTGAGTACTAAACTAAGTTCTCTTTCATGTCTTATTGCGCTTAAACGGTCAAATACACAGATTAAGGAGCGGTAATATTATAATGAGATCCTCGTTCTATATCAAGGAGCAAAATCTGACTTGCTCGCTTTTTTTTCTGGGTTTGTAGATGCACCAGGGACACGTTTATAGCACTTAAACATGGAAAAAAAGTCAGATTTTCATGATATGTCCCTTTACATATGCTGTTAAGACACAATAGATTTTTAAAATGATCTAAAACAACTAAAAATCAAAATGAAAACTGACTTTGGCCATATTTTTTATTCATTACCTTAACAACTCTCATTTTATTGCGTTCTCACAGTCTGTAAAAACCTGGATATAATAAGACCTGGAAAAGTCATGGAAATAAAATCTTAAAAGCTGCTAAGAAATTTGTGGGTAAATAATTTTAAAATCTTATACCATAATCACAAACAAGTGGAAAAGGCATATATTACATATATTACCTTTTATTTATTTATTTAATTTAAATTTATTGTCATATATATATAAAAACTGGGTTTGTGCTATTTTTTATATTCTAAAATATAATCGTATAATCGTAATCAAATGGATTACACTCCATTACACTCCTCTGACCCTTTCAGTCTACATCCTGGCTCTTTTTGAGGACTGCACATTTGTAGGATTCCAGTTTCATTTTGAGTAGAAAGCACAGCATATGAATCTAAAAGAGAGAGGTTGCACCCTAAACTCAGGGGTTCCCAAAGTAGGGGATGGGACCCCCCTGGGGGTCGCGAAACCACAAGGAGGGGTCGCAAGATGATTTCCAGAAATCAAATATTTTAAAGGATTAGAAATAGCACATTTTACCCATAAATGAAAAAAAAAATTATGTTGAATTAAAAATAAAACTCCAGCATGGTGCCCACCCAACTCATTAAGTAATGGTGAAATGTAAGTAATGAATACATTTCTATAAATTTTCTTTGTGTTGTCATTATACTTGTGTTTTAGTTTAGTAAGTGCATGTAAGCCATTGTACAAAACGTTTGTATACTTTAACCACCTCAGAGGAAAGTGGGGGTCCCTCCCAAGGTACTGGCACTGTTATTTTGTGGGTCCTGGGCTGAAAAATAACAGACAGAAAATGATGCACATGTTGTTTGTACTTTTTCACAGCAGAGGGCAGTATTGCTCTTCACTCATTTTAAGACTGCCGTCTCATCCTACATCCTGTCATGGTTCTGAAGTGTTTGTATCGGACATATTCAATGAACCTGTTGCGTTCACGTAGTTTTCTTTTGACATATATTTCATAATTGCTTCGATGTATTTGGATCATAGTTATGACGCCAGTTCACTGAGACGCTACTCTGCCTTGTTGCCGCAAGGTTAGTTTTGTTTTATTATTGTTGCTAAAGTCCGTTTTGGATCCAATCCAGCTCATTTGAAAATCCAAACATGGCATAGTCAGGTTGAGATTCAGCCGAGGGAAATCAAAGCAGTGTCAAGCACGTCTGATTGTCTTTAACAGAAACATGCGATTACATTAGCCACCATTAAAATGTGCATTGATAATCACAGATTTCTTTACAAGGTCTCAGGGAGTGATTAAACACTCAGTATTTTCGTTTGTTTGAAATAACGTCAACCATTCGTTCTGAATTAATTTGACTTGAAAGTGCAGTCTATAATCTTGGGCTGTAATGAGGGATCTGCAGGTCCACTTATAATTCACTGAATTTTAAGAGTGTTGTTTGAAGCCACAGAGCGTTTGCGATACTTGAAAAGCTTGTAAAAGAAGTGAAATGGTAATTTCCATTGTGTTGTTGGAGATTACATCTCTCCATCACCAATACTCTCATCCATCTTTAGGAATGTGATTGATTAGTCTGCATATCCCAGCTTGTCCATCAATTAATTTATATGCCATTTGTGTGTATGACCAACACATCTCTATTAATCTTTCCTAGCACTCTCACTGTTTTCCTGGACTCTGGCTTTCAAGTATGGAAGTGATCAATGGTCCATGGTTTTGTGTAAAAACTGTTGAGATTTATGAGTCTGCAGTGGTTCGGAGTGATGAATGCTCTGGCTCTGGTCTATGCGTATGCTTTTGTAGGTCCTCATTACATGTGATTGGTACATAAATGATTCTAATCAATATTAGCTCTAAAAAGAACCTAGAATGATTAGTAGAAGCTAGTGTTTTGAGTGTGACTCTTTTAGTCAGTGTGAGTTAACCATTTTGAATATTAAAGGTGTGATGAATGATGATGACCTTTAACCCTTTCTCATCATTCTCTCCACCTTTTTCTTTAATGCAGAAGTAAGCCTAAGGGTAAGGCTTGTGGTTCATTGTCCACTATATAACAAGAAGAATAACAACATGCAGTAAATGGTAAAACCTAAAAGCCGTTTTGTACAGCTAAAAATAGCTGGAAGCCAGACCCAAAAAATGTACAAATGTTAAGACACAGACAGCATGAAAAAAGTTGGATATTCATATGTCATTCTGCTTTTAATATATGACGACATAAACTGAAAGGCACAGTATGTAATTTTCGCCACTAGAGGGTACATATTCAAAACAAACAAAGAGACAAAGGCAAAGTTTGATGACGCTGTGATTAAGTGTTGGATCATGAGAGTCATCTTTATCCCCAGAGCCGATGAAAACCGAGGGACTTGGGAAGAAATCGTGTTCATGGTTGAGCTAAAGTATTAAAGACTTTTTAACATCGTTGTAGTATGATGCAAGAAATGAGGCCGCAATACGCGCAAATATTTATTATTATGCCACATTTGACCACTTCCGGTCTTTCCTTTCATGCTTATGTGGGGCAAAACAGCACTGTTTTATCATATCAGATATATTTGTGTTAAAAGTTCTATTATAATGCTACTCTGTGCGTTCGTCATCTGTCTAATAAAACACATAACATATTGAAGTCCCCATGAAATCTAAATTGAATATGAATATGTTAGCCTTAAGGTTATCTATAAGCTACACAAAATTCGCATTTACAAGCTATAAGCGTTCAAAACAAAAAATAAAAAAATATGCTTTCTATCGCGGTGAAAGAAGTCTGGTTTTGCACTGTGTGACACGAACCGCCGCAGCGCACACATTCTGGTCCGCCGCAGACCACAAAACGTATCGAATCCATTTGAATTCTACACAGAATGCCATATTTTAGTGATATGGATGAGATTGTGGCTGTTGTATGCTGTCAAATGTTGCGTTACTGAGCTCAACGGCTCTGGCCCAAGCTGTGATATATATGAAATGTTATTGGCTATTTAAAAAGTGGGCGTGACTGCTTGGTATGTTCCACACTGTCTTCCTGTTTCAGTTAAATGAAGGTCCTTAAACTCCTCAATTTAGTTAATTAATTATAATTTTAAGAGGTCTTTTAAGAGGCAACGATATCATTGAATAAATATGAGAGCTGCACATTTCGAAGTCAAAATGCGGCACAGATGTCTGTATCTGAAAGGAACCGACTGTCCTCAGTAACTTGTCATTGGCAATTTGATTTCATCTTACCTATAATGCCTGATAAAACAGCGTTAATGAGTGCGGTGCTGCTTTGAGTACAGCCGTTACTAGGGAAACCGTAATATTCCAGTGCTCTTAAATTTGAATGAATTTAAATTTTTCTGCTGTTTATGGGCAGATTATTGCAAATATTGACCCATGTTTTCATGCAGCAAACACATGGAGTTCTAAATGTAAAAGAAAGTTAAGGTGCCTTCTAAAAATCTAATCAATTAAGACAGTAATATTTGTTTTAAATAAATATAATAAAGTATATACTTGATTTATATACCTTTTAATGGTCGAAATGCCGTTCGATATGATTTTTTGTGAAAACCTGTATCTGAACTGTAAATCATGTATGTCATTTTATGGCTTAGTATGTTACCGTAGACATTGTCCAACTCCGCTCATACTGTTTTCATTTTATTTGTGCAGCTCTTAAAAAGGGTCATAAATTGCCTTTAAAATTCTCCAGATATCTTGTGAATACTGAAATAAAGTTCCTTCCTTGATAGTTGTTGATATTTGTGTATTGAAAATATTTTTGATTGACATTAAGACTATCTGATTTTCTATATTTAAAAAAAAATATATATATTTTTGTATTTGGGCTAGTTAAATTTTCGGGCTACCAAAATGTGAAGAGTACCTGCCCGAAGGGCTACCAGAGATTTTGAAATTTTGCAAGCCCTGGTCTTAATGAAAAGCAGAGGAAGAAGGGATTTATCTATAGTGAAACGATTGGGTTTTTTTTTTTATTTGACAATTTATATAATTTTTACCCTCAAATGCTTGTCTTGTCTAGCTCTACGTGAACTACGTGTGTATTCCGGTTCAAGACAGGTAGGGTATGTCTAAAAACTCCTACCTCATTTTCTTCTCCAGCTTCCAAATCGTCCTACATTGCTGCAGAAGTACCGACCCAGTGTTTACAAAATGAACATGCAAAGAAGATCAATCGCCCTTTACAAAAAGAAAAGGTAAAACAGTGATGTAATGAAAATGAAAATGAAAATGAGATGGGAGTTTTTCGATTGAAAACAGACCGTTTCGCTAGATAAGACCCTTCTTCCTTGGCTGGGATCTCCTCGGCCATTTGAAGCTGCATTGAAACTGCATTTTGGAAGTACAAACTCAGGGGCACCATAGAAGTCCACTATATTGAGAGAAATCCTGAAAAGTTTTCCTCAAAAATCATAATTTCTTTACAACTGAAGAAAGACATGAACATCTTGGATGACAAGGGGGTGAGTAAATTATCTGTAAATTTTTGTTCTCCCTTTAAAAGTAAAAAATGTAAAAATCTTACAGTCTCTCATTTCCACCAATATGGATCAACGATTTTGATGACATCACCCTGCACTTCAGCTTCTCTTCAAACGTTCTGTCCAATCAAACGCTCTCTAGAATCTTAAGCATCCCACCCCCTACACTGAAGCTGTGGCTGAAATTGGTCACTTATTATTTTCTTTGCGGTGAATGGCACATAGTACACTATACAGGATAGGGAACAATTCAGAGTGTAAATATGCTTTTTACCAGAGTGAAAGAAGGCTAGTTTTGCACTGTGTCACACGAACCGCCGCAGCGCACAGTCTGCTCCGGTCCAGAGAAACGATAGCACGGAGCAGATTGTATGTGCAAGTCGTCACAGACCACAAAAACGTATTGAACCCATTTGAATTCTACACAGAATGCTATAATTTATAGTGATATGGATGAGATTGTGGCTGTCGTACGCTGTCAAATGTTGCGTTACTGAGCTCAACGGCTCTGGCCAGAAGCTGTGATATATATGAAACGTTATTGGCTATTTTAAAAAGTGGGCGTGACTGCTTCATGCTTCACATGTCTTCCTGTTTCAGTTAAAATTACGCCAACACATAAAATAACGCTGCATGATTCAAAGCACATTGGTGGACCTTTAAAGCACAAATGTTTTGATATTTAATAAAAAGATCTTACATATTATGCCTTTACTATAAATTTAAGCTATAATATTTTTTTAGCACTCAAGTATATTTTTTTTAATGTATATAATTCCTGTATTGGTACTGTTTTTTACTTGGGGTTACACCATCAGCTTTTTTTATTTGCCAGTGTGCATATTGTCTGATCAATCTATGTTCAGCTGTTATTCACTCTTGTTTATTTCCTGGAATTGTGTGTTATCAGTGCAGTGTATTACAATGGCTGAGGATCAGCAGTGTCCGGAGCATCTGGAACTTATGTCTATGCACTAATTAAATTCTCTCATTCATTTCCATGCTGCCTGCTCTTTCAAATCTTAATTAAGGAACATGTTTATGAGAGCTGTTAGGTCAATTTAATTTGATCTATGGCTTTTTAAGCATGCAAGTGATTACGTCTTTACAAATTTACCTCACACACTTGTTGGAGTTGGTAAATTTCATCTATTTCTCAAGTTCAGTAATGCACAGCTTGACTCCTACTACTTCAGCCAAAGAATATAACTAAGGCTTTGTTTCTTGATTCTGAGTGAAGTTCCGAATTCCACCTGGTCTTAAAGAACGTTCATTCTTTCTATGATAAAAGGGGTTACAGGGTCTTTGATGGGAGCTGGTCTCTGTACATCAGTGTGACAACAACACTGGTGTCTCAGAGACACAGGTGAGGTTGCAGACCCCCAATACCCCCTTGCGTCTGACTGTAACAGGTCTTGATAGATTACTCACACGGCGCTTTGGCTGCTGGCCTGTTATTCGAGCCCTGTGAGGCAGTCTCGCCCTCTGGCTGGTGATTTACTGCCTTATGTCTCTGTAAATCAATCTGTGGCGAGTCCGTGGGCCTTCCTCTCTACCCTGCCGTGACGCACTGAGCTACTTAATGTCAGATGCTCTATGATGTATGGAAGGCTAAATATTTGATTTGGCAAAGCTCTCAGAAGAAGGAAATTCCTCCACTGTTCAACAAATTGGTTATTATTCTGTGTAGTTGATCAAAGAAGGACACTCTGAAGAGCTTAAGGTGTTCTGTTCACCAAATTAAAGTCATGTGGTGTGACCAATAAAACTCATGTGGATTTTAAACTAGATTTAAAAAGGTTTGTACAATCTTATTTGCCACAGACACATGTTTCACTAAGCTAAATGCAAATAATAAGCAAATAACTATATAAATAATAACTATATTTCTTGTAAAAAGAAAAAAGTTATTTCTTTTTACAAGAAAGTGTTGCTTATATATAGTTGTAAACATTTTGTTCATCAAGTTGAAGTTGTGTGGTATGACCAATAATATCAATAAAAAAGTAGATTTTAAATCAGATAAAAAAAGAAACACTTTTGAAAAGTTGGCACAGACCCTTATTTAATCAGAATTACATCAATTATATTTAATCATTTTAAATTCGATTTATAATAACAGCTACATATAACAGCATCTATCTATATTTTAATCTTTTAAAAAACATTTTGTGTTTCATTTAAAATAGTCTACAAGAGAAAATAATAGCTCAATTTATAAAATTGACCCCATTCAAAAGTTTACACTTTTTGATTCTTAATAGTGTTGTTTCCTGAATGATCCACCGTGTTTTTTTGTTTTGTGTTTGTGTGTGTTGGTTATTTTTGTTCAAAAAATAGTTGTTCATGAGCCCCTTATTTGTCCTGAACAGTTAAACTGTTTGCTGTTCTTCAGAAAAATCATTCAGGTCCAACAAATTCTTCAATTTTTTTTATTTTTTTTTTTTAACCTTTTTGGTGTATTTGAACCCTTTCAACAATGACTATGACTCTGAGATCTTTTCACACTAAGGACAACTAAGGGACTCACATGCAACTATTACAGAAGGTTCACATGCTCACTGATGCTTCAGAAGATAAAACAATGCATCAAGAGCCATGGATGTAAGCTTTTGTACGGAATGAGGATGTGTCCATTTTTCTTATTTTGCCTAAATATCATATTTTTTTCATTTAGTACCGCCCTTCAGAAGCTACACAAGAAACTTACATTCCCTGGAAGACAAAGTAAGTTCAATTTACCCTGATCTTCACATTCAAAAAGTCTTCATATATATATATATATATATATATATATATATATATATATATGTATATGTATATATGTATATAATATAATCTTATGCGGGCAAGATAAAAGCCAAAGCTTTTTCTTTTTTTTCCCCTTCTTTTTTAAACCAGCAGGCCCATATTCTGAGATTTATGCAGCAGAATATGGACTGATAACCCTTCATCTGTTCACCGTGTGAATTATTCTCTGCTCTCACTATCTGTCTCACCCTACACAGCCAGGATTCATATGGCTGCATGGCAGAATTTGTGTCCTTCACAGCAACATGGCCAGCAGCTGAGATTGTGTGTGTGTGTGTGTGTGTGTGTGTGTGTGTGCGTATGTGTGTGGCCTGCCTTCCGAAATGTGTCAGTTGGTCTCTCTCGACTTCCATTCTCCCCAGATTGCAGCACAGACTGTGAGACGTTAACGTATTCACGCCACATTTCCATTCCTCCCTTCAGAAGTGTCGTGAAACAGGGTATTAAGACGTTATCTGAAGGAGTTTCATCTAGCACAAAATCAAGAAAATGGATCTTTTGGCTCGTAACGGATTACTTTGTCCGGTTTGCGCTTTGAATGACCTGTCATGAAAAGGAAAACGTCTTCTCTCTGTCTCTTTCTCTCTGGGTTTGGTTATAGATGTGCTGATTTGGTGGATTAACCCACTGACTCGATCTTCCTTTAGCAGACAGGCAGGAAATTAAAACAGAATCATGTCTTTTCTAAACTTTAAACTACTGCTGACCCCAGATCAGTAGCGCTGCCCTTGGACTGTGAACTGCAGAGTGCAACACAGAACCGGAAACCTTTATTTTCCCCAGTGTCCACCCAAAACCTTAATCTGAAACCTAACATCAAGGCAGACACTCATGTCCTCCCTCACACTTCTATTTGACTTCATATGCTTCAACGGCTCCAGCTGCTGGTACATTCTTTTGATATTTGAACAGTGCTGTTTCATTTTTTCCCCCATGTGACATAAGTTTTTGCCTTCACCGTTTCATTCCACACGAGTCACGCTGTATTTGTTTAATTTGGGATGACAAATGCCAAGTTACTTTTTAATTACACGTATGAATCGCTGTGTTATTAAAAAAACAAATTCGTTTCCAGATTAAGGGTATAATGAGCATTATTAGCTGGTTTCATTACTGAAATCCAATCTCGCTTTGGCCAGTGGGGGAAAATAACCTTCCAGCAGAGAATAACGCAGTCGGTCTGAAAGCAGTTTGATGTCTCTGCTGCAATCTGTCTGCCTCTACACATAATGCCTTTGGAATGTCGAGCTCTTTTTGAACATAAATTAGCATTTAGACAAACCATCAGCCCCAAACCGAGCAGTTTCACTTGTTAACTCGCATCTAAATGGCTGTTTGGCTCCTTTGTGGACTGTGGTATAAGGCAGGCTGTTAGTTGATGAATTCGGGTTTAATTCAGTGCGGGGACGGTGCACAGGCTTGCGGGCGCCGTTTGTTTTTCCAGCGCTGACATTCATCTCCCTCCTACCTCCGCTCTTCTCCACCTCCTCGCCGCATACTGACATCCGTCTCCTTTATGTACGAGGCATCTGACATTTCTAATGTCATGCATAATCTTGACAAACAATCTTTTTCGATGCATGGAAATAACCGGCTGAAACAAATGGGAGGGATTGCTGTTTCTTCAACTGTGGCGTATTAGTTCAAACTGAGACGGCTCTGATGGTAATAACGTCACTAAATGGTTCAACTTTACGGGGATAAATGATTATGCCCGTGTTTTCCGCCCCCGCTCGCACCCATCTGAAGGAAACGTGGCGTACTGTCTGCTGTTTGGGTTTCATTTCATTACGCATTTTTAATTTTGCTCGGCTCATTCATTAAACTCACAGAGGAGCGAACAAAGACAAGTAATTAAAGCTAACAGGGCGGATCTCGTCACTATTCAGCTCAACTTTAATACACCTGAAGAGTAAATAATTAGAGCATGATATTAAAAATGGAAAGATAAAAGTGAAGAAAGAAGGAATGGAAGCTCGTCAAGGCTGTGAAACTATTAGCCGATAAGATTTAATTGTTTTCTTGGCTTCCCGTCTGTGGCTAAATATAGCCATTTTACCTGTAAGAGGAAGGAAACAGCCTGCTGCACATTTCTCTTTTATAACGAAAAGAAAGAAAAAAGAAATCTGTCAAATCAGTCCTGTGGTGCAACCAACATGCAGAAAAAAACTCTTCTCTCTTAAAATATCACATATTTTGAGCTTTTTTATGACAAGACAGGAGTAGTTTAGGACTTAACCTTGTTAAGCACCATTGTTGGCCACCATTCACTTAAGTACCATGGCATATAAACAAGGTGTTGTTTTTGTTATTTTCATAGCTTCATAAAACTATGGTTGAACCACTGATGTCACATGGACTATTTTGTCAATGTTCTTGGTACTTTTTGGACCTTGAATGTGGTATGACCCTTGCTGTCTATGCAGGGTCAGAAAGCTCTCAGATTTAATCAAAAATATCCTAACTTGTGTTCTGAAGATGAACAAAGGTCTTACGGGTTTGGAACGACCTGAAACACCCTACTGAACAAATCTCTTTTATAAGGAAAGATAAAATGTCTATCACATCAGTCATGTGGTGCAACCAACATGCAGAAAAAAACCTAAAACAGGAAAAATATGTTAGAGAGACCCTTTGTCTCTTAAAATATCAAATAATTTGAGGTTTTTATGACAATGCGAGATTAGTTTAGGACTTGAACTTCATGCTGTAAAATGTCATGTGGTGCGACTCCCCAAAAATATATGAATCATCGTCGGCCGCCATTTACGAGAGTACCAAGACACATGCAAAAAAGAAGAATAGTTGAATATAATTTGTGTTCTGAAGATAATCAAAGGTCTTACAGGTTTGGAACAAAGAATTGATGAATAAAGTTATTTTATTTTATTTTTGTAGCTTCATAAAACAACGGTTCAAACACTGATGTCACATGGACTATTTTGTCAATGTTCTTGGTACCTTTCTGGACTGTGAATGTGGTATGACCCTTGCTGTATATTCAGGGTCAGAAAGGCCTCAGATTTCATAAAAAAAAATCCAAATTTGTGTTCTGAAGATGAACAAGGGTCTTACAGGTTTGGAATGACATGAAACAGCCTCCTGAACAATTCTCTAATAAGGGAAGAAAAAATGTCTATCAAATCAGTCATGTGGTGCAACCAACATGCAGTAAAAAAACATAAAAAAGGAAAATTATGTCAAAGAGACCCCTTGTCTCTTAAAATATCACATAATTTGAGCTTTTTATGACACAATAAGTTAGGACTTGAACTTCATGTTGTAAAATGTCATGTGGTGCGACTCCCCTAAAAAGTATGCATCATCGTTGGCCGCCATTTATGAGAGAACTAAGACATATGCAAAAGAGAAGAGCAGTTGAATAAAGTCGTTGTTTTTGTTTTCTTTGTGCACAAACAGTATTTTCATAGCTTCCTAAAATTCCAGTTGAACCACTGATGTCACATGGACTTGGTTTAACAATGTCCTACCTTTCTGGGCCTTGACCGTGGTAGTTCCTTGCTGTCTATGCAGGGTCAGAAAGCTTTCAGATTTCATCAGAAATATCTTAATTTGTGTTCTGAAAATGAACAAAGGTCTTACGGGTTTGGAACGACATGAAACACCCTACTGAACAATTCTCTTTTATAAGGGAAGAAAAACGTCAATCAAAGCAGTCATGTAGTGAAATCAACATGTGAGGAAAAAACATAAAACAGGAGAATTATGTCCGAGAGACCCCTTGTCACTTAAAATATCACATAATTTAAGCTTTTTATGACAAGGCAAGATGTGAAATTGTGAAATGTCATGTGCTGTGACTCCCCAAAATAGTAGGAATCACCGCCGGCCGCCATTTACAAAAGTACCACAACATATGCGGAATAGAAGAATTTGAAGTTGTTGTTTTTTGTTGTTGTTGTTTTTTTTTTTGTTTTTGTTTTTTGCACACAAAAAGTATTTTCTTTAAAATAAAATTAAAATTCTGATTGAACCACTGGTGTCATATAGACTATTTTAAATCCTTACTATGTTTCTGTACCTTAACCATGGTAGTTCCCTTGCTGTCTATGCAGGGTCTTGGATTAACATTGAAAGCATACTGCACATTGAGTAATTCTGTTTTTCAAGGAAGTGTGCCTAATATAACTCTACTAAACTCTCTTGCAAGGTCTAAATTCTTGCTGAAGGTGATCCATACAAATTTAATGGTGGCTGTATCCTGTATTGCCTGCATGGTCGACCATCTGTAGGATTAATTTCAGACTTTCATATTGGACTGGTGAGGTTGGGGTCTCTTAATGGGGTTTGAGATGGCTGTGAAGGCTTCAGTAAACAACCCTTCTCGAACCCAAACACCTCTGAACCTCTGTCACTGATGTTAGGCTCTCCAGACAGGGGTCAAGAGCTACAGACACACTTAAACTTTAACAGAGAACTCTCAACACCCCAAAGGAGGGTGGAACATTTCTCTCTGAAATAGTTGAAAGTGAAACAGCAGTTTGGTGAAACTTCAGCAGACTTTAAAATATTTTCATGGGAATAAAAGAAAATGTAGAAGCTTTTATGACTGGCCATGTGCCGGTGCAGCAATCACCTCGGAAAACCTTACATATGGAAGCCATTCAGTTGGCACTTTCCATACTTTTCTACATGAGTTATACTGTAAGTTAAGTTTGTTGAGACCATGCTGCGATCTAAATTGGGTTTGAACTATATTAGCTATAGTTTATTAATCTGTCAGATATCTCACTTCCCTGATTGCATTTTAATGCTAGTTTCTTATTCAAGAATTTATTACACTATGCTTTTGATAGAGGCTTTTGATCCAAAAATAAAGGATATGGATAAATTAAGTAGACACAGGCATGTTTATCCATCACGCTTCATTAAGAGTTGTCCATATCTAATAATTATTTTTAAAAGTACATTAAAAAATGCATTTTTTTTACAAACAATCCTTTGAGTGCATATAGTGTTTTCTGTGATGGGCATGCTTTTAGATTAAATGTCATTTTTACGTACATTTTTGGTGCTTAGTGTCACAAATCTTAGGTAATAAAACTGTCCTGATATCATAATGAAGGAAAAAGTCTAATTAGTAATAATTTACCATTATTTAATATAAATTCTAACAACTTTAATAACAAAGTCAAAGCACTGGTGTAATCAACGTATAGAAGAAACTGGAGAGATGACTATAGATACAATTGGAAATTATATAAAAAAGATCATCAAATATATGCTGATTTGAGAGTCTTAACCTGCTCTGTGGATTTCAGCAAGGCTCTGAGTTTGTATTCTGACACTTAGAATGTCAAATCCTTTCCAGTGAGAGCAACTAAGCACAGGCTCTCTTGTGGGAGTGATGAACCTTCACTCAGAAGTTTTGGCTGTCACTCATTCTTATCTAAAGAGCAGCATGTTTCACCTCTTGTGCTGCCACAGTTACTCACCCCTGCACCCTGATCTCCCCATACTCATCTTCACCGAGGAGAGAGCTGTATTAAAGTGGTTTTAAGGGAGTAACAAAATGAATAAGCTCTTCTCCTTGAATGTGTGTCAGAGGGGTTAGGCACAGTCTGGTCTTGACATGCCCATGGAGACTGGGCTCTGTGGCAGCGCAGTGGTTGACATAGTCTGCCTTGGAGCCTCTAGCTCAGCTTGTCACTCACTCTGATGCTCCGCACAGGCCAATAATTACTTTTCCAATCATAGCAGCCCAGCATCAAACCAGAGGGACCCTCAGTCAGAAACACAGCACTCAACACATCTCCTTTACTCTTTACTGCCCGTCTCTCTCTCCTTTTTCATTCTCATATTGCATTTCAGTGTGGCTCTCGCACTCAGAAGAACATGTTCATTGCTGAAAAGACCAACTTAATGATGATTTTTGGTCCTGGCAGTCCAGCATCAATGAGACTTTTCCCTGTTTGTATCACTATGCTTGTCCGTGTTTGTTCCAAACCAGATGTGTATAGAACATTAAAAAACGTACTTTAAGTATAAAGGGATAGTTCACCAAAAATGAAAATCACCCCATGGTTTACTGACTCTCAAGCCCTAGGTGTATGTGCCTTTCTTCTTTCAAACGAATTAAACCGGTGTTATATTAAACAATGTCCTGGCTCTTCCAAGCTTCCTAATTGCAGCAAATGGAGTTTATGATAAAGTTCATAAAAGTGCATAAATCCATCATTAAAATT
Organism: Cirrhinus molitorella; assembly: GCA_033026305.1. Taxonomy (NCBI): domain Eukaryota; kingdom Metazoa; phylum Chordata; class Actinopteri; order Cypriniformes; family Cyprinidae; genus Cirrhinus; species Cirrhinus molitorella. Next base: position 29,327,383 of record CM065122.1, on the reverse strand, counting down.
GCTCCACACAGCCCTGGGAGGTTAATAAAGGCCTTCTGAGATGAATCGATGATTTTTTTGTAAGACCAATATCCTCTTGGCTTATATCAAAATATTTTTTCTTTACAAATCCTTGTTTTGTACTTCTAATTTGTCATCTGTGTTTTATTTTGCTCTCTCCACTGCACTTCATGCATTCATCATTTTTCGTGATGGATTTATGCAATTTTTACTTTAGCTTAAATCTCATTCACTGCCATTATAAATCTTGGAAGAGCAAAGACATTTTTTTAATATAACTCTGGTTGTATTTGTCTGAAACAAGAAAGTCATATGCACCTAGGAAGGCTTGAGGGTGAGTAAATCATGGGGTAATTATTATTTTTGGGTGAACTATCACTTTAAGTACAGTTTTTGAACATACTTTAGTCAAATATAAATACTTTTGTTGGCCTAAAGAGAAAATGTATAATTTTACTCCGATACATTTTTTCATTTTCTTTTCGTTATGTTTGCGAAGTGCAAAAAATATTGGGAAGTAAAGCTTTGGTGAACAGTCATGACAATTATCAGGGACCATTCGCACAGAATGTGTTTTTTTGTGTGTGTGTATGTGTGTGTGTGTGTGTGTGTGTGTGTGTGTGTGTGTGTGTGTGTTTAAAATTAAGTTCCTTTTTTTTATAACACGTGTCATTTGCTACAAGATAAACGTACGCAAATGTCAGACATGTTCATCACTAGTGATTTTAAAACGTAGGACAGTATCCAGATTTGAAGACTACAGTAAGATTTTGCTTCTACTGTTAATGCAATTTTAATAGGCTACTATGAGATGGATAACCTAATTGTTATAATTCAGATGGGCTGCCTGTTATTTTTATGGTATATAAAAAAAATTGCTGGTACATTTTGCACTTGCATCACAATTTTATTCAGTTACCCGGATATGCGGCCATATTGGCGATACTCACCTCATTAGCAAAGCGTTGGGCCCTTAGCGCTGGCCCTGCATGGGCAGCCCTCACTTAGCCCCCAGGAAGCCCTCACTAGGCCCACACAGGGCCTGCACTAATAATCTACCACAATTCTAAATCTGTTTCACTTTAAATACTTTTCAGCAACTATAAATTAGTCTTTGAAAAAAACTGTTAATATACATCTGAAATGGATGCAGTCACCACATAACTAATGTCTGTACTGTCAAAAATGTACAGTAGTCAAAGGGATTTCAAATCTATGGATTTATTAAATACAAAATAGAAAATATTCAATTCAGGTTAATACAGCTGTAGCCAAAAATGTAAATACACAAAAGTAAAAAAATTGAAAGAAAGAAACCAAAGCAAAGCAATGTAAGATTGTAGGACAGGGGTCGTAGGGGTCGTGAGTCGTAGGCTGGGACCCACATTAGCGCAACGTCATCAGCAAGATGAATCGTGATTTAGCGGTTGTGGTTTTCATGTGTGCTGAAAAAAAGAAGAGGTGGTGGAGGAATAGGGAAATATGGACCCGGTCATGGCTAGGGAAAAGAGGCCAACTTGGGATGCACAGGGAGCTTGAGGTAAATAACTTCCGCTAACGTACACTGTATATGTCATGTGTCGTGTTTATCAATACGTCATTTCATGCTGCTCAGGTGTGTTTGATTAAGGTTAGAGCTGAACTCTGCAGGAAAGTGGATCTTGTGAGCCTGATTTGAGCATACCTGGCCTATGTGAAACAACAGGTTCTGAAAAGGTCTCTTTTGGTTTGAGCCATTCCAGTTCAATTGAGTGGCTAAAGAAACGGTCAATGTTGTTTGTATTCTCCTAGTTGCATTACAGGGATGCTTACACGCAGAACCTGATTTTTTAAGTGCAACATGTTCCTGGATCAACATCTTTGTTGACCCTGGAACTACATTGTGATTAACCAATCAGATTTGAAAAAAGAGTCTATAGTTTTGTGAAATTTAGGCTTATAATCAGTGTTTGGTGCTTGTACATCAGTGTCATTCATCTATTATTTCCTCTGATTTTAGGGTAAGGTTAGGTTTAGGTGTAGGGATGTTGTCAAGACTACATTTTTGGATTAAAATGTTGTTCCAGGGTCAACAAAATATGTTGACCCAGGAACACATCAAACTCAAAACACAAAAACTGCATGGGCCTAAAAGATACAAAATTTGCTCTGGGCCCAAACGGGCTGGCCCACACTGGGCCATCATGGGATGAATGTGGACAGTCCGCTAGTGTAGGCTGCTCACAGAGAGCAGTGAGCCCAAAGCTGTGGGCCTCTCCTGGGCAAGCCCACACTGTGCCTGTTTAGGTTTGGTGTGGGCTGGCCCTAGCCCACTGTGCCTGCAAAAAGCCAGCATGGGCCCTGCAAGGACATGTTTGCAGGGACATGTAAACAACATCATGGATTGCACGGATAATGTACTACTGAATATGTTGTTCTGCTAATTTATGCTGTCTAAACCACAGGAAATACGTGTGGATGCTGCTTATTCATAAAGAGAAGAACTTAGTAAGCAGGGAAGGGCACAATATTTTGACAAACTGAGGTTAATAGGTGGTATAGATGCATATGAGCAGCATTAATTAAGATATTAGCCAAATATTTCACCTACCTGACCGGAAATGATAAGAACAACCATGAATGTTGTCAAGATTCTTGCCCTGGAAATCCTGGTTCAGTTTGGTCAACCACAAACGCCTTTTGTTCCTCAGACAGTCTTTTGCACTCTTGTCCTTGATTTGTTATAACTTCTGGCGGTCTATGGTACTCCAAATGTTTATCCCGGTCCGACTGATTAGTACAGCCCAAAACATTATAATAAAATATCATTTTCAGCAACAATAATTACAAAAAATGTTCAGTGCCATTGTTTAAGTTTAGTGCCGCCAATATGGTGACGTGTAATGAAAACACTATATGAGACCCTGGACCAGGGTACGAATTACACTGTGACCTTCGGGGAGGTCAGAGCCTGTGTATTGTATTTTTTTTATGTTTTAAATAATTAATCAAATTACATCTAAAATGTGATTATTTGCACCTTTACCTTTTCTTAATTTTTAAGTGAAAACTTTTATGTAACCTTTTTTTTTTTTTTTTAATCCGTCAGTGTTGATTCTAAATGAAAACACAGTGTTTGTTATAGTAACACTTTCAACTTTAGCAGATTTCATCTGACTGACAGATCCGCACTTATGGTTATGCTTATTTTAGCAAATATTTGGCTGCGTAAATTCAGTTCAACAGCATTAAAGTTCAACTTTATCTCTCGACTAAATCTGCACACGCTCCGTAGTCCGTCCAAGCAATAAATGCACGTTTTTGAATGAGAGCTGTAATAGTCTTCAACCGCTCAAGTAATGTCAGTACAATCCAGTTCAGGGGCTGCCAAAATTAAATTTTAAAATAAGTCAGAGCTATAGAAATGCATCTTAATGACATTTATATATCAGCTGAAAGCTGAATAAATAATCTATGGTTTGTTGGAATAGAACTATATTTGGCCAAGATACAACTATTTGAAAATCTGGAATCTTAGGGTGCAAAAAAAAAAAATCTAAATATTGTGAAAATTGCCTTTAAAAATGTCCAAATGATGTTCTTAGCAATGCATATTACTAATCAAACATTAAGTTTTGATATATTTACGGTAGGAAATTTACAAAATATCTTCTTGGAACATGATCTTAATATCCTAATCCTAATGATTTTTGGCATACTAATGATATCCTAATTATTTTTGGCATAAAAGAAAAAAACCCAAACAATGTTTTTTTTTTTTTTGACTATATTAAGACTGGTTTTGTTGGCCAGGGTCACATATATCAACAGCATACAGCAGATGTTTCTTATGTTTTAAACAAATTAGATATATAGATGCACGACACGTAGTTTCACACTAAATCATATCTCTGTGTTGCTGACTACATGTGTATAAATGTGTTTACCACCATGCTACGTATATATTATTGTGCAATTCTAGCATACACGTATTGATTTGTTGCTGCTGATATGCTGGCTTGTGGAAGCGAAAATAGAATTGTGTCAGATACCAAAAGGAAGAAACCAGACGTGTGAATATGTCTCTAAATTTAAGCTACTGTGCCAGCAGAAAAGGACTGGAAGTGTGTGTGTGTGTGTGTCTCTGAAGATTACTTTTTGCTGATGTGCGAGGCTTGTGTATGACATTAATTTCGGCTTACTGTGGTATAGGAAAGATTAGAGGAGCAAACTGTCCTGAAAATACTCTGTCGGAAGAGAACTTACTCTTTTCCCACTATTCTACTCCTCGCACACATGAAGTTTTCCTCAGCAGCTGGAAAAAGACTTGGCGCCATAAAATGTGACACTGTTTTACTTGCTCTTTAATGCTGGTCACCAGGGAAGAAATGCTGTGAGCTGGGGAAACCTCTCGTGTGCCTCTGAAGTGTCTGTCTTTAATGACTTCACCAGCTGACTGAGCTCAGGTTAAAGGCTTTACCATGACTGAATCGTGCTTTATATATGATGCTTCAGCTTAGAGATGTTTTGCATAAGAATTCAGCTTACGAGAAGAAGAGTCTAGCATTCATTTTCATTGTAATTGACTCGTAGGAGGTTTGGAGTGGGTTGACTTGGTACAATCCATTCCCTGGGGCTTCCTCTGTTTGTCCCTGTTTATTGTCTCATCTTTCTCTCTGAGAATCAATTTGAAGGGCTGAGATGGGATTTCTACACTCTGGGGAAAAGAATCCTCAGGTCCCAAGACAAAATCAAGAGCAGATATCTTCTTCAGGCCTGTGGAAGCTTTCGAGGAGGTTCGATCAATATTCACACCCCAGTCTCTAACAGCTGTGCTGAAATCTCATGCTCAAAAAATTATGACTCAAGCTAGAAGTCAGAAAACATCTTTTTTCTTGTGGCATATGCACAAGTGCACTCTTTCCAGATGTTTACAGCCAATCAAAGTTTCATGCAACTGCCAATTCTTCCCCAACCACATGAGAAAGTGGTGAATTGCAGTGTTTGTTTACCTCTGTGGTTATGTTCGCATAGATTTTGAGATCTGAGAACGATGTGTTTATCAGGTTGCTGGGATTCCATTTCCCTGATACATAATCTGTTTTATATCTACAAAAGAGCGCGTTGGAAGGAAATCAAAGTAGGCAAGTGTTTTTCATTTCACTGTCCACTTTACAGTAGGGTGGATTTCTTGGAGTGCTCTGCACTTATGTAGACGATATCATGTTCACCCTCTTCTTTAGTGCCATCTGGGAATGTTAAGTGTCTATTAGGATCACTCCATAAATGTCTGTATATATTTGTTTGAAGAGGTAGCTCTCAGAAGCTCCCAGACAAATTAGATTTATTGATTTATACAGGAAAAAATGTTGATTTGTAAACAAATCTTTCTAGAGCTTTTGTAAAATACGATAAATTACAAAGAAGCATTGAGCCTCGATGATGGTGATTCAGGAGTCAACAATATTGTTGTTCAGATTGCTTGCCCTGCCAACATTTTCATTGGCCCTAGCACAAATAATTATATATATATATATATATATATATATATATATATATATATATATATTATAGCTATAATGGTTTTAAATATCAAAATAGTGTTTATATGACATTTTAAAAGGTTAGTTCACCCAAAAATGAAAACTCCATTATTAATTTCTCACCCACTGATGTTGTTTCAAACCTTCATTCATCTTCGGAACACAAATTAAAGGGATAGTTCACCCAAAAATGAAAATTTGATGTTTATTTGCTTACCTCCATGGGATCCAAGATGTAGGTGACTTTGTTTCTTCAGTGAAGAACACGGAAGATTTTTAACTTACGAATTACACGGTGACCTTCGGGGAGATCAGAGCCTGTGTATTGTTTATTTTTTATGTTTTAAATAATTAATCAAATTACATCTAAAATGTGATTATTTGCACCTTTACCTTTTCTTAATTTTTAAGTAAAAACTTTTATGTAACCTTTTTTTTTTTTTTTAATCCGTCAATGTTGATTCTAAATTAAAACACACAGTGTTTGTTATAGTAACACTTTCAGCTTTAGCAGATTTCATCTGACTGACAGATCCGCACATATGGTTATGCTTATTTTAGCAAACATTTGGCTGCGTAAATTCAGTTACACGCTCCGTAGTCCGTCCAAGCAATAAATGCACATTTTTGAATGAGAGCTGTAATAGTCTTCAACCGCTCAAGTAATGTCAGTACAATCCAGTTCAGGGGCTGCCAAAATTAAATTTTAAAATGTTGTTTCAAACCTTCATTCATCTTCGGAACACAAATTAAAGGGATAGTTCACAAATTAAAGGTTGGCGCTAGGGCCAACCTTTTTCATTGGCCCTAGCGCAAATAATTATATATATATATATATATATATATATAATAGCTATAATGGTTTTAAATATCTATAGTAATTTAACCTGTATATTATATTTGTGAAATGTTCAGCTATTCTTTTTAATAGTTAAATATGAATTACTTTAAATTTCACCAAGCTGATCACTTACTAAAAACTTTCACAGATCATGTTTTCAGGCCATTTTTGTAATTCTTATTTCGATGTAGCAAAGTGGTTATATCTGTGTGTGAGTTGTTTACTTATGTGACTGTGAAGTCACTGTGTGTGACTTTTTTAAATTAGTCTTCTAACGGCATCTTCAATAACGGCATTATATTGCTCGCAAATGCAGATCGCGCACAAACACAGGAGGCAGGATTTATCGCATGAAAAAATCAAAGCTGAACATAACCAGCCATAACTTTACCTGCTGGTGTCACTGTTAGACAGTGTATCTTTAGGAAAATCAATGATCTATACCTTTTTATATTTTGTAATACAGATGTTGTTTTATTTTTGTGCAATTTTGTTCTCATCCAGTATTGGTATGAGGTGGCACTGCCTCCCTTGCCTCCTTGGAGGAAATGCCCCTGATACATACATATATTCATACGTTTAAGATATAGAAAATGTTCATGTTATGACTGTTTTGGTGCCAGAAACCTTGACTTGTATATTAAGTGGGGAAAAAAAATAATCAATGATAATATGCAAGATATGACATCTGCGGTATCACATCATAAATCTTAAATATTGTAACTCTCCCAGGTAAAACTTAACCATGTTGTCCGAACAAAGTAACCTCTTCCTTTTTTGGCAATTATGCTTAAAGAAAGGTTAAACGTGAAATGCTAATTAACCTTCTCATGGTTATGATGATAGTCTCAGGAGAGTGATTGTGGTTTAAAAGGTTCTTAGCACAAAGTGTGATCGGACTGGTAATGTCAGGATTAACTAAAGTTCATTAACATGGCCAGCACCTCTCTGGCAGCTCCAGGATCAGTTCTCACGCACATACTGTACGAGGCCCCTCCTCTACCATTTAGCTCTTTAAGGGCTCAAGAGAGAGAAGATAAAAGCAGAAGAGCTAAATTTGCTGACTGTGGTTGTTCAATGCAGATGTCAGGCCCTGGGTTCCAAGTTATCGATGGTGGTTCATTAGTCATTTGGTGAGAGTGCCTGTAATTGCTGACTGTCCATAACAAGGACAACTCCCTTTGGACATATCCATAATGATAAAGCGATTGGGGTTGGACCTCATGGTTCTTGTGATTGACAGACCAAAGCTTGCATTGCAGAAGATATATTAGGCCAGCAGACTGCAGATCACTTCTAGTGAAGCCGTACTGACCAGAGAGACTTCTTTAGCTTAGTGTGCAAAGTGTTTTATCTCAACCTAATATTCAGCGACTAAGTAAACCATTGGTAGGTTGATTTAGTGTAAATGCCTGCAAGTTCATTTACATGCACAGTTATAATTGAGCTATAGTCTTCATTATAATTGAGCTATAGTCTTCATTACTCTGTCCAAGTATACTTGACACAATCCGTAATTGAGTATTTTGTCTTTCAGAAAAACTGTGTAAGGTTGAGGCCAATTATTGTTGATTAATATATATACATGCTGGATTAAGCCAAGCTGCAGTCACATTATGGAGGTCTGTTAAGTGTTATCCACTTTCATTAAAGAAATATTCAAGATCAGTCAACAGCATCTGTAGCATAATGTTAATTACTTATTATAAAAAAGGTTTCTAATTTAATTTACTGAGGTTTAACTTGTATTGAACTCAAAATATTCTCAGAACTCAAAATAGTGTTTATATGACATTTTAAAAGGTTAGTTCACCCAAAAATGAAAACTCTATTATTAATTTCTCACCCACTGATGCTGTTTCAAACCTTCATTCATCTTTGGAACACAAATTAAAGGGATGGTTCACCCAAAATGAAAATTTGATGTTTATTTGCTTACCCCCATGGCATTCAAGATGTAGGTGACTTTGTTGTCACTGATGTCCTAAGACATGAAACGCTCTGTTTGTGTGAGAAACTGAACAGTATTTATGTCATTTTTTTTACCTCTAATCCATCACCATGTAAATCTGTCCTGATCGCATGCACGGCATCCGGGTTTGTGATGGGTACGCGCTTTGACAGAGAATCCATGTTGAAAAATCCATGCTGTCTGATGATATATAATATTGTCTTCCATTGCTATGACCTGTACTTTCAAATATCTGTAGGGTCCATTCACATGTCGCGTCTTTTGTACGCTCAGGTTCGTTATTTCAAATGTAGATGTGCGCTCATAATGGAAGTGACGCGGTCACAACATGCATGCGGTATGCCGCACTCTGTTCGTAGAGAGCGCGGGTCATGGTTGCATAGCGTTACACAGAGCGCATTGGAAAGGAGCAAAGCAGTTGGAAAGGAGGAGAAAGCGTTTTCCACCCATAACAAACCCGGATGCCGTGCATGCGATCAGGACAGATGGACATGGTGACGGATCAGAGGTAAAAAATGACATAAATACTGTTCAGTTTTTCGCACAAACCAATCGTTTCATATCTTAGGACATCAGTGTATTGTCACGAGTCACAGGGTTTAATTTGGTTTTGTTTGTGTATGTTGTTTTAACTCTCAAAGAATTGGTAGCCATTGACTGCCATTATATGACTGACAGACTGCAACAGTTTGAGTTAAAAATCTTTGTTTGTGTTCTATTGAAGAAGCAAAGTCTCCTACATCTTGGATGCCCTGGGGGTAAGCAAATAAACATCAAATTTTCATTTTTGGGTGAACTATCCCTTTAAGATATTTTCGATGAAATCAGAGAGCTTTCTGACCCTGCATGACATCAGTGGTTCGACTGATACGGAATAGAAAAAAAATGTTGTTTTTTGTTTTCTTTGCACTCAGAAAGTATTCTTGTAACTTCCTAAAATTTGTGAATGAACCTCTAATGTCACATGGACTATTTTAACAATGTCCTTACTACCTTTCTGGGCCCTGAACATGTCAGTTGTGTTGCTGCCCATGCAGGGTCAGAAAGCTCTCTGATTTCATCGAAAAATATCTTAATTTGTGTTCTGAAGATAAACAAAGGTCTTATGGGTTTGGAAAGACATAAGGGTGAGTAAATATAATGACAACATTTTCATTTTTAGGTGAACTATGCCTAAATGTTTTAGTTTTAGTTTGAAGTTTAAAATTACATTTTTCAAAATGTAAAAACAATCATATTTATTTTGGTGTAGATGTGAATAGTGTCAAGGAAACCTGATTAAAGAATTGTTTTTACAGTTCCAGTCATGTTATCCGAAACCAAGATATCCTGTGTGTGGTAAATGTGTGTGCGTGAAAGAGGCAATTGTAAAATATTTAAAACCCATTAAAATATTTAAGACCCGGTCTGCGTTTTACTTTTACAAAAACATGTTGAAAGACACCAGGACACATCTGCTCACTGCCGCAGGAGCTCCCACTAGGATCTCAAGCGCAGAACGTCTGAAAAATGTGCCAGACAAGGTTAACGCACAGCATACGACCAACGCGCCCCTTAAGTCACGTATCCCCCACCTGAACACCCAAATAACTTTGACAAGCGGGAAAGTGACGAGTCCTCAATTGAAACGACGGGAGAAGGTCTCAACAGTTCAGCAGATATGGCAGTGTGTTTTCACAAAGCATGGAAGAGAATATCTAATTAATTCCATTGTGTATGACGCTTAAATTTAGATATTAAGGGTCACTGAACGAGTCCTTTTAACAACTGTTTCTCATTAGAGGTTCCGGGTGTTCAGATCAAACTCTAGATGATGCCTTAGGGGAAGTAGTCACTCTGCTCTTAAAACTTAAACAGTTCAGCTTGAAGATGCACCATTTACAGATAAGTGCACCTAGCACCCCATATTCCTAATGTAGCAGTTCCAGATCGGGCACACGTATGCATATCTCAGGCCCTGGTGACAGGAAAAGCATCACGCATGCCAAAAACATCCCTCTAATAGGGTCCTGTGCTCCATTTTCAATTGGATTTTGCTAATAGGCTGTATATGGGCCCCAGGGGAGCTTCAAATTGGCTTCATAGTGTCTCTAGCTTTGTTCCCAATAATCAGCACCCATCTGGCCCGGAGAATAGGAGGCAAATACTCCCCAAATGCAGCCCTCCGCCTCTCTCCCTCCACCACCAGCTGCTCTGGGTCCCTTTAACGAGAGTGGAGAGAGCTGATCAGCAGTAACCACTGTACAGAGATGCACATCTCCCCCATATGTGTTACACTGTTATAAAACACATTATCTGTTGTGTTTGTGTCTACTGTGTGTTTGTGTGGATGACATTAGAGAGCTAGAGAGCTAGAGCGTGTGCCGAGGACACCCTGGGTGGTGCTGTGGGCACTGTCCAATGGGCTGTGGAAATGGCTGATGAGCAGAAAATGTTGCTTTTAGAAACTGTGTCTGGCAGGATTTGGCAAAATTCAGAATATAAGGTTTGGCTCACTTTGATTCCATTAGTGTTGAATTTGGATTGAGTTGGTCACGCCTCACAGGATGATGAATTGGAATCTGAATTAGAATGACAGAAAGATGAATTTACTTCAGGAAACTGAATTTAATTCATTAAATATATAAATTAAACATAACATTTCTGTAGGTGGCCTTATAAACATAGATTATGTTAGATTGTTTCTGAAAATACCCCCTGTGTGTGTACGATAATGTTATTATAGGTAATGCATTCTGAAAAATGCCATTTGCCAATGAAAAATTACATGCATAGCAGCTGAATTTCTTTGAATTTCATTCCTTGTGAATTCTTCCTTCAGTGTATGCTCACTGCTTACCTTAGCAATGGGACATTTTTAATAGAATTCTCTTTAAAGTACCAACCTTATTCAACAATTTCTTTATTTTCCATGTCACATGGACTTTTGTAACGAAAGTCATATATTTCATTTAGAGTTTGTGATGTTTGAGATGTTTTTTTTCTTTTAATTTTCAGCAGTGTTACTCTAACTAAACTGTCATTATTAAACCAACTGTCATTATTCAGCAGTATATGGGCCATGCTACAGAAGATGTCCAAAGTCAGAATTGGAAGTGTCTTGAAAAAAAAAAAAGATTTTCAGAAAAGGTTGGAATATTTGTCCTCTCCCCAAGTTTGTCACTACCGAAACACAGCAATAATAATCTAATTAGAAGGGTTACATTGACCTATTAAAAAATTTATTTTTTGCTATTTTATAAAAATGTTTTCAGAGGTGAATAACAATAACAATTACATTTTTAACAATAGTTAAGTGTAATTTATGAGAATCCAATTTTTCTTTGTAAAAGGCAAAAAGTTGGTCATACTGATTTTAAAGTTTAGGATTCATGAGTATGAATATACTTTGAACCTACCATAACTTGATAATTCAGTATACTTTATTTTTGGCAAAACATCCCATGTTTTTGTAGTGACTGCACATGACAGTAATGCTTTGGTAGCGACCACATGACATTACAGAATTTATTACAGATGTTTATTTCCCCCAAATAAAGGATTATGTGTTCCCTTTTGTCACTACCAAAACAATGATGACATGTTTCGGTCGTGACTGAAACACCACAAAATGTTTCGGTAGTGACAATTTTAGATACTTTTGAACCTAGCTCAAATATGCTAATCAGCACATGGTTAGCTAGCACAGTTCTGAACAGTTGTACACATATAAAAACTAAATGTTATGGAATAACTCTTAAAAAAGTGTTTAATTATAGAAAAAAAGGTGTTCTGTAGTGATGTTCCTTACAGTTACACAGAGATTTTTCAGACTTTGGAACATATTTACCTCAAAATGATGAGGAGTCTATCTACTTACCATGTAGCTAAAGAGAAAGGGACACAGGAATTTTTCCTGATCATAAATGTAGGGGTGTAGTTAAAATCAGTCTTAGCCAGTGGATTAAAACACAATGTTTCAGTAGTAAAACAGAATAAAATGAAATTTCATTTTTTTACTTACAGGGTTCCCACGGGTCATGGAATGTCTGGAATATCATGGAATTTTAAAAGGTCTATTCCAGACATTGAAAGTCAGGGAATTTGAAATTTATTTTGTCCAAGTCATGGAATATCAGGGATTTTTGTTTGTTGCTTTCAGTTTTTGTTTCCAAAATGTAATTTTTCTATACCGTATTTTGTTTTATTGTGTTGTTTCATGCATTTTGCCCATTGTTATGGTTATGAAAGCCTAAAAATTGATTTAAAATAAATACATTTCTGTAGAAATAGTACAGAAAAATATCAAAGTGCATTTAAAGGGTAAAAGACAACAAAAAGTAGTGTTTATGTGTGTTTTGCACTAAAAAAACATCTGTGATCAAGTAAATAAACTTGTAAATGGATAGATACGTTCATTATAGGTCATGGAAATTCAGCTTTTTAGTCTGTGAAAGTCAGGGAAAAGACTTGACATATGGCTTAGAGTGGGAACCCTGTACTTAAGTTTCATAATTTACAAAGAAAATATGTTTTTTACTTTTTAAAAGAATCATAAAGACACTTTCAAAAACAACAATGGAAAAAAATACAACAATTATTTCAATCACAAGTTGAAATCTAAAAGGGTTAGGGTTTGGGACAGTCACTTCCCAATTGCAAGTACACACTAAATGCTGATTTTATTTATATTAAGCTTATTGATATTTAATATATTATTGTGGGTTTCAATAGATAATAGAAGGATCTTAGTAAACTCTAAGATTTCAGTTTTCACCAATTCTGTAGAAAGTCAAATATATATTGATTTGAACATTTATTAAAAACATGTCAAAATTTGATCCGAATCTGAGATTATATGCATATAATGCTGTGAATTTTTTATGCTTCAGTTATTCATTGAAAACATCCATCACATCTGTGCAAACAGCTACTTTATCATGTTACCTCTCTTTATGTTGAGCTCTAATTTAACTGATACACCTCTAAACTCTTCAGTTGAGATGATATGAGGAACCGTAAGGTCACAAGTGCTGTTTACTTTCTGCCACCTCAGTCGCAGCACTGCATCAAGCGCACATAGAAAAGTCATGCATCAAATTATGCATAAAACTTCAAGCCCAGGGGGCCGCACTCTCTGGTACACAACAGAGCCCAAATTAATCTCTGTCATTACTAATGCAATCGCAGCCTCTTTGTTTAATAAACAGTTTGTCAGTGATTTATTGTAGGGTGACTGTAATTTGATTGCCAGAGGAACAGGGCGGATATGCATATGGCAGCCGGTTCAGATAAACAGAATTATTAGTGCCTGTTAGCACGGAGCAGACATCACAGTCACACCGTACCGCAAGCTCAGAGGAGGGATGGGGGGCGGGAGGGGGCAATTACCCCAAATTACATAATCAGCCCCTGACGGATGATTCCTCTCGTCCGTTACAGCCCCCGCAGAACGCATTCACACAAACGCAATAATGTCAAGGAAACGTAGGAATGCCTAATGACTTTTGTTTTGTGCTCGTGTCGCTTCTGTCTCTCTTCTCGGGTTGATTTAAGCGCTGAGCCTGTAAGGTCTCTGTCTGGACTCAGTTAATATAGTGAGGAATGATGATGACTTTTGTGCGTGCCTCTGAGAGGAAATGCCCAATCAGGCTGTTTCTTCAGTCTTGCCAAACTTTAAGAGCACAGACTGATGATCCAACAAGTGCCATCATTGTTAGGAGTAAGGGTTAAATAAGGATTTTCGAAGCTTAAAACCTGTCTGTGGTGCACTGCCCTGGGCGCATAATATGAAAACAATGAACAAAAATGAAAAATGTAATCATTTACTCACACTCATGCTGTTCCAAATCTGCATGGTTTTCTTTATTCTGTGCAACAAAAAAAAAATTTGTCCATAAAATAAAAGTAAATGGTGTCCAGTGTTATTTTGTATGTACAAAACTTTGTTGTTCCACAAAAGAAAGTAAGTCATACAGGTTTGGAATGACATGAGGGCGAGTAATTGACACAATATACATTTTTGGGTGAATGATCACTTTAAAGTACTCATGAACTGCCTTTTTTATTATTTTGTACTGTTCTCTGAAGTCCACTTATAATGTCATCAAGATTTTTACATCAAAAAACCTAATAACATATAAATAAAAGGCTGTTTTGTTTTACCCCCCATAATCAGAACGCTTTGTTTTAACAGGCGTGGCAGATTGTAGACTCAGAAGTAAATGCCCCCTTCTATGTTTGGCTTACAGCTGTGTATGTTTGTCATTCTACATCCTTCATAGTTGGATTCATAGACATTCAGTACATATTAAACGATCTGTAATAACAGACAAAACAATAGTGACCATGTAATAAAAGCAGTTACTCACACTTGTCTGTTGCGACATGACAGTCGGGTCCAACATAGCAATGTCTTTTTGTTTTACTCTTTCCTGCGACGAACTGTGCCTTGTTTGTAAACGAGCCCACAGTAAAATGAAGTGAACAAAGGATCAACTTCTTACTGACTAAGGGTGTGTTTACACCAAGTGAAGCCAAAACGTTTTGATCGCCTCCAGGTGGCTGGTCCCAGTATAGGTCATTAACCCCGCCATCTCCATGTAATCTAATAGGATGTGAGGCAAGCTAAATAATTAAATTTGACTTCAAATAATTGTTTTCCAAAGATGTTTCATTTTATGTAGTTTTTATAACTCAAATTGTTTCCCTAAATAAGAACCTTCTTCCTCGCCTGGGATCATTTAGAGACCTATGAAGCTGCATTTAAACTGCATTTTGGAAGTTCACAGGCACCATTAAAGTCCACTATATGGAGAGAAATCCTGACATATTTTCCTCAAAAAACTTTTTTTTTTAATGACTGAAGAAAGAAAGACATGAACTTGTCTTGGATGACAAGTTTTTGGATCGAAGGTGTTGGAGTACCTAGTGTTATGGTCAAGATCACCTAAACCGAGACCAAGTCGAGACCGAGACCAGAGTGTGTTGAATGTCTGTGAAATGTCTTGAAATAATAAAAAGTCATCGCAGTGGTGAATTTTATTATTTATTATTTTATAGGAATTTTCCTTTTAAATTGGCAAACATATACATGTACAAGCAACTTAACCATCTTTATTCAACACTTATTGTCTGTTTTATCATAAGACTAACATATTACTATTTTGCTGTGAGAAAAAAGCAAAACATTCAAAATTTAAAATGTAGAAAATTGTCTTAAGACCAGTCTTGAGACCAATACTGGTCTCAAGTACTACAACACTAGGAGCACCATTGCAACCCAATTTAACCCTTGATTTATTATATGACTGATGTAAGTTCAAGTGTTAATTTTTTCAAGTTTGGTTTCAGATTCTCTGAGTAAAATGAAGTGTTGCTATGCGACATGATTTCATGAAAAGAACACGAGGTGTATTCGAAACAAAATGAGCAGAGGGCAAATGTGGAGCAACAAGGAGGTAAAGTGCCTTTTATGAGCTCTTTGTGAGTTTGCAGGTGGTGAAAATAAAATCATATACACTTAATGAGCACGCTTAGTCCAGCAGGCGGCATTAGGTATATTTGACTTAAAGCGGGGCTGAGCAGACTGATTAGTGAATGGGTGAATGGGTATGTCATAAACCCACAGCACCGCTTTAAGTCAAACACATCTTTTTTTTTTGTTTGTTTCCTTTTGTTTGAGTTTTTGGGAAGTTCCATCACAAAATATATGCCACTCAACTCAACCAATCAGGTTGTGAACGTATCACTATACCTTTAGGTTCTGCAACTTTAGGCTCGCTGTCATAAAATGCCAGTGTGAACGCTAAGCGGAGCCATCTATATCATTTTGTTTCTGTGTAGACCTGTGTTTGCCTCTCTCTTTATTTACACTACATGCAGGAATTAATGGGCGGGGCTAATTGACAGGCTGTGATGTAGAAGCAGGTGTTGATCTTCATTTGTGGAGGTGGTGTTTAGCCACACTACTACATCATAGTGGCACATTACACAACCTGTCGTTTTGGCTTTGGTGCAAGCTGTTTTTAGACTAATGAGAAAGCTATGAGTTCTCAGTTCATGACCCCTTTTAAGGAAAAAATCATTTTTTTTTCTTTCTTTTTTTTTTACAGATAATTTACTCACTCCCTTGTCATCTGAGATGTTCATGTCTGTCTTTCTTTCTTTCTTCAGTTGTAAAGAAATTATGTTTTTTAAGGAAACATTTCAGGATTTCTCTCCATATAGTGGACTTCAGTGGTGCCAGTGAGTTTGAACTTCCAAAAGGGCTCTAAACAATCCCAGCCAAAGAAGAAGGGTCTTATCTAGTTAAAAAAATAAACAATTGTTTCACTAAATAAGACCCTTCTTCCTCGGCTGGGATCATTTAGAGCCCTTTGAAGCTGCATTTAAACTGCATTTTAGAAGTTCAAACTCACAGGCACCATTGAAGTCCTTTTGAAGTCATTTCCTCAAAAAAATATTTCTTTATGACTGAAGAAAGAAAGACATGAACATCTTGGATGACAAGGGGGTGAGTACATTATGTGTAAATTTTTGTTCTGGAAGTGAACTTCTCCTTTAATATATTGAATTGTGAAGAGTTTTTGAGTGAGTACAATGCTCAAATTAAGAGAGAATTGGATCAGTTCAGAGTGGACTAAAAAAAGAGGATGGCAATATTTTTTTGTTTTTTAGTTTGCAACCCAATTGAACCCTTGATTTATTATGATTAACCTTTTTTAGCAAAATAAATTTTTATTTAAAGAAAAAAGGCTAAAAAGTAAATAAATTCTTAGTAAAATAACAAAATTCTTGAAAAACTAATAATAGTTCTTAATTATTTTTATCATAATAATTATTATTATTTTTTTTTTTTTACTTCTATTATTACTGGTAAGAAAATGCAAGATATTTTTTTTTAAAAGCAGATTCAAAAATCCATTTCATTAGTCTTAGAGAGTTAGTCCACTCAAAAATAAAAATTCTGTCATTACTCACTCACCTTCATGTCATTCCAAACCTGTATCTTCAGAACACATGCAAATTAAGATATTTTTGATGAAATCCGAGAGCTTGCTGACCCTGCATTGACAGCAACGCAACTGACACGTTCAAGGCCCAGAAAGGTAGTAAGGACATTAACATTAAATTAGTCCATGTGACATCAGTGGTTCAACCTTAACTGAAGTTCAACCTTAACTTTCGCTGCGTTCTGACATAGAACCTGGATGCGCTGGAAGTATACAGTTTGACCTGGAAGTGTGTTGAAGACTGACACGAAAGTTGTTGATTAAAGTCATTTTTGTTTTCTTTGTGCACAAAAAGTATTCTTATAGCTTCATAACATTACGGTTGAACCACTGAGGTCACATGGACTATTTTAACAATGACCTCTCTGAGACTTTAACATGTCATTTGCGTTGCTGTCTATGTGAGGGTCTCAGATTTCATCAAAATATCTTATTCTGTGTTCTGAAGATAAACGAAGGTCTTACGGGTTTGGAACGACATGAGGGTGAGTGAGTAATGACAGAAGTTTCATTTTTGGGTGAACCAACCCTATAATTTCTTCTAAATGTTGTATAATGAGTTTTAAATCATTGTTTACTTTGGTTATATGTGTGAATACAGTTGGCATATGTATGCTTGACATTGTGATAGCTCATTAATTTAATTTAACCAAACAAGAGCTTGTTTAAGGCAGGTTGAATGTAACCTACTGTGTTCTCACTCTCCAGCACTAGATGGCACTGTGTAACAGATGGGGTTACCCCTCAGGCCAGGTCCTCTGCATACTGTAATGAAGCAGCAGTATAACACAATGACCTCCAGTGCCCTGTCTGCTCTGTTGATCGAGCGACTCAAGTGTTCATTCTTATTTGCTGGTGGAATTCTAATTTTGAGTTTGCAGGAAGTGCATTGACTTGTAGAAACAAACCTTTGGATTGTGCATAAACACAACCCCACCTTCATCGCAATGCATTCTCCAGCCGCAGCTGAAAAGAGAGTAATGAATAAACATTAAGCAAATAGTGTACAAATATAGGCTGTACACAACCTAATTTCCATGTGTTGATACATTTCACGGATGGGTTATTTGAGGCATTGTTGCTTGGAGGTGGAATCCTGGTGTGAATTTCACCTTAGCGATTATTATACTTCCCTATTCCTGCCTATGTAAAGCACAATCTATGCACACAAACATATCTCTGGTTATTATTGTGTGAATGGTCTGGTAACAGTACCAATCTGAATGAAACTGGATTTTCCAATGTTTTCACCTGGTAGTACACACACACACACACACACACACACATAATTGCAAAAAATGGCAAGTAACAGATTGGATTAATAATCAATTTAATAAAAATAACCATTTTTTTTTATTTATAGTTTATAAGCTAATGGTGTATCACTCTTATTTCTGGAATAGTTTTTTCTCTTTTTTTGGATTGAAAGAAAGAAATTAATAACAATAACAACAACAACAACAACAACAATATTATTATCCTGAAAAAAAATACTTTTACTTGTCTTGCTTTTTCAAGATTTTTTACTTGAAAATAATTCTACTTGAAATTTTAAATGTTTTCACCTGGTAGTACACTGGAAAAAATGGTGTTGAATTAAATTTTTACCATTTTCACAAACTTGGTAATAAATGTGTGTATAGTGACAAATTGGATTTTTTTAAAAAAAAATTTGAAGTAGAAAGATTGTTCTTTTGTTATTTTTGTTCTTATAAGATTTTCTTATAAAACATAATTTACAGCTTTGAATAATATTTTTGTCCAAGTTTTTGGGCAAATAAATCTTTCTTTCTTTCTTTCTTTCTTTCTATCTATCGTTTCCTTGTATTTATTTATTTGTTTTATAAAAGAATGAAAGTTATGAAAATAATATTAATAAAAATAATAAAATATTATTATTATTATAATTAGCATTATCTTGAAAATAATACAATTTATTATATTTCTTGGATTAAAAGAAAAAGACATTGATTATTATTATCTTGAAAACTTTTTTAATTCTCTCAAAAAGTAATTTTACTTTTTCAAGATAAAAATAATTGTATAATATATAATATAATTTAATATATATTGTATTGTATTGTATAATTTTTTTTTCTTTCTTATTTTTTTTGCATTAAAATAATGAAATTCATGAAAATTAATTAATGTTATATTGTAATATTATTGTTTTAAACTTTTTAATGTTTTAGTTTAATGTTAAATCTCATGTGGTGTGACCAATAAAATCCAGAACGATTATTTCTGTAGTTCTGCCATTTATACATAGTGCGCTTTATGTGTGAACGGACACTGTGACCTCCCTGTATATGTCAACATCCTTGCATGGTTGAAAAAACTCCTACAAGCGTAGATGTGTAGGTTCTGAAGCAAAATGAGTTTCATCCTGCCCATATCTCTAACACTTATATCTGTCACCAGCGCGAACCAGCCACCGTGACCGGATCAATAGTTGTTTCATTGGCTTACACGGCAAAAGCCTTTGTAATCTTTGTCGGATCTATTAGAATTCCAGCGCGTAAAGCAGACTGTTTTCCGTCCAATACAGATCAATGACTTGTGGAAATACAACGCCACGGAGGACAGATACAATGACCGAAAATGACACGCAACACCGAACCCATTTCATTTTGAAAAACACTCCCAACAGTAACCATTAGCAACACCTACGTACTGTCAGAATTATGACATAGCAGCTATTTTTTCCCTCCACAAATGATGATCGCTAAGAACAATGGCACCTCCTGAGGGGGGAGATCACGTTAAAAGAGCATTGTATTGCAAGACTGAACCGAGGAAAGGATAAGCTCCGTCAAACCGATCCTCAACCAATTTCACATTTCATGTCTTTGATCCCCCCGTCAGATGTTTAGGCAATTGAATTTATGATTAATTGCGCGATGGTGGCGCTGGCCTAGTAGTGGCATGTTTTCCCAGTCGAGCGGCTCCTCAGAAGCCCCCTGGGTGAAGACGTTTCCTGTCAAACCGCTCATTAAACAAGGAGAATCTACAGCGCTCTCTGCTCCCCTCGGAACAAGAGACAGCTGTTTGCTTAAGAAAAATAAAGCAAAGCTTCGGACATGTTCGCCAATAACGCTCGAAAAGAGGGCCTGCGTTGCCATGGTTATGAGGCTTTTCTTGGCAGCCGACGCGGGTAACTTGCTGGTCGCGCTTTGCGCCGTTCAACCCAACCCCTCTCGTTCTCCCTCATCCAACAGAAACGTGCAATCCAAATGTCGACCCCGCTGGGCCAGACAGACTGAAATACCTTCTGCCAGTCCACTTAAACAAACTGTACTTGCTGAAAAGCCCTGATTGGATCTCCTGCTGCCATCAATCATCCAATCAGGTGTAGTGCAATCCCCTCCCCACTGAGCCGAGGTTTTGTCCCTTTCGTCCCCACCGTGCTCCGGGCTCATGGCGACCAGGTAAACAGCTATCCCGGGGATGGCGGAGCTGAATTTTCCGAGTCTGTCTCGGTCGGACGGGCTGGCTCATTTTGTTTCTCGCTGCGGCGTTCTGATTCCGTCTAGGCAGGGGTTGGGACTTACCTCTGCTTCAGAAGTGGCTTACAAACCCGGTGATTAGTCCAGACGTCTTCCAGGTCACGAGTGATGGGGAGTAAGAGGATAGAAGTGGAGGATGGCAAGCTTTCCCTCCTAAACCTTTGCTCTATTATCTCAGCACAGCCTGTAATGAGAGCATCCATGCAGAGTTCATTAGCCCTGCGCTTCTACTAATCCAGTAGTGCTGAGTAGGATTACAGCAGCTTTAGTCACCAGGAGTTGGAAACCAGCTAACTTATTTGACAAGTACAGCTTGTCCTCCTAAATTATCACCGTCCTCTTGAAATTATCTTGACTTCAGCCATTTAAGTTATTGAATGATTTCTTTGGGTGAACCCCATTACAAATACCAGTGGGGGGGAGGGGGTCATAGAGAAACATTGGTAGATCCGAAGCTCTCGTCATTTTAATGGTGTTTATGCTACAAAAATAATAAAACAATGTGCCTGAGGTATCTGTAACACTGATTCCAGGTATCCTGAGAGGATTGGCAATGGAATTTGGAATGAATTTTTTTTTTATTTAACGTTTATTTTTTGGTTGTCATACTCACTCTCATTAAGTGGCCTTTTTCATCTGCTCAAGCAGGTAATGTCTGTAAATATCGTTAATATCTCTGGCTAAAACTAGCTAACGTTAAAGTTAGTGAGTCCATGCTAACTACAAACCTCAGCTAACTATACTCATGTCATGTACGGTGTAAGTCAAAAACACATAAACAAAGGTCTACATTTCAGGGCCTCTCCATATTAAACTGGTTAAATGTAAAATAATTAATCTTACACTGATCTTGTAACATGAGATTTCTTCCATTTGCATTGCAATCTGTAAACCCTCGATTTCAAATTAATCATGTTACACACCATATTTATTTTAAAATCATTTATATATCTCACCATGGCATATTAAAGCCCTACTTGAATGCTCTTTGACGAGACGTGGTCCTTCTATGTTCAAAATTTATCAAAAACATCTTCAGACAAGGTTTTACACTGACAGCTGTCATTGTAAGAAAGTGGGAAACTCCGTTTGTTTGTCTGAGGTAGCAACAGTAACTGGGGGGCGGGGCTTAGCAATAGATCAATTAAGAACTGTGCTTATGATATTGTGCTGGTAACTGGTCCACTCGGTTCATACGTGAAGTTAGCACTTATAAAAGCGCCAAATTAAAGCTTGAATTCAAATTAATTAATAGAATAGGTCTGTGGAACCCTGACTATTATTATTATTATTATTATTATTATTTGCCTGACCACTTTAAAATGGCTTTTTTATTGCTTTTAGTCAGAAAGCGTAAAGAAAACGACACATACAGCAAGATAATAAAATTTCACTTACCTGGCCATCATTCATCGTCATCATCACCTGAAGCAAACATCCATCCCTTCTTAAAAGTCTGTGTTAAAAAAGAGCTGCATGTTGTGCCATTTAATTAAGCTGACTGCTGTAGCCTATATCCAGTTTAGGCATGTTCTCTTATTATTTTTAATTTGTATATATAACTTACTGTTTGAATGACAACTACTTTTTGCTGTTTGGTAAATCTGTTGACGATTAAATATTCAATTGCTACTTATCATAAATACATGGTTACATTATCAGTGAGACATTCAAACTAATATCAGGTAGTTTGCGTCTCTATGATGATTGATATACCAGAAGGGAGGCTATAGCCTTTCCTGCAGGACAATCATCCCAAAGTATACATCCAAATCTACTTATGCTTGGTTCAGGGATCAGTCATAGAATGTTGTTGAGAGGTCTGTTCAGTCTTCAGATTTAATTCTTATTGAACATATTTGGTTGAATTTGAAGAAGGCAGTGGCAAAGTGAAAGCCAAATATTGGAGTAAAGAGGTGACAGAAGCTTTTGAGCACTTCCAAGCAGTATTTATTTGTGGTTTTAAAGAATAAAAGATTCTGCACCAAATTTGACTTTTAGGGTTGAAAATTATTCATCAACTTACATTCTCAGAATTACTCAAACATTTATTGATAAACTTTCTCTAATAGTTTACTGATGCTTTTGTTGAATTGTTAAAAAATATTTTTTTTGCAGTGAACTGTCTTGCAGGTCAAGGGGGTTGAATAATTTCGATCACAGCTGTATATGACAAAAGGTTTCAAGGTAGTATGTCCAATACTGGCATACTAGCTTACGACATACAAAGCGTACATATACTTTAACGTATTTTCATGTTTATGTGTTTTTACTGTTGCATGTTCTTTTAGAAATACACTCATTTTGAGTCTTCTGTACTTCCTATTTAAACAGTACCCATTATAAGCCTTGTATATAGAGTGACGGAGGATATCGATCATTTGTAGTGTCCTCTCATTCATCAGCACAATGTGTCTTCACGGACACATCTCTTGAAAATCTTATTCAGCGTGACCCAACTGCTCATTTAACACTGGTACTTGTGGCAGGCATTCTTTGATTTTCTTGAGCCATAGGGCCCATCTTTCTCAAGGTAAAGTGCTTGTTTTTCACAAAACCACAACCGCTGTCGTTCTAGAGGTTTTTGTGTCTAAGCAGACCTAATTCATTCTGTTTGTCCCTGGTCTTCATCATGAACCTGGACACACAGGCGCTGTTTTCCATTACCGGCAGGCCGCCAGGCCGGATAAGAGGACAGAATGAAAAGGAACTTAACAAGACGAGAAGGACTCTTCTCCATCATCACCAATCAGCCACTCTGAAGGAGGATGGGTATTACAGTCTTTTGATGGAAGACGACACATCCTCTATGCCATTGATTTACGTCTATGGATTGTGATATTTCATTATGGAGCATTTGCAATTTCCTGCGGGCTGAAACCATTACTGCGGCCCTGCATCTCAGCGTGTTGACCATGAGCCGTAATGAGAAAAGAGCATGTGAGAGGTGGAGAGGAGCACGGGAGGAAAAAAAAGGGGGCGGAAGGGTGTAGAGAGTGGCCACGTTGAGCCATTAGACTGTCAAATTTAAATAAGGCAAACTAGAATGTCAGAAAAAAAACACAACACAAGCAAGGTGTGAAAAACAGCACCTCTCATCTCTGATTAGATGTAAGGGGATAAAAGCTTGAAAGTAATTTAATCAGCTCTTTGTTCTTCCAAGCAGACATGGCATATTCTTCGTCTCTCCCTCCCGTCTCGGCCTCTCTTTCTATTTTCTTCCTAATGTTCCTAAACCCATTATGGGAAGGCCATTCTTTGCAAAAGAAAGGTAAAATGTGCTGTGTTGTGCACTCTCTTTGGTGCCGGCCTTCATGCATTAGTGTACCGCTGTTCCATGTCACCGCATTAGTCGGCTGTCAGCGAGTAAAAACCGAGTTGTCCTTTAAAAGCAGCTAGCGGTGGTGTGATGTAGCATGTAGGCTTAATTAAAGGGAGTTTTGTGCGCGGATCCGGCGAAGTTTCATATTTAATGGACCGTAGCAAAGATCTAAACCAAATCGTGCTCCTATAGGCAGAGTGCACCAGCTAAAACGGCATTAATTATTTTGTAAAATGGCGCCCTTTCAAAGACAAACATGCTCTGCTTTAAACTAAGACTGCACGCTGCACGCTGCCCGCTGATTTAATAAATCATTGTGAAACGCGTCGGGGTCCACAAAGCAAAAGAATCAAGAGCATTTTTTTCTCATCCTTGGTCTCAGACCATTGATTTTAACAGATCATTACGGAAACCGGAGCCCTTTGTAAGTGATTTTCCAGGATTTTTTTTCTGTGGAAAATAAAGAATGCTGGCATCCGAGTGTAATGCGTTTAAAGTAAAGTAAAAATATTTGTGTATCAATATATCAGACTTGAAAGGAGTGTAATTGAATTGACTAATCAATGCTGCTTTTTCTCTAGTGTATAATTCAGTATCTTGTTCTATTCTGCTCCTGTCTAATAATAAATGGAACGAAATGTGCATAAAAACACCGTTATGAGTACAAAATAGTTTACGTAATACAACACGATTAAAGATGAGTCAGTGATTTCAAAACCAGCACATTTTAAACCATTGCATAAAAGTGCATTATGTTTCTAAATGTGAATTCTCTAGTCTATTTAGTTTGCAAAATGTCTAAATAATACATTTTTTTTGTAAAGTGGCTTTATCCTGTGGAGTTCTGAGTGTGCAGTGATTGTTCTCGAGAGAGTAATTATACCATAAAAGCCCACGGTGTGTAGCTAGCTTCACCTGCAGCGCTTTCTCCCAAAACGCCTGCCCTCATACTGGAACTCACGGCCTTGATTTTAACTCTCACCTATTCCCCAACAACCGGACATGCTGCTGTGCGCTGCTGCTGGATTTCAACCGCAGGCCTGTTCAAATAAAATGACTCACACTGTGCTAGAAATGATTTGAACAGCTCGAATGAGACATCATGGGGTCTTTTTCCGATCTTCAGTCCATTTGTATTGTTTCCTGTGTTAATGAGGGCAGCTTGTCTTCTGGAAATAGCATCAGGTTGAATTGAGCCCTGCCTGCTCATAAGAAAAGAAAACACTGGTTATAGTTAAAGGTGTAATGGAATTGTTTCTTTCAGTAGTGGCACAAACTTGATGTTGAGATCTTAATAGACTGTGTGTTCAAAATCTATTTTGTTTCTTCAGCTCACTAAATTTTCTGTAAAGATTTTACTGTGGGCAGTATGACCAAAATCTTATATCATGATATGATACATTTTATTTCACTTTTAATGAGATATTTCACAACTTTTGGTTTAAATAAGGTCTTTAGCAGTGGACGATTTGTAAAAAAAAAAAAAAAAAAAAAAAAAAAGCAGAGGGGAGATGCTAGACTATAGCCTAATTAACCTAGTGTAATCTGTTAACAGCGCACATTATAAACATCTTTTTAGGCAAGTACCACATAAAGAGTGTCATGTCATAAAATGTTTTTAATACGACGGAAACTGTGTCTAACGTGACCACAATTTAATAAAAAACATGTTTTTATTATTTTAAGTTTGGCTTAAATCATTACTTACATTGTAAGTAATGATTTCATTTCCACTGTTATTCAGACAACGAATAAATATACAGAAAGCGAGCAAAGAGCATCAACAAAGCCTTCAAAAATAAAGCCTTCCTTTTAACAATATTTTTCAAACCCCTGGCATTTAAAGAAACAAAGACAAGACATAAAAATGAAACTAGAGAATAATCCCTATAGAACTACAGTAAGATATCAGTTAGAACAGTAGAAACTTCAGGAGAATAACACAAAAAATGCGATAGTTGATCTGACCCTGCAACCTGAGGAATATAATGAGTATAAAGGCTCTTTTTATTTTATTTTCCCCTCTTTTAGGCCGTTCTTTCTCACTTTCGTCCTTCTTTCAGACATTAAAATTAAATATCTTCTTCCAAACGTGCACTCGGTCTCACTGACAGCAAAGGATGGATTCAAAAGTAAATATTCCATATTTATGACCAATGTCCTACACGAGTAAAGCCGGGCTCACACTACAGGATTTTTAAAATCCTAACCGATTATGCAATCTGGTTGCAGCACACACATAAGGAGAATCTTTGCAGATTATCTTCCCTCAAATCTTAAACGTGCACACACTACAAGATTTGAAAATCGTGGCGCATAACACTACAAGATATTATTAAGATTATCATGCCGGAGGAATCGCGATCGTGATTTCACACAGTAGCTAGTGTTTACATGTGTTAGCTAGCATGCTAACAGCTGCACTCACCCAGTACATTCAAAACTGATGCGATTTCACCTCAGCGCTTCTCTTTGTCCTTATGGTTGTGATGTTGTCGACACATAATACAGTGTTAAAAAAAACTTAAGAGGCAGTTTCCTCCATCTCCACTATCCAATGGGTCATATAGCGGCTGTTTTGGGGTTGCTGTTGGCTGTAGTGAAAGTACTGATGTAATCATATAGCCGTCATCATCCCGATTTAAAATCCTAAATATCAAACATGTTTGATATAAATCTTATAAAGATATAAAGATTTGTGTGCGGGCAGATCGAGAGGTGTAAGATTCGATCTGTGAGCGCCTCACATTACCAGATAATCCGCGCCGAACATCGGGACAGATCAAGGTGCTTGACAAGATTTTGCACCAATTCTCGTGAGGGGAAAATCGGGGCTAAATCGAACTAAAAATCCTGTAGTGTGAGCCAGGCTTAAAGGCCCATTCACACCAAGAACGTTAACGAGAACTATAAATACAACGATAACTATATTTGTGCCCACACCAGTGAACAATAACTTTGTTTTTGTTGCACTTACATGACTTCAACCAGTAGATGTCCTCAGCACGTACATTTCAAGCGCATCTAAAGAGTAAATCTAGCGTAAACTATCTGATTTATAACGTAGTCAATGTAGTGGAATAAAAATAATAATATTTTCTACTGCAACTTTAAAGGAGGCAAGACAATGTTGTCCAACCCTGCGCTGTATTTCTGAGGTAATTTTATGTTTTATGTTACTCTGTTTGCTGTGCAAGGTCTGTTTGCTTTTCTACATTGTCTGCTATTTCAAATGCGCAAGCCCTTGCCAGTGGGGTAAGCAAAATAATCTAGCCTTCTGTTTGAAATAAGATTATTTTGCTTACCCTATTGGCAGATTATTTTGCTTGGTTTAAGCAAAACCTCACTTAATTTTGACTTATTTTTTCTGAAAACAAGACAATAATTTTTACTTGTCTAGAAACTCCTTCTTGATTTAAGAATTTTTAGATATTCTGGCTGGAAACAAGACAAAAAAATCTAAGCTAGAAAAGCATTTATTTGCAGCGCACCCTTTTTAAACAGATTTGCTAGTGAAAAGTGTTAATATATCTTCACATTTTTAGCACTGCAAGCAAGGCACAACACTTTTCCACATAGAGGAATTACAATGAAATAGATGAAAATCTTTGAGCATTCTCACATGCTTTCTTCACAGCACTCCAACTTGATGGGGGAACATTCACTCTGATGGGGGAACATTAGCCATTGTGGGAGTGTCTTTTGTCTCTCCTTGTGTGAATTACATGAATATTCAGAGCTATGAACACTCCCATGAATATGGCAATGCTGGCCAAAAAACTTACTTTCAAAATTCAAATTATTATATCTTTGTTTGTGATGAAGTGGTCAGAATGATTCTCACATCATTGTGAAGTAAATATTCTAGCCTACAAGACTGATTACTCAAATGATTTCGTCAGAACTATTCAGTAGGTTTTTTTAGGCCATATTTTAGATGAATGTTTTTTCCTAAAATGTGCTAACCACGCATAATTTTTTTTTTCTACAAAATGCAAACATGTACATCCATCTTTCTCACATATTATTGTAGCACAGTTTGTGCTGAATACCAAAAAAATACAGAGGGTTAAATTTGAATGAAGTCTGATTAGCTGTCAGTGTTTTATTGTTCATCAGCTGTAAAAAAAAAAAAAAAAAATCTGTTTGAAGTTTAGCCGGGCACAGACGTTTGGTTATGGCTTGCAGCAAAATTTAACTAGAACACGAAACTCTCATTGGAAAGAAAGAAAAGAAACTAAAGTAAAATACGAGGTGGTGTTTTCTTCATCGCTCATTAGCAACGAACGTACATTGCCACGAGCATGGCGAGAAGAGCAGAGCAGGGCAAAGAGGCAAGAGAGCAAAAAGAGCAAGAGAGTCAGAGGGACAAGAGAGTGATTTGATAGTGTCCTGTGGTTTTAAACTGGGATCATATACACATCCCAAATCGTTTCTTGGCCAATGGAACATTGTCTGTGTTTGGGGGGTTCTTACGTTATCCCCTCCAAGTCCATAAATCAACATGTTATCTTGTCAGTCACATGGTCTGAGTTTTCCTGCTTCTAGCAGAGTATAACTTGGATGTGATTTCTATAACAAGATTGTAGTACTTTTTACAAAGGATTGATCGATAGAAGCGTTCAAAACATGAATTTTCAAACTCGTACATACCAAACACGAATATAACAAATATAAACCCTTACGAGATTCAATTCTTAAAAGGACATACACAATAAATGATTAGAAACATAATGGACATATGTGTGAGTTACATGATAGGGAGTGGACTGATATTCATTTAAAAGTCCTTTTAAGCATCATTTGGTGCATATATATATATATATGAAAGTCTGTGAGATACTGTTTAGTACCACTCTGTGAGGATGAGGAGGTCAGAAGGTTATAGAAGGAATCTCCTTCCTTGGGATTATCAGTGTGTTCTTTTGTGTTAACTTAGTCTGCAAATCTGTTCATGGCTCCTGGTTAGACTTGCTTCAGGTTGGCGCCAGGGTTTCCTCAAAAGATTTATGGTCCGTCTTTCCTGGGCCTGGAATTTGGGGGGTGGCTTTTTTAGGATGATTCCTGACCCTTAATCGAATCGTCTGAATTGTTTGATTCACGGATCCCTTACACAGAACAGGAATTCAAAGCAAGTATTGTGAATCATTTGATTTAGACTGGGTCTTTGGAGGAGGTTCGCGGGATGTTTCATACATAATTCAGCAGAGGCAAGGATGCATAGACCAGAGGGGGGGAAAGTTGAAATCACAATTTCAAATCACAACATTTTTGATACCACGGACATTTCATAATTCTTGTCACCATTGTCAATATTAAAAAAACAAACAAACAAAAAAAAAAAGAATACTAGCCTAAAAAATGAGTTCACAGTCAGCAATTTAATATGAATAAGAAACAAATTACAAGCAACAGAAAGAAAAAAAAAACAGACACAAAAACTACAATAGAACAAATAAATAAGAAATGCTACGTGCATTTTATATAGCAATCAAATGTATAAAAACACTGCATATTCATCACTGTGTAAAATAAATATATCTTTCTTCTTATTAAAGTTTTTCTCTTTTGTTGTTTGATCAACATAAATGACAGGCAGTAAGAATATTAGACCGCTGTCACTTCCGCTGCCCGGATCCAATATACCATTACACGTTTTCTTTCTCAGCTGTTTGCTTTCACTTAGGACTTAAATTAATGTGTTTACGAGGATACTCGCAAAAACGGGCCTTTTGACACATACAAGTGTGTGTATTTAACCATTCAAGGCCTATAAAGCAGCAAAAATAAGTCCAGCCATGACTTCCTGAACACAAAGGCCAAATTCCCTTAATCATCTATCACCAGGAGTAAAGCCAAAGAATATAGTTCTGATGTACAGAACAAGATTGTTGAGCTTCACAAAATAGAAAGTGGCTGTAAGAAAATGGCTAAAGCAAATTCCCATTTCCATCATCAGGGCAATATTAAGAAGTTGCAATCAACTAAAGAAGCACAAACATGGAGCTGGTATTCTGAAGGATCTGGAGAGATTCTGGATGAAGGAATGGTCTCTGATCTCAGGTGTTCCCCAAACTCATCAGAGAACTGTTATCTTGGGAAAAGGACATTGCAGTAAGCCAATGACTGTGGCTATGTGAACTAGAGAAATACATTTCATAATGAGATTTCCCCCCACATTTGATTGTTTTACTTCAATGAAAAATAAATATTTTTTCAATTTTTTTTGAATGAAAGATCAAAAGGATAAATAATGCAGATTAATTTTTTTTAACAGCCTTTGCTCATATTTACCAAGGGTGATAATATTAGTGGGTGGCGCTGCATGTATATAAACTGTTAAGATGGATAAACTGGTGAAAATGGTGTTAATACAAGTCAATGGGATAAAAAAGTAGTAGAAGAGGCACCCAATTATGACTAGTGCAAATGCTAAAGTACTTTTATCAGTGCAGACGCTTCCCTGGACTTTGGATAATTAAATATTTTTTAATTATGTGTACAGAGTGTTTTATTGTGTTGTATTATCGCCCAAGGGTACTTTGATTAATGTGGTTTTCAAATAAATGCTCATGCTACAGATGAATAACACTATATCTGCATATCATTATTTCACAACTACTGCATATATATTGCTAAACAACATTTACAATGGAATAAATCCTTTTACAGTTCATTTTATTGTATCTCGGTTTTTCCTTACAGCACATTAACATAAATATTCAATTGGGACAAGGCTGCACTATATGCAGCTCTGTTCCTAAAAGATAAGTTAAAATAGCTCATTAATATTTGGAGTAATTGTAGGAACAACCACATTTTATATGGTTTGTAAATGAAACATTTCATACTAAATGTTCACACCATTCTTTTACTTAGCAGCTCCTTTTAAAAGTGTGTGTGATTCATTACCACATTGCTCTACTGGAGGAGGCAAACTCTGACAATTCCTCAAGTCGCATTCTCACCACCTTATGCTCGCTGCGTTTTCCCAGCCCTCCCCCAGAAATCACCAACAAACAGGATTTTCACAGGAACCTAAGCATGAATGTTTAATTAGCGGCAGCTGTTGTGCAATGTGCGCATCGCTAACTGGCACATAGCAGCTTCACTTATGGGTCTGGTATTCACTTTATGATCACTATTACATGCATGCATGTCTAATTTGTCAGGCTCTCTTGCACAGAGGAACAGATCTGACATTTATATACGTCTTGACACGCTAAACAGTTTTAATAAAACATTTTGGTGTTGTTCGGTGGAATTTTGCATAACAGAATATGCAACAGACTCCATCTGTAACTAACCTTTTATATGTGACCCTGGAGCATAAAACCAGTCATAAGGGTCAATTTTTTTTAAACACTGAGATGTATACATGAACAAATAAGCTTTCCATTAATGTATGGTTTGTTAAGATAAAACAATATTTGAATATCTGGAATCTGAGGGTGCAAAAAAATCTAAATATTGAGAAAATAGGCTGTAAAGTTGTCCAAATGAAGTTCTTAGCATATATAACTGAGGGACTCATATGCAACTATTACAGAAGGTTCAAATGCTCACTGATGCTCCAAAAGGAAAAAAAAAAAACATGCATTAAGAGCCTGAAAACTTTTGAAATTTGAAAGTCATGGTAAATTTAAAATGGAAAAAAAAAATATGATATATAGGCAAAATTAGCAAAACGTACACATTTCCATTCTGTTCAAAAGTTTTCTCCCCCCAGCTCATAATGCATGTTTTTACCTTCTGGAGCATCAGTGAGTGTTTGAACCTTCTGTAATAGTTGCATATGAGTTCCTCAGTTGTCCTCAGTGTGTAAAGATGGATCTCAAAATCATTGTTAGAAAGGGTTCAAATACACAAAAATGCTGGAAAACCAAAGAATTTGTGGGAGCTGAAGAATTTTTCTGATGAACAGCAGACAGTTTAACTGTTCAGGACAAGGGACTCAAGAACAACTATCACTAAACAACAACAACAACAAAAAAAAAACAGCTGTGGATCATTCAGGTAACAACACAGTATTAAGAATCAAGGGGATGTAAACTTTTGAACAGGGTCATTTTTATAAATTCAACTATTGTTTTCTCTTGCGGACTATATGTAAATGTCTTTTATGTAAAATACTTATTCAGGTCAGTACTAAATAAAAAATGACATGCATTTTGTATGATCCCTTTTATTTTGCTAAAAAAATTAACATTTTGCAGATTCTGCAAGAGGTATGTAAACTTCTGAGCACAACTGTATATAATACTCAAGTTAATATTGAAAAACCTCCAATTTGATATCTCACATCTTTGCTAAACTTCTTAGCAGCAGTTGCCAGTTTTTGACTAATCATTTGCAGGAAATGACATCACAATGCTGACTGGCACCATATGAATGCATCCGGCCCACGTTGGTTGACACAGAAGTGTCTTTGAGGGGACCATGTGACATTCAAGAGAGCTCAGGCTCCATAATTGAGACTCCCTGAGCCCCTTTCCTGGACCATGGCCGTTATATTGCTCCTCTTCTCACACAAATCCTACAACTTATAACGGATTATCCGTTGACAGCCAAATTGCCTGAGGGGATTTTGTTTTCCTTATATGACAAGCCAATCTGTTTGGTTGCCAGAACTATCCATAACCCCCCACCACAACCACCAAATCCCTCCTTCCGTCTTCCTTTTATAATCTGAGAGGGGTGCGAGGCAAAAAGGAATCTGTTTCATTTGGTACATCCAGGTCCTGTCTCTCTGAAGAGGTCATATTTTTATGGACACGGCTGGAGCTCTCATCTTAGGATGTGATGTTACCTTTTCTTATTGTAGCCAATTATCTATTCCCACTCCTGGGCCTCTCCCAGGGCCGTGCTGTGATCGCACCACGCCAGGTTCAAGATGGTGTCATCTCGAAACCATGGAAACCACGGTCGGCTCCGTGAAACCACTGGATAGTCGAGCCAGATCGAATAATTTTCTATTGAGGAGATAGGCTTGTTTAGATTATGCTGGTAGAGTGGGAGATATTGAGCATGTGTGAGAAAGATGTCACATTAAAATTCATCCGTGTTGGCCGAATGATGCATAAACTGAATCTGGCATACTGAATAGGGTTTGAGCAACTAAGCTAAATAACAGCTTTCCTTCAGATGATATTAAAGCTGCTTTAAAAGTGTAACTCTTCTGCCCTTCAAAACTCCCTCTCACTGAAAAGATTAGCAATGTGTTTTATTTTTAACATATCGTTTTGCTTTCTTTTTCTTTTTTTTAAACACACGGAGCACATGAGGACAAGGAGAAGATGCAACTGGTGAAAAGGATCTTGAGAATTGTTGTCTTGGAAGAAGGAATCAGTAATTGGGTCAGTTGTGGTATCTTCTTCAAAGAAATGAATAGTCAAGCAAAACATCCTGCATCTTGTGTTTGCTTGCTTATTTTTTATTAAAAATCAGGGGAGATGTACTAAGCGTTAGTTCTGGGCAGTATGACCAAAAATCTGTAACATTTTTAGGTTTTTAGATTCTGCCAGTTTCACAGTACATGTTTTCTTAACATGACTGGACCTTTATGTAGGTTTATAGAATATATGAAGTTGCAAAACCAGCTAAAAGCCTTCTCGGTCAAAAATGAGATAATGATACTGAATGAATGCTCTCGACACATAGTATACATCCATCAAATACTTTCACTTCAAGCTCTGTAAAATCCCAGCCTCAGCCCAATCAGAAGTACCAGTACTTGTGCAGAAACCTATACATCGGAGCCTGATAAAAATGCATTTTTTAAAGGAAGACATCAGATGGATTTAGAGGCTTTTGCATCTGAATTCATGTGTGAAATGCAAATGTACTATCAAAAATGGTGGTAATCAATTCACCCAAAAATTTCAATTCTGTCATTAATTGCTCACCCTAATGTCGTTTCAAACCTGTAAGTCCTTTGTTCATCTTCAAAACACAAATTAAGATAACAAAGAAGAACAATTTAACAAATTGACGATTTAATTTAACAAGGCGCAACTCACCCTGGTTTTACGTCAGAACAAGGAAGAAAAGAAACGGTTATTTTTGTCTTTTTTTTTTTTTTTGTGCACAATAAGTATTCTCATAGCTTTATAAAATTAAGGTTGAACCACTGATGTCACATGGACTATTTTAATGATGTCCTTACTGCCTTTCTGGGCCTTGAACGTTTCAGTTGCATTGCTTTCTATGCAGGGTCAGAAAGCTCTTGGATTTCATCAAAAATATCTTAATTTTGTGTTCCGAAGATTTTTGGGTGAACTATCTCTTTAATTATTGTGTTAGAAACTTATTACCATTAGTATAAAGTGTATGTAATTAACAGATATTCCCTTTCAATACTCTCACTGGTTTAACAATATTTGAAATATACATAACTACATTTAAACTGGTACTGGCATTACTATGCATATTTCTTTTCTTCTCCTTACAGATAAACATTCATGACCTGGGAAGGGCAGATGTTGGGAGGAGAATAGACAGGAAAATAGACATGGTATATTTGAAATGGTTTTCGGTTTTGGATTTTATCTCTCAAAATGATAGATGTCATTACAAATATGGAGATCAGCGGAAATGACTTATTTACGTAAGATAATCATAAAGCTGCTTTATATTTTTATGTATATAATACATATTTTAAAATTGTATTGCCCATTTCAAATGTTCACATGTTTTTCTTCTCTTTGTTCTTTTTGTTTTTAAGAGCCCTTGGTGTGGTGGAGCAGTTATGAAATATTCATTGAAATGAATATTGTTCTTGTAAATACTTTCCAGCATTTCAGTTATAGATATGCATGCAAATTACAGTGAAGTACAACAGTTCATATACGATGTTTGGCAGTGGACAAAAAAATTTAAACAGTACATTTTTAATCGTTTTCTTCTTGTAAACTCAGAGATGTGGATTCAGATGGCAATTCAATTACCACATGACCTTGGTGTTTATCAAAAACTGTCGGTAATTCAGCTGGGGATTTTTACGCAGGTGGTGGGAAAAAAACACTGACATTCTGGATTCGGATGACAATAAAATCACTGACTATCTCCTGTAAATGTTAGTAGCTTTTGTCCCCATGAGAAACAATACCATTCGAGTCAGGCTAAGAAAGTGAAAGTTTCAAAAAAAAAAAAGTCCTACATAATGCACTATGAAAAATTTCACAGAAAGCAGGAAAGATGTTGTTGTATAAATACAATTCAGCACACATTGCTGAATCTGCAAAATGTTTACCAAAATAAGAGGGATCATACAAAATGCATGTTATTTATTTGTATTTTTTTTATTTAGTATTGACCTGAATAAGATATTTCACATAACATATGCATATTATTACAGAAGTTTCAAACGCTCACTGATGATTCAGAAGGAAACACGATACATTAAGAGCTGGGGGGTGGAAACTTTTTGAATTTGAAGATCAGGGTAAACTTACTTTGTCTTCTGGGTAACATGTAAGTATCTTCTGTAGCTTCTGAAGGGCAGTACTAAATAAAAAAAATAGATTTAATAATACAAAATATGTTTACCCTGTTTAGAGACCTAAAAAGCCATTTAACAAGCAACAAATACCAACGTGGCCAGGACAAAAAGTTATTTTATTGTACAGATAAAAGAATATAACCAAAAATAGAAAACAGAAAGTAAGAAAAAATAAGTTTTTTGTAATTTGTAATTTAAACTACAACTTACTGAAGATTTAAGAAAACTTCCTATTCCTGAGGAAGAAATCAAACACAGCAAATGTCGTCTGGATCAACTCACTTACCTATGCTTTCTATGCACTGTACACAAAAAAAAAAAACTTTTGAACTAAAAATGAAGTGTTTATGCTGGCCTAATATGTTAAGTTTAGTCAGCATGAAATGTTAAGTTGTACTACATGAAAACATAGATATTTGAGTTGAGTAAACTTAACATTTTAAGGCAGCATGAACACTTACTTTTTTAAGTTGAAAAGTGTTTTTTTTTTTTAAGTGTACAGTGTAGTAACTAAACAAACAATCACTCACATCCTTTAACAAAACAAAATAAGGAAAACAAAAATCAAACACAAAACAGAGTGCCCAGGGCAAGCCACCACTGAAGTGCCACCAGCAGTTCTTAAATAGGCAGAGGCCTCAGGTTTTTGTACTAGTCTCCGCCCCCATCCAATTAGTAGCTGCACTCCGGAAAGAAAACAAAAAGAGAAGGAGCAGGGTCTCGTAACGAAGACAAATGTACACATCATTCATTCTGTTCAAAAGTTTTCACCCCTGGCCCTTAATACATTGTGTTTCCTTCTAAAAGATCAGTGAGCGTTTGAACCTTCTGTAATAGTTGCATATGAGTCTCTCAGCTGTCCTCAGTGTAAAAAGATAGATCTCAAAGTCACACTGTCATTGTTGGAAAGGGTTCTAGTACACAAAAATGCTGGGAAACCAAAGAATTTCTGGGACCTGAAAGATTTTTCTGAAGAACAGTGGGCAGTTTAACTGTTTAGGATGAACAAGGGACTCATGAACAACTATCACTAAACAACAAAAACACAGCTGTGGATCATTCAGGTAACAACACAGTATTAAGAATCAAGTGTATGTAAACTTTTGAACAAGGTAATTTTCATAAATTAAACTATTCTTTTCTCTTGTGCAATATATGTAAACATATTTTATGTGAAATCTTATTCAGGTCAGTACTAAATAAACAAAAGAACATGCATTTTGTATGAACTCTCTTATTTTGGTAAAATATTATTTTACAGATTCTGCAAGTTGTATGTAAACTTCTGACTTCAACTGTAAATACTGATACATTTCAATAAAAAGGTGAAATGTAAATACATATAGGCTATACCCAATATTTGTGTGAGTTTTGTGTGTAGGTTTATGGTTATTAGAGTTTTTGTTAGCTTAGCAGTGAACGTGATTTCACCAAATAGAAAATGTTCCTGGATAAACATCTTTGTTGTACAACAAATGTGAAGTTTAGACTTACAACAAGGGTTAGGGCTTCTTATTCACCCATCAGTTCCCTATGATTTTAGGGATAAATTATGGGTATAGTTAGGATTACCCCTGCTAAAAACAAAAACAATAGAAACCATCACATACATTCTAATGGTTTCCACTATAAATACAAATACAAACATTACAAACTATTAACTTTAACCTTTAAAATGGTTTCCTGTAGTGTGTTTTGGGATACATTCCATTAGGATTTTGTGGTTTTAACAAGCCACCAATAAAAGGTGACCAATTACCAGGCACCATTACAGTTTCCATTAAAACAGTACAATTCCCATTATAACCAGAAAAACCATTACAAATTCTGTGATGATCTATTTTATATATTTATTTATTTATTTTTGCAGCAGCAGTAATATTTTTGGACAGGAATGTTGCTCCAGGATCAACAAAACATGTTGATCCAGGAACATGTCTTACCTGGCAAAATCATGGTGCTGCCTTGAGCAATCCCAGTCGGTTACTTGTGAGATTCTGTGAATAGCTTCCTGTGAAGGCAGCAGACAGCAAGGTAATGCACTAGGATTTGGAACAGAGCTCTAGCATGTTTATAAAATTATTATTATGTTTATGGAAATGCTACAGAGTGAAGACATTGGCTTTCCACAGCCCTGGAGTCCACTTTATGCCCACAGTGTTATGAAAACATTTGATTTTCAGTTTCTACAGTAAAAGGTCACAACAGGCCTGAATGCCAAGTCAAAGTGATTTTCTCCAACTGTGAAGTCGTATAACCCTTTTGACCAGGTCAGCTGCAAAATTGAATTGAACTGCAGCCCCACATTCACTGCCTGCACAGATACAGCCCTCTTTGCCATGGCGGCATGTTTTATGCTCTTCCAGCAGTTTATCTAAATGTGTCAAAAAAGGAGATGTCTCTGCTGAAAATGTTCCTTTTTTAGAGTTTGAGTGATTTTCTTCGTTCTCACATTCTGTTTTTTTTATACTGATACTCAAAGGAGGGCACAGTGACTTCATAATCTGGATTCTTAGGCACAGTGATGAGAACAAGGGTGGGAATTTAAGGCTTAGGAAATGCAGATTGATAACAGGCAGACTCTACTAAAGCTCAGTGGAATAGGTAAACACTGTATTCAATACGCAAGGGGATTATGAACTTCAGCTCCGGATTTTAAATATATTTCATATCAGCTCCGGATTTTAAATATATTTCATATATGCTGTAATGTTTATTCATGCGGCTTGGAAAGATATCAAACTTGATCTTTTGGAAACTGTCCCAGGAGGGCCTGGAGACATCAAATAGAAAGAAGAGATTTTGCTGATTGTATGTTACCACAGGAGTTCAAGTGAAAAATCTTGATCTTAGATTTATTCAAGAGCCTTTAGCATTCTGTCCAGCAGGTGTTTTAAGTGTGCATATGTAAAAATTCCATGAACGCATGAGTCAATGAATGAATAGAGGTGAAGCAATTGCAATCACTTATTAGCTGTATACACCACTCCACCAGCTCTTTCAATGATGTTTCAATGAGGATTATACAGTGATCTGCTTCCCTTTTAACCCTTTGGGTTCATTCACATGTCTCATGATTGTAACATTTCTGATATAAGTGTCACTAGACTTTCATGTGGAAATTTCAGGAATCCTCCTAAAGAAATAAATCCTCTCAGATCCATGTGTGGGTGACTAATTAAAATCAGGAGAAAATGGAGGGAAATATTATATATATATATATATATATATATATATATATACATATATCTCATCACTCTCATCACACGCAGCACCTGAACATCATGTGCTGCATGTGTGCATCTCATGCATGCAAATGATTTTTTGAGTTACTTCATGTGTCTACTAGAAGTCAAAAACATCAAGTGTATATGTGTTATGTGCTCATGTGTTGGTTCTCTTGAGTCTGGCAGCTGGCTGTTTTGTTTGGCATGATGATGATTCAGTAACCTTAAGAGGGCGCTGTTTACCATAGAGATGAGCTGCTCTATGCAAGACCAAAAGCCAAAATATTGTCTATAAACCTTATAGATTAGAAACTGTTACATATGGTGAATGAGAGGATATATTTTGTTATTTAAACATACATTAAAATGCAATTCAGCTAATCTATGAGAAATTAATTTTGCATTTTTTAATTTGAAAACGACTTAAAAAATAAACTTTTTATTTGAAATGTATGAAACCCTAAAAAAAAAAAAGGATATATGTGACCCTGGTCCACAGAACTATTCTTAAGTAGCACGGGTATATTTGTAGCAATAGCCAAATTAAAAAGTATGGGTCAAAATGATTGATTTTTCTTTTATGCCAAAAATCACTAGGATATTAAGTAAAGATAATGTTCCATGAAGATATTTTGTACATTTCCTACCGTAAATATATCAAAACTTAATTTTGGTTAGTAATATGCATTGCTAAGAACTTCATTTGGACGATTTTAAAGGAGATTTTTGCACCTTCAGATTTTCAAATAGTTGTATCTCACCCAAATATTGTCCTTAGTATCCTAACAAACCATACATCATTGGAAAGCTTATTTATTTAATCTCAATTTCAAAAAAATTGACCCTCAAGACTGATTTTGTGGTCCAGGGTCACATATATGCCATTTTAATATATTTTCTATTATTTTTACATAGCTTAAGAAGCATTATTAATAAATACATTTTAGTTTCACTTTATTTACACCGCTTGACATTTTTGAGAGCCATTAAATCAGATTTGTTTTTTTTAAATGTTGTTATTTTCCACAAATGTTTATCTCTGCTCGTTCTGTATATTGTTTTGCTCTTGACTTTCAGTGAGTTGCTTGTTGAATTTCGAGTGTGTTGCCATTCTCGAACTGTTGACCTGTGCGTGACACGGTGCAAAATAATAATAAAACATAAACGTAATACAGCAAATATGTAAAAACCAACACTGAAGAGATATTGTTAAAACACTGTAACCATAGCAACCCTGTACTCATATCAATGTGTAAACAGAAACAGTGGAGGTGTTTTTTATTGAGTTGAACTGCAGTTGATAGCTATCTGACCCACCAAGTCATCAAACCGATATTCTGTATATATTGGCCCTGACCAGGGGTGTGTTTCCCAAAGCATCGTAAGCTAACTATGGTCATTAGTTCCATTGAACTCTATTGGTAACAATAGAACTTGTGACCATAGTTGCTTTTGTGAAACGCACCCCAGATTGGTTGATTAATGATTACATGAGCGTCAGAGCAAGTCCAGTCATGTACGGTTGTCAGCAGGGCCGGATTGGGACTCCTTTTCAGCCCTGGAGTTTCAAGCCTTAGACCGGCCCACTTTAGTTCACGACTGACTATATTAAAATAACGTAATTTCCAACAGTGGTGTAGTGGAGAAGTGGGTATACGCTTGTGTGTCTTATTTTGTAATTTGTCCGTTTCTTTCCCATTATAATTTGCGTTTTATTTTATAATTGGTCTGTTTCTTAAATAAATTAGTTTTGGTTAGACTAATGTTGTTTATAACGAATGCCATTATAATTTGTGTTTTATTTTATCCTTTATATATAAAAATATGTACTACAACTGCTCATAATTGTGCTCCCCTATGAAAACGAAATGCCCCCCATTGAAGATTTTCTGGTGACGGCCCTGCTTTGACAGAAAAGTTTACAGGGGTTTATCGGTTTTCTAATCGTAAAAACTTGCTTCTTTTATTTGTAAGGTATTGTTTTCGTTATTACAAACTGATTCAAAGCAGTAATAAATAATAATTAGTACTTAATTAGTACGCCTCCCCTAACGTGCTCTCGCGTATGAACAGACAGCATCTGGGGAGCGGGTAGTCTCGCGTAGCCAGACCTTCAGACTGACGGCTGAAGGTCTGGAATCTTTGGCCGCTTTGAATGGCCAAGGCCCGCCCATTGGGCCATATGACTGACAGGTAAAACAACCAATCGCGTTTCGTTTTGTTCCGCGTCATGTTTAGGGGCGTGGAAATGTTGCCACAATAACAGACCGATGTGTGAAACTCTCGGACATATTTTAAAGATTCTATGCCGTGAACTTGGCATTTTTCACTTTCTTTTCAAACTCTAGCCTTTAGTTGATCCTAATAGGCGCTCGTCATCACAGATGTAAACACGACGACTTTCTCATTTGTGAGGGAGCTGGGCGCCACGGCATTTTTGTTTCCAGACGGAACGTTAAAGAACGCAACACACATGTCTCCCGGAAATCCCGTATAATCTAACCAATCGTGTGACGACTTCGAAACTCCCGAAGTGTTTCCAGATAAGTGTGCCATATGCATCAGACGTTTAGCCAACTTTCCGTGGGCGCGACGTCTGAGGCTGAGACTAGGGAGCGGGAGACAGAGCGGGCGCGGGCGCATCAGGCGCAATCATCAAACACATTTCAAAGCAAGCCAACGCCACGTTTCTGGCAGCATCATCACTGTCTTTACTGGGTGTTTTTAGTGAATATTTGCATTTATTATTTTATGTCTGGATGTGGTGGACAGTCATGCGTTTGGCTAATGCAGGACACTACTGAATGATGGGCATCGGAGGGTATTAGAAGTTGGTAATATTTATTTATTTAATATTTATTTGAACAGTTAACACATTGTAATGTTTAACAGTATCAGAATCTATTTTCTGTAAGAATTAGTGCTCATAAATAAACTGGACATTGTTTTGCACTGCTCCTAACTAGCTTAACGTTAATTTACCGTGCGTTTCATCGTCTTCATGTGTTGTTGTTCTTTTTATTATCCATTTTTTCATCTCTCGCGACGCGTATCTCTTAACAACTGATTTTGCTGTTGAGCAAGGTGCCGCTGTCGGGGGAGTCGAATGATAATTACGTCATCATTAACCTGCAGGCTGCATTCTGCTCATGGGGCTGCGAGAAAATAAATAAAAAGAGTGGAGCTGCGGTAAAATAATGAATAAAAACAGTGAGGCTATGGTAAAAAAAAAATATATATATATATATATATATAAAATAAAATAAATAAAAAGAGTGACTGGGACACCGGCCCTCGCAGCCAAAAAATGGACCGGCCTACCGGGAATTCTCCCGGTCCTCCCGATTATCCAATCCGGGCCTGGTTGTCAGTCCTGTATACGGTTACGTTCACACACAGTACGGTTATTTAGGGGTGTGAGAACCGCATTCTATAACCAAACTCACTGTAAACGCATGTCTACTGCATGTTTCATGTTTTCATGTGTGGTTTCAGTAACTTACAGCAAAGTCCCTTTAAGGCAAGTCATTCCACTCGGTGGCTAACTTTGAAACGCCTCCCGAGTGCAGCTCCTATCTCTTTGAATAGGGAAACATCAAGTGACAAGAGTCACCTAATAAATATGGTTCCTTGGGTTCCAATACTGTTAAAAAAACGCTTATTTTTCAGGCTAGATCAGCCAGTGCGCATTCGCAGTATTGAGCGCACTTCTTAGAACGCAGATTGTTTCTATAGCAACCGAGACTTCTAACGGCAGATGCAGTGACGCACTGACTTTACTAATCAACGATTGGCTCTTTCATTAAGAAGGCAGGGCTTTGTGACTATAATGAACGTTGCATTTTTTCCCCATTCAAAACTACATGAGTGACAGTGTTGCCAAGTTCGCGGTTTTCCCACGGAATTGGGCTACTTTTACACTGTTGCCGTAGGTAGTTTTTGATGTCCGCGGATTGATGCGACCTCATTAATGTTATATTTAGCCCCTAAAAAAATCATTTACCAGGGGAACCCCAACAAAAAACGTGTACTTTATCCCCCAGAAAGCAATTTTTTAACAGGGGATCCCCCTCAAAATGCGATTGGGCTAGTTTTGAGTAGAAATTGGGCAGGTTTTGTTGTGAAAACCTGGCAATCCTGGTGACACGTCTTGGGTAATCTGTAGTCTTTGCTTATAGTAAAGAAGAAATGAACTGTGCGTCATCTCGTCCGGAGCCACTCCCCTTAGTTTTGTGTGCGTGGCTCAAATGCTCCGCACTCCACCCAAATTAAAAAGCTGCTATTGGGTAATAAATGTTTGATAGATGAACTCGCGGCTTCGAATGGACTCTTGTCGTGTCAGAAAGTGATAATACTTTCAGTTTTATGCATCGATATGTATGGTTTAATGAACGTCGCCATGTTTGATATTACTTTGGTCACTGTTGCTATGGCTACTGGGCTTAACTTCCGCTGCACAATCATACAAGCAGTATTCGAGGCACTACTCTAAGCTGCTGTGTGAATGGGACATTTTGACATTTTGCCTGTCAATCCCAGAAACTGACAGTGTAAACTTAGCAGTCCACAGGTCACCAGCACACTGATCAATATTTACGGAGGAAGACGTTGAGCTTTTTCAGAACAATGCAGTTCATATGGATCAACAAATGCTGCTGTGAAGGGATATGTAATGGATAATTATTTTGGTAATTGAGTAATTTGGCGATTATTCTGGCGATGAATCGAGTAATCTGATAATAATCATTAATTATTATTATTTTCATAATAAACATAGACCTAAGCGAACAAAATCCTTTTGAAATTACATCAAATAAATATAACAGCAACAAGGCAATAATAATTAGTATATAAATAAAGTATCAGAACCAAGTAATTATATGGTTTTGAACAAAGCTGTTAAAATACATAATGTATTATAAACAATAGATCACATACATTACATATTATAAAAAAAAATGACTGCAGAGGGCGGCCACAGCCTGACAATTGTTTTTACACTTTACAACGATTTTAATATCGACTAAACCACATTTAATTCAAATGTCCACTTAATCTTTAATATTTGGCCATTTCTTTATGACAAAAAAATTGCTACAGCCACTGTAATTTCTTAAATATGTGGGCATCAAAACATGTGCATTCAGAGCGAGGGTTTGAGCTTTTATTCTGAAATTGCAATGAACAGTTAGCATATTGAGAAAGATGATAATGATATTCTCCTGTGTTAGCATAGGTTTATAAACGATTTACCTTACAAATCTGATGAAATGGTTCATGTTGTCTTCACAGATGAAAGTTATAATAAACCCAAA
Organism: Cirrhinus molitorella; assembly: GCA_033026305.1. NCBI lineage: Eukaryota > Metazoa > Chordata > Actinopteri > Cypriniformes > Cyprinidae > Cirrhinus > Cirrhinus molitorella. The sequence continues at coordinate 29,283,185 of CM065122.1, read as the reverse complement.
CTTACAACAATATTCAGAGATGGAGTTTGAAACATGATAACAGTTGGTGTGAAGCAGCATTTACTGTGAACGGAGCCACTGTGTGAATAATCCATTGTATAACATATCATACTAACGTTGAAGCTGTGAAGTATACCAAAACAATCAGAACAGGCCTTTACTCTGAATATTTTTCATATTTCAAGTCTCATTTCTGATTTAATAACTTTTTGCAAATGCCAAAACGCATTTCCATCCTTCATGAGGAATGCTTTTCCTTTCCATAGACCAGGGTCAAGTGGAATGTCAGGATGGTCTGGGATTTCAATTAATAAATTTGCATAACTTAATCGAGTCTGTTTGGTCTATAGAGTGCTGTTACAGCTGGGACAATCATTTTAAGATGGATCAAGATGATGGTGACCTCTTCAAGAGGGTTGGGGGAAAAAATACAGATAGATTGAAGGGGGAAGGCAAGAAAGATCTGTGTGATTCAATGATTTTCATTTTTTTCGGGTGCACATGTGCCTCTCTATAAACAGAAAAGCGAATTGCCTCATGCATGAGAATGTCTAATGTGTTTCTGGAGTGCGAGAGGGGTGACCTCAGAAGTTAGTGTTTCATTTCGGGCACACAGATTAACTCTTTCTTTTTTATTTTTTGCACTAGATCAATTGAACCAAAGATCCATTTGCACGAGGCCTTCTCAGCCCAATGGACACAAGAGGGACCTTCAGGAAAATAATAGGTCAGCATTTCTCATTCACCAGAGTATAAAGCTCTCCAAGCTACCTTTATTTTGTTATTCCTTATATCCTTATGAGTATTGCAGTCTGCTTTGAGAAATTCACAATAATAAAAACATTTACTGTGTGTCTTTTTTTATTGTGGGTTTATGTGTTTATGTCTGGTTGCTTCGGGGGGCCACTGGGGACATTAAGAGTGCAGTGGTCAATATATCACTGAAATTTCCATTCTTATGAATTAAAAATGGCAGACAGTTTTGATATGACACATGGCTGTGTGTATGTGTTGACTGTGATAAACAAAGGTACGATTTTAAAATCTTACCAAAATGTAAATTATTTTTGCAAAGCTGAATTTTCATCAGTTCTATCTCCTCTTAGAGGATTTTAGCATGGTAATGGATATGATAATGTTAATGTATTTGGTCTTGGTGGAATATATCTGCTATGCTGCTGCTGTTAGTTACTGCTGTTTTAGCATCTTATAAGGTGCTGTTGAAAGTAAAAATAACTTCCTAGCCAAAAAATAGCCAAAACTATTGGAACAAATAATAGATTAATGAGACCAAAGAGACAACTATAGAGACATTAAAATCAGCTGTAAATTCCAGAAGAACTGTCTGAGGTAAGGCTGCTCTTGGCAGGTTCATGAGAGCTGAATGGCCCCTGGCACCCTGGAGCTCACATTGAATTGAAGCAAATTTTCAAATAGGCATTATCTTTATTAACAAACCACATATTTTAAGTGTAAACAAGTACATTCACGCCTAAAAACTCTTAAAACTACATTCTGTGACACAAAAAACGTATTATTTATGAAAGTATAGTGTATTTGGGCATCCGCCATGACACTTGCTTTGAGAAATACTGCAAGCGGAGTGATACAAACAGTGAAATGGTTGAAACAGAGTTCTGTTATCACTAGAATATCGCATTCCTCTCAGCCAGTTAAATTGAAGGACCAAGGGCTGTTGTATGAATGAGTAATATCACACAAGTGTGATACTGCGTTTATACAACAGTTTGACGGCACAAATGTGTAAATACATAAGAAACAACAATGGAGTATTTTTAAAAAACCCTCTGTGCAGAACTACTTCATCCGCCACAGATTCAAATCTAAGTTTGACAGCTGTGCCCAAGCCTCGTACTAATTCCTAAACATCATTTTAGAACTAGTAACGAACGAATGTTGTATTGCAGCATTGAAATCTTATTTTATTACTGCATTAAAAGCACACTGTATTATGTGGACTAGAGTATCGAGAGAGACATGGGGCCCTATTTTAACGATCTAAGCACATGGTCTAAAATGCATGCCGCAGGTGCACTTAGGGCATGTCCAAATCCACTTCTGCTAGTTTAAGGACTGGAAAAATGGTCAGCGCACCCGGCGCATGGTCTAAAAGGGTTGTCCCTGTTTTCATGGGGGTGTCATGGGGGTGTTTTGGGTGTAACATGCAATAAACCAATCAGAGTCTCATCTCTCATTCCCTTTTCATTCCACTTCATTCCATGGAGGATTTGCTATTTACACGGCGGATTTTGCAAAAACAAAGACTGAACGGGGGGCATTTGCAGGCCGTGCCCCCCAAACGAGTTACTATGCACCCCCTTTCCATCCTCTCCCCTCTTTGCTGAACGTGGTCGTTTTCAAGTAAAAGTGAAACAAAAAAAAAAAAGCGCGCATAAGAAAGCGGTTGACTATTGATTATGACATGTTGCCTAGGCATTTTTATATTCATGTAGCCTACACAATAATAATATTTTACATTGTAATCTTTTCTTTTTTAGGCTGAAACTAGCAAAACTCACTCACGTTGCGCCTGCCACTGCATTGCGCCGGGTGTATGATAGGGCCCATTGTCTGAGCAAGTGTGATTAACTTACCTGCATCTACAGCATTCATTCTTCGGCTCACTCTCATATTCAAAATAAAATATTAGTTTGAATACCCGCTGAGGAAAGCGTTGTCTTTGTCATAACATTAATATCCTTTCATCTATTAAGGGTGATTTCTGAAGACGGCGCTGCTCACTGCATTTGTTCACTGCATCAAGATGTTGAATCTAAAATGTTGAAATTAAAAATAACTTCTGTTTACTGCTGACTCAGTCAGTAAGTCTTGTCGCCATCTAAAGGCAGAACAATGTAACTAAAATCACCATCACGAACACATGCACCATTTTTAGTAATACTAAACACTATTATTAAATACTACTATTATTTATCTAAAATAGTATTTATTGAATAATAATAATAATTAATAAACAACAACAACGGCTATCATAAAAGTTTCTAGACAATTCAGTCAAAAGTACACAGGCAGCGCTCTGAAGTAGAGCATTAAATTTACGTTTTGCCAAAACTATTTGCTCTAGAACAAATGGTAGATGAATGAGAAAAAAGACTGCCTGTTAGATTTACCAAAACTGAATGAATTATATCTCATGTTTAACCACTATAGAGACATCTTCGGGAAATTCCAGAAGATTAGCCGAGGTGAGACTGCTCTCTGTAGGTTCATGAGTTCTGAACGGCCGTTGATTGAAAGCAAATTGTCAAATAGACATTATCTTTATTAACAAACCACATATTTGACGTCTAAAGAAGTACATTCTCTCATAAAACTCTTAAAACTACATTCCGTGACACAAAAACAGTATTATTTATAAAATAGTGGATGACACTCGCTGTGAGAAAGACTGCAAGCATAATGATACACTATGATGAGACGGTTGTAGTTCTGTTATCACTAGAATACTGCACTCTTATCATCCAGTCAGATTCGAGGACCAGAAAGAACTGTTGCATGAATATATATGTTGGGAGTAACCAGGAGGGTTTGTAGTTGCAGGATCTCATCTGAAATGTTTTACATGCACCAAAACCCAAATGACATTTATGAGCTCATATAAATATGAACACATAAATTTTTTATAGCATCAAACAGTTGTGATCATAGTACCCTGTTCTTGACATAGTGGCAGCCTGCTTAATATGACTCGCTGCCATGGTTCCACACCACTAAATCAAGAAGAAAATGATTTAACAATTTTCTTTTCCTATTATGATACACCTAATTAATTTCATAAAGGCCCCCTTTGCCGATAGACTTAATTACTGCCTATTTTCCACACCTTTAGCGATAGGCGGAAATGCACACAAAAAATTCAGTCTTATGTGACAAGGTGCTAATTTGGTCTATTAGGCACAGGTGCAAGCGTATGTGTTCCTGCAATTCTCCCGGTGAATATAACTCCTCGGTAACACTCAGGCGCTGCGTTTCAGAGTGTGAGAAACCCAATCTATTCACACGTGTCTGTTTTAGTTGATGAAAAGTCAAGAGAAAGAGGGAAGTCAATAGCATTATGGAACGTTTAAGACTAAAAAACATCTGCATTGGCCTATGCAGAGATATCAGGTGCAAGACAAGAGTGGAATATAATATTGTCACACTCACACTAAATGCTAAGTTAACGGAAAAGATGCATTCTAGTGCCTTTCAGCTTGAATAAGCAGATACAGAATGACAGAGGTAGGGTGATGTCTGTGTGACATATTATTTACAGTGTTGCATCAGACTCCTGGTGCATTAGATATGAGACTGTGTTTTTTCATCCTCTTTAATCCTTTCAGTAATGCTAGATTTAGCTTACATTGCATTATAGCTCTGTGTCACAAATATTTTTCTCCTTCGCTGTCCTTTGTTTCGGTGGTGTGTCTTTACACACAGCCATATGGCATTCATTATTTGGAATGATGCAGCTTTGCCAGCATTGACTAGAGAAATATTCCCGTATGCATCTATTCCACATGTGGTTAAGTTAGAAAGGGAGGGTGCAGCTGTTTTTCAGTTAACTTTTCGGATGATATTCAGCATTGTTGAATTCCTAACGTTAACTTTTAGTTCACTCTTAATGGAAGCCAGACAACATGTAAGTGGTTAACGACATCCTGTCTTCTAAATGACTGCGGATTTGATTCCTTTCAGACGTGATCTGAATGATGCATCTGCTTGCTTTAATGTTTTTCAACCCGAGAGTATTTCTTCAACACTTCTTCACAAAAATACCTATATAAGCAACTGCATTTCGCTCCCGCATTCTGTCTTCATGAGTAAGTGCGATTATTTAGTATTTACCTTGACAGGCTATAGAGGAAAGCAAAAAGAATGGTGGCAATCTGTATTCTGCATCCTTCTAAAGCTGATTATCTATTGAATTTGCTATTGAATCAGTCCATTTTGTCTCACAGTGCCAGCACATGGAGGCATGACGGGTTGGAATCTATGAGCAAACAAGTGGCAACATTGATTGCTGTGTGAGATATGTTTAGTGGTTTTAAGTAGAAACTCTGAAGGAGATCAATTCACACAAAACCAAAGTTCACTAACATGCTACTAATGATGTAGTATATGGTGTTATATACACTACCTTGTTGCTACATTCTCAGAAAAAAGGTACAAAAGTTGCCACTGGTGTGGTATCTTTTCAAAATATACTAAAATGTATTATTTAGGTACTAGTGTGTACACTTCAGGTATTAATAAGTACTTTTATATATTAATACGCACTCTTTAGGGGTAAATATGGTACAAAGGTGTAACTTTTTCAAAGATACCACCCCAGTGACAGCTTTTGTATCTTTTCTTCTAAGAGTGTATTACGAATATAAGCCTCAAAAAAATTTTAATTCAGTACCTGATTAAGAATCCTAAAAAAAAATCACTTTGTGATGTTGTATGTTGTAACCATTAACGTTGCTTAATTTTTACAGTTAACAGGTCAAAGTTTTACATAGACCTTGCAGAATCTGCAAAATGTTAATTATTTTACCAAAATAAGAGGGATCATACAAAATGCATGTTATTTATTATTTAGTACTGACTTGAATACGATATTTCACATACAAGACATTTACATATAGTTCACAAGAGAAAATAATAGTTGAATTTATGAAAATGATCCCGTTCAAAAGTTTACATACATTTGATTCTTATAACTGGGTTGTTACCTGGATGATCCATAGCTGTGTTTTTTGTTTAGTGGATAGTTGTTCATGAGTCCTTTGTTTGTCCTGAACAGTTAAACGTTAAAGAAAAGTCTATAAGGTCTCACAGATTCTTATGTGTATTTAAACCCTTTTCAACAATTACTGTATGATATCCATCTTATCACACTAAGGACAACTGAGGGACTCATATGCAACTATTACAGAATGTTTAAATGCTCAGTGATGCTCCGTAAAAATGATGCAATTTGAAGATCAGGGTAAATGTAACTTATTGTCTCTTCTGGGAAACATATAAGTATCTTCTGTAGCTTTCTGAATAAAGAATAAATAAATAAAACATAGATATTTAGGCAAAATAAGAAAAATCTTCATTCTGTTCAAAAGTTTAAAACCCTGGATCTTAATGCATCGTTTTTCCTTCTGGAGCATCAGTGAGCGTTTAAACCTTCTGTAATAGTTGCATATGAGTCCCTCAGTTGTCCTCAGTGTGAAAAGATAGATCTCAAAATCATACAGTCATTGTTTTAAAGAGTTCAAATACACAAAAATGCTGAAAAACCAAAGGAATTGTGTGCCCTGAAGCATTTTTATTGAAGAACTGCTGTTTTGGACTAACAAGAAACTCATGAACAACTATTACTAAACAAAAAACACAGCTGTGGATCATTCAGGTAACAACACAGTATTAAGAATCAAGCGTATTTTTTAATCGTTTTTAATGGGGTCATTTTTATAAATTCAACTATTATTTTCAACATTTTGCAGATTCTGCAAGGTGTATGCAAACATTTGACCTCAACTGTACATAATATTTTAAAGCTATCACATTTCTTGTGATTTGTTTTGATTTTTGTGATCTTTGTCAGCTTAGGTTTTGCAAGCTAACTGTCCAATGTGCTAGCTTAACTTACCGCTAGTCAATTAGCTTCCTATAGCTTAACTTTAAAAAAAAACAAAATGCCATTTTTGCATAACTACTTGATCAAATTGCCTAAATTTAAGACCAATTTATACACCAAATTGCATTGAAATGTTACATATAAACATTATTGTCATGTAATAAAATGTAGCATATTACTGTTTGAAACATTTATGCACACACGCTTAAATAGTCATGGCCCAAAATATCAGCAGCCTTGCGATTCTGTCAGAAAATGCAACCCTTCTTTCAGAAAATTGTTACAGTTGCAAATGTTTTGGTACTCACATGTTTATTTTTTGTTTGCGTTGGAACAACACAAAACACAGAGAAGAAAAGTCAAATCTGATGCACACAAAATTCCACACAGAACCCAAAAAATTGACAAAATTATTGGCAACCTTAACTTAATATTTGGTAGCACTCCCTTTGGAAAAAATAGCTGAAATCAATCACTTCCTGTAACCATGAATGAGTTTCTTACACCTCTCTACTGGAATTTTTTGACCACTCTTCTGCAAACTGCTCCAAGTCATTTAGATTTGAAGGATGTCTTCTTCCAACTGCTGTTGTGAGATCTCTTCACAGGTGTTCTATGGGATTCAGATCTGGACTTATTGCTGTCCATGTCAGAACTCTCCTGCGCTTTATAGCCATTTCTGAGTGCTTTTTGAAGTGTGTTTCAGGTCATTGTCCTGCTGGAAGACCCATGACCTCTGGTGGACACACAGCTTTCTGACACTGGCCACTACGTTGCACCTCAAATTTCTTTGGTAATCATCAGATTTCATGATACCGTTCACACAGTCAAGGCATCCAGTGCCAGAAGCAGCAAAGCAACCCCAAAACATCTTGGAACCTCCACCATGTTTGACTAGATACTGTGTTCTTTTTTTTGAAGACCTCATTTCTTTTTCTGTAAACAATGCCATCATGTCCTTTACCAAAAAGCTCTACTTTTGTCTCATCTGTCCACAGTACGTTCTCCCCGAAGGATTGTGGTTTTGTCACATAAGTTTTGGCAAGCTCCAGTCTTATTATTATTTTTTTTTTATGCTTTTGTGTCCTCCTGGGTGTTCTACCATAACGTCCCTTTTCATTTAGATGGCGATGGATAGTGCGAACTGACACTGTTGTACCCTGTGTCTGCAGATCAGCTTGAATTTGTTTGGAAATTAATCTGGGTTTTTTATCCACCATTCGAACAATCCTTTGTTGTAATTTTTCATTAATTTTGCTCTTCCGTCCACATCCAAGGAGGTAAGCTACAGTGCCATGGGCTGTAAACCTCTTGAAGATATTGTGCACAGTGGACACAGGAACATTAAGATCACTGGAGATGGACTTGTGGCCTGGAGATTGTCTATGTTTTTCCTCAATTTTTTCTCTCAAATCCACAGACAACTCTTTACACTTCTTTCTTTTCTCAATGCTCAGTGTGACACACAACACAAAGGTTGCAACAAAGGTTACATTTTAACTGGTTGCAAGTGTGATTACTATATTGCTCACACCTCTTACTTGCCACAGGTTTCTAAATACATATTACAGGAGCATCACATGCTTGAAAAGCAATTATTTCTTACAGTTTTGACATGGTGCCAATAATTTAATCCAGTCCATTTTTGAGTTCTGTGTGAAAATTTGACTTTTCTTCTTTTTTGTGTGTTGTTGCAGTGCAAAAAACAATAAGCACATGAATACCAAAACATTTGCAATTTAAAAAGATTTCTGAGAGAAGAGTTGCATTTTCTTACAGAATTACAAGGGTGCCGATATTTTTGGCCATAACTGTATAAAGGTTCCAAAAGGAGGTTTTTGCAATTCCACAAAAGAACCAGTTTAGGTTCCCCAGAGAAATTTTCAGTCAACAGTTTTTAATAAATTATTTTAGTGTGAAGTAGTAGGGCTGGGCGATATATATCGATCGATATTATGCGCATCTCATCAGTAAAGCCGGTTCTTTGATTAGCGGTAAATCTTCATCACCTGTTTTCAAATGGAGCGTTGGTTAATGCACAGAGCCGTAGATCACTGACAAGCGACGCAATATCGGGTTCAGTTTCGCGGGTGATTCATTGGAGCAGCTTTTCGGTGATGTACGGCTCTGTGCATTAACTGGCGCGCCATTTGAAAACAGGTGATGGAGATTTACCGCTAATCAAAGAACCGGCTTTACTGACTAAATGCGCATGAATGTATCGATCGATATATATCGCCCAGCCCTATGAAGTAGGTTTGGACTTTATACCTGTAGACACTATTAACCAGTAGAAATGTGTCAACTGTAGAGATTTTGGACTATTGTCTCTATTGCAATTACACCCTCATGTGATGTTTCTGTGCTACATGGTCATGAAAACTTGTCGTTTACATGCGTTTTTAAGCAACAAATGATTTTAGGCTGTTGAAATGCAATCAGTAGCAAAAGAGAACTCGTTATTGTAAAATAAAATGACTCATATTTTGATATAAGATTTTGAGCATAATGCCCACCCCTAGTGTAAAGAACATTTTACAAATCTAAAGGACCTGTTTTGTGCAATGGACAGTTTCCAAGGATGGTAGCATAGATGATTCCATGTATATGACCCCACGATTTTACCATACATACCAATAAAGAACCTTAAAGGGTACATAACATACACAGTTTCACCTAATCTCATGTTAATCATGAGTAGCTATAGAGTAGTACTGCATCCTTAATATCTCCAAAAAGTCTTTAGTTTTATCGTATTTATAAAAGAAAAATACGAGCACTCATGCTCTAATTGCCAATAAAACACAGACGTTTGATGCCGTTTCATTTACCATCTGCAGTTCTGAATCATGACCGGGTTCTTTTATATCTGGGACCGCTCCATCTTTCAGTATCAAACAATGTGCAAATCCAGCGTCGAACTGAGCCTTGTATATGAAACGTTCGTCAACAAACACACTTGCAAAACTCCATTGCTGCCCGGGAAAAAGGAACTGCATCCACTGTTCACGTAACGCTGGGTTCTTCGGGAAGCTGAGCAAAGTTATCTTTGCCTTACAACCAAAACCACACTTCTTTAGAGACATTCTTCCCGAGTGAATCTTTTGCAGCAGTGCAGCCAAATGAAGCGCGTTGTTGGGTGCGCTCTTTCTCGCGCTCTAGTTGGCGTGTGTGCGGGCGTGCTTTTCCGGGAGAAATGCTCATATAAGGAGTTCCACCATCGTCTACGTCATTAAAGCCACGATCAAAAAAAAAAAAAAAACAGCCGAAACTTGTACCAACCTGGAAGTAAGATTTTTGGCACAGAAATTCTCGATCATTCGTCCAAATTCGTCCATTATTATTATTTTTTAAACTTTGGCCAAGTTTAGCATGAGAATCCAGCTCTTTAACACTGTAAACAACTCTGAACACACGAAACACCATTGTACCCCCCCTTAAATTTTTTTATTCAATAATAGACAGTAAGCAGTATATACTGCACAGTATTCAGAAAGTAGCATGCTAGAATTCCATTCTGAACACAGTCAATGAAAACACAAAAACAACCTGTCTTCATATAATCAACCCTCCTTCTTTGTTGTGTCTTCTCCCCCCACCATGTGGTTAATTAAGCCATTTTCTGTTGAATGGGCAATCCCAGGGAAAGATGGACGCTGGTATGGTTAAAACACCACATAACTGGAAATTAAAGGGGAAAATCTAATGTTTCAGTGGGAAGTCTTCAGTGAAGATGACCCCCCGTTGTGACTCCACGGTTTGGACATGTTGTACAGACACATCGATTTGTTCTCACCATCTCTGCCGAACAGTGGGAGTGCATTTACACTAGGCCGTGCATGCAGCACACTGAGTGTGGATCTGCAGGGGTCAGGTCTAGACAAGCAGCCATGCAGACCTACCATACATGTAAATCACACTTTCCATTAGAGATGTGCAGAACATGTGTAACCTCCATTTTATGGGTGTTTGTTATTGTTACGTTTGAGATGCTGTGCTTTGAATTTGAGATTGTATTTGCTTATCGCTTGACACTTATCTCATGTGTTTTTTGTTAACGCAGGTGTGTAAGTCATCTGATTGGCACGTTTATTCAGCAGTATAGACATAGCTGACTTCTAATACTGTAAAGTGATTGCAGTATTGCACATCCAGGAAATGTAAACACATTGCTTGCCAATGTCAAATATACACTGGTAATTTGCATACAAATAGGAGGTCAAATTTGCATATCAGGTCTAAAAGCAGCCTATTATGCCACTCAGTCGATGGAAAATGTCTCTGAATGAAATTACACTTTCATCATTTTCATTGACTTCTGATACTAATCAAAATAACTGCTTTTGAATCACATATCTGTTTGACATTATGCACGTACTTAACCTCATACTACATTCTATATGACATGCCGTGTGCAAATGTTATTTTTTAGTAATTGCTTTGTGTATAAGCTACAGATACTCTCTGAATAATCTCTCTGACTCAAAGGTGAGGTGCAGTGTGTGCTTTGAATATACAGCAAGAATATATTAAGTAAACAAATTAGCTTGATAATAGAAGTATTATCAGATGGACCATACATAAGAGAACAGGCAACCACAGCGTAAAAATATTATTGTTCATTAAAATTCAGTTAAAAGAAGAGTGAATCCCATTTGAATCATGCACTCCTCCAATATACTGCATTATAGTGTGATTATTTTTAATACAGATTTTATTTAGCAAATCTTGTACACACATGCTGGGTTCAAGAATTTTATTTTATTTTTTTAATTTTGTCTGTTCTGTTGTATGTTCTAACCTTAACTTTTACAGAAACCATGTTTTTACATTTTTAAAAACAGAATAAAACAGAATTTTGTGAGACATTTTAGGTTTTACTATCCTTGTGGAGACATTTGGTCCCAATGTACATAAAGGAATTGTTCTCTGTATCATAAAAATTCTGTCTTTATTTACTTCAGGTAATTATAAATCTATATGTAATTTTTTCATTGGAACACGCAATAAGATTTTTTGAAGCTCTTTTCCAGACAATAACAAGTCATAGTTTTACATTGTGTGTCAAGCTTCAAATAAATTAATAAATAAATACTACATCTAAGCAGTTGTTTATACAATTGTGGTCAAATATTTACATTTTTTGTATTTATTTAGTACTGACCTGAATAAGATATTTTACATAAAATATTGCATATGCTTGATTCTTAATACTGTGTTACCTGGATGATTGATAGATGTTTTATTTTATTTATTATTATTTTTTTATTTTTTTTTGTGATAGTTGTTCATGAGTCACTTGTTTGTCTGAACAGTTAAATTTCCTGAATTTTTTTTCAGAAAAATCCTTCAGGTTCCACAAATTCTTTGCTTTTCATCCATCTTTTGTGTAATTTGAACCTTTCCAACAATGATTGTATGATTTTGAGATCCATCTTTTCACACTGAGGACAACCGAGGGACTTACATGCAACTATTATAAAAAGTTTAAATGCTCCATTAGGGAACACGATGCATTAAGAGCCTGGAGGTGAAAACTTTCTGAAGTTGAAGATCAGGGTAAATTGAACTTATTTTGTCTTCTGGGAAACATGTTAGTATCTTCTGTAGCTTCTGAAGGGCACTACTAAATTATATTTAGGCAAAATAAAAAAAAATGTACACATCTTCATTCTGTTCAAAAGTTTACACCCCTGGCTCTTAATGCTTTGTTTTTCTCCTGGAGTGTTTGAACCTTCTGTAATAGTTGCATATGAGTCCCTCAGTTGTCCTCAGTGTGAAAAGATGGATCTCAAAACCATACAGTCATTGTTGAAAATGGTTCATAAACACAAAAGATGCTGGAAAACCAAAGATTTTATGGGACCTGAAGGATTTTTTATTCTTATTTTATGATTAAGAATCAAGGGTATGTAAACTTTTGAACAGGTTCATTTTTATACTATTCAACTATTATTTTCTCTTGTGGACTATATGCAAATTCCTTTTATGTGAAATATCTTATTTAGGTCAGTATTAAATAAAAAATATCATACATTTTGTATGATCCTTCTTATTTTGGTAAAATAATTTACTTTTAGGAGATACTGCAAATGTGTATGTGAAATTTTAACCACAACTGTACGTATGCAAACCAGCTGCATAAAATTCACAAGAAAAAAAAATCACAGTTTAGAATGACATGATTTCTAAAAGCACAGCAATTAACCCCAGGCTTCTCTGGGTGGACTGTCTGGTAATGAAATGATTTTTTCATATGTATAAAATGTGCTGATTCTCTAAGTATCTAACTATAATCCTGTAATCCCAAATAGCAATGCCCTAACACTAACCTTAACTTTAATGTATTCCTCATTTAGTCCCACAGAGACAGAGTTAGCATTAGTGAAAGAGAGTAGAGGAAATGGTTTTGTGGTTTTGTTAACACAGGATAAGCTGCTGTTTGACTGCTGTAAAGAAATGAGTGATGGCTGTAGGAAGAAACAGAATGAACATTTTCAACCATCTTTCTCCTGCAAATAAATGAGGACTGTGTTTATAGTGGAATCACAATGGAATGGAAATTGTTTTTGTAGAATACCATTATCTCGGGATCTTGGCTTGTTTTGCATCTAAAAATAAAATGTGCTGATGGTGTAATCATGTGCAAAGCTGATAGTATAATTCCCCTAAAGAATGAAGAATCTCTGCAGTAAACACAGCCTGCTCAATTAATTGATTTGCACAATTAAAACATGTAGCCTAGCTATTCTTGCACCGTGGATTGTAATAACTAACTCTTGCGTAACATCAAGGTTCAATAAAATATTGTAAGCTCCAGGTGCAACCGCCCCCGGTGTCTAACAATTATCATTGATTCTTCTTTCACATAATCTATTTCTCAAGCTAATATTATGTCTGCATTGCAAATTATTATTTCATTGGACACGTTTTAATTATTCAACACCAACCTCAAAGTTTTCTGCATTCACTTCGGGGTCTCATTAGCAATTGAAAGTTTTTCAAGTGAAAGTTTTATTTCATGACCCAGAAAACAGATATTATACTGTTCCACTGATCTATCAGCACACAGTGTTTATGGCTTATGAGAGAGTGAGTGTGTTCCCCTTTCCCCATTATTCCTCTCCAGCAGTGATCAACACACAGACAGATGGATGGACAGAAGGATGGATGAAACCATCGATGAATGGATACACAGAAGGATGGAGGGATAGATTGATTTTTGTAGAATGCAGAATATCACAATTAATAAACTGTAAAACACTTTGGTTCATGTACAGTTGAGATCAAAAGTTTACATACACCTTGCAGAATCTGCAAAATGTTAATTTAGTAAAAAATAAGAGGGATCATATAAAATGCATGTTTATTTAGTACTAAACTGAATAAGATATTTCACACAAAAGATGTTTACATATATACACAAGAGAAAATAATAGTTGAATTTATAAAAATGACCCTGTTCAAAAGTTTACACACACTTGATTCTTACAGTAATACTGTGTTGTTGCCTGAATGATCCACTGCTGTGTTATTTTGTTTAGTGATAGTTGTTTATGAGTCCCTTATTTGTACTGAACAGTTAAACTGCCTGCTGTTTTTTAGGTCCCACAAAACTTTACGTTACTTTAAGTGAAATTTGAATATTAGGGCAAATTTTAATTACTTTGTCTTATATTGGAAATGTAAGTATCCACTGTAGCTTCTGAAGGGCAGTATTAAATGAAAAAAAAAAAAGAAGATATTTAGGCAAAATAAAAAAACACATCTTCATTCAAAAGTTTACACCCCTGGCCCTTAATGTTTTTTCCTTCTGGAGCACCAGTGAGTAAAATTGGTAGAAAATCGGCAGCTGTGGTTGCTGGAATTTTATCGTAAAAAGTACAGTAGCAACATTTTACAGTTAAATTTAAATGTACAGGTAAATACCATAATTTCATTAACTGATATAATGACAATGTACCAACCTACTGAAGTACTGAAATCTGTTATATACCTTTGTAGTACACAGATAACCAACAAAAGAAGGTGGTGATGTGAAATTCGCATGATGAACCAAAGCCCATCACAAGCAGCTTTTAAATATTAGCATATATAGAAGGTGCACAGTGTCATTCACACAAACACTAAACACCATCATGTTGACACATGAAACTGAAATAATGAAATAAACATTAACAACAGATGTAGCATAGAAACACAATGTACAAACCTGCTACGAAAAAACAGAAGAATTATTTTAGCAAAAAAACATCAAATTTTAAAAAAAGTCACACAGGGAATTCTGGAAAGGTTGTCCTATATTACTATACATGTGTATTTTACATTAACCATTTAACAGATTTTTATTGTAGCATTTTTACAGTTTTTTACCGTTAAATTCACAGTCATTTTTTTACAGTATACAGCCCAAAACATGGCAATAATTGACCATTTTCAGCAGCAATAATCAGCAAAATATGCTAGTTTTGTTTGGTTCAGTGGCATTGTGTACACTTAGTGCCACCAATATGGCCGATTGATGATGTGTTGCGAAAACACTGTATATGACCAACTTATAACGTTGCCAGGTTATAAGACAACCAGTTTCAGTTGTCCTATATTCATAATAGGCTACTTTCATGATTGTGTGTATGCTTACATGACAACGATGTGCTAAAAACAGAAAAGTGCATGTTTAAATGGAGATAAGAGTATCAGTTTCAAAAACTTGTACATTTGGGTTTTCAGGGCTCTAAAACACATAAAAAAGCTTTCATTTTTAGTTGAAAATGATGTCTTGTAATTTATTCATGCTTCATGCCCTTATAGACCAATTTGGAATAGATGTCACAGTTACGTCACTTGCAGCTGCACGCGCATTGTGAAAAACACTGGTAATAAGTGGATGGAATAGGGTAAAATCCATGGAATAAGAGAAAAATATATATATTGTTGTGCTTTTGGATGTCAGAATCGGAATGCAAATCGTTTTTATAGAATACTTTAGTCTAAGACACCAAGCTAAACACAGACATTTAAACGGATGAAACCGGCCATGATTACTCTACTTTTAAAGCATAAATTTGATTTAAACAGTAGTTCTACATAATAGACACATATGCAGTTCATAGGGGACATATTATATTAGCCCTAGAGCCAATACTTCATTCTGATTGGCCAACGGTGATAACGTGATAACGACCCTGATGGTGATCAACTCATCTGAGAAATTTTAACGAAATTAAAAATTTCCTGTTTGATTTTTACTATAGTATAAAAATATAGGACATGCCCCATTGTTACCTTTGGAAACGGCACAGTTTTATAGAAGATACCAATTCTATAGGCGAATATAGGATTTAAATATAAATATACAATGGTTACGTGTTCAGGTAAATAACATTATTCTAGCAGTAACGTTAGTTAACATAGCAAGCTGAGTGTGTGATGTCCTGCAGTGGTCCATGTGCAGATGTGTTCTGGCCCTTTAACAAAGTTGTGTGGCCCAGCTCTGTATGTTGGGATAACACTGCTGGAGGCTGCTCGGGAACTTCAGGAATGGCGCAAGACATGCAACACCATCCGGGCAAAATATTGATGCAAACGCCATCCACACATGCTCAGTGTCTTTAGTAAATGCTCGTTTATCCCACGGATCATCGCTAAAGTGGGTAATTGTATAAAGACAGCATGACTGCATGATTTGTGAGGGTATTCAGAAAGTCGTCGCCAAAGTTTTTGCCGCTAACCTGCTCGCCTCTCCTTATCTTATTTGCCAAGTAAGTGCGAAACAAGTTTGATGTGAAAACGAAATACGCGCAAACGAATTTTATACGTGTTTAACGTTTGTTTTCGGTGCATTTTGTTGTTTTAAGAGTTTGGAGGGAGTTTTAAAAAGTGAAAGTGTTGTCTTCAGAGCTAACCTGTTAGCCATCTGGATTCCACAGCAGCAAACGGGACACTTACCACCTTCATCTCTAACTTTTATAATAATAAAAACCAGTTATAAGGCAGATATAAATACATGAAATTTTATATATATAATATTCATATTTTTATTAGTGCATCGACTGGGTCTAACTTTCCCACCAGCTGTTGCTATGCAACGTACAGTGTCTACCCAATCATTAACAAGCTGTTTTATTACACAGTTTAGTAAACATCTAACTGAGTTTATTTGATTTACTTACAGTATTTGTTTTTCTTTCTATAGCATCATGTCATCTTTGATGCTGTAAAGTTTAATGCAGAAAACCAGTTTGCAGTCTGGCTGGATATAGACAAACACACACACCTGCTGCTACTGCTGGAGTGTGTTTAGAGACACATCTGGATCAATCTTCCCCTTTCTGGATTAAAAAATGAAAGTGACAGTGACTTTTGGAAGGACTGGTGTTGTTGTCCCCTGTAAGGAAGGATGGACAGTCCGGGATCTCATTCAGCAAGCAACCCAGAGATACAGAAAACTACTAGAGCAGGTGAGTGTACTACTAGCATTGATTTTATTCACCCTCACGTTGGTATGAACCCACATTATTTGCTTTTTTACACTGAACACAAAAGGAGATGTTTAACTGAATGTTAATGCAGCTCTATAAGTTTAAATAATGCACATGATTGAATGTGATTTAAGAATTAAAGGGTAACCAAATATTAAAAATTAAAAATGCTTTAACATCATTTTGACACACATTATGTTGACTACCATTCAAAAGTTGAGTTCAGTAAGATTTTATGATTTTGAATACAGTCTCTTATGCTCACCAAGGAACTTTTCTTTTCTTTTTTCTTTTCTTTTCTTTTCTTTTCCTTTTATTAATACAGTAAAAACTGTAAAGATTAGTTTCCTTTTGAAATACATTTTAAAATCTATTTATTGCTTTACAGTAGTTTATTCCTGTGACAGAAACTATTTTCCAATTTTTCTAATTTCTCTAGTCTTCAGTGTCACATAGTCCTTCAGAAATCATTCTAATATCTTGATTTGATGATCAAAAAACATTTCTTATCAATGTTGAAAACAGCTGCTTATTTTTTGTTTTGGAAACTGGTAAATTTTTTTCTGAATAGAAAGTTTAAAAGAGTTTATTTGAAAAAATTGGCATTATTTAAAATAGAAACCTTTTTTAACTCTTTCCCCGCCAGCGTTTTTTTAAAAAAGTTGCCAGCCACTGCCAGCATTTTTGATGATTTTCACTAAAATTGCATGGCCCCCAGAATATTTTGTTGTATGAATATCTAAACTTGAATATCTAAAACAAAATAAAGAACAGACCCGCTACTTTTAAACAACAAAAATCAGTTTTATTCTAGTTTCAAGCATTCATTTTTTATCAACACTTGAATGTAGGTTGGTTTCATAAAAAAATATTTTGAGCAAAAAGCATAGAAAATCTCTTTTTTTAAATCAAATACTACATCTGGATTATGTTCAGTACTATTATCAAAGCAAAGATGCAGTAGAGCACTTCCATCAGCACTCCTAAAACACAGACCTTTACCAGGTCGTGGATTGACATTTCACACGCTAACATTAGGTAGTTTTCATTCTTTGTCTGCTTTTCTTGGGTTAAAGTTAGGGCTGCACGATAAATCGCATGTGATGTCCAATGTGCATCTTATCAGTAAAGCCAGTGCTGTAATCAGTAGTAAATTTCCATCACCTGTGCGAGTTCATATAGAGCAGTGCTTACTGTAACCAAGTCTGACTTGTAACCAAGAGGTTGCGAGTTCGAGTCCCAGGAGTCCGGCAGGGATTGACGGTGGGGGGAGTGAATATCCAGCGCTCTCTCCATCGTCAATACCACGACTGAGGTGAGACCCTTGAGCAAGGCACCGAACCCCCAACTGCTCCCCGGGCACCGCAGCAATGCAATGGCTGCCCACTGCTCCGGGTGTATGTTCACGGTGTGTGTGTGTGTTCACTACTGTGTGTGTGCACTTGGATGGGTTAAATGCAGAGCACAAATTCCTAGTATGGGTCACCATACTTGGCCTCACGTCTCGTCACTTTCACTTTCACTTTCACTTTTTTACATGGAGCTGTTGTTCAGAGACAAGGTGTGTGCAAGATTGATGATTTTGGCAGCGTGGTTTGGCGCATCTTGTCAATAAACAGCAGCTCTGTGTAGTAAGTGTAGTAAGTGCTGCTCTATCTGAATGCGCACAGGTGATGGAGATTTACTACTGATTACAGGACCGGCTTTACTGATAAGATGCGCATTGGATATCGCATACGATTTATTGTGCAGCCCTAGTTCAAGTAATTTATTGTATGTGACAATGGACCACAAAACCAGTCATAAGGGTCATTTTTGTTATACGACATCATTTATACATCAAGCTGAATAAATAAGCTTTCCATTGATGCGTTGTTTGTTAGGATAGGACAATTTTTGGCCGATATACAACTATTTTAAAATCTGGAATCTGAGGGTGCAAAAAAATCTAAATAGTGAGAAAATCACCTTTAAAGTTGTCTAAATGAAGTTCTTAGCAATGCATATTACTAATCAAAAATTAAGTTTTGAAATTTTTACGGTAGGAAATTTACAAAATATCTTTAAGGAACATGATCTTAATATCCTAATGATTTTTGGCATAAAAGAAAATTCGATCATTTTGACCCATACAGTGTATTTTTGGTTGTTACTACAAATATATCCATGCTACTTCTGGTTTCGTATTCCAGGGTCACATATATGAAAATGTATATATTCAGTGGCTAGGGTTGGGTACGGTTCACATTTTTACCGGTACGGTTCTAGCACCGGTATCTGAAATTCGATACCGGTACCCAACGGTACCTTTTTCGATACTTTACTCTGATTTAAGTGACTTTCAGTGGATGTGTTATATAGCCTAATTTGCGCGCATCTAAACGCGGGGTAATAAAATTGCTTTTGAATGCGCGTGCGCGTTTAAATTTTGGTTTCATTTTAATGATCGCGTGAAACTCTCGGCGGCACTGAACGTGCATTCTACAGGCGCGTCTACAGGCTTTGTTACAATGAGAGGATTAATTAGCTTGCAGAACTCAGGACTGAGCAAAAAGTCCAGCGTTATGAGCGAGTGAGTGGATTCTAACTAATAAACGCAAACAGAGATACGCACTGGAGTCTGGCGTGAGGCGGCTGCCGCTTACTTTCATTTTGTTGTTGTTTTTTTATTAAAGTCACGCTTGCAGCTTCCCGCATCCTTCTCCCCTGAGTCTTGAACTTTGTTACATACATACATATACATCTTCCTTCCTAAATCATCCTGGCTACCCATTTTTAAAGTCCCACGAGTCCACGACCCACCTGAGGATCGCGACTGAAAACCACTGGTGTAATACATTTTAAATATGTATTATGGAAAAGTAAAATTATATTTAAATCAACAATGGTATTGTTCTGCTCATTTAAATTACCCTTCAATGGGATAGATTTATAAGAAGCAGGGAAGTTAATGGTAATTTTAAATGTCCTTTCAGATGTATTAACCCTTTAGTCTATAATAACATTAAAATTATTTCATATTTTCTCTAAACTTACTTTTATAAGACAGGCACCTGTAATTATGGCCAAATTAAAGATTTGTTGTATGTTGTGTGCTTTTGTGTGTGTGTATTTATATCTATGAGTGGCAGAATGCGCGAAATAATAGAAATCACTTGAATTTCCAAATACAACAAACCAGTTGGAACTGAAATACCATCATCCTTTGAAATTCACTCCCCAAACTCCGTCCCCCGTGTCCCACACCATTTCTAGCCCTGGGTTCGGCTATCTAATAAATTGCACTCCTGCGCTTTTAAATGCACGTTGTGTTTAACTAGTGCTTCCTCAGGTTGGATGTATTAGCACTGCCTGCCTTGCACTTACTATTACAAATATTGCAGACAGCGTTGTCCGCATGAACCTTTGTGAAATGTAACCCACACATTAGAGCGCTTTCTGTTAGCCATTGCCTTGCGTGTTTGAGCACCGTCTCTCTCGTGTGCGTGCGCGCGCTTTCGCTACGTACCAGACTCACGCGGCACGCAGACGTGTTCTCTCGGGTACCGAAATTGAGCACCGATTGATTTTATGTGAATCGATACTCGGTAGTACCGACGCAATTCGGTCGGTGCCAATAAAAGTACCGGGTTCGGTACCCATCCCTATCAGTGGCCTACTTTTCTTAGTGATATTTAGTGCCAGGAAGTGGCTATTTTGTTCTCTTTGACTCATTGGATGGAAACTTGGTGCTTATAATCAATTTAATTCATCCTTGCTGAATAGGTGTTGGTTTTCTACAAATTTCCCAAACCTGACCATTAAATTCGGTCCAGGTTACCAGACTAAATAAAAACAAGTGGCAATCACTTTTTGGGTGATCAATTTTTTCAAGGCCTAATGTGTTTTGTATAACATCTTGTACATCTTTATAAAGTTAATAATAATTCTGGGATTTAATATTGCTAACCATATTCAACATAGTGTCAGTTAATTAAGTTTTACCGTAACACAGAATGGCCAAAATCACAATGGGATTACCACACGCTGTATTACGTAATTTTTAATATTTGGTTTTACATTTAATTAGAGGATGATCAAAAATGTATGCTCTACCTTACGGGATTGAATGAACTGTAAAGACCTTATTCATTAATTTCCAACTTGTTAGTCAAAATCACATGCTCGGAGCCTGATGGGAGCTGAAATGTCGACCTTCACTCTTATTATTGTAAAATTTAAAAGGGGTTCATAAGTGCCTTTCTCTGATGACAGGAATCCGCAAAGCTGATTTTATGAAGTCGGGGGCAGATGTGCCTTGTCCAATTTTTCTGTGTGATAAATGCAAATCAGAGTTAAAATGTGGCAGCCGTTCGGTCCCCTGAGCACTGACCCCTTGCCCCCTCATCAGATATTTCCCTCATTGCTGCTTGAGCTTCATTATTTAAATAGTACATCAGTTTGAGTGGCACCCATTTTTGTCTGCTCTCTCAGATCTCCCGTGGACCGATAGGGACGTGGATTCGCCACTCTCCCTGCGCATGAGGGTTTAGACGGGCTCCTAATAAACAATGGGCTTTTCATCCTGCATCGCTGCAGGAGCTGCCAGGCCCAAATGAACCCGTAGATTGCTGCGAGACTTCCTCGCCTTACAATTTACTGCGTTATTGCTTTGTCTTTAGAGTGGTCAATTTGACTGATGGAAGACGGTCTTCGTGTTTTGTATTGAAGCAGATGTAGTGATTAGACCTGGGGTGGCGGTGGCCTTGTATTGCACCCTGTCGCGCTTGAGATAGTAATATCATGCGATGGATTTGGCAGGTCAGGGCTCTGACAAGAGATTGCCGGGTGGATCGAGGCATTGCTTGGTTTTAGTATGCTATCGGCGTGCGAGATCTTAACAGGCATTTACTCTATGGGCCACCGTGTGTCGAGCTAAGCTCGGACGATTTTTTTATTTCGGGTAGGCACGTCCTTTCACTCAGACACGTTTATGTGCGTGCCTAGCCTTTATTTGTGTGTTTGTTATTCCCATCAGCTCAGTGTTATTGGCTGTTAGGCTCAGGGGAATTGGCGCGTGGGCTGGTGACGCACACGAGGCCTCGGCGAGGATAGATGGAGCTGTTTAAGGGATCCTGATTGGCTGCTGTCTCCAGGGCCTCATTTCCAGGCCAGGGTGAATGTCTGCTGTTTGGCCCCTGCAGAGTTTCTCAGATCTGGTTGTAGTCGGTCAGGGTCACAAGTAGTGTTTGCATAGTGCTAAATATTATATGACAATATGTTGTTATTGTGATGTGAAGGTTGTAAGTTGACTACTGATTTCCATTTATGTGTTTTGATATAGACTCTCAGGTTCTTCAAAATATGTATATGAGAGTTACTGCTGAATTTGGCTAGTGAGATGGCACATTAGTGAATTTTTGTGTGCAAAAGAAAAAAAAATCAACAGTATAGAGATGTATTAAATACTGCTCATACAGAAGTCATTTTCAAGCCAAGTAACTTTCTGTTGGTCAACACAATGAGTTTATGTGACCAACTTGAACAACCTATGTAGGGAACTTTTTACGAAACTCCCATTCTTATAGATTCCTATTGGAATGACTGGATTTCACAAGGGAAATTTTTTTCCAAGAAGCTGTAAATGTGAAGCACCTTGCTGTAAAAATGAAATTCATATGCAGTTAATACAGTGGTGGGCAAAATTATTAATACACTAGTATTTTCACTAGCTAAAAATGGTTTTAAGTCAGTTATTTCGATCTTTTGCTGTAGTGCGTCAGTAGAAAAACAGTTGACATTTCCAAACATTCATTTTGCCATTAATTGTAGTAATTCAGTTAGATTTTTGTTTGTACAAGGGGTCTGACAACAGCCAGTGCAACACACAGAGATCTGATCTCATCATCATCCAGTCATGAAGAAACCGTGCAAACTGAGACAGAGGAAATCCAGAAGAACTCTGGCAGTGTCTCCAAGATAAAAAATAATCAAAGATGATGTCATAAATAGATTTGAGAACATTTGGTGTTACCATCCTTCACGTGTAAAACTAGGTGAAAAAACTAGCTTTTGCCCTAGGTGCACTTTCACAAAATTTTTCAGGTTTCTTGAAGCATCTTGGAGACATTGCCACAGTTCTTCTGGATTTAGTCTGTCTCAGTTTGTTCTGTTTCTTCATGTCATTCCAGACAGACTGGATGATGATGAGATCAGATGTCTGTGTGGAACACTGGCTGTTGTCAGACTCCTTGTGTTGTAACGTCTAAAACTTTTTATTGTAATTTAACAAAATTACTTTTTTTTTTCAATATACTTAATATTTAAAAAACTGTTGTTCGTCAAAGTCATGGGGTGCAAACAACATGCAAAGGAAAAACAACAAAGTCTCCTCTTGTAATATCAGATCTTTTGAGCTTTTGTAAGTTGTCGACAATTTCATTGATGTTATTTGAAAACGGCTTTGTCTATCAAAAAGCTTTTGATAACTTTTTGTCGGCATGGTCTGAGGATGATCTGAGTCAGATTTGGATTGGATTGGATGAAAGGTGTAGGAGGAGTTTCAAAGTAAAATGCTGAAAAGGAAGTTCAGCTGATACTGGCATATTTGGAATCAGTGTTCTCTGCATGATCCACGGAATCTATCCAGATTAATCTAATGACAATAAGCAAAAATCATCAAAACCCATTAGCATTTTTTAAAATTTCAAAATAATATAATTTTGACACCTAACATTATGTACCTTCAGGGCATGGTGCCGAAGACACATACTGAGTGTCATAGTCAATACGTTCATAAAGCATACAATTCTCTACAAAATTGAAATTGGCCGATATGGGAAAATTGTGTATCGTTCCACTTGGTATGCTGTTTCAAATCTAAATCAGTCTTATAGACCAGTCTTGTGATAGATTTTTTTTTTTTGGTCAAAGCATTCAGAATATTCATATCTCCTGAACTGTGCAGGTAATTTCAGATCATGGTTATCATAAAACACACCAGGTTTGGAGCCTCGTGTCTGATTTGGGGCAAAAGATTGGAGCCTCGTGTCTGATTTGGCAAGCTTTTTGACACATTCATTGCCAGGTTTTCAACAACGGATGGGTCTATCAAAAAACTTTTTATAACTTCTTGCCAGGATGGTCTGAAGATGACCTGTGTCAATTTAGGTTAATTTTGAATGAATCGTCCAGGTTTGAAAATGTAGCATGAAACAGATTTCATGAATTTAGTTTCTAGACCTTACGGTTCAAAAGTTAATATAAACAAGTGAAATTTTGGACAAGTGGTGGTGCTAGAGAGTTTGAGTTAGAGATGCCAAGTTTACTGTTGTTAATGTTGACACCGTCCTCTATCATTGAGACAAATTTCATAACTTTCCCGCAAGTGGAATATGGGCTACCACTTCCAGAGCAGAATAGGAAGAATAATAAGAAAACGAATCCAATAGGTGCCAGGTCTCTGAACATTTCTAAGAGCTTGTAGCATAAAAGTTTATTTCCTTTGTAATGGACATTCTTGTCATTGACTCATTATTTGTAGCTTCAGATATTATTTTAGTATCAAGTGAAAAAGAACCATTGGCTGGTATCGCAACAATGGCATAATTTTGGTATTGCTTTAAATCTAAACTGAATAAGAGGAATAGGATTCAAAGAACTAGTTACATGTAATCAAGCATGCACACAATTAAAGATATTTACACACTCTCACGTAATGATGGATAATGGTATTAGTTTCATGAATAGTACTATGCAGCTCAGTAATATTAGGTTTACTTGTGTTCGGTTTATGATTGGAAGCGTTGTACCGCAGTATGGTTTGTCAGTACTGAGAAGACGGTAAAATCGATCTTTGTGATAGATTGTTTTCATTACTTGGTTCTTTTCCCTGTGAGACTGTATGATTCAGAGCTGCTGGTAACTAATGTCCTTCTGGTTTCCCTTGAAGTTTCATTAATAGAGTTAATAATCATAATGTTGCATTTATTCATGAACGCAGGGAGGCTTCACAAATCACGTCTCAGCGCTTTCAGCACAAAATGCAGAACAAACGGAGCATTATGTTTGCAGGAATACTAACACCCTCATCAATCAGTGTGGTTTTTGAACCTTTCTCGAACTTCACGGCTCTGCCACACCATTCGAAGCTTGAATTCAGTGCCAGTGCATTCAGTATTTGCCAAGAAGTTTTGCTGAATGTGCACGGTTGATTTGGGGTTGCTGTGTCTGATAGCTTACTCATTGATTACCATAGACAAGCAACAGACACGCTGAGCTTGCTTTGGGTGTTTTGTAAAGTTGCTTACATGGTGTAGAAAGCTCTGGAGGAGAGTTTGATGGATAGAAATTCATAGCCGGCTGAGTTTGAAATCAAACAGGAGTCAGTGAATTGGTCAACTGGAATACAGCAGACGTTTGGTTCCATTGACAAATCATCAATTTCTCAAACCCTTGCTTTTTTCCATTATGATGACTCTTCTGTAAATGATAATTCAGCCTTTGAGATCCGTAATTATTCAATTACTGGTGTTATGTGAAGGCTTCATCTGCTCACAGCAGAAAGCTTAGTGATTACGAGTTAACGGCCTGTGATTATCTGTTTTAAATGCTTGGACATTAGCGAGATTTCAGCGTGTTAGTGGTAGTCTTTGGTTTGTAGATTGTAGTGGATTATCCCTTTTGCTCCTCTAATAGGCAGAATGGTTGATTGAGATAGAAAAAATCATATAGCACGCTTACATCCTATGTTGTCCTTTTCTACTGCTGAGAGGTTGATAAACTCCTTTGTGTTTTCACGTATTGACTATTGCAATGGTCTTCTTGCTGGTGTATCTAAATCTTCCATTAGCAAACTTCAATATTTACAAAATTCAGCTGCCAGAGTTTTAACTGGAGTTAAGGCTGGTGAACATATTACTCCTGTCTTAGAGTCTTTGCACTGGCTACCCATTAGGTATCGTATAGATTTTAAAATTCTCATGTTAGCTTATAAAGCTTTACATGATCTGGCTCCTCAATATTTGACTGACCTTTTAGTGCCTTATACACCTTGTCGTAGTCTGCGTTCCTCTCAGAGTGGTCTTTTAGTTGTTCCCAAGACACAGCTTCGCTCTAAGCTTTGGAATTCTGTCCCAAATGACATCAGGGAAGCTAGGTCACTAGCTTTTAAATCTCTTCTTAAAACATTTTATTTTAGGATTGCTTTTACTTGATTATTGTTTGTTGATTACTGTTTGTTGTTATTAATTGTATTTATAGCTGTTATGTCTGTAACTGTCTGTTATGTATCTCAGCTGTTATGTCTGCTTGTAAAGCGCTTTGAGAAAGCAACTTTTAAAGGCGCTATATAAAATAAATGTATTATTATTATTATTATTATTATTATTATCTCTGTATTTAAGCTAAATGGTGATACACTCTGTATTTTCTGTGAAGTAAAATGTTGTCTTTAACACAAAAAGGCTATGAAAACAAAAATAGTGAATGTAACTTTTGTAGGATATGATGTACATTGTACAAAAAAAAGTTCTGTAAATTATGTTGCAAACTGTGTCATTTTGTGACTCGAGTGCTCATTTGAATTATTACAGAGCTTTCGATTCTCAAGACAATTCTGTGGAAATTAGATAATTTGTTTTAGATCAGAGTTGTGTTATATCCAGCTGTAATAATAAGCACTGAATATTTCACAGTCATATCTCTGATAGCAAAGCAGAATGCCCACTAACTGTTCATGCAAAGCTTTTCATTAAGACATGATGCCTCAAACTTTGCGAACTTTGGTAAACTTTGAAACTCTTTTAATCTTAGAAGCAGTCATTCTGCTAACTTATTTACAGAGTTGAAACACTTGGCGAGTCAGTACTGGCACTTTATGTAATATACACCAGACTATAAAAAGCCTAAAGGGACAACATTCTTTTTGTTCTTTTTTTTTTACTTTTGTATTTTGAAGTAAACTTCTTAGGTTAAGCCATTAGTAGGACCTTTTTAGTTTTCTCTAGTCTGTAGTCACAAAAATGGTTTACTTCATTAAAATGATATCTTGAGGATGTAATTTTAAAGTATATAGTATTCCAATGCTTAATCCAAG
Organism: Cirrhinus molitorella; assembly: GCA_033026305.1. Classification (NCBI taxonomy): domain Eukaryota; kingdom Metazoa; phylum Chordata; class Actinopteri; order Cypriniformes; family Cyprinidae; genus Cirrhinus; species Cirrhinus molitorella. The sequence continues at coordinate 29,255,989 of CM065122.1, read as the reverse complement.
CCAAATACACATAGTCTTGGCTTAGTAACAAATACACCCATACTGGGCTAAGCTCCAAATATCCAATGATCCTAGAACCTTGAATGTCAATGTTTGCATCTCCAAATTTTTCCCCTGCAAAGCAGTGCTTGTTTAGTAAGAGAATGTTTAATGCTAATCTTCAAGACCATTACTTTTGGACTTTTAATTCCTGTTTAAAAGTCTAACTGATCAGATTATGTAATGTTTTTTTTTTACATCCATTTCCTTTTGTTTAATGACTCAGATTTTATACTGAACATAAAAAAGCATACTCTGTTGCAGTCAGTAATTTTGTGACAAAGGGTGCGCATTTAAATTATTGCAGTGCCTTCAATTCTGCAAACAACTCTGAGGAAACTAGATAATTTGTTTTAGGTCAGAGTTGTGCTATATCCAGCTGTAATAAATGCTGAATATTTCACATATCTCTGATAAAGCAGAATATACACAAGACTGCCCACTAACTGTTTATGCAAAATTTTTATTACGACATAATGCCTTGAAGTTTGCTTAACTTATTTACAAACTTGAAACACTTGGTGAGTCAAAACTGGTACTTTATGTAATAGACATAAAGGGACAAATGTTTCTTCTTCTTCTTTTTTTTTTTACTTTTGTATTTCTTTTTGTATCTTCTGAGGTTGAGACCATTAGAAAGTCACAAAAATGGTTTACTTCATTAAAATGATATCTTGAGGATCAACATTTCATTTTTAAGTGTATAATATTCCAATGCTTAATCCAAGCCAAATACACCCAGTCTGGGCTAAGCCCCAAATATCCAGTGATCCTAGATCCGCCCCCGACTGTCAATATGCTAACACTTTTTTAAAACATTTCTTGCATCTCTCAATTTTTCCTTTGCAAAGCGGCACTTGTTTAGTAACAGAATATGTTTAATGCAAATTTTCAAGACCATTGCTTTTGGACTTTTAAGTAGTCCACTGCATGCATAAGAACGTCCCCAAAGAATAGAGATCTAATTATACCGAGCTTCATTAGGACCAACTAGTTGACTAATTGATTCGATTACGTAATGCTTCGGCTTTTCAGTTTTGAAATGGTTGTTTTCCAGAACTCTTTGCTTTTGCTTTAAGTTTCTGCAGATTTTATACTGAACAAACATCAAGTTGGCAACCCAACAGACTACCAAAATTATATATATTTGTACCTTGTGTAGGTCTGTTAATGGTCACATGACCTTCGACTTCAGCAACAATACCTACCTCTTTTAAAAAGTTGATTACCCAAATTTAGTTTTGCATGATTATGTGGTTATTCGCATTCAGCATTGTTTTCCCAGCTGTCCGTGACCCTACCAGTACAGACCTGTCACCATTTTTGGGTCACGATCCATCAGTCACAGACCACTGCTGTACTGAATGGCCTAGTTTTATGGATGGGCTAATTGCATGTAGGCTTTGTTGCACTGAAGGCTCTCAACTTGTCCAAATGCCTGTAAGTTAATAGAGGTTAAGCGGTAGCCTTGCTCGCTGCATTTCATATTTGTGGACAGTTCGACCTCTTAGCTAGCTGTCACAGCTTGGAGCACAACTACTTGGCTGCACGTTATCTCGCTCGTGATAGAGCGGCGAGAAGTGTTGTTAATTACCAGATTTCCTTCTCCACCATTGAAGTCTCAGCAGCTCACAGTCTTGCGTTTTTTTGTTATGCTAATCTAAAACATTTTCCTGCAGCTGTGTAATTATGCATTTAATGCGTTTCAGGATTAAAGCGAACGAGAAATGGCCTAGATTTAGTTGCGCTAATCTTCAGCCTTTTAAACGGTGCCATACATCAGCTATCACTTGAAAAGAGCATGGTTACCACTTTGAGGATTTGCTGTCTAATTTTTGCCATGTACATACTGCGGCCCTCTGCTTTTCATATTGCTTTGTGTTTCGTTATATTCAACGAGGTGTTTTCCATTGACCCGGACATGTCGGTTTCCAGCGGGAAGAAAAGACTCCTGTGATCTTCAGCCAGCGCTCTCGAGAATGTTCCGGGCTGGGAAATGTGCTTGAGTCGAAGGCCCTACATACTTAGCATGTCTGCAATCCTTTGTCCAGAGGCAGTGAATTGTTTGAGAGAGAGAGAGACCTTAAGCGGAGGAAGTGCTTGGGAGTCACTCAGGAAGTTATCAGGCCGTTGAAAAAGGACACTTAATTACCCAGGCAGACGTAGGCCGGGGTTGTGCTGCTGTTTTTTCATTAAGCTCAGGAATGCCAGATGCACACATGCTGAGTTGGCTGCCAAAGCAGCTGATATCGTGGAAAAGTCTGGACTTGTGCCAGCAAGAAAACAATTAGCATGCCTCGCCTCAGAGACAGAGTCGGTTAGCATCTGCTCTCAATGAGAAGCGTTCCACGCTAGGTGCGTGGTTTGTGATGGAAACTACCTCTGGACCTCAAGATGTCCTTGTGAAGTACCTCTGTTCAGCCTTCAGCGATTCAGGCGGTTTTGGCAGCAGAACGCGCTCTCAGAACCCTAATGTGCTATTTTCTGTGGATCCACATCCACTGTTGTGGTTTATCATTGTTTTCAGTGACAGTTGGAGGCATAGTGCTCTCCTTGAAGACATTTCTTGGAATAAACCAAATAAACACAACGTGTACTTAGGCTTGTAAGTAAGCCTGTGTTTTGCTTTTATTTTAGCGTAGGCTGTTATGAGTTAGGTTTGGGTTTTCGTGCCTTCCTTCTGAACCTGATTTTTTTTTGTATGTGCTTTTGCCATGTTCATTTACTGTCTAAAGGGACATTTTTATCAGTGATAATCACTGAAAATACATGATCAAACTGCTATTTTTAGTAGGGCTGGATATTGACACAAATTTCACGATTCAATTTTGATTTGATTCAATATCAATTATTTTGGATATATATCAGGTACAATACATTAAAAATGTTGACAAAGAAAAAAAAAACTAATGCTGTAACATATACATGAGTCAGCTGATACTTTTAAAAAAAGTTTTTATAATAATTATTTTATAACTTTACAATTACATGACTATATTTCCACTCCATTTAAATTGGCTGTCATAAAAACTTGACGATTTATTCAAGTTTCCTACAGAAATCAACAGTAGAGGCAGGAAAACAGCGAGCACTTGTAATCTTTTTTTGTACACGGTTATGATTACAGCTGTGTTTTGCTTTCCGGTGTTGTGGCAAATTCTGTTACGATTAGGCAGTCATGTAGTGATTCAGCGTGACTAATAAACACATGACTACGGCAATATATGGTTTATCTGAGTTCTTACTATAATTTTCCTTATAATAAAGTATATAATGATGCGATGCCTTTATCTAGGGCTGTGCGATCAATCGAAGTGAAATCGCAATCACGATTAATCAAAAGCTGCAATTGCGTATCTTTCAGCAAAGCACAGTTCTGTGATCAGTAAATCTTCATCTGAAGGCCAGAGGGCGCTCTCATTCTGACACGGAAACTTCAAATAAGCCAGAAGAAGAAACATAGAAAACGCATCTTTGCTATCACTGCAGCTGAATAAACAAGATTTAACTGCTCTCATTAATTCAATGTGACTAATAAACCCACGACTACAACAATGTATGGTTTATCTGAGTTCTTCTTATTATAATTTTCTTTAAAATACAGTATATAATAATGCAATGCCTTTATCACTGCTTAGAATACTATGCATGCCTTATTCTGTGAAAAAGCTACACTATCTCACAGAAGGATTTATTTCAAACACTCGACTGATGTTATGAAGTGAGTTTGTAGTAAAAAAAAAAAAAAAAGTATGGCTCTGTGTAGTACATGCTGCTCCATCTGAACGCAGGTGCTGGAGGTTTACTACTGATTACGCAACTGGCTTTACTGACAAAATGCGCATGACAATCGACTTCGATTAATCGAGCAGCCCTACCTTTATCACTGCTTAGAATACTATAAAATATGTTGCATGCCTTTATTCTGTGTAAGAAGCCACATCATCTCATAGAAGGATTTATTTCAAACACTCGACTGAAGTTATAAAGTGAGTTTGGAGTAAAAACATGTTATTAAATGTGGTATTTTCACATGCTTTCAGATGTAGCAGCATTTACTACACAGAGCCGTAGTGTGTAAATTCGAAATTGCGAGTGAAATTAGTGTAAAAATTGTAAGCAAACACTGCTTTGTTTAGGGTTGGTATATCTGCAGTCCTAGCTCTTACTGTTTACATTTTGAATGACGATTATAGACTACTGCTGCCTGCTGGTGTGGAGAGTTATTTCCTCTCATGTATGTGCAGAACATAAGTACTAGTCGACACTTGACTGTTGACACAAATTGGTGCGTTCACACACTGGGTTGCAAAGGGGTACATTAACATGTACATTTAAATGTACATTTGCAGAAACTTTCAAAAAATTTCTTAAAGATTACAAAAATCTTGGAAATTTTCCAAAATGTCTGGAATGTTTCTGAAATGTACCAGAAGCTTTACACCTCTCTGTAACATGGCCCTGACACACCACAGTTGGCTTTCATTGCTGCTGCTACTTTGATTTTGGTTTGGTATGGGCCTTTAATCATCCCACTATAAGAAGTGCATTTTTAAGACACCATTGTGTTAAAAACAGTCCATCTTTTAAAAATTACTATTGCATCTGAGTCTCTGCATTCTGTATTATTTGGTTGTGCTGCTTCTAGCTGCCCTTAAAAACCTGTCTAAATTGAGTCCTGGAACCATAAGGCGTTCTTAAGATAGTCAGCTATTTGTTTAGTCACCCTGCTGTCTATTTAATCTCTAGTGTCCACAACTTGTTGTCCATTCATTGTATATTGTGGACAAGGCTGTGTGCTTCAGTCTTGTAGGGTATATGTGTGTGTTTGTCTGTCTAAAACATATTAATGTGTTATGGTTAATGTATTAATGCTGCTGATATTCATTAAAACACAGTGCTGGAGTAGGACTGGAGAGTCCAGACATGCTGTCTCTTGAGGACTCTTCCTCTATCTGTTAGTCTCATTTAAGTACTGATTACCCACATACACAGCCTTTCACATTGGCCTCTGTGCCCAGGAAAATATTAATTTCATTTGTGCCACATATAAAAAATCTCATTTCATTCAGGCTATGTTATGTTCCATAACAGAAAATGAGGTGTGGGTCAGAAAATGGTATGTTTATTAAATTCAATTCACGGCAAAATTGGTATTTTCATATTTGACCAGAAAGTGCAAGAATGCGGTGCGGAGGTGGAAGATCGTTTTCGGAGATGGACAACGTCTTATTGCATCATTATCATCACCATCATGATCATCATTACTGTTTATGAGCTTGGTAATGATGTTAGGCTTGGTAATGGACCCTGCACCAACAAAAGCAATCGTAAAAATACGGCAGGAGCCCCACTGCTCACCGTCATCAGGGTAAAAATTGCAAAATGTTCCAGAGATTTCCATCGTTTCATTACAGCGCAGCCTCGCTATCTCCCGCTACACTCGCACCCTCATTCAATGGTCTCATAGCTTGGAATAGCTGGCCTTAATGTGGCATGTAATACAGCATTATTCCCATAGCCTGGCACACCGTCGCCCTTTGTTGAATGCCAGAAACTGACGCACACATGGCCTTCGACTCACCCTGCACCGCTTCTAGTGTTTGAAAGCTCAGGGCTCATTTGGTTGAAATCATGATTAAACAGGTGTGTTGGCTGTCAAATGTCATTTTGCTCATGGGCTTGCGTGAGATGAGATCATATGGCATCTATTGTCTTGGTTTTATTGTTTACTGAGTGAAATACAAGCTTTTTGTGATGTATTGGAGGGTCTTCAGTCGTGTAACATGACACTGATGCTATAATAGAGACGGCAGAATAAAGAATAACTCACACATGGCATAAAATAGTATGTATAGGGTGATGAGTTTATGTACCTTTGGAAAACTCGTGTAGTAAACCTCTACATGCCTATGGGGACAGCATTGTATAAATGGAGAAGATCATTTGTGTTTACACTTTTTTTCTTTTGTTGGGAGTATTGTTTTGTCATGCTATGGCTTTCTTAATGTTTTTCTTTCATTTCGTTCTAGTAAAATGTCTAAACATTCTGAGCAGCACAACTGCATAAATTATTAACATAAAATCTGTCTGGAATATATATTTTTCCCCTAAGTGCAAAACTTTCCAATGCAACAAGAGAATAGGTTTATTTTCTTGAATGTAAATCTTACGAAGTTTTGGTTCTCTGGTATCTTATTTTAAATATGCTTCTCTGCAACTATGGAAAATATTATAACAAGAATTGAGAATTCACAAAGACTAACAAATAGACAACTCAAAACTTCAATCCCTTAACAAATGTCACAGCAGTGATATAAAATAACCCTTCATGTACTCTTCTTTGTGCTACATTTTTTGAAGTGAAGATTTCACCTCTCACCCTTAATCAATGTTAAACCCGCTTGAGATTGTGAACTTGTTCATTAGACTGCTGTTTCACAGAAATAATACAAAAGCATACTTTATGTAATTATAGATAATGATTATGATGGGTGTTCAAGCTTAGTTTTTTTTTCATGAAATCCGTTCACCTCGCTTGTTAGAATATGTATTTGAAGAAGGATAAAACAGGTTTTGTATGCTTAGTGTACACATTTATCACTTGGTCAGCTCACATTAAGCAGAACCAAATGCATATGGTAGGATCTGATATCCATTCATCTTCCAATACAAAGAGTCAGTCTGTCCCAGAACATTAGAGGGTAAGTTTCAGTACATTTTGGGCTGACATGGTTACAAAATAACCTCATTCATCAAGCATACTTTATTATCTCTGATCAGTAATATCACATTACTTACTGGAAAATGTGGTATAAGTCTAACTAAACAAAGTAGATTCACATTTTGGTACATTTTCTTGGTAGGGAAATCTTATAATTTTTTTGTTGTTGTTGTAAATATTTAGGAGCAGCTACAATTTGTTTAACTGCAATTTGGCTTCTTGCATCCATCACCCATCTTGCCACTGTTTGGTTAGCTAAAGTAGCAGCTGAAATTATGATTTAGTAACCTCAAAGATAGATTCTTGTAGTTTTGGCTATTCTTCGTAGTTGAAGTCAAAAGTTTACATACACCTTGCAGAATTTGCATAATGTTAATTATTTTACCAATATTAGAAGGATCATACAAAATGCATGTTATTTTTTTATTTAGTGTTTAAGTACACTTGATTCTTAATACTGTGTTAATGAATACCTTGTTGGTTCTGAACAGTTAAACTGCCTGCTGTTCTTCAGAATAATATTTCAGGTCCCACAAGTTCTTTGGTTTTTCAGCATTTTTGTTTATTTGATTTAGTCATTTTTATAAATTCAACTGTTTTCTCTTGTGGACTATATGTAAATGTCTTTTATGGGAAATATCTTATTCAGGTCTGTACTAAACAAAAATAACGATTTTGCAGATCTGCAAGGTATATGTAAGCTTTTTACTTCAACTGTAAATGTGACCCTGGACCACAAAACCAGTCATAAGGGTCAATTTTTCGAAATTGAGATTTATACATCACCTGAAAGCTGACTAAATAAGCTTTGTTATGATACGACAATATTTAACCGAGATACAACTGAAAATCCAGTTGTACAATTTGAAAATCTGGAATCTGAGGGTGCAAAAAAATACAAATATTGAGAATCACCTTTAAAGTTGTCCAAATGAAGTTCTTAGCAATGCATGTTACTTTTCAAAAATTATGTTTTGACATGTTTACAGTTGGATATTTACAAAATATCTTCATGGAACATGATCTTTACTTAATATCCTAATCATTTTTGGCATAAAAGCAAAATCAGTTATTTTGAACCATACAATGTATTTTTGCCACAAATATACCCCAGTGTCTTAGGACTGGTTTTGTGGTCCAGGGTCACAGATGTTTTTATTTGATATGAATTTTTTCTCTGAATCTTTGCGTAGTAGAGCCAAACCAAAAACTTCTGTTTGTAGTTGGTAGGGCTGAAACGATTAGTCAGCTAGACTTATTGACAGCGTCGACAACAAAAGATTGTCAACAAATATTTTTGTTGTCGAGTAGTCATTTGATCTCATTTTACGTAATGTAAGAGCCTGCAATAATACAATTTGACCAGTGTGGTGCTAAAGCTCAAGACTGTAATTCAGCCCTCCTCGATGCAATTCAAGAGAAAAAGACACAGTGCTTCAGAGCAAATGCAGCTGAATCTGAGCGGCGTTTGGATAATATGATATATGATATATATGTAAATATATATTGCGCGCTTTTCTCTCAATAATTAAATAAAACACAGCAAAAACTGACAGCAGTGTGAATGCAGCAGCTAAAAATGCATCTGATTATAATGATGTGGATGTTTGCACGAGCTCTGCAGTACATTAACGTTAACTTACTCCAGTAATATCTGGTCACATCATGTTTATTTCTATAGTCTGTTATGCAATAGATAGCCTTAAACCAAACAGCTTTGCGGTATTTTACATAAAAACCCTGTCGCTTTCAGTTAGAATTACAACTTGAATTACAACTTGATTTCCTGTTATAATGCAGCACTCCAGTGTTGTACAGAGATCAAAACTTGTTCTAGCTCAGGACTGTTTTGATTATCATAACCCTAAAAGGCATTTTAAGACATTATGTTGTGAATAAAATAGTTTATCCAAATAATAGAGCCTCTTATCACTTAACTTTATTTAGTTTTTTTATGACTTGCAAAAGGAGATGTTAGGCAGAATTATGTGTAATCATTGCAGAGAATAACACAGAATCTTTGTTAATGTTGGCAAAAAAAAATACAGCTGTTCATTGTTTGTTCACAGTGCATTTACAAAAGGTTAAAAAAACACAACTTGTGATTTTTATAAATTCATTAGTAAATGTTGAAATTAACAAACGAAGATTAATAAATGCTGTAAAAGTTTTCTTCATTCTTAGTTCATATTAAATAATGTTAAGTAATGAAGCATATTGTAAAGTATTACCAATTAATTGTATGATAACTGTAATTACATAATATGCTTTTCTAAAGCTGGTGACCTTTATTTATGATAGAATATGTATAACATTTTTTTTTACTAATTGCAAAAGCTCAATAATAAATCAAAATCTACTGATTAACCCGTGAAATAATTGAAGATTAGATTAGATTAATTGATTATCAAAATAATCGTTTGTTGCAGCCCTAGTAGTTGGTACGTTTTGCCTTTGTAGGGCAACATTGATGTATCGTAGATTTGGCTCTCTACTGTTCAAGAGGTTTTCTTTATCTCTTTATGCCAAACATTGTATATTTGTCTAGGTCATGTATATGTTCATGTATGTCAGCATGTACTGAGTGAAAAGGTCAAATCTTGTGACTGTTTTACTGTAGTGCTGAGAGACTGGGCTTTTATATGAAAAATTTGTGTAAATATGAGTCATACACACGATCTCAGTTTGTCTGCTGAGGGCTGACAGCTCTTTTGTCCCACAAAAGCCAAGATAAACAGGGTAGGCCTATATCAAAGTCAGGTTTCACTCCATCAATGAAGTTTTGCTGTTACTCAATGCCAAGGCAAATACTGTTTAAGCATACCATACCTCCCACTACTACTTCCTCTGCTTTGCTACATGGCATTGCCTGACATCAATCAACTATCACTTGCTTTGTTTTAAGTAAGCACACACCATGAATGCAGCCAAATAGTGAGATGTACTGACATAAGATCAGGCGCAAGATGGAATTAAGCCATTTGTTGTGCAGATGCCTTGTTTATACCTCACTTCTTGGCATGAGCTGAAGTTGACATTTGGAGCTCAGATTTAGTTACATCACTCTGGTCTCTGGGAGCTGGTTGGCTGCGGTTGTGAGCTCACAAGGGTTGGATGATTTGCGGTTGACGTGTTCTGCTTTGTGTTTTGTCAGCATTAATCAGAAAAGTCCATCGGCCCATGATAGAGCCTTGTGGCACTCCCGCTGTAGGAGATGGTTGTAGAGGAATTGTGTGGGAAGACCATTCACTGTAATGAAAGATGTCCTGATGCACGCTGCTCTAAAGTTAGCACAAACACATTGAGTATTGTTAGCCCTGATGGGCAGGCTCAAGTCATTGCTTATTTTTTTAAAGAATAGTTACAGTTTAGACAAAACTGTGGGAAACCTGGGTAACTGATAAGACTGAGGTCAATGTTGTCTTGCTAATTGCTAACACTGATGCTTTTGTTTTGCAGGAGGGAGATTTCCTGGTACGAACCCACCATGTTGAGTACTGTGACGGGGGAATACTGGACCCTGATGATGTGTTAACAGACCTGGTGGAGGACAAGGACAAGGTAAGGCTTAAGTAAACAGTTGGGTATTAATATTACGTCCTCTAGGGCAGTGGTTCTCAAACTTTTTACCGTGGCGTACCCCCTGGTGCATTTAACATTCTTCTGAGTACCCCCACTTAGACTTAAGTCACACCTTTTCCATTAAGGGATAAAAATTCCCCCCTTTAAATTGATGTACACATGAATTTTAGCTTTTATAGAGGCATCTTAATATTCTATTAAGTGTATTATGTAACCCTGGACTACAAAACCAGTCTTAAGTAGCACGGGTATACCTGTAGCAAAGGCCAAAAATACATTGTATGGTCAAAATGACCAATTTTTCTTTCATGCCAAAAATCATTAGGATATTAATCATGTTCTCTTAAGATATTTTGTAAAATTCCTACTGTAAATATATCAAAACTTAATTTCTGATTAGTAATATGCATTGCTAAGAACTTCATTTTCAACTTTAAAGGTGATTTTCTCAATATTTTGAAAATTCCAGCTTTTCAAACCAGTTGTATCTTGGCCAAATATTGTCCAATATTAATATTAATATTAATAAATTGCCAGTAGGTGGCAGTATGAGCATCTTAATGAGTGAGACGTCAGTATTTCATTCAGTAAGGAAGAAAACGGTTCACTGACTCTCCGAATCGTTCAAATTCAGTCGTCCACTTCTGTTGCGGATTTCGTTGCAACTGTTTTGTTGAAAACATAAACAGTAATGTAAGCTATATTTAAAATGTAAAATCCTCACTTAATACATTTTTGTTTAACTGTTATATAAAATCAAAATTTGCAATCGATTATATTCAGAGAAAACTGCGTTCTTGCTCGTATTTTAAACATGAAAAATAATTAACTCGCATAAGACATGTTTCTGTATCGAAATGAGTTTCATCGATCTTTATGTAGCCTACAGTCTGTCAATATTTGTTGCTATTAAGTGCTACAGAGCTAACGTTAACGTTACTTTAAACACGCAATGAACAGCAGCGCGTTTTGCTAAAGCAGTATACTCTGTGGGCATCTTACCGTATGCACGCTGCTGGTGTGGTTACAGTCAGTTTTGACCGCAAGAGGTGAGGTAATTTGATGTAATTTGACTGTTCACGGAACTCACATTTTCCTGTTTTATAATAAAAGCTTGTCAGAAATACATGCTCGGTTTTAATGTTACTTTAAATTGTGGTAGAATTAAATTAATGGCAAAGCTCAGCATTTTGTTCGCGTACCCCCTTCCGCCACCTCACGTACCCCCAGGGGTACGCGTACCCCCGTTTGAGAACCACTGCTCTGGGGAATAATGTCAAGCTCAAAATCTCATAAATATTGCGAATTGCTAAATCATAGACATTTAAACAAAAAACTGATTGCACATAATTGCCCGTTATAATTTGCATCTTCAGTGGCTTTTACTTTGATTTTGTTTTAATGTTTTTCAGACAGTTCAGTAAATGAATCCGATTTTAATTCAGCACCCACTCAAGAGCTCAATAAATACTTTGTGACAAAAATATGAAAACTTATAAGTGGCTCTTAAGAGTCATTCTTATGCGAGTAGAATTACAATGGTTGCGGTGTATATTTATTTTTGGCTGTAGACATTGAAGACCCAATAGAAGATGGGTTGTGTGTGTTTCATGTTGTGGTTTTTGGTCCTTGACTTCAGGCTGGAAGTTTACATCTAGGATAACATGATTTCTTTTGCTGTGGTGCTGTAGCTTTAGTGGTGCAGGAAATGCTGACCTAACTCAAGAAATGTCGAATAGAAGGTTTTCATTGGCTTTGTTCAGTGCGTAGGTGTTTGGTCCATTAGGAATAAAAAGTAAAGCTGTGAAGCTTTACAGCTTTACAAATGGCTTTCCGTAACATTTGATGTATTCTTGATAATGCCATTCTATGCCGTTATTCCTGAGCACCTAAACTGTGAAGGAATGAACACCACAACACATTTACTCTCACAAATGTGAGAAGATTTGTTGAGAAGTTGTGAGAAAATGTGACAATTTATGGAAAACATAATCACATGATTATGAAAAATCACAGGTTAGGTTGCAGTGCCATATGCACCATATATATGTGCTGTGAAAAACTGTAACTGTAATGTATTTTAAACCTTTTATGGTCGTTTATAATGGAAATGCAGCATACGGTTTCATATGGAAAGTGCATCGTTGACATTTGCTTAAAAGGAGGCCATTTGGACCACCCTCTCTCAGGAAAAAGTGGTCTCTCCAATGAGCCCTCAGGGTATTCTGTTGTCCTTTCTCTGTATGGAGGTTATTATATTGAGCTGTGTGGCCGCTCCTAACTTGATAACACCAAAGGGCATTTGCCTCTTAATTGAATTCCCTCAGACATCAGATGCAAAGCTTTTGATTTCTGCACATTAATTAATAGAAAAATGAAGGCACTAGGCGTTATGGGTTGCATACTCGCTCTCATGGAGCAAGACGATTTCTGGGATATTGCTTTATAATCAAAGTGTGGAAGTGTTTTATAGGCTTTAGCCACAGGGAATGCAGCCCATTTCTGAGGAATAATTTGCATATGAAAGATGAAAAATTGTCATGATTTAAAGATTATGAGTGGGACTATTAATTTAGAGATGATAGTGCTCAGTGTTTCAGCATTCAGACCTTCTATAATTGGTCATAACTGTAAAAAAAAAAGTGTTAATTTAATACAGTTGAAGTTTAATTAAAACAATGCTTTAAAGTGAAACAAATGCATTTAAGCCAACTGACTTGTACACTACGGGAAACTTGTCTCTTTAAATCACACTTTTAGATAGCAGGTAGCACTGAATAATAAGCTGTTCACATATTAAGACTTGACAATAAGGACTGCCCGATGGCCAGGGGTCAGTGTGAAACACATTTGGGACAATTGATAGAATTGTCATTGGCCCGATATGGAAGTTTATCATTTGCACCATTTCTTCGATGTCTTCAATGTAAAGATTCAAGCCATTTTAAAGGTCACATATCAAGAAAATCTTTTCTCTGTGTTCAAGTGCTATAATTGGGTCCCCAGTCCATCTACCAACCCAGAAAGCCTTGGTAAGCCTTTCTCTGCAAGGTTGGGAAAAAAAAGCACTCCCGTGGAGTTCGCTCCACCCATATAAAGGGGATCTTATTATAATTTTACTGCCCCTTAATCTGCACATTTCCACCATTGCCTTTGTATCCACCATAAGCCTCAATGGTGTAACAATTTTGATGCAATGGTGAAAGTTCAAGCAAAACATGCTGTGTCCTGTTGTTGGCTGCACTGATGAGCACAGAAAACTATTTAGAGTCTTAGCCTCACAGGAGACAAGAGAGCAGTGGTTTACTGATTTAGTTACTGTATATTACACTGCTGCCACACAGATATACTTATTTAAACATGCCATTTCTTTCCCGGCTGTTTACCTTCACAGACATAACCGACTGTTTTTGTAACTCATGAGTGTTTTTTAAGATGAACTTGTGTGTATTTGACAGTTTAAGCGCAATAAGACATGAAAGAGAACTTGGTTTAGTACTCGCATGCCACATGAAAACTCTATATTAGAAGTTTAAACTAGTATGGTTTAAAACACATGATTTCAACACGATAGACATGATGATCAAAACCAAACATGTTTTTGGCAGAATATCTGAAATCCATGCTTTAAAGGCACAGCCCTATTCTGGAAAAGGGGACGGGAAGCAGCAGCTCATTTGCTTTTAAAGAGGGATGCATGAAAACAGTGTGTTTCTGTTTCCACTCAAAATAGACATTTTTAAATGATGTAACCTCAACGACACATTCTGGGGACACCTGAGACTTATAATACACATTGTAAAAAGGAGCATGATAGATCTAATTTTAAGAACAAAAAGATGTGAAAGAGACCTTTATTAGACAGCAGCAGGTATTTTATGCTTAGACTGTCATTTTAATGTTTATCAAACAAGAAAAAGAGAAAATCACTCCCTGCTCTCTGAATAAATTTTGTAGCTTTATTAAGGAATAAACTTTAGTTTATTTTTTTTATACAGTGAATATGCAGTATTATTTTACATTTGAGTACTTGCATTCAATTTCTGTAGTATTTCTTAACACTCAATACTACAGTCAACCTACCAGAAAAACATAAAGTATTGATTATTTCACAAAAATATTTCATTTATGTGCACTACTATTTTCTTACTGACTTTACTTGTCTTTAATAATGTTTGAATTTTATAAGCTAGTAGTTTTTGCTGTAAAAATGAAATTGGAATCAGATTTATGAAATGTTACTGGAATGTAAAATATCCACCATTTTCTTCAAGAGTGAGCATTGACATTTGTGACCCTGGACCACAAAACCAGTCATAAGGGTTCATTTTTGGAAATTGAGCTGAATGAATAAGCTTTCCATTGATGTATGGTTTGTTAGGATAGGACAATATTTGGCCGAGATGCAACTATTTGAAAATCTGGAATCGGAGGGTGCAAAAAAATCAAAATATTGAGAAAATTGCCTTCAAATTTGTCAAATTGAACTTTTAGCATGCATATTACTTAGAAAAAACTATGCTAACTATGTAACTATGATACATTGACGGTAGGATATTTACAAAATATCTTCACGGAACATGATCTTTACTTAGCATCCTAATGATTTTTGGCATGAAAGAAAAATCTATAATTTTGACCCATGCAGTGTATTTTTGGCTATTGCAACAAATAATACCCCAGCGACTTATGGCTGGTTTTGTGGTCCAGGGTCACATTTGTAAATTTGATGGGTTTGGCTTCCCATCTTATCAACTTCCAGCTACTTTTAGCTGTACAAAACAGCTCGTTTTGCTGCTTGATATTGCAGATTGGTGTGTCTTACCACCTTATTTTAATGTATTATCTTAATTATGAACACACTGGTTTGTAGTGCAAACAGTTTTATCGTTTACTGTTTACTCTCATCCATAAGCTTAGTTCCGTGTTGAAGAGAATACAAGGATTCATGGGTCAAAAATAATGAAAACAGTTAATAATTTCATTTATTTAGTTTTTGTGGCGGGGCCAGAAGCCAGAAGAAAATCCTTAGCAGTTGAATTCAAAATGGTTTATAATTTAAATGTAACATTTATTTTGAAGTAACTGCTAATGTCTATCTTCAAATACACAGTAGTAAACAAAAAAAAAGTACTGACATTGATTTAAGTTTTAGAAACTTATGAAAATGATGATTTTGATTCAGTATAGGAATCAAGTGAAGGATTCAACAGACTGATTCAGCTAGATAATTTTTTTTATAATTTTGAGTGATTTATTAAAATAACCTGTTCAAGAGTAGTATCTGACAATGCTATTGCTCTGTATGTTTGTTTTGAAGTGACAGTATCACAATAGAAATACATTATCTTGCCTTTATTTCATGGTATATTAATTAAAATAATTCAATTCATACATCAGGTTCACAAATCAGGTAAAATAGTCTGATTCCCTCTCCTGTCGTGCTGTAGATATAGTGGTGGAGTTATTCTAGCCAATAGGAAACATTGGTGGTGCCTTTTTATTGAACATTAATTGGTGTGAATATTCTGTGCCTTAACTAACTGGATTTCTTGTACGCTCACACTGATACACACACATGTGCATGGGCTCACTCCTCACCATTTCTTCCATACTCACACTGGCACACAGTCCCCTGATGGTATTGTGCCTTTATTCTGTTAGAGCGTGTATTTACTCATAAATCCAGACCGGGATGAGGAATGAGCTCTCACTGTAGTGATGTTGCCATGGTGACAACTTCCCAAATGTCACAGCCTGCGTTACTGTATCCTGGTGATCCAATAATTATTCTTTGCTGTTTGTAAGCCAGAAGTAGGATTTTCTTTCCTTCAGAATATTTCTTTGCTGCAGCGTTTGAGTCATTTCAAAACAACATTTATATAAAGTAAAGACTTTAAAGCTGGTTCAACGTACTTTTGAAATCAGTTTTTCAGAGCTGCCACATATGGTGCGTGTTTGCGTTTGTGGAATGTGCCATTCGTCTTGTTAGAGTGTCAGATCTTCCTCTGTGTCAACAAAAACACAAGCCGTATTCTGGTAATTACTGTGCCACTCCCTCTGTAATGAAGCTAGCATACCACTGACTCGACTGCTAACACACACATAACCTGAAGGCAGATTATAAAATGTTTATGTTGGCCTCTTGTGGATACACTTACAAGTGTTAAACTACTTTCTTAATCACTAATAGCCTATATAATATTATAATGCTTAACTAGAGTAGTGCACCAAAAATGCTAAATTAAAAATGTATAATCTACGTGGCTGCTGCATGTTTGTAAGAAACATCTGTCATTTAAGGCTTTTAAACTTTAAACTGTCACTTCTGGCTAAAATACAAGTCCATAATCAATAATAATAATGTAATGTTCACTGAAATCAAAACAGCCCAACATGTTTGTTTAGAACTGTTTGCTTGCACTATAAATGGTGCTTGATCTGTGCATATTTTTCTTCTGATTCAAGCAAGATGGCATTGGAGGAAACAATATTATGGATAAAGGACTTAGCTGGAAGCAGCATTTTGAAGATAAAAACATCTTAATGAACAATCATTTTTGGCAGAGCTATTCCTTTTTGTAGAATATTCCTTCTACTAAACACATAAGAATTTTGATGAATGGTGATGCTGTTATTGTATGCAAAACTACATCTGATATGGAAGCCTGTTTCAGTGATTTTTTTTTTTTTTCTTAAAATTATGTGATACAAACTTGCTGTTTTTAATTTTTTCTAAGAATTGTAAGATACAAACTCACAATTGCGAGTTACAAAGTCAGAATTGCAAGACAAACTCAAACTTAAAAGAAGTCTGAATTGCAAGATATAAATGCACAATTCTGACTTGTATTTCTTAGAACATAGTCTTTTTTCCCCCTCAAAATGGGACTTTATAACCCGCAATTGCGAGTTTATATATCAAAATTTTGAGAAAAAAAGTAAATTGCGAGAAAAATGTCAGAATTATAAGAGAGAAACTTGCAATTGTGAGAAAAAAAAAGTCAGAATTGTGACAGGGTGTCCACGGGTTTTTAAAAAGTCTTAATGTCTTTAATAACGGTTTTCAAATAAACTGCCTTAAAGTCTTAAAATGTCTTAAATTCAGATTTGATGGGTCTTAATTATTTTGGTTACATTACCGCTAAATATCTTAAGTCTGGCAGACCTGGTGCCGGATTCATGAAACATTCTTAAGAAGAAATTTCTTCTTAACTGCCATTTTCTTCTTCTTTTCCAAGTTAAGTAAAAAGTTAAGAATATTTTGTATTCCCGAAAATTCTTCTTGAGCGTATTCTTATCTTTTTACCTAAGATTGTTCGTAAAACAAAATTTAAGAAGAATTCAAATTCTTGAAAAGAATCTTCTTAAAAACCATCGTAAATAACTTCTTAAAGTTAGGATAGCCCCAGACCTGTCTTAAATCCCAAAAAGTATGAATTATTTATGAATTATATGAGTTATTTCAAATTAATTGTTATATTTAAGCAATACAACACTGCTAGCTACATATAATACATATTAGGACTGTTAATAGGGACATGCATAAGTTCTCTGAATGATAATGTAAACAATGATCGCTCATGATGTGACCCTATTTTTTGCTGACATCAAAACTCAGTAGCAACTCTACAAAGACGAGTCAGATAGTGAGGTTTGGTTGAACATTTGTTCTTTTATTTAGCCTATAAATACGACATAACCTTGGGCCGTCTTTAGCGCAGATGAATGCGCACACACATAACGTTAGCGGAAGCGTTCATTCGGATGAGGGCGCAAAAACACAACATGAAAATGAATAAAACAGATCGCCGGAGGTTTAAGACAGGCTCTTTAAAGGTAACTGTTCAAAAACACTGCGCATTAAAATGTGAAGCCGAGCGCCAATCAAGGTGGTGACAAAAACAGGCTTGTGCATGCTTATTATGATTATTAGGATAATTCGCAAAAAGACAATTTGTGGTGTATGAGTTTATCGATGCGTCTTCAGCCATGTATTCACACAAATAAAGATGTGTCATTTTCTTCTTAAGAAAAAATTAAAATGTTCTTAAGAACATATTTGAGAACTTCTTAAAAAAATTTCAGGAATTGCACTTAAGAACATTCTTACGAACTTTTTAGAATTTATCTTAAGAAATTTCTTAATTTATTTCTTAAGAAGATGCTTGTGAATCCGGCCCCTGATGATTGTTTACAATCATTGGAAGGACCGAAGATTGAAAAAAACAAAACAACAGTAACAACAAAAAAAACAATGAAGCATCAAAACGCAAGAATGATTCTTCTTCTTTTAATACATTCAACTTAAACAGTGTTTGATAATGGATAGTGTATTTCTAGTATCAAAATCGCGTTGTCTGTCTCTTTGTGAGAGACTTAAAAACAAATGAGAGTAACAGCACACATAAAGAAACTCAAAATTCAAAATGTGTAGTTTATTTATAACATGATATAGTTCAGTAACATACCAACAGAGCTTTGCTGAATATTCTCACGATTGCAAATGTTACATTTGATTTTAGTTCAGTAAACAAGTAGTTAGTCAAGTAGTTTAGTTACTTACATTTTAAACACAATATTTATTGTTTTGTTCCATTTCACCAAGAAAATAGTTCCAAACTAAGATCACAGCAGCACATTCTCCAAGCAACACTCTGCTGTGTTTTGTTACTGAATTATTTAGCATTTTGAACGAATCAGTTGAAATAACTCATCATGTGATTTACCGCCACCTACTGGTAGTTTAGTAAAAGTATGTGTCCCCCCCCCAACATTTGTTATTGGTATATTCATAATTGCGTGTATGCAATATAATGTGTATTTCCATTACAGGATCAGGTCTTAAATTTCATATAAGGTGGTATTAAAAGATCTTAAAAAGTCTTAAATTTCACTTGTTCATATGTGCAGAAACCCTGTGTGATACACAATTGCAAGAAAAAAAGGGTTTGAGTTTTTATCTCCGAATTTTAACTTTTTTCTCAGAGTTATGAGATATAAATTCACAATTGAGATATAAACTCACAATTCTGACTTTTTTGTTTTGCAATTCTGACTTTTCTCACAATTTCAAGTTTATATCTCACAATTCAGACTTTTTTTCTTGCATTTGTGACTTTTTATCTCGAAATTCTGACTTTCTCACATTTGCAAGTTTATCTATCACAATTCTGACTTTTTTTCTCACAATTCTTTTCAGAATTGTGAGATATAAAGTCAACTATGAGTTCTAAAATCCGATTTTAAGGAAAAAACAGCTTTATCGCAGTTGCAAGTTTATATCTCACAATTTGGAGAAAAATAGTCAGAATTGCAAAAAAATAAGTCACAATTGTCAGATATAAGCTTGCAATTGCAAGAGAAAAAAGTCAGAATTTATCTTAGAATTCTGCCTTTTTTTCTCAGAATTGTGAGTTTATTTCGTAGAATTGTGAGATATAAACTCGCAATTCCTAGAACGGTCTTTTACCCCCACAAAATTGGACTTAATAAATGCAAGAGAGTTTATATCTCAGAATTGTGAGGAAAAAAGTCAGAATTGTGAGAAATATATATATTTTTTTAATCTTTAAATTCTGGCTTTATTTCTTGCAATTGTGAGTTGGTCACGCAATTCTGAATTTATAGTTGCCAGTTTATATCTCACAGTTTAATTTTTTTATTCAGTGGCAAAAATGGGTTTCCATAATGATGACCAGGGATTGTCAAGCTTTCATAAGAAAACAAAACCACAAATGTGGGCCATAAAACAATATGCTAAACCATATAGTAGATTTACTTGAGGAATGTACTGAATTAAAGTTGCTTTTGACTGAAAATCTTAAGAAAGTTCTTTCTGTTCCTGTTCTTCACACAAAGCTGTTATATGGCTGCAAAAGACTCTTGTCTCAGTCCCCATTCACTTCCATTGTATCGAAGAGAGTGGCTGCAGTATTCCCTGAAAACTCTTCTTTTTATTTTCCACTTGACAAAGTCATACAGGTTTGGAACATAAATGATAGAACAATTGTAGTTTTCGGGTGTTCCTAAATTTCTGTTCCTCACTCAAACTTGAACATTCTTTAAAATGTCTTGGAAATATCACAGAGAAACACAGTGAAGCAGGTTTAAGAACCAGTCTGCTATTTTAGTCTGACTGGTGTGAAGATGTGCTCTGGGTTTTATTGCTGAAGTTGTAAAGTCACAAAGTTTTTTTAGATTTCTGATTTACTTTTCGTTTGAAACATTCCACAGCACTCTCACACGTGCTCGCATGCTCACAGATGCCTGCATGTGTTAATGATATGCTCACAGCTCTGATTCACATTCAACTGGAGGCAAAAAATGGTACATTAGTCAACACTCTCATCAATATATGAACAGAGAAAGACGTTAGAATATTCATCTGAATCTGTGCTGCCGACTTGTTTTCGGCCTTATGGTTGGGGGCCGACAAGAAGTGCAGCACACTTGTTCCTTTCTGCCCTCTAGAGGTCTTTTATAGCGTAGACGACTAGACGGTTTAAACATTCTGCATTAGCCACTTGTGCAAAAAACAAGATTAAAAAACCCGAGCAAAAAGGACAAAGCAAAAACACTTTTTTATAGATTTTTCGCTAAACTTTCTACACAGTATTTACAATATTTCATTTCTCATGGTAT